>CM056196.1:3605000-4210833 GCA_029692085.1 Gymnothorax javanicus | reverse complement strand
CAGAAAAGTGAAGTTCACGTAACCGAGGCTTTTACCTCTGATAAGATAATTGCTTGGAAGTTATCGCCGTTATAAGAAACGTCAATGAATGTCCGTATACGTTATCAAATTACTCTCTGGTTTCCTCACTTCATTGTACCCTGGTTGCCTATTTGACATCAACCGAATTGTTTATATTGAATCATATGGGTAATGCCAACGTTAATAAAAAGGAAGCGCTAGTGAACTCTGGCTACCGTAAAACAGGGTGAATAGGGACAATTTTAACATATTCTAAATTGTATCTTTTTTTATGCAGCTCAAAGACTCAGTCTTATGTGGTGGTTTTATGTCCACACAGGACACCTTTAATGTTGTATTATATAAAGAAATAAAAATTGGAGGATAAGTATTTTTTTTATAACATGGCACTGTCCCTGTTGACCCATTACAAAATTCGGGGTCAACAAAGGGACAACTACCAAAGTTTTTGATAGGAAAAGAACTGTTTAGAGGCAGTTGTTCCTATTCATACAATAAATGGGGGTATGGGGACACTGAGTGAGTTTTTCAAAAAAAAACATTACAAACATTTCAGGGCAATCTATGCCATCTTAACAATTAATTAAGTAAAAAGTTGTAACGGCGGCCCATCAAAACGAGCTGAAATATAAACGTGTGAACTATCAGGTCAAAGGTTAAGTTGGGAAAGTAAGTTAAAACTTTGCTAGTGCATCAAATTGCACTGACCTATTGTTTCTTTAAGTGACAAGTCATGTGCAATGTTATTTATTTATTTAATCCTTATTTAACCAGGGAAGTTCCTTTGAGATTGAAATCTCTTTTTCAAGGGAGCCCTGGGGGTAGAGAGAGGGCAATTTGCACAGCCAATTAGATCAGGGGATGATTAGGTGGCAGGGCGAAAGAGCCAGGTTGGGACTTTAGCCATGACACCGGGGAACCCCCTACTCTTATTGAAGAGTGTCATAGGATCTTTTATTGACCACAGTGAGTCAGGACCTCGGTTTAACGTCTCATCAGAGAATTGGAGAAATCAAAGACGGCGTCTCCTTCAGTGTGTAAAGGACATCACCACATGGGCGCCATCACTGCACTGAGGCATTGGGGATTATTCCACCAGAGGGAAGATCGCAACCTACTGGCCACCAACACCTCTTCCTGCAGCAACTTGGCCATCCAAGCAACGCTTTTTTTTTTTTCCCAGGTGGTCTCCCATCCAAGTACTAACCAAGCCCACTCCCATTGAACCTGCTGATTTAGCTTCAGCCAACGGAGCTGGAGCAGAGAATAGTGGTATGGCTGCTGGCAATGTTAATCATGTTAGATTCAGTAACATTTAATACAGCAAAGGTCCCTCTCATCTACAAATAGTACAACGTGCCAACTTCACTGGTTTTTAATAACGAGGATCTTATGACTTTGACTTTCAGTTTCATGTTAACAGATTTAAAATCAAAACTTAAACTTGTTGAGATCCTCGGGGGAATGTTTCTTGAGAGTCTTACCCCCTGGACGGGGCTTGTAGTTGCGCCACCATGGTGTCCCTATTCACCCCGGCCTAACTGACTTTTACCTGAAAGAAGAAAAAGAAAATCTTACGAGAACTTCCTGTCAAAGTAAATATTATAAATTCCCAGGTGTGGTGTAGGACCTAACAGGCTAGGTCCAGGTATATTTTCAGCTAATTTTGTCAATCAGCGGCCACAGGAGCGGGAAAGTTTTGCCCACCCTGCTTTTTTCTTAAATTTTTGAAAAAAAAGTATTGGGACCCCCTGTGTCCTTAAAGGAGGACTATACTGACCTACACGTTTTGACTTAATCTTATAGTAAATAACTCCAACATAATACCCACGGTCGATTTTTTGTCCATACATACCCCCTGTTCTTTTAAATGACCGTTAATTAGCCGTAATTGCTGTTTCCAGGGGGCCGCCATTTTCGCCTCAAGTGGCATGAGAAGTTGCGAAATGATGACGTTGCTGCGGCTGCCACATGCATTCATGTGCATGATGCATGCATGTAAAAATGTCTGAATACATGGAAGAGCATGTGGATGAGGAGGAGTTGGTTGGCAGTTTTTTGTTCGAGCCTGAATATTTGGAAGTAGAATTAAGTCAGCTTCACCAACACGTCGAACCAGTGGTGGAGAGAAGTGATGAAGAAAGTGAGGAGGAAGACAGACGCCAGGGATAAGTAGATCGTTGGTGTGATTGCGACCGCTGTGAGATAATGGCCACGGAGTTGGAGTGTCGATGCTGCCAGGAAGTTAGGGGGACTGCCAAACTTATGAGAGAGGATGGTGGTTTCAAATGTATTACTCTTCATCAGGACTTTCCCTCCATATGTTTGAACCGTGGTGTGCTGCACATGGTGATGAATATGATGCAAGACTTGAGAGGACATGGAGTAGATCTTGTGTGGACAAATCGGTAGGTCCATTCCTCCTCAGTGGTCCTGCCTACGCTACCGTTCCTCCGTGACCACTTCGCTAGCTACGACATTTAGGGCCGTAACTACGAAAGATGTTTATCCTTTATCCGCGCGTTGTGTTTAGACGTGTATAAATATGACTTAGACGCTTCTAGCTAAACGTGTGTTTTAATCACACCCTACGACAGTGTTTCTCAAACCTCTCCTGGCGTACCCCTTATCCTGCATGCTTTAGATCTCTCCCTGCTCCAGCACAGGTGATTCAAATGATTTGCTTCTTATCAAGCAGCTTCTGGGGTTAATTATGACCTGATCATTTGAATCACCTGTGCTGGAGCAGGGAGAGATCTAAAGCATGCAGGACAAGGGGTACGCCAGGAGAGGTTTGAGAAACACTGCCCTACGAAACACTCTAAACAGCTGATTAGTTATCCTTATCTACCAATGCCCGTCTAACCTTGATGGCCGCAGTTTAATCTGTTAAATGGGATTTAATTGTCTGCTACAAGTTAGTGATTTGCTAACCTTTGAATTGGCTGAGGGAAAGCGAAAACACAATGACAACTTAAAAAGTGATGACAAAGCAAGCCTTCTCCAAATCGTAAAGAATTATATAGGCATTATAAGTGACAAACGCTGTTAGTAAATTCCAAACTATGATTACATACGAGTTGGCAATTTAGGCTGTACCAACCCTTTCTTATAAAATATAATTAGGCATTAGAACCGCCTGGATTGCGAACAGGAATATGCGTTCCGTCTATAGCACCAATAACTCCAGGCAAACCAGCTATATGCCGAAAACCATCAATGACATGTCGCTTTACATCTAAAGCTTCTGAGAATGCAGCAGCAACACTATGCACAGCTTTTCCATAAGCGTTTGAGAGATGCCAGATGTGTCGCCTGTAACAATTTGAAATGTTACACAAGCAAAAAATTGCAATGCATAAGCCAACTGCAGAGCTCCCAACTCTCCCGCATTCCGCGTGAGATTTAGTAGCATATTCATGTTCCCGTGCCATAGTCAGCAATTAATCAATGCAATGCATGTCTTTCACGATCGTTTAAATGAAATAAGACCATTTGAAGCGTTTTTATGCTATTCCGTTGCTTTCAACCCCTGACTAAAGAAAAGCGTGGGAAGTCCGGAGTCATCATTGATTTCCATGTAACTTGTGGTGAATCCACTGTGACGCAGGAGAAACTGATAAACCTCCATGCACAAGGACTTCAGTTACGCCTAAGAATCTCTTACAAACGCGCTAATTGAATAATTGCTGACATATAGCACGGGAACGAGAATATGCCACTTTCGTAAGTACGGCCCTCAGGGTCTACACAGCCTTGTCGACTAAATTTTTTTTCAGGCTATACCGTCTGGTGGCAAACCGAGCATAAACATGGTGGGTCAGAGGGAGGCTTGGTCGTGGGAACAGGAAAGTTATCCCAGCATGTGCAGTCTTGAGAATCAGAAGGGAGTTCCCTGAAGAGAAAGACGGAGACTACATTGGATTCATCCCCATAAACGAGGAAATTGAGGATGCACTCAATCTTTAAATGGTAATTGTTGTTCAGCATTGTCATGATAGTCTCAAGAAAGCCTGTCACCCCTGTGGTATTGAAATCATGGTCATTGTGGGGTTGCAGTCAGAACCTGACTTGTACAGTAGTTAGAACCTGATCCCTTAGCTATGTTAGCGGGCACCTCCTTAATAAGGCCACAAACTTTGTGCCAAAAGCAAAGGTTTACATGAAATTTGATATCTGAAAAGAGGGCACCTACACATTAAAGGACGCTCAGATTCAGTCCCAAGGGGGGCTTAAATAAATAGGGAGGTTCCACTGTCATGACTTTTATATCTCTTGATTTTCTTTTTTCAGTTTCTGTGAGGATATCTACTGCAAGACCTGGATTCTAGGCAGGTCACAGGAGAAAGATGAAGACATCAAGAAGAAAATTGAAAAAACACCACATAATGTATTTTAATGTGAAATAAATTTATTGTTATATATTTATCCAGAAATATATTTATTTTCTTATTCATTCCCCTGAGCAAATTCATCAAATAACAATTGGTGATGTGAATAAACAGTAGCAAAATGATTTCACTGGAAATTAGTAATGCATTTGCACTTCCACTGTCATGACTGTGTACATGGCGTAAATTCCAAGTAAAAGCTACTCTTTATTCATATTGATATCAATTGAGGATTTATCCAATGCTCTATAGGCCCAAATCCATAGCTACATAATTGAGCTTTCGGTGACAACATTTTTCAGCTAAACAAAAGTGGCATGGATGATGGGAGTGTTGACAGGAGTGTGAAATTGTTTTTGCAAGTTGGTCCACAAAAGTTGAAACATGCGGCTATTTTGAGAAGAAAAGTTTCAAATTTATCAAGTTGTTGAAACAATTGCAGTTCTGAAACAATTTGCAACTTTATGCAAAGAAAAGCTGATGAAGACTAGGCCCAACACCAGTATAACATTAGGCCAACTTCATGGACTTGGTAATCTAAACACAGGCACTTTGTTTGAAGTTCCTATCATGAAAACCTACTTCGAAGTTGTTCAACTAAGGATATTTTAGTAGGTTTTACCTCACTACCGATATTCTTGGCCACCTTTGACCTACGCGACACCCAGGATGACTGAAGTCGTCCTTCCTGAAGTAGAAGGACATTGACCATCATGTCATACACGTGACTGTAGGATGTCCCTTCAAAAAAAGGCTTTGTCAGCCACTGCTTTTTGGCTTTGGAGAAGACGACGTCGTACCTCTTATCACCTTTCTTCCCTGAAGACTTATTGGGCTTATTCACCACTGCCTGCTCTCGCCCAACATTTTTGTTGTGAGATAATGCTGCCAGTTTAGTTCTCGCCTCCATCCCATCAACAGAGGAATGCTTGCATTTAGGCCTGTATTTCAAAACCACATTGTGGAACACTTCTGAAGTGCCAGTATGGCAGAATTCTGTCAAGTGCTCCATTCCCTTGCGCCTTCTCTGATCAAAAACAATCTTCTTTAGTGACCCATGCTCTGCTGACCCCGGTTTTGGCCATTTCTTACCATTTTGATCCTCTTGGGCCAATGGTGGATGTGCACAGGACCGATACGTCTGGAAACCATTCCACGAGTGAACATTCACTATGTGATGGACCAAGGAAGACCACCTTTCTATGAGGTTAACATGATCGCCCTTACATGTCCTTGCACACCACCAAAGATGATTCCCAATTGCACTAGTCCAAGCACCCAAGTTCTCACAGTCTTTTTTCCTGGCAGTGGCAACAACTTTCTTTTTCACATTTTTGGTGAAGTGCCAAACATCAAACTGATGGTCAGTGTTTTTGTAAGCAGTAGTTGTACGCATTAGCTTAGCAATACCTTGGTGCTGATCAGTGGCTATAATTTCAACATTCACTCCATTGTCAAGAACTTCATCAAGCACCTGCTTAAAAGCTACCTTTTCCATGCCAACAGATGATGTGGCCTCTGTAACCTGAGTGACATGAACATCTACAACCTTGTCGGTTTCCATTGCAAACATTGTGTACGTACAGCACTTGGCTCTATATCCAGGGCTGTCACATTGAGCATCACCAGCAAGTTTGACTTTTCCCTCCTTTTTCAACTCAATAAGGACGCTAGCTTTCTCTTTCTGCCATTCTACATCAATAGCAGGGAAAAGGCAGTCTTGCTGGTAGCGATAGAATGTGGCAGATGAAATAGTTTCAAGCCCCAAGATACCTGAAAACTCACTGAACTGTTCAAATGTACCACCACTAAAAAGAAGTGCAGCAGCAACTAACGAATTGCCAGCAGCAGTACCTCGAATGCAAGGCTGTGATGAACATCTGTCACTCTTGTGGCCATCCAAACAAACACAAGTAACATTCAGAAGCGTGCCAGAGACAATTTTTTCCAAAGAAATAATTGGTTTCTGGCACATAACTCCAGACACAAAATGTGTACAACATGTCTTGTATAGAAGGCTATCAATACAACTTTCAAACACAATGAACTTTCTTTCATTAACCCGGTCAGTCTGTACATCTTCAACTTCATAATCAGAGAAGCTTGCTTTAGATGGACTATAGTCTTCGTCACGTGAATTGTCAACAAATGAAAGTTCACGTTCAGCTTCATTCACCTGGACCATGGGTCCAATACAGTCATCATGTTCATCGTCACAACCGACTTCAAGTACCGCATAACTCAACTGATTAGTTTTCTGAACACTTGACAGAGTTCTTGATGAAAGCACACTATAACTGTGGTCTTTAGCAATTTTCCAGACTTCTGCAGTGGCACTTTCAGGACACTGAGCTCCCTTATCACTCCTCGATACACCATATGCAGCCTCCATTATTTCAGTTTGTGTTCCAACTGCTGTCAACTTTCGACCCTGAAAAAAAAAACTAAATCCTGAAATTGATTTCACTGGCAAACCTATCAAAAGATTTAAGCCGTTACCTACTATTTTACCCTTTTTCCATATCCATTAACAGCCAGTGAGATATGGAGAGCAGCTTGATAGATTTTCTTAGATTCTATTATTGTACGGAATTCTGATTCAAACTTGCCCTTAGGATAAAACCTGCCACAGAACTGGACCCAGAATGGAATGTAAACAACTGGGACTAATAGTACCATGCCTGGTAATGGTACCAATTACCTCTTGTTCCTCTGTCTTGTCTGTGTTACCGGCAGGACTTGGAGCACTGTCACTGTGGATGAAGCTTATGTCCAGATCTTGCAGTGATAACTCATCAGTAATGAGTCTTCCCTGAAAATTGAAAATCTTTGATTAACTTGGATAGTACTTGGTATGAAATGGTAGGGCTGCGTGATAAATGTGTCGCGGTAATTTTAAGTGCAGTAAAAGTAACATTCTCTATGGGGCAGACAGACGAGCTTGATTATTACCTTTTCTATGCGACACACCTTTAATTTAGAGGTGAACTGACATCAGAGGCCATTTGAAATGCTTCCCAAAAGAAGCATTTCAAATGGCTCTTGATTCATAGCTCTTGATTTTGGTTACTTTTGAGCGTCTAAATAGCCTACAGTGAAGGTGGAAAACATTTTGTTTAAGCGTATTGAACGTGACATGTAAATTGTTCACGCATTCGCACACAGAGGCCGAATGTAAAACTAGAACTAGAAACTAAAATTATCACGATACATTAATCGCGCAGCTCTATGAAGTAGTACATGTATTTAGCAGTTCAGTTTGATTTTTGACAACATCATTTGTGGTTACCATGCTTCAATTCACCAGTATGCCTAGTTTGGAAGTTCATAAACATGCAGATACTGCAGACTCATGGTAGGGCAGTATACATGCATTATGCAGGATTTTCAACGAATTTAACCTTACCTCTGTCATGTCTGTTCTGGTCATGGTCCCGACACTGTCTGATGTTCTTTTCCTTTTTAGGTTCGGCGTGGAGTGGAATGGAAATTCCTGATTCTGGAAAAGACAAAGGTAATGAGCTGTGGCGTTTTCACTTGTTTTCCCATCCTATCATACATCATTAGGCCCTACATGTACATTCACACAAGATGAAGACTCATGTTCGATAAACACCTGCATTTTCTATGTTGTGCATGATCCTTCTTACCTTGTTTTTCTGCATTATTGTGCCGCTGTTTGGTACCTGAGGAGTGGACTCTTCACATGATTCACCAGAAGCTGAGCTCATGGGATTTAACAAACTCTCTATCATCTGAAAAAAATAATTGAGACAAACGCTAAAGGAAGGGCCAGGGATGAAACTAGCTTATTCCTGCCCCGAGTGCCTTTTTTCACTTCTGATAGTGTCTGTGCAGTCAGGGTCCTATTGTTGGGGGCTGACCATGGCTGCTGTCAAGCCTCATCCAGCGCATTCATCATGTTCATTCACTGATTCAGTCTAGCTACAGACATGACAGATGTAGGCTAGGCCTATTTTACACAAGAAATCCACTAGGCTATTAAATTTATACATAGTAATACATCTGCAACCATCATATTAAAGTTAATGAAGCTATCCTTTATACATGTATGCACTAAAATCCCCCCCCCCCCCAACATACACACACACACACACACACACACACAAATGCAATGCAAACGTTTTACTTGCTTATTTTAAGAACAGCATGACAAAAAAAAATTACGGTAAATGTACAAAGAACAAAAGCATAGTGACCCGTCATTAAATAGGCCTACATAAATTTGTCAAAAGCAGGAAGTTTAATTATTGCAACAATTAATTTTGTTCAATTGTTTTTGGTTACTCTTGCACAAGTGCCTGTGCCAAGATTCCAACCAAGATTTTGAGCCTGCCTGGTGACAAATCCGCGCTGACGAACCATCATAAACAATCGCTACATGTGGGCAGACGCAATGACTATACAAAAGGCTACAGCGTACGCACTGGCGTGATTTTCTTAAAGGACCAGTGTGTAATATTTGGCATGGTTTATTGGCAAAATCTGAATATACTACCCAGCAATATGTTTATATAAGTGTATAATTGCTATAAAATAAAATTTGTTTGGTTTTCGTAGCCTTATAATTATGCATTTATATATACATATAGCAAGGGCCTTGCTTTAGAGACGTCGCCATCCTGCACCGCCATGTTGGTACGGCAGCCCGAATGGACAATCCAGCCAGCTAGAGAATGCGTTTTGCGTGTATAAATCCCAGTAGTGGAAGACGCCATTTCCGCAAAAGTGTTTTGGTCCTCGGAGGCCACCGTCTTTTTGCTGACGGGAGGGGTGAGCGCGAGTGAGTGCGTGAGCGCTGCAGTCTAGAATCTGAACGCTGGATGTCACTGTTTCCCCCCCATTTTACACACTGGTCCTTTAAGTACAGATCAGTGAATCATTCGGCTCACTTATCTTAGCTGGCTACCCGACATCAGAAGATTAAACGTTGTGACATTACGGTAGCTAGGCATCTAGCCATGGCTAACAACACAGGATTAAGTACCACAATGTTACTGATAACCGACATCGCATCCAAACATTGGCAGCGAAACAATTAAATGATTAACGTTAGCCAAGCTAGCTAAATATTAAGCAAACAGGTTACTGTTAGTGGCACGTCGCCAGCAGGTAATGCATGACAGATGTAGGCTGTGTCTATTGTACACAAGAATTCCACTAGGCTATTATTACTGGAGATATGAAGAATCATAAACTGAAGGAAGCCAAGAGAACATCATAAGTGAAAAAGGGTTACTTCAGTTATGAAGTTTATAACTAGGATGAAAGCCTACCATGTTGGTAGCCTAACTAACTTACCCTCTTTCTCTCCAAACACGACACAGCCCTACTTTCCCTATGTGGAGCTTTTTTCTTGTGTTGGAATATGGTAGGCACTGCATCAGCTTTGAGCTTCCTCTTCACAGCTACGCCTGGCTGAAGTTCTGCCCTTAAATCCCTCTCATAAGATTCAAGACTGAAATGATCGCTGCATTAGCGAAATCTGCTGCCCCGACGATCCGCAAGAACGTCCTCGACAAAGTCATTGATGTGGCCTACCTCCCTGCCCATGTTGACGACCCATCGCTCAATCAACGGTTTACTTCTGAGAAATACGTGCAGAATCACATCATTCGGCTTCTTCTTGCTATTGTGAGAACAACCTACGGCCATACAATGCGGCATTATTAATTTTATTTAATTAAAAAGGGCACAAAAGCGGGAATATCTCGGTAATTCGATCATGGTGCTGGCAGCCGCACTGACGTCACGATTTGGGGCGCCCCAAGCGGATCGAGGGTGAATTTTCGTCTGCTGTGGTGAAAATGGCGCTGTCCACTAGTTCTGTAAAATCGCTTATAAAAATTAAAGAAATCGCAAAATAAAGAAAACAAAGTCGTAGGAGCTTTTTTCATGATATATTGAAATAATAAAACCCAACTTTCGCAGCCATGAGAGTCCTCCTTTAAAGAATCTTTTCACATCAGGTGGACCACTCTCTGAACACTCTTGAATAGGCCTTTCACCCTGTAGAAAAAAAATAGAAAAAAAGTTCAAGCAAATATGAAATAAGTAGATTTAAGAAACTTTCCTCGGTTTTGTCCCTATTCACCTCGGTGTCCTTATTCACCCCGTTTTACGGTACTCCTTTACTAAGCTTCATCTTTGCCCCTGTCCCATTAAAACACTACCTCAGAAATGATCACTGCACAGCATGTATCGAGGGGATAGAGAAAGGTTTCTTTTCTCCTGACTTCTAACAGCCAAGCCTTTCTCCCCTCCTTGTCTTTTGGAGCTCTGTATAAAACAGACAAAGCGACTTGTCCACTGTTTTAAATATTATGCGGGTAAGAAGTATTGTTGTTGAATGTCAATTACAAGTAGCTAGCTAGCTTGTTAGCCACCTTGTTAATTTTATTAACTACTAAGTCAATGCAGTCCCCGCGACGGTAAGGGAGCCAAGGTAGCTCGCTGGTGACCGTTATCAATTGCTAGCGTTCGCTTTCAGTCAGCGGTCTGTTCAAGTCAATGGGACTGCTAATTAGCAAGCTAGCACGAAACGTGATTTTTTTCTATTAAAGTGACAACTTTGCGTTTATACGTTAACTTACGCATGAAGCGTTTTATTATAGCTCTTCAAATAAATATTGCTGCAAAAGGCAGCCGCACATCTTAGCATTTTCTCGCTCGACTTATTTGAAATTGGCCTCATAGGAAACCATTCATTTTTATGAAGAAGTTGGGTGTATCAATATGGCAGCCGGGTGCTTCACTTTGGATAATGTAAATATGACGAAATCAGCAATCTAGTGTTCTAAATATATATATCTATGGATGGAAGTGATCAAAATTTGCCAGGCCGTCTTACCAGAGGATAAAAAACGTCTGCTAGAAGTGATTGACACCGTCCATCGTCTTGGTACAAGGAATGCGAAGGGGCCCAGAAGCGTCATCATCCAGTTTTCATCCCATGTTCACAGGGCAGCGGTCTGGGCGGCTGCTAAAAACTCCCGGTACTTGGGCGACAACGGCCTGCGTTTTGCTGAGGACCTTTGCAAGACTGACAGAGAAAATCGGAAGAAACTATGGCCAGCGGAGGTCGCGGTTTTATTGAAGGCAAGGAAATTTTCCCTCCACCTTAACAATACAAAGCTGTCATGTAGGTAATCGATATATAAACCAATAATTACCCCTACTTTAGGAAGCGAAAATATTAAGGCACTTATTTTATTTTTATGCACTGAATGCACTTTTGCTGTAAAGCCCATTTATGTTTTATTATTAGATCGGGGCATTCAAACCTCGTTGACTTAATCTACAACATGAGAAGTGCCTTTCTTTTACATAAATGTACACACGTGCTAAAAACTGGAGCCGTTTTATGTTTGTTTTTTTCCCTCTTTCCTGAAAGGATAAAGGCATCCTCAAATGACTAAAAAGGTGGAAATTTAAGTTCTTTAGCACTTCCAGTTTTAGTTTTTGTTTTTGGATCACAAATGCCTAAAGAAGGACATGAACACTTTGCGAACATTACATTATTCCCCAGCTGGGATAAAGCCCAATTGTTAACTTTTCTAGATCTTTGTCTATTTTTTTTTTTTTTTTTTTTAAATTAAAAGGGGCTTAAAGGCTAATTCACTTTTACCATGAATTTCACACAGTTGTGACTGTTCATGGTACAGTTCTCGGTGCTGTTTCAATAATTTGTGGTAAGTTACTTGCGACTTAATTGTCTATTGGTTACTCAGTTTTTTTGCATTTTAAATTGTCTTTATCTTTTGTTTCGTTAAATACCAGGGGTTTTAGAGATAATGGGAGATGCAAAGCTTTGTTTTTATATGTTGAACGATTTAAAGCAGACTTCTTCTTTTTCCAAGAGACTCACTCTACAGCCAACGAAGTTAATTTCTGGAGGTCACAATGGGGAAATGACATTTGGCTGTCACACGGGTCAGAACATTCAGCAGGTGTGGGCACTCTAAAAAACAACTTTACAGGTAATATACTGAACTCAGATATTGATGTTAAGGGACATTATATATGTCAAGTAATTGACTTTTAACAAGATTGTGTTGATTATTACCAATATTTATGGTTATAACACTAAAGTAGAGAATGAGGATTTATTTGATACAATAGAACAGAAGTTACTAATATGGTTAGACAAGTTCCCTAATGCTTTTCTTTTAATTGGCGGGGATCTTAATGTTGCTCTTGATGATGTTTTAGATCGATGGCCATCAAGACAAAATACTAACTTAAGCTACTATCTGAAGCTCTTCATGCAAAGATTTGATCTAATAGATATTTAAAGAGAAAAATTCCCGACTGACAGAGTATATACATGGTCTAACAAAACGGGATCTTCCCAGTCTAGAATTGATTACTGGTTGGTGTCCAGAAGTCTTAAAGAGAATACAACAACACAAATTTTGGCCACACCCTTAACAGATCACAAAGCTATTCACATTCTCATCCCCCTATTTCCTTCTGCTTGCCATAAGCCTTCTTCAGATTGGAAACTGAATAGTTCTATTCAAGATGTATAATGAAGATGTAAAAGTTGAAGTTAAAAGACTTATTCAGAAGTTTTGGAATGAGGCCCAAACTGTCAATAAATACTGTATTAACTGGGAACTTATGAAATTTGAAGTTGCTAAGTACTTAAGGAAATATAGTTCTGATTTAGCTAAATTGAGAGGATAAGAAGAAGATAAAATAATATCTTCCATAACCTCCCTTTCTCAAAAGCCTCCTGATTGTCTTTCTATTAATGAAAACGAAACTCTCACTGAGTATCAGAGTAAGCTTGACAACTTGTATATGCTTAAAGCAAAAGGTGCCTTTATCAGATCGAGGCAGAAATGGATGGAAGAGGGGGAGAGAAATTCTGCCTATTTCTTCAGGTAGAAAAATCTCATTCTCAAAGTAATACTATCCAGCAACTTAAAATTGATAATGTTGTATGTGATAACCCTCGACAAATTGCTACATACTGTTCAAACTTTTATAGCAATTTATATACTTCTCAGTATTGTGACAGGAGTGCATCTGCCTTTTTAGACTCAATTAAGGTGACTAACATTAATGACATTGACAGAGATTGTTATGACTTGAAAATCACAACAAAGAAAACCAGCAGTGACAACTTAAACAAATTTATTCTTCACTGATAAAAAAAAAAACATCTTCAAATAATCCACTGTTTAATCCTATAATAATACTCTAATGCCACTATGTAACTCTGTTCCCAAAACAAAAACTCTGCCTCCACTGACCAAAATCACAGCATTTATATAGACTAGCAACATTCTGGAAAGATCTACAGGATTCCTGGGTAATCCCGCCCCCTCCAGGCAGGAAGATGCCAGAAGCTTCTAGAAAGCACTAGTCTATTACAAAGAAGTGATATTACATCAGATCGTGTTTTGCAACAGACATACCACCAGAGGGTGCTGATGAGCAAAATAAATAGCTGACCAGCAAGGCAGCAAAAACAGCATGTAACAAATCTCCATTTACAAATGATATACAGTGCTTTACATAAAATACTCTTACATAACATCTCCCCTCTTTAAGAAAAGAAAGGTTTGCTAAAAGCTTTCTTTTGTTAAAATTAACACAGTTTTATAATTAGTATAATTTTGAACTTTACACAAAAAGTATCATTGATCATTATAACAATCATAATCATAACAACCAGTGCATTCTTCACAATCAAATAGAAAAGTAAAATTACATGCGAGAAAGTGTTATTCCAGATGCACTATCTTTTCCCCTGATGTGAGAAATATCCAAATCATACTCCTGCAAAAGCAAACTCCATTTCAGTAATCTTTGATTCTTGTTTTTGACCAATATCACTGGCATCAACAGCCAACTTGAACTCCTTTTTGAAATTTGGAGGAAAGAGAACTGGTGCATTTTTGAGGATAGCTTTCAGCTGGTCAAATGAATTTTGACATTTTTCATCCCAAACAAATTTTGCATTTTTCTTCAGTAAATTTGTCAAAGGTTCAGAAATGATAAAGAAATTTTTACAGAATTTTCTGTAGTAGCCGGCCATCCCTAGAAATCTCATTAGTTGTCTTTTAGTTGTAGGCTCAGGAAATTCAGTGAGAACTTTTACTTTTGCATCAATTGGTTTGACTTGACCCTGTCCTACAATGTGACCTAAGTAAACAACTGTAGCTTTAAAAAAGTCACTTTTAACAAGGTTGATAGTCAGCTTGGCATCACTCACTCTCTGAAAGAAGTTTCTGATGTAGGTGAGGTGCTCTCGGAAGCTGTCGCTGGTGATGATAATGTCATCAATATAGGCCTCACATCCTGGTAGTCCAGCGATCACTTTGTTTACCAGACGTTGGAAGGTGGCCGGAGAATTTTTCATTCCAAAGGGCATGACCTTGTGTTGGTATAATCCATCTGGTGTGACGAAGGCAGAGATCTCCTTTGCTCTGTCTGTTAGAGGGATCTGCCAGAAGCCCTTGAGGAGATCAAATTTGGTGACATACTTTGACTGTCCAACTTTGTCAATGCAGTCATCAATCCTGGGAATAGGATATGAGTCCGTTTTTGATAGAGCGTTCGCTTTCCTGTAGTCCGTCACCATTCTATTTGTTCCATTGGGTTTCGGAACTAGGATGTATGGAGAACTCCAGTCACTGTTACTAGGTTCAACAAAGTCATTTTCAAGCAGGTATTTCTGCTTCTCTGGATGCATTCTGTAAGGATGCTGTTTTACAGGCTTGGCATCATCTTGTAGGATGACATCATGGTAAACCATATCAGTCCTTGATGGAACGTCAGGGAATATGTGACTATGTTAAAATATGAGCTGCTTTAGCAGTTGTTGTTGAAACGAGTCCAGGTGGGACAACTTGCTGTCAATATTTTGAAGAATGTCTGAATTTTCAAGTTTGGCTGGACCAGGTTCATTTTCCAAGGGGCAATCACAATCCTCTTCAGAATTTTCCAGTTCAGTCATATTTACCACATTGACTGGCTTTTGCTGAGTGTCTCTGTCAATGTATTCTTTCAGCATGTTGATGTGACACATTTGTTTTTGTTTCCTCCTTCCAGGGCTTAAAATTACGTAATTTAGATCACTGACCTTTTTGAGGACAGTGTAAGGGCCGAAATATCGGGCTCTTAGAGGGTTTCCAGGAACTGGCAAAAGTGCCAGGACTTTGTCACCAGTTCTAAAACTTCGATCTTGGGAATGAAGGTCATATCTGGTTTTCATTTTGCCCTGAGCCTCTTTGAGATTAGACTTAGCAAAGTCACAAGCCTTAGAGAAACAATTATGGAAGTCAGAGACATACTGAAGCAAGTTCATTGGGACATCATCTTCGGCCAGCAACTTTTCCTTCAGAAACTTCAGAGGTCCATGGACTGTATGCCCAAAAACAAGCTCAAAAGGACTGAACCCAAGAGACTCCTGAACAGCTTCACGGGCAGCAAACAGAAGAAGATGGACACCTTCATCCCAGTCTTTCTCTGTGTCAAGGCAGTAGGTCCTTATCATGTTCTTCAGGGTTTGATGGAACCTCTCCAAAGCACTTTGACTCTCAGGATGGTAAGCTTACGATGTGTATTGTTTAATATCAATCTCATGCATAACTTGTTGAAATATGCCAGACATGAAATTTGACCCTTGATCAGACTGAATGGACTTAGGAAGACCAACAAAGCAGAAAAACTTGGTAAGAGCCTTGATGATAGTCTTCGCCTTGATATTACGAAGTGGAATTGCCTCAGGAAACCGGGTGGAAGCACACATGATAGTCAGTAGGTACTCACAACTAGACCTAGTCTTCGGCAATGGTCCAACACAGTCAATGATGATGCGACTGAAAGGTTCTTCAAAAGCGGGAATGGGCTTAAGTCAAGCCTTTGGAATATTTTGGTTCGGCTTCCCAACCATTTGACAAGTATGACATGATTTGCAATACTCCTGTACATCAGACCTCATGGAAGGCCAGAAGAAGTGGTTCCTAACACGTTGAAGGGTCTTCTTGATACCCAAATGACCTGACATAGGATTGTCATGGGCCAGACTAAGAGTTTCTTGATGATAAGACTTTGGAAGAACAATTTGATGGGTGATCATCCACTCTTCATCTGCAGAAACATCAGGTGGACGCCACTTTCTCATAAGCACGCCATTTTTTGTTGTAAAAACAGAGAGGAACTTGAGTAGCCTCTTGTTCTCTTGCAGCCTGTGGTAGAAGCTGCGCTAGATCACGAGCTTGTTATTGCTCCTGAATAAGTTGTTTCCGAGACAGAATGTCATTAGAATGACCTGACAAGGACAAGTCTGAAGATTTCCCAGACATCTCAGGACTGGAAGGTTCCTGATGAAAAGACTGCCCAATGAAGGTGTCAGCCAGGTTGAAGTCCAGGTCAGCATCATCTTGAATAGCCTTTTTGGCCATAGAATGAGTAACTGCACATGAAGGATAGAGGTCTGGAATTTCCTCCTCTATAGAGTCAGATTCTTGATCAATCAAAGGAATGTCAGTTACAACAGGGTAGGGCACAACCTTATCCCCAGCAAGATCATTACCAAGAAGCAAATGAACAGCTTTGAAAGGAAGATAAGACCTAACACCAACAGTAACAGGCCCAGAGACCAAGTCTGATTTGAGATGAACATTATGGAGAGGTACACTTGTAAAACCACATTCTACTCCTTGAATAAGGACATTAGCCTGAGTAGACGATTTGTCCGAAATAGGCAGAATATCTGCAAGAATAAGAGATTGGGAAGACCCAGTATCCCTTAGAATTCGAACAGGAGCAGATGAGGAAAAATCATGTGAAAGTGAGACAAAACCATCGGTGATGAATGGCTCAAAACCCTCCATAGCAGAATCAGACACAGAAGGTAGAAGATCAGGTGAACTGACCTTTGATACAAGAGATTCTCTCATAGTGAAAGCAGTTGGCTTGGTTTCTTCTCGTTGTTGTTTTTTCTTGAGCGCATAAAACTCAGAAATAAGGTGACCTTGCTTTTTGCAGTATTGGCAAGACACAGAAGGTAAAGAATCAGAGGATTGCTTCTCACTGGAAGGTTTCCTCTCAGAAGTGGCCTTAGAGTCATTAGAAGTGTTATTAGAAGAAGTCTTGGACTGAAACTTGTTTTGAAATTTAGAAAAAGTGGATTTTTGGACAAAAGACTTATGAGTCAATGCATAACTATCAGCTAGGGTGGAAACATCTTGCAAAGTATTGGCTTGTTTTTCCTCAAGGAAAGTCTTGATATCAGTCAGGACACACCTTTTAAATTCCTCAACCAAAATAAGTTGCCTCATTCTGTGAAAATCTTACTCAACTTTCATGGAATTACACCACTGATCAAACAACTGTTCCTTCAACCTGCCAAATTCAACATGAGTTTGACTGGCTTCCTTGCGAGAATTCCTAAATTTTTGCCTGTAAGCCTCGGGGACCAATTCATAACCCTTCAGAATGGCATATTTGACTAAATCATAATCAGAACACTGTTGGACAGATAACTGGTTATAGATTTTCCTAGCTTTACCAGTAAGAACACTTTGTAACATCATTGTCCAATGCTCTTTTGGCCATTTCAAATTTTCAGCAATTTTTTCAAAATGGGTTAAGTATTGGTCCACATCATTTTATAGGAATGGAGGAACAAGTCTGATGTGTTTAACCACATCAAAATGATCAGAAAGTCCAAAAGATTTTGGAACAGTACCTGCTTCTATGTTCTTCATTTCCAATTCGTACTGCAAGTGCATCCTTCTTTCTTCCAGTTCTCTCTCCTTCTCCAACCTTCTTTCTTCCAGTTCTTTCAGGCTTAGCTGAAATTCAAGTCTTTGCAGTTCTGTTGCAGGCACTTCCACATCTTTAATCAATTCTGCTGCTCCTTCCCCAAAGATATCTTCATCGATGAAAAGTTGCACCAAAATGTTGAATATTTCTTGTTTCTTCATTGATGATTTCACATCAGATAATCCAAGGGTTGAGGCTATTTGCAGCAAGTCTATCTTCTTTACCAGCACAATTGATTCCTGGGCTGGAGTTTTCAAAAAATTTTCAACATCAAAAGTCATGATTGCTGGTTTTTCAAATAGTCACAAGATTTAAAAATAATAGTTCAGCTTTAATCATTGGTGAATCCAATCGTTGATCCAATGAATGGTTTATCTCGGTAGAACCTCCAATTTGTTATGACTTGAAAATCACAACAAAGAAAACCAGCAATGACAACTTAAACAAATTTATTCTTCACTGATTAAAAAAAAAAATCTACAAATAATCCACTGTTTAATCTTATAATAACACTCTAATGCCACTATGTAACTCTGTTGCCAAAACAAAAACTCTGCCTCCACTGACCAAAATCACAGCATTTATATAGACTAGCAACATTCTGGAAAGATCTACTGGATTCCTGGGTAATTCCGCCCCCTCCAAGCAGGAAGATGCCAGAAGCTTCTAGAAAGCACTAGTCTATTACAAAGAAGTGATATTACATCAGATCATGTTTTGCTAGAGACACACCACCAGAGGGTGCTGATGAACAAAATAAATAGCTGACCACCAAGGCAGCAAAACAGCATGTAACAAATCTCCATTTACAAATGATATACAGTGCTTTACATAAAATACTCATACATAACAAGATATATGTGATACTCCTCTGACTTAACAAGAAATAATTGATTCCATCAATAGCCTCAAGCATAATAAGTGTCCGGGGGTAGATGGAATTACTTCAGAATTTTACAGGGCATTTGCAGAAAAATTAGCCCCTTTTTTATTAAAAGTTTTAATAGAAAGTATAGATAATGAATCGCTTCCTCCTGCACTAACACAAGGCCTAATCACACTTATTCTGAAACCTAAAAAGGATGTACTGCTTATTGATAACTGGTGTCCCATTTGTCTATTAAATAATGATTATATGGTGTTAGCAATTGCTCTCGCCAAGCGGCTTAAATTAGTCTTGGATGCTATCATAGATGAATCTCAGTCTGGATTCATGAATAATAGACACATATCTAATAATATCAGATTGGTGGTAAATATTCTAGATTATTCTGAATTAGTCACTGATAATAGTTATATCCTATTTTTAGATTTCTGCAAAGCCTTTGATTCTGTAGAACATGAGTTTTGTAAAACCCCACCAAACAATACCAATGACGGAAATTGCAGGGGGAGAAGGCTCCACGTGTTCTTTGGGCTGGTGTTAACAGGCACGATCTCCTGGCTGATGCGAATCACAATAAAATGAATCAATTTTCTCCGTTCGAAGAACGGGGCACAAAAGCACAACGGTTACAATTAATCTCCATCGTAAATTTAGAATACCAAATTTGGTTATACTCTCATTAAATATCTGACTCCAAATTAGAATTAGAATTCATAATTTAGGGAAAACATGCGTGGATCTCGAAGTGACTACACCTCGAACTCTTAGGAGACAACTGCCGTCACTAAATATGTGCTCCCGGGTGTTAGCATTATTACCGAATCCTAGGTTCATTGGTGATATCATGGGATGGAAGTCAAACATCACAGCAACAGCATCTTTTGGCATGAATACTGCGAACCCAGATCTATGCACGCCTATGGGTTCCTTCAGGGAATTTTAACAGATAACCAACTTTTCGTCCATGGGTTTCCTTAAGGTTAAAATCCCAGAACCAGCCATACATAAACCCTTTATGTAAGTAGATCATGATTGTCTTTCCAACTTAATATAACCAATTCCCCTACTAGGCCGCTGGCCAGTCAGTCCTCGATTGGGATTAAACCCCTAGGTATCCGCCGCAACGTGGCTAGAAAGAATAAAAGGATTAGGCGTCACAGAGACCACGCAAGTTTAAAGGAATAACAATAATTTTTTTTTCACCAGGTAGGCAAGAGCTTAAATCAACAGACCAAACATCAGTTACCACGAATTTAGACCAATATAAAAGTCATACCTGGCGAAAGCCACACACACAGAGTGGTGTGAGGGCGAGATCAGAGAGACGATCCGCCATAGCTATAGAGGCTACACATGGCATAGAGGTGCACGTGTGGGAAGTCGGCTGCGATCTTCCATAGTTAAAGGGGCTACTCACGCACTAACGTAACGTAACGTAACTAACGGATACGATCTTCCCAGAATGGATTGTTTCTCTTTGCTTTAAGCAAAATCGCGTCTTTGATCCAGGCGGCATGGCCATAAATGACCTGGAAGGGGGGTCGAATCTTGTTTTCGGGTCTCCACCATTTGGAGGATGTAATAAAACAATTAAGCAGAGAGAGAAGAACAGGATGATTACCCGAGAGGATTCCGACCAATTTTCAGGAGTTTCCAAAAGGGAATGAACCATAATTTCAATGGGAATGAAATATACTCCATTCAACTCCTTGGATTCCCCTGAGAATAACGAGACCAAACATGATATGAATATGTACTAATGTGATGCAGTTGTTATGAAAAGCTCTTAAACTGGATTATGGTAGAAGCCAGTTTTGCTTATGAGCCCATAAGTATTGCATAGTAGTATGTGGAATGTATGAGAAGGGTTTGACATTACTATAGTGTCAGAAAATGTAAACAGATGAGTTCAAGGTCCAGTTTCATGAAAGACATGGCCAGGGCCGGGGATGAGATTAAGGGGGGGGAACTGTGATAGTTACCCCCCTCACGTCGCCAGAGTTCTGCTGATTGTCCTGGGCCGTCGTAAACCCCCCCAGTCTTCCACGGACACAGTCCCAGCTGGATTTCCCGTCTTACAGTTTATTTTTAATTCTTTAGAAAAATTTGGTTTTGGGCATTTTTTCAGCAAAGCTATTTGAACCTTATATGCTAATAGTAACTGTGCTATTAAATTGAGCTCTGGCACCACTCCACGATTTGACGTTAAACGGGGAATTCGACAAGGCTGCCCTATATCTCCTTACCTCTTCCTCCTTGTTACACAGCTTTTAGCTGTTCATGTTAAATCAAGCAATCTGAAAGGCATTACAGTGACAGAGCGAGAAATCATTATTGGTCAGCTTGCAGATGATACCACTCTTTTTCTAAAAGACTCTACCCAGATACCTTGTGCTCTGAATATAATAAATGTGTTCTCTAGGGCTTCTGGATTATACCTGAATGTGAACAAATGTGAGTTAATGGCAGTTAAAGACTCAGCTAGTTGCTCGATATCAAACATCCCTGTCAAAGATACAGTAACATATTTAGGAATATCCATTGTTAAAGATCAAAAAACTAGAAGTTCCTTAAATTTTGCACCAATTATAGAAAAAACTCAAGAGATTTAACTTGTGGCTTCTGAGAGATCTGTCATTAAGAGGTAGAACTCTAATATCCAAAGCAGAAGGAATCTCCAGACTTTATTATGCTGCCGTCTCATTGCATATTGATAATAAAACCATCAAAGACATAGATCAGATGCGATTCAATTTTTCATGGAAAAATCAAACACATTACATAAAAAAATCTGTTGTTATGAACACGTACGAATTCCTGAATTTTGACTCTTTGAACTACACCTTCAAGATTAACTGGGTCAAACAATTTCTGAAAAATCCAGACTCAGTGTGGAACTGTATTTCTAATTATGTTTTTTCTACGATTGGTGGTTTAAAATTTCTTCTAGTTTGTAATTATAACATAGATAGGCGAACAGGGATTTTTTCTAACTTCCATAAACAAGCATTGCTTGCATGGTCGATGATATACAAGCACAACTTTTCACCACACCGTTACTCTATATGGAATAACAGAGATATACTTTACAAGAACAGATCCATATTCTTTAGGGAATGGTTTAACCATGATATTATTTGGGTAAGACAACTATTCAAAAGCAGAGGTGTTTTATTTTCTTATCAGGAATTTCTTCAACACTATCAAATACCTCTGACTCCTAAACAGTTTGCTGTTGTCTTTGATGCTGTTCCATCTGGTGTATCCATGCTATTTAAGGGTTATATATCCGCTTATGTGCTTGATGCTCCTTTTACTGATGATACTGAGTCACCAGTCGGTAAAGTATGCTTCAGCTCATCAGGCTGTAAGAACAACCGCAGGATCCGTGCTCTTTTCCAGCGTAATATTGTTTCTACTTCACCTGGAACATCTTCCTGGAACTGTCGTGTGAACAACTTGTGTTGGGAAAAAATTTGGACTCTGCTTCAAAAATTCTTAATAGTTAATAAGGTGAAAGAAGTCTCATTCAAAATTATTCATCGATGTTACCCTGTCAGATCTTTCTTTGTTAAATTTAATTATGATCTAGATTTGAACTGTGCTTTCTGTGACTCCCATACCGAGACTGTTATTCATCTGTTCTGTAAATGTACACAAACCCGTAACCTGTGGCAAGATATCTGCAGATTTATCTTGGATAATATCTTCTGTAACTTTGAGTTTACTTTGCAAAATGAACTTTTTGGCCTTGTAAAGTTTGACACTTCATTTGAAAAAGAATACTATCTAATTAATCTCATTATCTTTCTTGCAAAGTTTTATATTCACAAATGTAAATTTGTTAAAGTAAAACCTCTTTTTTGTGTCTATGAAAGAACTGGAACTTTATTTTAAGTCAGTATCTGCTGCTAAAAACAAGAAAGCTGTCAAAACCATGAAACTGTGCTCCCATTTCAATGTTTTTAATTTAATTTAAATTTTACGCATGACCCCTGGCATATTTTCATTTTATTTCTATTTATTTGTATTTTTTATTTGATATTTAAGTAATGTTTATCCCTTTTGTTGTATGTTTATTGCACTATTCTTATGTTTGACATTGACTGTTAAATAAAGATTGTTATAAAAAAAATACTTTAAAAAAAGGAATACCAAGTGTAATGGAGTTAGCGCAATGCCTGCAAATTAACTAACGTTTCCATTGAGGCGCTGACGGAAATTACATTTGTCTTCCATTAAATTATGCTTCTCTGTTATGTGATAAACAGAACCTTACACTCTTGGTGTACAAGAAATTTAAGAATCGATTAAATTTTACGTTTGTTGCGAGCTTTAACTTTCATATGACACGTCCTCTCTAGGAAGATCTCAATGCCGCTGGCGTTACAGTAAATGAGCATTTGCAGTGTATTCTCTATTGAGTGCCCCTAGTTACATGAACTTCAGTATCCCGGGTATGATCAGGTTTTTGGAAAATCCCGTTTTTGCGTTTGTGCATGTAAACATCATATCCTTATTTTAGAAACCAGGATAAATAAATAAATACTTAAATATATGCACAAATAATTGTATAATTGAATAATTAATTGAATTTAATTACCTCATACACTCTCAGAAATAGGGGTACAGCAGGAGTCCATTTCTGTGCCCCAAGGTACATTTAGCACTTATGTACCCCCAAGGGCTAATTATAGGACCTCAAGGTACCTGTGTGAACCTTTTTAGGGACGAAAAGGTACTTTTACGTTCCAAAACAAATAACAACCTACTTCTAAGGTACAACAGCAGTACCTTTGAGGGTACTGCCCCAGTGACAGAGCATATTTAGACAATCCACACTGTCCATGTGGACGCAGTGATATGAAGACCACAAAGGAAAAATGATCAGAGTCCAAATTTTGCATTTTTGTATAATTTATGTATTATATATTATTATTATATTTATTATAATAAATATGGGAATGAGGAACGGCATCCAACCGACATGCAAATGGAATATGCTGGAAAATATCAGGGCTGCCCAACACTGTTCCTGGAGGTCTACTGTCCTGCAGGTTTTCACTCCAAAACTAGCAAAATGCACCTCATTTACTAGCCAGCACTCTTACTGTTCTCTCTTTTCATAGATGCACCAAATTAGAGTTCAGTCAGGTCCACTTTGACAAAAACCCCAAATTATATCATTTGCAGCAAATTTATTTGCAATATTTGAGTTTGGCGGCACGGCTCTGTTCTGGGGTCTCCCTGCCCTACAACGCACATGCATGAAAAGCATGACAGAGACCGTTTTACCCAAAATCCATCAAATGCTGTGGGAGAGAATTTGGTTAAATCCTTCAGGATTTTATTGAATATCCACAGTGAACAGAGAAGCATCACAGAATTAAATATGCAAAGCTCAATCAAATAATTTATTTTTAGATTTGTTAAGACCAGCGCACAAACAGCAATCACATTAGTTATACCTCAGTTAACAGATCACTCTTCTCAAAACTAGTGGGCACACAGAGAGCGCATACCTCCACCGGCAGGTTTTGATCCGCTAGCACTTAAAGTATAATCAGCTGCAGAAACCGGATCTGTATCCTGATTGGTCTGGAGATTTAATCTCCTCTTCCCATCCATACAGTCCAACTTCCCATTAAAATTTCATAGTAATCCGTTGAATAGTATTTGAGTAATACTGCTGACAAAGACACGCGCGCACGCACATACACACAAGCGCATGCAAGTGATCATAACACCTCATGGTGGAGGAATTAAGGGCATGACAAGAGCGTCATAGAATGGGAAAAAAATATCCATGGTAACTGAAATAACCTAGCGGTACAAACGACCTAGAATCGGGCTACGATTTTCCGCTAGCTTGGGCAAAAAGGCACGAGTCAGGCTTTCTTTACGGCGAGGAAAATCTCCCGAAGAAGAGTATGGTGCGGGAGGGGTTGTGGCGAATGAAGAACAGGAAGGGGTGATTGGCGGTGAAGTCCTCCTCCATTAACATACAGTTGGCGACGATTCCCGCTGTGGCAGCAGCAGCTTCCGTGCCCTCCTCGTTCACCTCCACGAATGCCTTGTGCACCACGGCGGAAAGGAAGAGCCCTCCGCCCCCGTTCATCCCGCTCAGGTCCGCTCGCGCATCGTCGAAAACGTCGCTCATCCCCAGGCGACCCAGCGGCGAGTTCAGCTCGTAGTCCTCCTCCAGCTTAAATCTGGGCAGGTGAACTCTGACCTCTGCACGGGTGGACATGCTTTTTGTCTGTCCAGCTGTTAATCTTCTCCAGGGTCAGTTCCCTCTCCAGCTGGAGTGTGCGGAGAAAGGAAAGGAGGGTTTGTGCAGCAGTGCATCAGCTAAAGATCTACCACAAAGATCTACAAATATACTAATATGAACCCAAGCTTTGAGGATAAGTAAATGTGTTTTTATGTCTTACTTTCTCAAAAAGCATTTTAATGCATGTCTTTATTTAATTATTTATCAAATAATACAATTTTGTACAAAAAAACTGGTAGAATATATAGAGGGTCTTACATGAGTGGGCGTGCCATATGAGAGTTATGAAACGAGTAAATTTTGCATTTCCCACAGAGCCCAAAACTTACTTGAGTTTCATAACTTTCTAATAACACAATTAAGAACACGATTCGATTTGTCACATAACTGAATTGCATAATTCAATAGAAAACAAGTGTAATTTCCGTAAGGGCCCATTATATGTTATCCTTGAGCTAACTTTATCACTGTGCTAACTTAGTCACTGAGTCACAGACATTCGCGTTTAAACTAGCTAGGTTTTGTAAATTCAGTCAACTGAGTAACTAGCTCACGTTAGCACACTAGTTAACAAACTAAAGTTACATAATTGGTCATGGAAAGGTACTGCGAGCACACTAACTATGTAAGGTAAACTTAGTTATGAGAGTAACTGTTAGCTAGCTCGCCAAAGTGCTGAGCCATACCAATTTAACCAACGTTACACTTGTTATTCAGCTTGGCTAAATATTAACAGCGTGACGTAGTGTGGAGCAATTTTTTCCCATGCTCTCAGCAAATGAAATTTTTGCAGAGGAGATATGCACCTGGGGTAATATCAACATATGTCATGAGCTGACCTATGGGAAAAACACTACAGTTACGTGATAAATTGCCTTGCTGCTCTCTAAATATTTTAAAAATCCCCCCCGCCTTCGATTCCACTCAGGCTGCACCCTAGCTGAGATGCCAATCAACACAATGCTGAATAGCATACTCTGGTTGACTCCCACATTAACTTTTTAATGCTGAAAAAACCATCTATTATAGATCACTACTGCGCTTAACACTGATAGGACCTGACTGGTTCGTGAACACTTCTTGCGCATTGTACATCCGACATCCACCCCAGGAAGCCTTTCTGCCACCTGCTGGGTAGGCTGAGAAAAGCAGAGAATGTATGTAGGTTAAAATAAAATCAAATACCTGAAAATGGTAATAATTTGTAGTCATTTTCCATAGACAGACCTGGTTAAATCCCACTGTGTGAAATAGGGGTGCTGGCTCCCCATTTCTTTAAAGGGCCAGCGTGTATTTTTTTTGGGGAACTGCGGTCCTCCACAGGGAGATGTGCGCAGACCCGAGGACGAGGCTTTTCTCCATTTCAGCACCTGGGCCGATGCTGTGTTTTCCCACTGTCTCCCTCCATTTTTGGGAGATTGTTTACAGGCTGGGGGGGCATGCAGTGTTTTTAATAGCAGGGGTGCACCCTTAGTCAATTTTTGCAAGTAATTATGTTGTTCTTGCTTGTGAGGCAATTAAAAATTCTTGTTCATTCAACCCCGCGGTCACATTCTCTTTTATTGCAGAAGTGCAGCAGTAAAACGCCTGAAATGTTGCTACCTTTTTGAGCGCAGCGCCGTCAGGTGACTCCTCAGGCAGCAGAATGAGCATGCTCAGCTCCTCCCCCTGGTACGGAAGCTCAAGCACCTGCAGACTGTACTCAGGGACGTAGTTGAAGGGAAACTTCTCATTCTTAAACATCATCTGCACTGGTTTACGCTCATTCTGGCACAAAAAGAGGAGGGGAATAAACGATTAATGGACTCGCCATGTCAGAAATCATTTCACATCACATTTTCTCTTTTCTTCCGACATTTATATTTTAATGCAAGACCAGACTCGTCTCCACAAACTTACATGCACTCTGATATTTTTTTCATTTTTATCGATCTTAAAAGAAAGCAGAAGTTTAGTGAAAGTAACACCACTTCCTGGTGTCTTTTTTTCCAGCTCAAGTCCTATTACATGTGCAATTTTTGGATTGGGGGGGGCTACTTTTCCAAGATTCATAGTCCTTCATACTCAAATATTACTCAGGGCCAAGCAGATAAAGACAAAGCCTAGTGAGACAATTTAATTTTTTCAGAAAAATCTCAATTTTGTCCAGAAGTAAGCTTCAAGGATGACCCTGAACCTGGCCCAGCATATTTTCCCATAACACATACAACACAAGAAGGCACTCGGAGAGCACACGGCCACCGTCGTTTGGAAATTTGTTGGCAGAGGAAGTCTGATTTCGTATTTCTCCAAGTATGAAGTATTTGTACAAAGAAGTAATCTGACGGCTAATGCAGGAGGTAGTGTCACCTTACACTGGTGCTCAACAGAGCCGCCGTTACATTCATGGAAATTCTTTCGGATCCCGGAACAAGAAAATGCATTGGATCCTCGCTGAAATTTTATCAATTCCTCCTTAGCACAGTATCTATCGTCACACAAAATTTAACTGACATCCATCTATAGCTTTTTGAGATTTCCTGTTATCTGAGGAGCAAACAAACAAAAAATGGGACCAAGGGTCCTGTAGCTTACTGGCAAGCAGTCTTACAGTGATGATACAAGTTATGAAAATTTCATGTGAAGTTTGACATTTGAATCAATGAAAATAAATGTCAAGGTCACCAAATAAAAGTTCACATACATTTATAAGACCTTCTGCAATACAATCCTAAGCTCTGAAGCAGTTTTGGTGACACAAGTCATTGAAATATGTCAATATGTATTCAATGTCAATTGTGAACTTTAAAGGTCACAGAATGTCAAGTTGTGGTCAGCAAATGGTCTTCATATATGACTTTCTAAATGTCTCTATACAAACCATGGCTCAATCTGTGACCATTTTGGTGATACAAGTCACTGTAATTTCACTGTCGAGTTTGACCCTCAAAGATCACGGACAGTCAAGTTGAATGTCACCAAATGAAAGTTCATATGTGACTTCCTAGATGTCAGTAACACAAACCTAGGCTCCATCTGTGACCGTTTTATTGATGCAAGTCATTGAATTTTCACTAGGTCACATTTGACCTTTAAAGGTCAATACGAAGTTCACCAAATGAAAGTTCATACATGACTTCCTATATGTCTCTAATACAAACCTAGACTCCATCTGTGACCGTTTTAGTGATACAAGTCATTGAATTTTCACTAGGTCACATTTGACCTTTAAAGGTCAATACGAAGTTCACCAAATGAAAGTTCATACATGACTTCCTATATGTCTCTAATACAAACCTAGACTCCATCTGTGACCGTTTTAGTGATACAAGTCATTGAATTTTCACTAGGTCACATTTGACCTTTAAAGGTCAATCTGAAGTTCACCAAATGAAAGTTCATACATGACTTCCTATATGTCTCTAATACAAACCTAGACTCCATCTGTGACCGTTTTAGTGATACAAGTCATTGAATTTTCACTAGGTCACATTTGACCTTTAAAGGTCAATACGAAGTTCACCAAATGAAAGTTCATACATGACTTCCTATATAACATAACATAACATAACATGAATGGCAAAACAGGCCGTTCAGCCCAACTAGGCTCGCCAGTTTCTTTATACTATCGTGAATATATCACTTCAGATACTCAATGTCTCATTGGTATCTAGCTTTAAGTCAAGCCTGTTCTTGAAAACTCCCAAGGTCTCTGCCTCAACAATATGGTCAGGCAAGCTGTTCCACACCGAAATTACTCTTTGGGTGAAGAAATATTTCCGAATATCAGTGCTAAATTTACCTCTGGTCAGCTTCCATTTGTGATTTGAGTTCTACTAACAACACTTGGTTGAAGGAATCCTACATAATTCACTTTGTTAATCCCTTTAACATATTTAAAGACTTCAATCAGATCACCCCTTAGTCTCCTTTTCCTAAGACTAAAGAGATTAAGGATCTTCAGCCTTTTCTCATAGATTTCATCTTTTATACCCGGAATTAGCTTCGTGGCTCTTCTGTGAACTTTCTCTAAAGCCTCTATGTCTTTCTTAAAGTATGGTCCCCAGAACTGTAAGCAATACTCTAGATGTGGTCTGACGAATGTGTTGTACAAAAGAAGCATCACCTCCTTGGATTTGAACTCAATACTTTTGGCAATGTATCCCAGCATCCGATTAGCTTTTTCAACTGCTACGGCACAATGGCTAGAGCCTGTGAGGGTTTGGTCAACAATCACTCCCAGATCTTTCTCGTGTGGAGCACATTCCAGTTTAAAACCTCCCATTAAGTAATCCCGTCTAATGTTTTTATTACCTACATGTACAACTTTACATTTCGCTCCATTAAATTTCATTTGCCACATTTCTGCCCAATTCTGGATTCGATCCAAATCATCCTGAATCACTTTAGTGGACTCTAAACTATTTGCCAAACCTCCCAATTTAGTATCATCTGCAAATTTAACTAATCTGCTCTCAATATTCCTATCAAGGTCATTAATGTAGATGAGGAATAGCAGGGGTCCCAACACCGATCCCTGGGGGACGCCACTCCCCACCATACCTAGCTCAGATGAGATACCACTAACCACCACTCTTTGTGTTCTGTCCTGCAACCAGTTTTGAATCCACTTCAGAATACCTCCTGTAACTCCAATGGAGCTCATTTTTAAAAATTAGTCTCTTATCGGTACTGTGTCAAATGCTTTCTGAAAATCCAAATATATGATGTCATAAGCCCTGCTCTGGTTATAAGTCTTGGTGGCCTCTTCAAAAAATTCCAGAAGGTTTGTCAGGCATGACCTTCCTTTACGGAAACCATGTTGGCTATCCCTCAAGATATTGTTACGTTCAAGAAATAAGTCCAGCTCATCTTTTATGATAGATTCCAATATTTTGCACGCAATGAAAGTTAAACTGACTGGCCTGTAATTACCTGGCTCAGTACAGCCCCTTTCTTATATATTGGTATTATATTGCCCGGTTTCCAATCATTTGGTATTTCTCCAGTTTCTAAAGACCGTCTAAAGATGGCAGATAGCGGCTTAAAGATGATCTCACTAACTTCCCTGAGCACTCTAGGATATTAGCCATCAGGACCCGCCGCCCTATCTGCCTTTAGTTTATGCAACTTGTCTAATACTTCGTTATCCCTAACCTCAATTTCCGCTAAATAATCTTGAGCATTGGACATGCCCTCTGGCCGAATAAAGACCCGCTCTAAGGTAAAATTCTCAACAAAGTAATCGTTTAAGGTATCCGCAATATCCTTGTTATCATATAGCAGCGATCCATTTTTATTCTTCGTGCACTTAACCTGCTCTTTGACTTTCCTTTTTCTGCTACAGTACTGAAAGAAGCGCTTAGGGTTAGTTTTTGCCCCCTCTGCAATTTGTCTTTCATACAGTCTTCTAGCATTCCTCAGGTCTTTTTTGACCACAGCCTGCATTTTACAGTATTCAGCCTTAGTAATCTCATTGTTACCCTCCATGTACATCTTATAAAGATTCCTCTTTTCCCTCAAACTCCTACGAATAGCTGCAGTCATCCACTGGGGATTCTGCTTTTTCAGCTTACTTTTGGACACCTTTGGAATGAGTTTGCATTGTGAATCAAGTAAAACCCCCTTAAATCTTTCCCACATCTCATTTACAGACTCACAGTCCAGGAGTGTCTCCCATTTTATTTCACTTAGATATGAACACATCCTGTCAAAGTTTGCTCGCCTAAAATTGAAAATTTTTGTTTTTGGAGACACCTTTTTAACTTCCCATGAACCCTCAAAATTAACAGTAGAATGATCACTTGTCCCAAGTGGCTCCCGTACCTCAACATTGCTAATTCTATCTGGGTCATTACAGAGCACTAAGTCTAAAATTGCCTTCTCTCTTGTAGGTTTATTAACATACTGCACCAAAAAATGATCATTTATGACATCTAGAAATTCTTCCTCCCGCCTACCCTGTCCTTTCACCATTTCCCAATCAATACCAGGATATCTCCTGGTATTCTCCCAAAATTATAGTCCCTCCTCCTCTACAAGCTTGCGTAATCCTCTTAAAGAACATTTCATTGACTGTACTGTCCAAAGCTGGTGGTCGATAGCATACACCTATGTTTAAACCAGTCTCGCGTTTGCCAGTGAGCCTGACCCAGATATCTCCGCAGGGCAAGGAATGTTCAATTTCAGGAATTTCCCGCACATTTATGTTTTCGTTCACATAGAGTGCTACACCCCCTCCTTGCCTATTGCATCTATCCTTCCTAAAGAGCTTATAACGTTCTTCATTATATTCATCTCCATCCTCTTCACTAAGCCATGTCTCTGTAATCCCAACTATGTCATAGCCTTCACTAATCATAACGGCCTCAAGTTCTCGAAATTTATTTTTAATGCTTCTTGCATTTAGATAAAAACATTTCAGGTTATCATGAACGCTCTTCCCCTTCGATTTCCCATGTGCCCGCTGCTCAAAGCCCCTCACTACGCTTTTTTGCTTTAAAAATATATCATCAATAGTGCCTGTAACGCTGTCAGCTTCCATCAGGGCAGTCTGCATTTCCCTCTGTGTAACACTCTCTAACCTCCCTGCCCCCCAAGTCCCTAGTTTAAATAACTCTCTGCTACCCTCAACATACGCTGACCCAGTGCAAAGGTACCCCTCCGGTTCAGGTGTAGCCCATCCGGCTTGAACAGGTCACCCCTGTCCCAGAAGTAGTTCCAGTGCCCCATAAACCTATACCCCTCTTTCCTACACCAGGTTCAGTAGCCACGTGTTAAACCTCCAGATAAAATTCTGCTTCCCTCTGCTTGCACGTGGTTCGGTAGAATCCCGGAGAACACTACCGTGAGAGGATCTGCTCCTAAGCTTTTCAGCTAATTCAACAAATTTGCTTTGCAGAACCTCAAACCTACCCTTACCTATGTCATTTGTCCCAACATGGACCATGACAACTGGATCCCTCCCCGCTCTGGCCAGGAGCTTGTCCAAGACGCCTCCAGGAGGTCTCCTACCTGGGCACCAGGCAGGCAACACACCGTCACGAGACTCCTTGTCGTGCGAACAGACTAAACTGTCTGTTCCTCTAAGTATTGAGTCCCCCACTATCAATAACTCTCTTTTCTGAGGGGTAGAGGCCAACAGGGTGCCCTGCTGCTCATCAGTCCCCTCACTCTCAGGGTCAGGGGCCAATTCGAGTTCCTGCAAGGGCCGGAATCGGTTGGACACCTCAACCACTGGAGGAGCTGTCGCTGTACGGTGTACACGCCCTTTCCTGCGCTGACGTCCTACCGTCACCCAACTTTCTCTCCCTGCCTGCTCTGGGGTCCCCACACCACCCTGCTTTGGCGTACAAACCATTTCTCTAAACGACATACGACTTAGTTCCTCTAGGAACTCTACTGATTGCGAACTATGTCGCACCGCCAACTGGCCCTGAAGATCAAGGATCTTGCTCTCCAGATGCTCAATTAGCTGGCACCGGTGACAGACAAACCCACCCTGGAAATCTCTTTCCAAAAGTGCGATCATCCTGCAACCGTCACATAGTTTTGGCCACATTTTGAACCCCCTACCTAATGACCTCGCTCACCCTAGATAAAAGAAAAATACTAAGTGCCAAGACAAAAGCTCAGGAACCACAATTTATTAATTTAATAACCTGAGAAGCCCTAAGCAGCAGTCACAATAGAAACCGTGGGGAAACTAAGTGAATGGATAATAAGCCTCTTTTAACAGGGGCTTAGTTTCAGTTAACAGAAATGAAATACCAAATTGAGAAACTCTATAGATAATAAGCACTCCTAATAAGCCAAGTTGAGTTTATCTAGTCCCGGTACTATTAATATACTAACCTAAAAATATCACGGGGCTTAGCTGAGAACCCAGATAAAAAAGACTGGCGACAACACCCAGGAGAAACTGGAGGAGGGAGGAAGCGGAGCACTCCGGTAAAGCTTTCCGTTTAAATTCCAACCTAACCGAATGGACAACTCAAGTGACTGCTGCCCCACTAACTAAACACTAAATCTCAGATCCCCAGCCAAAAATGCAAACAGTAACTATCTAGCTAGCTAGCCACAAATACAACCAAGGGTAACCGAGATAAGATTAAAGCCTCGGTTCCCTTTAATTAAAACGGACCTAACAAGTCGTTTACTTTGTGAGCGAACTATACACGGTATCTCCCCCAACAAGCTGTCGCTGAGCACTCAAACAAGCAGTTAAACTTTAATCAGCTGATCAAGGCACCGTAACTGGAGGAAAATACAAAAATAGGGTAATTTACAATGTGTTTAATCAGAAGAGCCCTTCGGTAATAATAAAATGCGAAAAAGACAAAAACCCCGGTTCGCGTTAATATTCAAGCTTGGCAATGCGTTTATGCGGTCAGGATAGAGAACGAAGGGGAATAAAAAACCCCGGTGAACGTCAATATTTATTGGCTAGAAGACTGTATGAAAGGCAAGCCACCAAGAATGAAACCAAGCCGGGTTATAGTTAGATATCCCGGTAATTTGTTTACACGATATATTCTTGGCGTTGAGAGCTTAGTAAGGTTCGTTAGCTAAATCAGCTACAGAGAAACCAGGCGACAATGTACCTCAGTCCTTGAAAACAACTCTGTTTTACCTTGTATATCACACAATTCACTTAGTTAGACAATTATTTAGTGTTTAATTTATTCTTTAAATTTAGTGTTCAAATTTATTTTACTTTACCTTACTTTGCTCCCGGGAGACTGAAACCCCCCCCAAAAAAACCCCGTCGCCTTTGTTTGACCAGATTAGTGACTTAATTTTGCTGTTTGCTCACCGAGTTGTTACAAAGGGGAAAAAGGGGAAAAGAAGGAGGAAGATTCTCCCTGCCCCTAATGCGACAAAGGTTGTACCTCGGGAGCAAATCGTCTAATTTCTATTAATGTTTGAGCTTTAACACACAAAATATTTTCAGAAAACCCCGTTTGCACAATAGTAAATCTTCAGCTTCGATCACTCCACACGTCTTACTCTGCCTCAACCCAAGCAGAATGAACACCAACGAACAGCGCTACAGCACAGCCAAAAGGTCTCTAATACAAATCTAGACTCCATCTGTGACTGTTTTAGTGACACAAGTCATTGAATTTTCACTAGGTTACATTTGACCTTTGAAGGTCAATACGAAGGTCACCAAATGAAAGTTCATACATGACTTCCTATGTGTCTCTAATACAAACCTAGACTCCATCTGTGACCGTTATGGGAATACAAGTCATTTTAATTGTGTTGTGAAGTTTGACCTTCAAATGTCACCAACAGTCAAGTTGAATGTCACCAAATGAAAGTTCATATGTGACTTTTTATGTCAGTAACACAAACCTAGGCTCCATCTGTTACCTTTTCAGTGACAGAAGTCATTGAATTTTCTCTAGGTCAAGTTTGACCTTCGAAGGTCAATATGAAGGTCACCAAATGAAAGTTCATGCATGACTTCCTATACGTCTCCAATACAAACCTACAATCAATCTGTAACGATTTTGCTGATATAAGTCATTGAAATTTCACGGTGTAGTTTGGCCGTTGAAGGTCACTGAAGGTCAAGTTCAAGGTCACCCAACAAAGCTTCATACATGATTTCCGAAATGGCCACAATACAAACCTAAGCTCTATCTGTAATAGTTTTGGTGATAGAAGTCATTGAAATTTCACTATGTGAAGTTTGACCTCAAAGGTCACCAAAGGTCAAGTTCAAGGCCACCAAATGAAAGTTCATGTATGACTTCCTATACATCTCCAATACAAACCAAAACTATCTGTAACCATTTTGCTGAGATAAGTCATTGAAATTTCACTGTGAAGTTTGGGCATTCAAGGTCACTGAAGGTCAAGTTCATTGTCACCAAATGAAACTTCATACATGACTTCCTATATGCCCGCAATACAAACCTAAGCTCTATCTGTAATAGTTTTGGTGATAGAAGTGATTGAAATTTCACTATGCGAAGTTTGACTTTCGAAGGTCACCGAAGGTCAAGTTCAAGGCCACCAAATGAAAGTTCATACATGACTTCCTATAAGTGTTCAATGCACATATGTTCCCAATCTTAAATATTTTCAAGCCAAGAAACCTTTTGTACGCTGATGACACTGTGCTTTTTTTGTCTGACTTAAACCTTGAAGCCATAAATTCCAAACTGTCATCTGAGCTTCAACATCTGCATAAATGGTTGAATGAGAATCATTTAACCATTTATGTTAAAAAACTGAATGTATGTATTTTCACTCACCTAGAAAGCATCCGTCTTTTAGTAATCCCATCATTTTTTCAAATCAAAATCTTGTCGTTACCAAGACCTACAAGTACCTGGGCGTGTTACTTGACTCACACCTCACATATCAACAACACACCTCTAAGTTAACAAAAAAACTAAATCAGAGATTGTACGTATATAACAAGATCAGAAAATACCTTTCCACTGCTATCTCTGAAACATACTTGCATGCAATTATACTCTCTACCATTTCTTACTGTCTACCAATTTGGTCCCTCACCACAAAGGAAATTACTGAATCAATAGCGCGACTATACAATCAAGCTCTAAAGATCCACAGTAACCTTCCGAAGTGGACACACCACTGCACTGCACTTTCACACGCACATGCCCTTTCCTTCCAAAACTATATTTACAGTTGTGCCATCTCATTTTATTTTCAAATTCAAAACAGTACTTCACAAACACTTAGCTCTCTCTTACCGACACATAACCGGCCCCAACTGCGTGTCACAAGATCAGTTTCTATGGCCCTTTTACCAGTGCCTGCATACAACAATCGCTATGGGCAGAGGTCCTTCATACATACATACACTAAAGTCTGGAATGACATCCCTCAACACATTAGAGCAGTACAATCGCTCACACAGTTCAAGAAGGCATACAAACGGATGCTACTTAACTCCTACACCAGCAGACACTGATGGTCTATAGGCCACTGTCTGCGGTCTGTTTCTGCTCTATCTGTTGTTAATGCAAATGTCTCTGTTGATGTGTGATGTTTTTCCTGTTATGTGTTATATGTCCTGCAGAGCAGGAACCTGCTGGAAACCAGTTTTATGCTGAGTCAAGCCCGTTTTACTTGTAACTTTGTTACTTTTAATACTTTCCTGTATAATAAAGAAGAAAGAAAGAAAGAAAGAAAGAAAGAAAGAAAGAAAGAAGAAAATTGTGACATTTTGCTCGAGCTGAAGTTTGACCTTTCAAGGTCATCTAAGGTCGACTTTAACACAGCCAAAATATAGGCCATATATAACTTCCTATATGTCAGTAATACAAACTTAATCTCTATCTGCAACCATTTAGCTTCCATAGGCGATTTGAACCATTCTCCATAAGACCCAGTGTTAAAGTACAGCGCCCCCACAAGACCCACTTCCGTCGATTCAATCAAAATGGCACTCACACTGTACATAAAGTGTATCAAGGTGAGTTGATTGCCAGATTTAGAAAAAAAGTTATCAGACAGTTTTTGAGAAATCATTTTTTGAAATTTCAAGTCATATCTTTTAACACTGTTAATATATTCCCTGACCTCGAGTTTGACCTTTCAAAGTCGTCTGTGGTCAAATTTAATATTGCCAAAATATAAGTCATATATGACTTTCTATATGTCGATAATACAAACTTAATCTCTGTCTGCAACCATTTGGCCTCCACAGGCCATCTTGCATATTCATAAAGGACAACGCCCCCAATAGACCCACTTTCGTCGATTCAATCAAAATGGCGCTCGCACTGTACATTGACAGTACCAAGGTAAGTTGATTACCTGATTTAGAAAAAAATTTATCACGCAGTTTTCGAGAAATAATTTTTTAAAAATTTTTCAGTCCTATCTTTAACATTGGGGCCAAAATTTCAAGGGCCCATAAAATGGACAAAAATGATTCAATCAAAAATCCGACAAAAACGTCTGGAGATATGGTCTAGTAGTATGTTACTGCAAATTTACACGAAAATTCCTCAGGCCAAAAAAAAGATTAAAAAATGTTCCAGACGACGAACGCTACACCACACCACGACAATTGCTTATCGGCCCATAGGGCCAGTAAGCTAAAAACAAACAAAGAAACAAACTAACAAACATTCGCTGGTGAAAACATAGTACCTCCTGGAGGATGTATAAATAACTCACTTGGTTGATTTTAAAGGGCATTTCTTTGGTCAGCTTTTCATCAAATCTGTGCAGCCAGCTCCCTTTGAAGTATATGGCATTCACAAGCGCCAGCCTCGTCATATCAGAAACTGCTCCGGGTTTCAGAAGGTCTTTGATTTTACCTGTTCGTTAAACACATGGAATCTGAAGACACTTGAAGGACATAATACTCTAGACTAAAGAATCAGAACTGTCAACAAGTCATTGATATTTTCTCATACTGCTCTATGGCATTACCTTCGGTCTGCCCCTCCACCCATTGGTTAATCTGTTTCCGTGACTCCTCCGTTGCACCAATGAAATCCAAGGGCACCAGATCTGCACTGTAGAACTTGCATGTGGACTCCAGGAATTCCTGAGACAGAGTCACAAATTCTATCATCCTCAAAAGTCACATCAATTGGTCCTGTAGGGCAAGCAATGGAACTTAAAAAGGGCGAATCCAGCTAAAAGAGTTTAGTGAACAATGTGTAGGAAGTAGACCTCACCGGGAGGAATCTGAAGGTCTTTTCTCCATAGAGGCGGTTGGCGAGTTTCATCAGATACTGGGCACCGGGTTTGTTGATATCAGCGTTGAGAGTCTGAAAATCTGAGTGAACATCGCTGCCTTTTTGGAAACAGAGAACCTAAGAATAAGATTGAGAGAAAAAGAGATGTAGAGACAAAGACAGAAAGAGAGAAGAAGAAATAAAAAACGGTCCACTGAATTGTCCAAATTAAACGTTCAGGGATCCACACAGCATGGACTCCTACAGGATAGAAACTGGATATCTGTGAGCTGTTGAAATTAATTACCATATTGGGATTCAGTAATGAGTTATTTCAGGGAAGTACTTTTCAGCATTATCCGCAAGACATTATAAAACTCCTGGTGAGAGATCCATCACACAAGGAATGGCAAATATTAAAATGAAAGACCTGATTATCAGAGGAAAAGGTAGGTACACACAACTCCACAGTCATGTTTTATGTTCAGTCGCTCTATCCTTAATGTAAAGAGTGGTAAGCCTTTTAAAACAGCAAAACAAAGGCTGCTTACGCAACTATACACTCTAAATCTTCAGAACCATGAGTTACTCACGCACGTCACCGAAAATATGAGGACATATATAATCTCTCAGGATTACCGCACAAATTGACAAGATAGGGTGAGTCGCTGCGGTATTTTTATCCACTCCCTTGGTAAACGAACGGCAAGTCATCCAGCCTGCATTTTCAATCAATCAAACTTTATTTGAAGAGTTTGTTTACAAAAGGCAACATATCCATTTTACTCATTTTGAGTAAATCAGCTTTTTTTCTGTTGGCGCCAACTGCATTTTATAGAAAAACACAAACTTTGACCATGAAAAAAATACAGCTTATAGTACAAATTTCTAAAAACGAATTTTTGAACCATGTGAAAGAAGCACAGGGCTATCGCTCGATGATATCATCTCAATTTTTGTAATTTTGGCACTTATTGCGTTTTGAAAACAAACTCTTCATTTATGTACGGAAATTCACGCAAAAGGTGCAATTCAAAAGTGCTTAATATAAATTCAAATGAAATTAGGGGAATCAGATAAATGTTAAAAGAAAAACTCAAGAACTAAAATAAAGATGAAAACAAAATGTGAATTATTATTAAGTAAGGACAATTAAGATCGCGTAAAATGAACTTTCAAAGCTTTACAGAGTAGGTACAAGTAGACTATAGTCACAGGGGACTTATTCATTAAAATGTTTAGTGCGGAGCAGGCCTTTCACACAGAAGTAAACAATGACAAAGTGAAAGGTTAAAAAACAAACGACGACTAATCACGTTACTTGTTTCTCTTCTGCTAAAGGGTCTTCGTAGATCAGGCCCTCCGTGGTGCTTTCCGTATAGGCAATCACTGCTCACTTGCGATGATATACTACTACAACTGGAGGCGCAAAACAACCGTTACAACGAAAAAAAATATGGCAGTACGAGGCAACAGACATTATTGCTGGCTTATACCTTCTCCATTTGATCGGCCGTATTTCCTCTTGCCCCCAAAAAGACCATGGCCAGAGCAGACGAGATGCTCAGGGGTGAAAAGAAGATGTTTCCGCCCGCATTGGTTGATCCCAGAGTCCGGTAGAGATCCAAGGTAAACGCTGTGTTAGCATCGGCGAGACTGTCCATTGCTGATTATTCTGCGAACTACCAACGCACTTGCAAAGAGCAGCAGCCGAAACTGTCAAAAACAGGCACAGACGACGTAGCCGGACGTGCGAAACATTATAATTCGAATTATTGACACATCTTTGCACAGCCCACTTTAACAGTCACAAGACAATGTGTTGTTCCCGTTCAATGTAAATTCGTTCAGTGTGTTGACCGATTCCGCAATTTGCAGAAATCAAACTTTATTTGCGGGAAAACCAAGAACCACCAGTCTACTTCTGCGCTCTATGCCAAAGAGACTGTCTCTCCCGCATTTGCCTGTATAGCCACACCAAGAAGTGTGGCTGAATCCGGTGCATCTCAACGTCTTACGAGACGGACGGAGGCCGACGACGAACTCTTAACTGTCGTTTCGAGATATTCGGCTTGATAGAGAAATAAATGCCCGATAACTGTTTCTTGCCGTAGCAGCAGTACCAAATCAACGCCTGTGATAAGGCGCACTGCGCAGTGTGTGGCCGTTAAAAGCGTACATTCCCGGGATTCATCACGTTATAAGTGTCATTATGATCGGAAATGATCGTATATTCGACCATATAAATCCCAATTTCGTACTCTTGATACTTTTTCATCAACGCCCATTAGAGTGACTGCTTGTAGTTCGACTAGTTCCGCAAACGCCATTTTGTAGGTTTCCAAACTTGTAATTTATGAGACATGTTTATGCTTGTTTTTTTTCCTGAAAGAATTTTATTAAAGTTTAATGTAGTCAATGTGAAATAAAACATCTTTTCCCCCGCCATAACTTTTTCAGTGGCTCAACGGGTGATCATTACTCATGTCCTGTGTTAATCTGAATTTGTGGTCTCATGCGAATGAGTCATGCGAAGGATCAGTTTGATGCATTGTGATTAAAAAAACTGAAAGCTTTCCTGACCAAAGAAATTCATTTAAGAATTAATGAAAGTTTTTTTTCTGTTTCTGGACAGGATCTAAGTGCTACAATTCAAGGAAAGTAATTGACTTCGAATAAATGCGGGTTGTGATGGGCTAAATAATTAAAAGTGGAGGGGTTTCATGATTGTTTATTTGGAGGTTGTTGTGGCTGAGTTCATTCAGCTGAAGTTGATTGTTGGGGGGGGTAGTGGTCCTATAAAATAAGAGCTAAATCTGTGGGAAGTGAGTCTGGAGAGGGGAGCGAGTGGTGTTGTTGTTTCGTGGGCAGATCGCCGATTAAGCTGTTGTGATACGCACTCTCTGAAGGGGGGGTGGGTGCCGTTCGTAGCCATTTAGAGCTGCCGGCGGCGAAGTTAGCCAGTGCTGGGGGAGATGTTCCGGCGCTAGGAGGGATGATAGAGAGGGACTGGGGACGGATAACGGTGAAGCCCCACTACACACGGAAAATCCGCATGTCATCCGCACCGTCTAGCGGAGTTGCTCGTTTATGGGCGTATCTGGTCTGCTGGCTTGTGGGCGTAACATACAATATGTCATCAAATAGAATCCATTCCCGCTGGATTTTGATTTTTAAGCTGTTGTTTTAAATACAGAGTTGATGGGTTTAACAGTATAATCATGTAAACTGTGACGGTGTGACACATTTAAATTAATCATGTCAGATACCCTGAAAAGATACGTTCATGTCGCCTAGTTGTAAATCCTCGTTTATGACAGTGAGCCAAGAAGCTCAAAACGTCACTCACCATGTTAAATTGAACAGTAATGTAACGTTGGAATTATGATAAGTGAAATAGCGATTTGTATCTAGGCCTACTTCACCACGGCTGAACTTTTGCACCGGAACTTTTTTATACCATCTAAAACTGATATAAGATAGCCAGCTGGCTAGTCACTAATAATTTCTGCTTGTTGTTGGTCCCTGATAAAACGTTCCCCCGCTCATTTTCAAGCGAAAGAGACTGGTTCACGCAGCACGGGAACCGTATTAATTTCCATATGGCTTGAAAATTTCATCTTCGTCCCCTCCCACTTCCCCGCACCGGAGCCCGGTTCGTATCGGATGGTATCCCAGAATGCATCGCGCACCAAAACGCACGCATGCCATAGAAAATGAATGGGATGCGGAGGAGTGCGGAGATTTCCCGTGTGTAGTGGGGCTTCTGGGATACCATCCGATACGATACGAGCCAGGCTCCGGTAAAGGCAGTACGGCAGTAAAGCATTGGCGGCATTTGTGAGGTGTTTTGGTGGTGATTTCGTGGGATAGACAGCGAACCAGTGAACGGCATATTGAGAGACATGTAGCTAGCGAGGAAGAGGGGACGTTCTTCCGTGTGGGAATACTTTATCGACTTGCACTACAGTTTCTGTGCACTCCAGTCTCCTCTGTTCCATTGAGAGGATTTTCTCCAAGGCAGGAGAAATTATCTCCAAGAAGAGAAACAGACTCGGCCCTCGCACCGTGGAACAAATCATCTTCCTAAACAAAAACCAAATAATATAACCTTAGATGCGTTATGTGTTTTTATGCGTTTATACGCGTTTTCACTGCCCAGTTCATAAGCACTTCTACCCCTAGGTCAAAAAATACATTTGAAATATGCAATACATAGAAGTTACAATATGATACATATACGTACCTGTTCACTGGTTTTTTTAATTACATAAGCACGTGGAGGCTGAGACTTCACAGCACAAGCATACTCCAAGGCTATAAGATTGTGTTGTATTTTTTTTTTTTTTTTAAATCTATGATGTTTACAAACATCAAGAAGTCAGAAGCAAAGAGAGACCACACTATGGCACATGTTTAAACAAGGAAAGTTAATTCATCAAAATTATTTATTAATCAAACATATTTTTTTTCACGCCTAAAAAAAAAAAAAAAAAACATGTTCAAAGCACCACAACTTTAATCCAATATCAGGCGGAGTTGTCACATGATATTAAAAGGATGCTGTCAACTCAACTAGTGTAGAGTGGGCAACCGTAATGAAGCAGTTCATTTCAATTTGTAGATTCAAGCTGCTCTTCATACTTTTGGCCACCAGATGCCACCAAAGAGGAGTGTGTTGAAAAGCTTCGAGTAATGAACCCTTTTTCGATACAAGCTTCAATGTTTCAGAAAGCTTCATTTGGCCGTCATCAGGTATTCGCGGGTAGATTATTGTGTGATTCGGCAAGGGTGGGCGGAGTTTGTTGTGTCGTGGGATGGGGCTGGGTAGCTGGTGGATTGGCTTGTTAAGGGGTGGGGTGTAGGAGTGGCCAGTGTTCTGTTTCCCGAAAGAAGGTGCTGTCTGAACTGATTGTAAACAATACATTTCCTGTTTTACCCGAGGCTGTGAAGTGTGTGCGTTCTCAGATCTCCGACGCCGGATTTATCCGGTATAAAGGGTAGTGGCCGTGACATATTTTGGTCTTGCCCAGTTCTACGCTACCTAACAAAACTTCTATTACAGACTAATTGACTTTCTCCTTTTTTATAGGAAAGGATCCAAGCGAGTGGAAAAGCAACAAAATTATGTTGATGGAGTTTTTGTGCATCGAACTCATTCTATTGAAACTTTTCTACAGAGTGCGGACTGCAGAAGATAACAAATGAAAATAACTGAGTGAAAACTATAAGCTGGCCAGCTGGGGAGTCAACTAGGGGTTTTCAACTTAAAAGTTTACCTTCTGAAATAGATTTGGGGAAATCCAATTCGGAATATTAACGAGACTAAATTCAAAAGGTGGACCACCATAAAATTTAAAAAGTCGACTAATAACGTTATCACGTATTATTTTTCTTCCTGTTCTAAATTTATTTTTGATTAGACTTACAAAATCTCTTCCTCGACTAGTAGTGAGAAAGATGGGAACTGTGACAGCCACGGGGACAGCAACTTGCGTGACAGTGACGACAACTTGAGTCTTGAGTGTTCAAATAGCAGAAACGGACTGAGCTGAAAAAATTTGGAATGATTATTTACCTTTACGTGCTGGGATCCCAATGAAAAAACCGTCTCACGGTTGAATACTTAATATTTAGCCATGTTTTTGATTTAAAAATAAATGAATAAAAAAAATTGCATATTGTAACACAGTCTAAAGCAACTCCACCCGGTTCTGCTGATGACGTGGTGAATTGTCACAAGCTGGGGCTAATAAGCCCTGACTATGCATCTCCTCCATGCTTTTAGCGGAACCCTAGACTGAGGTGGATCACTCAATCATAATTCATTGAAAAACACTTTGAAAAGATATTATTGTTACTGTTCCATTTTTGACCCAGAATATACTATTTACTATACTAGTATACTATAAAGTATACTATATACTATTATTTCTATTATGCTAGAGTTTTGCCAACGGTATGGTATGCGTATAAATTTTGATAAAACTAAATTTATGGTTATAAATGGTACGGACAGTGACAGGCGCCCACTTGAGTGTAATGGAAATATCATTGATTGCTGTTCTAAATATATTTATCTCGGAGGCATTATAGTCGAAAGTGGAAGGTTTAGTGATTTTATTGATGATCATGCCACGGAGAAAAACAAACATTTGATGAAAATGTTTTCGTTTTTGAGGAGTAACAGAGATTTGCCGGTGTACTTGAAGCTGAAGGTGTTTAATGCCTGTGTGCTCTCTAGTTTCTTGTATGGATGTGAGTCATGGTATGGCTTATCATTAAGAAAGCTAGACCGCATGTATATGGCTGGTCTGAAAGCCGTGCTAGGAGTCAGAACTTCATGTCCCAATGATTTATGTTTAGCAGAAGTGGGATGGTCGACTTTAACAGCAATTGTTAGGGAAAGACAATTTAGGTATTATGATAAAGTTATGAGAAATAGACGTGGCATGGAAGATGACCCTCTTATGTTTGGTATAGAACTAGCGCGAACACTCCCGCTTGGAGGTATATTAGTAAAATACTGGATTTTGGATCATCTTTTATTTTGGAAGATATAGCAGAGATAAATAATCGAATTAAACAAAGCGATGGTATAAGATTTAATACATATATTTTGCATAATCCTGATTTAACCGTGCATAAGGTATATAAAGAGAATGTAGTGCAGGAGTTCCATAGATTAGAATTTACTCGTTTTAGGCTCGGGGCTCATCGGTTAAAGATTGAAACTGGCCGTTGGTCTAGGATGCCCAGAGACGAAAGAAAGTGTGATTGTGGTATGGATGAAATTCAGGATGAAAGACACGTTATAGAAAATTGTAATCACCTCAGATTTTTAAGGGAAAGATACCCAAGTATTAATTTTACTATAGACCGATTTAGAATGTTTAATTTATGCACCAAAGTATATTTTTGATTCGATGCATTATTTTGTATAATATAATATTTTATGTGTATGTATGATGGACTTTCTTTGTCAATAAACTACTACTACTACTACTACTACTACTGAGGCACAAAAATTGAGAGCACTGCCCAAAATTATTGATTTAAAATTGACAGGGGCTCAGATGTGAGGGTGAGAAATGTGGTAATTATGAATTTTTAAATTATATTAATTTATCGAGGTGGCACATGCACTGTGGTCAAGAAGGCATTGTATTCCAAATAATTAAGGTGAGATTAATGATTTTGTAAAGCACGTCCAGAGCGAGGGGACAAAAATACACAAGTCAAATTTCTCCAATTGGGACTTACTTGGTTGGTGTCAGAACCATAATTCAAAACCCTTTTTGCTGAGTCAAATTGTTACTGATGAATTGTAACTTTGACTGTTTCATCTATTATTCCCACAAAGCAACTGCAGTAGCACCAGTTTAACTGGAATCACCATTTGACCATCTCATTAGGAGGATCAAGGAAACCTATCTCCTCCACAGTACAGAGCTCAATACTGAACACCTGCGTGTGTGTTGTGACTCACTCCAGAGACGGGTAAGATCTATCGAGGAGACAACTTAAGGCAGGGGTGAGTCGACCCCCAGGCGACACTGTACTGTATTTTGGCATAAAGTGGTAATTGTTGAGGTCAAGGTCTTTTGGGAGATTATTATTATAGGCTATTGCATGGAGGTGCCGGGGTATTCTAAATGTAAGTACTTGGGAAGGCCTGGATGAAACTGTTCTTGAAATGTTCTGACTCCAAATTGTCTGCACATTCTTTGCAGCAAAAGTAAATATTATAAAATCTGATACATCTAATGTTAAATTATGCAGGTGAATGTGACCCTCGTTCTGTATATGCTGAGTGCATAGTGGATATGCATGTGCCTGTGTCTGTGCCTGTGTTTGTATTTTATTTTCTCACTCCAGTGACGGGCGGGTGGCAGTTTAGCGTACCAGCCGGTCAAAGCCTACTCCTTCCTGAAGCCTCCCTGAAGTTTTGAACGAATCTGCTGAGACAGTGGTGTTAGCAGGACTACTATTGCTGTTCCAGACACTGCCGCAAAACCCCGATTTCTCTAGGATACTGACGGAGTCGAGGAAGGCTGAGCCAGATGCCCAGCGCTGTGTGATAGAAGCTAGAATGCTAATGTAAAATATGCACAAATCTTAGAATATTGCTTAAATGCATTATTACCAGCTTACAAATGCATAAATATTTTCTGGTTGTTGGCACCATTTTATGGTGCCAAAGGGGGGAATTGTGGGAAAATATTAATCCATTATACTCAAATGTATTATCAATCAAAAACTAACAAAAACATTACTGTATTGATGTATTGCTGAATTGTTGTATTAATTCATTATATATCAAAATGCAGTAATAATCAAGTATTAATTGACATTAACTGAAACAATGTAATAATCAAGTATTCACTAAAGCAATGTATATCTGAGTAAATTGTGCTGTAACTCTCTTTCTCTTCTCCATCTGGGATTTTCCACCGCTTGCAGCAGAGACTTTTTGTTCCTCTTACCTAAAGAACACAGAAGTACTCAATTTAAAGTCAAGAGGTGAACCATAGTTGAAGTCTCTGCCTAACTGCAAGCTGAAATTTATAGCAGCAAGCTAGACAATGAGTAAGGCGGGAGGAAGTAAACAGAACATTTTTAGTTTGAGAAGGGGCAGAACTAACTGTTGGTTCTCATGGAAAACTGAGCTGATCAGGTTGATGTAATGTAAGGCGAATGGATGACGTAAAAGCCCTCCCCGCAGAATAGGGTACTATAAAGACTGAACTGATGAGGAACTGGGGGCTGCTGTCAGCCCTCTGGTCCTCTACGACCAGAGATTCTGTACTCGAAGAAACTTCTCTTCATCTGAGTATTCTTCTTTCCAACTCTTTGCTAAAGATCATCAGCTGTATATGGTTTCTGTATCATTTGATGGTTTGGAGCCTATTTTTCATTTGCTTACATCTGTGCACATGAATTTACCTTGTACTCATGTTTTTACCTTCTGAATTATTTTAGTAAAATGGTTGAACTGCTAAACTTTTTTTTGGGTCCTTCATTTAAAAGTCAATGCTAACCAGTACGAATTCCTCAACGGTACTCATTAATTTTCTTGGTGAAAATGTATTGAAAAATACTTTTGTAGGTAATGAGACCAAAAAGGAGCTCTACCACAAGTATACTGAGGTAAAAATATGGGGATTAAACAAAAACACTGAAAACGCGTCAATTTTATGTAACAATTAAAAGGTGTTGCATTTTTTTTTTTGACTCTTGCATAGCATGAATGCATTTTTGAAGGCTCATTCCATGATTTTTGATGCTAAAAAATTTGTTTAAACTGGTTTGAGGCAATATTATTCTGCAAAATTACCTCTGATGGTTAGTTGTTCCAGTATATATGGCGACATGAACTTTGAGCAGTGTCACAGTGTTAAACACGATGGCACGACAGAAGGAGCTCTCTGAGACTGTTTACGGCCACATCGTGGCCTTACTTGATGTTGGTTAGTAACTTAAAAAAATTTCTTAAGATGTTAAATGCTGCCATGACACTGTAAGAAACACCATCAAGCATTTCAAAGAGACTGATTTGGTGAAAACTAGTGGCTATAGAGGTGCAAAACGGAAGATAAGTGCCTCTGATGTTTCTTTTTGATGTTTACTTTTTCACATAGGGCCAGGTAGGTTTGGATAGCTTTTTCCCTCAATTAATGAAATCATCATTTAAAAACTGCATTTTGTATTTACTTGGGTTATCTTTGTCAAATATTAAAAATTTGTGTGATGATCTGAAACATTTAAGTGTGACAAATATGCAAAAAAATAAGAAATCGGGAAGGGGGCGAATACTTTTTCACAGCACTGTCGATAGTCAAACTACATACCAGTGTGGTGAAGCTGTAAAAGTTCTGGGGCACTGAGTATAAGGGATGCAAACTAGTGACGAAAATGGATTGCGGCCGCATTGGAGTGCCCCCTATATGTTGCGCAAAGAAGATCCCAGGCCGAAAATCGCTCTATCCACTGACCATCCCCCTATAATTCAATTTTCGAACTTTTACTTTGGGATAAAGTTCGTGCAGTGAATAAGAGCAACCCAAAAATCACATTTTGGTGTTTTGGCATTTTAGGCCGTATTTCCGCTTGCACTTGATTGACCCCTAAAACCCAAACCGGTGCAGGTAGGGCCAAAAAATTTGGGGAGTTTTCTAGTTAGGGTAGGAACATAAAACCACCAAAGTTTCAGCAAAATTGAAAAAGGTGACTATCACCACCTTCCTGAACCTTACAGACAATGGCTCTTAAGAATCAACTGTAAGGGTTAGCTGTGTTGGAGCGCGAGATTCAAACCCATCATTTGAGCCCAGTGTGATGTGTGTCTGTCCGAGACTATACCCCACTTTTCGGGTTTAAGGCTACCGCAGGATACTAAATAGTATTCAATGGTGGAAATTAATTGGCTTTTAATTTCCAGAACGAGACAATCTAACCCACGGTTTGTTAACGAACTGTGCATGTAGTACTTTTATTTCCAGCCTGCACTTTTACTTACCACCAAAGGCAAAGTCATCAAAACAGTCAGGATGGGCGTATCTATGGGGTGTTTGGGCGCAGTCACTCAATCACAGCACTGTCAGTGTGGATTTATTGATTCGCCGCTCCTTTTACAGATAGAAATTTGAAGGGATAGCAGCTTACTAGGAGCAAGTATATCTATCTTATATCTCATCAACTAAACATGTTTTGTGACTATCGTGTTATATTGTGTACTCAAAGACAGTGACATGTCCTCAACGAATAGTCATCTATTGGCCTAATTTTAGTATGATGGCTCATGGATTTACTTTTCAATACACACGTGCATTTACTTTTTTTTCAAGCCACATGACCTACACCTGGTCATCTGGCTTAAAAAAATATGCTGTAATGCTAAATTTTAACCAATATAATTGGATGAAAAGGGTCGATCCGGCCAGGATTCACTTTGCTATCTTGGGCCTGGCAAGGAATTTTTATTTTATTTATTTAACCTTTATGTAACCAGGAAAATCCCTTGAGATTCAAAATCTCTTTTCCGAGGGAGACCTGGCCAAGACAGCTCACCATTTCACTTAAAATTACGAAGTGTGTACACAACAGGAGTGACAAAATACAATAAGTTAACAAAATACACACCTAAGGACAATAGCGGACCCTTCCAGCTTCAAGAAAAGGTAAATCGCGAGTATTTCAGCCTTCACATGAATATTTTGATTTTTTCACCCCTTACAAAGGGTGTTGCTGGAAAGCGTTTGGTACACTCAAAACTTGCTGGCACTTCAGTTTTCAAGTAGCGGACTCTTCTAGCTTCAAGAAAAGGTAAACCACGTGTCTGTCGGCCTTCACATAAATATTTGGCTTTTTTTACCCCTTAAAGGCTCACTGTCCCTGCAAGGGTTCAAGCTGAAGTTGCTGGCGTTGACAAATTTATGATGCTGCATCATCACCCTACAAGCCCATGTAGTTGATTTCATTGTCGGCGTTCACATAAATAAAACCTCTTTTTGAACCCTTTAAAAAGGGTGCCAGGGTAAAATGTACAGGAGTCCAGCAGCCAGCAATGGTGATTTATATACATCACGTAAAATAGCTTGACTTGTAGGGGTCAAACCCCTTTACCCTTTTCACATACAGTAAATAAAATGAGCCAGCTCCCGGTCTATATATGCGACTTCTATCAGTTTTGAGTATAAAGTGAATGCGACCCTGAAGTGACCCGCATGCGCAGAAGAGGTCCTGAGGTAATACGTGACCACGCAGGCACGCACTGTTTGTTGACGGAAGTAAATATGGAGGCATCTCGTCTCGGCATTTCAATGACGTAAAGGTCGGATAAATGCGACCTGGCCTTTCAGACAGCAGTCGCATTGCAAAATATCAGATACCTATCGGATTTAGGACCACATATGAAAGTGGCCTGGGTCGGATTTAAAAAAATCGGATTTGTATTGTTCAAACTGTCTTTAACAGATCGGATACAGGTCACATATGGGCAAAAAAAATCAGATTTGGGCCACATTTGCCTGCTGTCTGAACGTAGCCTTAGTCTGTGCTTAAACACACCCAAGGAGACTAAATTGTTCAACTGTAGAGTATTTTGGAGGTTATTCCAAGACCAAGGAGCAAAGCAGGAAAAGGTGCTTTTGCCAAGCTCTGGGGAAATCCGAGGTACCAGGTAAAGTAACCTTTTTGTGGAACGAAGCTGATAATGGCCCAATTCCAATCCGACCCCTAACGGACTCACTGACTTAGAGGCGCGTTCATGGGAAGTCCGTGAGTGTGTGAGGGCTATTCCATTGTCAGATCATCAAGTCAGTGAGTCTGTGAATGAAACCTTACTGCCCCCCCCCTACCGTAAGTCAGCACCGATGCTGACTTCGGGTAAGGAATTTACCCACAGTTCATAGCATTGTGAAGTCAAATATGGGGGATGCCGTTGGAATACCGGAAATGTAAACCAAAAAAAAAGCGGTAAATAAACCAAAGAGCGGTCCGATCCAGGTAATGGAATGAGCAAGAAAGAAAAAGGTTTCCGTGTAAGTATTAACGTTGATTGTCACAACTGCGCGTGTAGTGTGGTAACGTGAAAGGGAATAAGCACTGTTCCATTCCAATTTTTAGGATCTGGAGCCCTCTCAGACTCTCAGACTATGGAAGCATATAGTTAACAAAATTAAAATGAAAATGCAATGTCAGAAATGCATTTTCATTTTCAAGATACAAGCGCATTATTTGTATCATAATGAAAATTCAAATGTAATCCTCCACTTTGCATTTTCATTTTCAAGTCCATGTATGCAATTTTTATAACAATTGGAAAATTAAAATACATTCCTCATTTACATTTGCATTTTCGAGAAGTGTCCTGCAATATCACTAACAAAACGAAAACGAAAACACTAATTGAATAAAGCAAATACATTCTCGGAAATGCTTTTTCGTTTTCGAGAAGCACGCGCATTATTTGTATCATCGCGAAAATGCTAAAGTAATCATCCACTTTACGTTTGCATTTTCAAGTCCATGTAGGCACTGTTTTCATTTGCAAGAAGTGCCCCGCAATATCACTAACAAAACGAAATCGAAAACGCTAATCTCCAAATGCAAATACATTCTCGGAAATGCTTTTTCTTTTTCAAGAAGCAGAAGCAGACGCAATATCTGTCTCATAATTAAATCGCTAACGCAGTTCGCCACTTTTCTTTTTCATTTTCGTGACAGACTGCCCTGCCTGACTTTGCATTTTCGATTTCGAGGTCCCACGCGTTTTTCCTAACAAAATTAAAAAGAAAATACCCTCCCTAGTTGGGTGTGGCCTGTCGGTGAGAAGGCGGGACGTCCTCCACAATTTCGTATGGATTGGATATTAACAAATATAAGCGATCTTGATGGTTATCAATCAGAGAGAAACTCCTGCTGCACGCACTTTTATGTCAAAGCACAAATGGCAACTTACATAGTTGGAGCCACTGACTGTGCATGGACGCCCCCCTGGACATTGCGGAGTTTGAGAGTATAGCTAAGGTTTTCCCCCGAAAGACACTGCTGTCGCACTCAATTACCCCCGTGTGCGCTTGGATGAGCGCTGCTTCCACTGAAATTGTGCTGCGCTTACACTCAGGTCTGTCGATCTTCGGACGGGTTATCTGCGCATCATCTGTTTAGTAGTACAGTCTGTTACAAAGCAAGTTCATTCGCTCCTGCCCTCTTGGGCTTCATGTACTCCCATTGCTTTCTTCACGAATTTGGAGGGAAAGGGCAGTTCATATTAATACACCAGTGCCTATACGTCTCTTTACCTTAATAGCTGACTACATATAATGGTGGCCGTTTAACACGTCGACCTGCAGTTCTCTATTATGCGACTCTGTGGATGAATCGCGGAGGTAGGCTGAGCTAAGAAAGGGACAGATTCATCTGTTCGCTTGCATCCTCTTGCTGCAGAAGAAAGGCTTGCGAAATCCATAGATCTATGATTTCTCTTATTATACCGTAAAGTCGCTTGTAATAATATGCTGTCGCTGGCCATAGCCAGTCGACACAGTGATATGTTTCGGCCAATCGATGTGTTTTTCATGAACAGTCACATCGTTAGACTAACGCGATGTTAATAAGCTAGCTAACTACTTTCCTGAAAGATGACGAACATTACGAACAACTGTTGCATAAAACTTGCTTCCAGTCCATTTAACTGGACCAGATTGCGATCAGTTTCGCACGTCTGTTTTTATGTGGTAACACTATGCTTGCAACAGGATGCGCCTCTCTCCCGCAGCTCAGTGCACCCCTGCCATTCATCCACAAAATTGCGGAGGCACACCAACTGGAAGCCGATGTGTTTGTTACCCGGCAACTCTTTTATGTAGCAGCAACTAAAGTATACGAAAAGTATGGGCACCGATGTATTAATACGTAAGCGGTCCTTTTATTCCGTGAAGAAAGCCACGGAAGTAGCTTCCTATGCAGCCCCGGTGAGCAGGACCATATGAACCTGCTAAAGATAGCGTGCAGATAATCTGTCCAACCATTGATTGATCGAGTGTAAGCACACGGTTTGAGTGGAAGCAGGTATAATCCAAGCGCACGCAGGGGCTAACTGAGTGCGAGAGCAGGATCACTGCAATTTTAGTCTAACGATGTGACCGTTCATGAAAAACACATCGATTGGCCGAAACATATCACTGTGTCGACATGTGGCTATGGCCAGCGACAGCATATTATTACGTTTACTTTTACGGTATAATAAGAGAAATCTATGGATTTCGCAAGCCTTTCTTCTGCAGCAGCAGGATGCAAGCGAACACATGAATCTGTCCCTTTCTTAGCTCAGTCTACCTCTGCGATTCATCCACAGACTCGCATTATAGAGAACTGGAGGTCGACGTGTTACACGGCTACCATTGTATGTAGCCAGCTATTAAGGTAAAGAGACGTATAGGCACTGGTGTATTAATACGAACTGTCCTTTCACTCCAAATTCGTGAAGAAAGTAATGGAAGTACATGAAGCCCAAGAGAGCAGGAGCGTATGAACTTGCTTTGTAACCGACTGAACAACCAAACAGATGATGCGCAGATAACCCGTCCGAAGATCGACAGATCTGAGTGTAAACACACAATTTCAGTGGAAGCAGCGCTAATCCAAGCGCACACGGGCGTAATTGAATGCGAGAACAGTGTCTCTCGGGGGAAAACCTTAGCTATACTCTCAATCAAACTCCGCCATGTCCAGGGGAGCGTCCATGCACAGTCAGTGGTTCCATCTACATAAGTTGTCATTTGTGTTTTGACATAAAAGTGCCTGCAGCAGGAGTTTCTCTCTGATTGATAACCACCAAGATCGTTTATATTTGTTATTACACCACTAGGGTATGTTATGTCCATTGTCCTGGCAGGTTGATTTTCTTTGAAGCAACCTTCTCTCTGCACGTGCAGAGGTTGATATGTGAATATCAACCAGGCATGTTATTTGACAACTGGACGGTCTAACCTAGGGTTTTGGCAGTGCAGTGAAAGCACGTGCAACACGCCATGGACGAGTCCATTCGGAGTCCACGTGGTGTAAGTAGGTTAGCCCCCTCCCTCAAGGGTGATATGGATTCAACGCTCTCGCGTTGAAATCCATATCACCCTTGAGGAGGGCGCTAACGTATACATATCCAATCCATACGAAATTGTGGAGGACGTCCCGCCTTCTCACCGACAGGCCACACCCAACTAGGGAGGGTATTTTTTTTTATTTTGTTAGGAAAAGCGCGTGGGACCTCGAAATCGAAAATGCAAAGTCAGGCAGGGCAGTCTTTCACGCAAATGAAAAAGAAAAGTGGCGAACTGCGTTAGCGATTTAATTATGAGACAGATATTGCGTCTGCTTCTTGAAAAAGAAAAAAGCATTTCCGAGAATGTATTTGCTTTAGGAGATTATCGTTTTCGATTTCGTTTTGTTAGTGATATTGCGGGACACTTCTTGCAAATGAAAACAGTGCCTACATGGACTTGAAAATGCAAACGTAAAGTGGATGATTACTTTAGCATTTTCGTGATGATACAAATAACGCGCAGCGTGCTTCTAAAAAAAACGAAAAAAGCATTTCCGAGAATGTATTTGTTTTATTCAATTAGCGTTTTCGTTTTCGTTTTGTTAGTGATATTGCAGGGCACTTCTCGAAAATGCAAATGTAAATGAGGAATGTATTTTAATTTTCCAATTGTTATAAAAATTGCATACATGGACTTGAAAATGAAAATGCAAAGTGGAGGATTACATTTGAATTTTCATCATGATACAAATAATGCGCTTGTATCTTGAAAATGAAAATGCATTTCTGACATTGCATTTTCATTTAAATTTTGTTAACTATATGCTTCCATATCAGACTTAGTCCCTTACAGCTGACGTCAATTAAGTCAGTGAGGGTTCAGGGCTTGAGTCTTCAGGGGGCGGATTGGAATTGGGCCAATGTTTGCTGAATGTGGTCAAAAAGCTACTGAGGTAATGAGGTAATTTACCCAATATGGCATTTTAAAGAAATAAGACCACACGATGAAAATTGAGAACAATCGTGGACTGGGTAGCTGGCGGCCTCTGGTGGTTATACGCAGGAACTGTGACAATTCTGATAAGTTTTTCCTGTTCCCTGTTGTCTGAGCGGCCAGCTTTTATGTGTCGGGTGTGAGTTAGTCATCGAAGTTTGATATGAAATTATTTTATTAGCCAGAAAGCGCCACAAGCCCCCCTTTCGTTAACTTGTACTTTGGTGAATGTCGTCTTGAATTGTAATTGTGTGTAATTGTTGAATTAATTTTTTTGTGATGTATTTCATGGCTGTAATATGAGAATGTTTGAAATGCTTTTATAGGTAAATGTGGAAAGTTTTACTGAAATTTCAAGCCAATCATATTGGGGTTGATGTTATTCAGCAGGCATTGAGACTCTCGTCCAGGTAAAGGGAGGCAGAGCATTTTTTGCTGAGAATGTTAAAACACTCAATTTACCAAGTGTGTTAATGCAATGCCATACATCACATATTTGACTCAGAATTCATCAGGAGCAATTTTGGTCATCTTGTACTCAGGCAGATGGTGACTCTGGGCACGAGAGGAAATATGAACAGTGCTAGTTGATTCATGAATGTAAGACATTTTCCTGTTTGAGTTCTGTCATTATTATTCTCTGCCGCCTTCCTGAATTGTTTTTCAATGAACCTGAGTCTGGAAGGGAAGATTGGGACACAGGATTCAGGAGGCCGGCCTCGCTCATGATGTTCCCAGAAGAGCGAGGGGATACCTCAGGTCACTCCTCCACCAATGCAAATGAAATATACACAGGAAATAAAAACCATGAGCTTGAATGCGAATAGGTTACAGAGTCTGTGTTCCACCTGCATCCGATCTGACAATTTTCCTTGTACTATCTGCAATTTCTCCGTTTTGGTGCATTTGGCAACATCTCATTGTTACTGATACAGTAGTAGCAAAAGTTTGTTTCACTCTCTGAATGTCCTAACAAATAAACAAACCACATCAAATACTTTACTTACTTATCATTTTTGTTTTTTTGGAGATAGACCGTCCGTCGTGTACTTGGGGGGGCATAGTTTGACAATCCAAACTGTCCATGTGACACAGTGATATGAAGACCACAAAGGAAAAACTATCAGAGTCCAAATTTTGCATTTTTGTATAATTTATATATTATATATTATATTTATTATAATAAATATGGGAATGAGGAACGGCATCTAACCTACATGCAAATGGAATACGCTGGAAAATATCAGGGCTCCCCAACACTGTTCCTGGAGGTCTACTTTCCTGCAGGTTTTCACTCCAAAACTAGCAAAATGCACCTCATTTACTAGCCAGCACTCTTACTGTTCTCTCTTTTCATAGATGCACCAAATTAGAGTTCAGTCAGGTCCACTTTGTCAAAATCCACAAATTATATCATTTGCAGCAAATTTATTTGCAATATTTGAGTTTGGCAGCACGGCTCTCTTCTGGGGCCTCCCTGCCCTACCACGCACATGCATGAAAAGCATGACAGAGACCATTTTACACAAAATCCATCAAATGCTATGGGAGAGAATTTGGTTAAATCCTTCAGGATTTTATTGAATATCCACAGTGAACAGAGAAGCATCACAGAATAAAATATGCAAAGCTCAATCAAATAATTTATTTTTAGATTTATTAAGACCAGCGCACAAACAGCAATCACATTAGTTATACCTCAGTTAACAGGATCACTCTACTCAAAACCAGAGAGCACACAGAGAGCGCATACCTCCACCAGCAGGTTTTGATCCGCTAGCACATATAGTGTAATCAGCTGCAGAAACCGGATCTGTATCCTGATTGGTCTGGAAATTTAATCTCCTCTTTCCATCCATACAGTCCAACTTCCCATTAAATTTCATAGTAATCCGTTGAATAGTATTTGAGTAATACTGCTGACAAAGACACGCGCGCACGCACATACACACAAGCGCAATCAAGTGATCATAACACCTCATGGTGGAGGAATTAAGGGCATGACAAGAGCGTCATAGAATGGGAAAAAAATATCCATGGTAACTGAAATAACCTAGCGGAACAAACCACATAGAATTGGGCTACGATTTTCCCCTAGCTTGGGCAAAAAGGCATGAGTCAGGTTTTTGTTACGGCGAGGAAAATCTCCCGAAGAAGAGTATGGTGCGGGAGGGGTTGTGGCGGATGAAGAACAGGAAGGGGTGATCGGCGGTGAAGTCCTCCTCCATTAACATACAGTAGGCGATGATTCCCGCCGTGGCAGCAGCGGCTTCCGTGCCCTCCTCGTTCACCTCCACGAACGCCTTGTGCACCACGGCGGAAAGGAAGAGCCCTCCGGTCCTGTTCATCCCGCTCAGGTCCGCTCGCGCCTCGTCGAAGACGTCGCTCATCCCCAGACGACCCAGCGGTGAGTTCAGCTCGTAGTCCTCCTCCAGCTTAAATCTGGGCAGGTGAACTCTGATCTCTGTGCTGGTGGACATGCTGTTTCTGTCTGTCCAACTGTTAATCTTCTCCAGGGTCAGTTCCCTCTCCAGCTGGAGTGTGCGGAGAAAGGAAGGGAGGGTTTGTGCAGCAGTGCATCAGCTAAAGATCTACCACAAAGATCTACAAATATACTGATATGAACCCAAGCTTCGAGGATAAGTAAATGTGTTCTTATGTCTTACTTTCTCAAGAAGCATTTTAATGCATGTCTTTATTTATTTATTTATAAAATAATATAATTTTGTACAAAAAAACTGGTAGAATATATAGAGGGTCTTACATGAGTGGGCGTGCCATATAAGAGTTATGAAAAGAGTAAATTTTGTGTTTCTCACAGAGCCCAAAACTTATTTGAGTTTCATAACTTTCTAATAACACAATTAAGAACACATGATTCGATTTGTCACGTAACTGAATTGCATAATTCAATAGAAAACAAGTGCAATTTCCGTAAGGGCCTATTATATGTTAGCCTTGAGCTAACTTTATCACTGTGCTAACTTAGTCACTGAGTCACAGACATTCGCGTTTAAACTAGCTAGGTTTTGTAAATTCAGTCAACTGAGTAACTAGCTCACGTTAGCACACTAGTTAACAAACTAAAGTTACATAATGGTCATGGAAAGGTACTGCGAACACACTAACTATGTAAGGTAAACTTACTTATGAGAGTAGCTCTTAGCTAGCTCGCCAAAGTGCTGAGCCATACCAATTTAACCAACGTTACACTTGTTATACAGCTTGGCTAAATATTAACAGCGTGACATAGCGTGGAGCAATTTTTTCCCATGCTCTCAGCAAATGAAATTTTCGCAGAGGAGATATGCACCTGGGGTAATATCAACATACGTCATGAGCTGACCTATGGGAAAAGCACTACAGTTACGTGATAAATTGCCTTGCTGCTCTCCAAATATTAAACAACCCCCAGCCTTCGATTCCACTCAGGCTGCACCCTAGCTGAGATGCCAATCAACACAATGCTGAATAGCATACTTTGGTTGACTCCCACATTAACTTTTTAATGCTGAAAAAACCATCTATTATAGATCACTACTGCGCTTAACACTGATAGGACCTGACTGGTTTGTGAACACTTCTTGTGCATTGTACATCCGACATCCACCCCAGGAAGCCTTTCTGCCACCTGCTGGGTAGGCTGAGAAAAGCAGAGAATGTATGTAGGTTAAAATAAAATCAAATACCTGAAAATGGTAATAATTTGTAGTCATTTTCCATAGACAGACCTGGTTAAATCCCACTGTGTGAAATAGGGGTGCTGGCTCCCCATTTCTTTAAAGGGCCAGCGTGTATGTTTTTGGGGAACTGTGGTCCCCCGCAGGGAGATGTGCGCAGACCTGAGGATGAGGCTTTTCTCCATTTCAGCACCTGGGCCGATGCTGTGTTTTCCCACGGTCTCCCTCCATTTTTGGGAGATTGTTTACAGGCTGGGGGGCATGCAGTGTTTTTAATAGCAGGGGTGCACCCTTAGTCAGTTTTTGCAAGTATAAATATTGTTCTTGCTAGTGAGGCAATTAAAAATTCTTGTTCATTCAACCCCGCGGTCACATTCTCTTTTTTTGCAGAAGTGCAGCAGTAAAACGCCTGAAATGTTGCTACCTTTTTGAGCGCAGCGCCATCAGGTGACTCCTCAGGCAGCAGAATGAGCATGCTCAGCTCCTCCCCCTGGTACGGAAGCTCAAGCACCTGCAGATTGTACTCAGGGACGTATTTGAAGGGAAACTTCTCATTCTTAAACATCATCTGCACTGGTTTACTCTCATTCTGGCACAAAAAGAGGAGGGGAATAAACGATTAATGGACTCGCCATGTCAGATGTGCAGAGGTCAGAGAAGTCATTTCAAATCACATTTCCTCCCGTCTTGCAACGTTTACATTTTAATGCAAAACTAGACCCGTTTCCACAAACTTATGTCCACTCTCATATTTCTAAATTTTTATCTATCATAAAAACACTTTCCTAGCATCTCAGCAGAAGTTTAGTAAGCGTTACACCACTTCTTGATGTCTTTTTTTCCAGCAAAAGTCCTATTTCATGTACAATTTTTAGATTGGGGGGGTCCTTCTCCAAGATTCATAGTCCTTCACACTCAAATATTACTCAGGGCCACACAGGTAAAGACAAAGCCTAGTGAAACTATTTAATTTTTTTCCATAAAAATCTCAATTTTGCTCAGAAGTAAGCTTCATGGATGACCCTGAACCTGGCCCAGCACATTTTCCCATAACACATACAACACAAGAAGGCACTCGAAGAGCACACGACCACAGTCGTTTGGAAATTTGTTGGCGGAAGAAGTCTGATTTTGGATTTCTCCAAGTATAAAGTATTTGTACAAAGAAGTAATCTGACGGCTAATGCAGGAGGTAGTGTCACCTTACACTGGTGCTCAACAGTGCCGTCTTTACATTCACGGAAATTCTTACAGATCTCGGATCAAGAAAATGCATTGGATCTTCACCAAAATTTAATGAATTCCTCCTTAGCACAGCATCTATCAACACACAAAATTTAATTGACATCCATCCATAGCTTTTTGAGATTTTCTGTTATCTGACGAGCAAAAAAACAAACAAAGAAACAAACTAACAAACATTTGCTGGTGAAAACATAGTACCTCCTGGAGGATGTATAAATAACTCACTTGGTTGATTTTAAAGGGCATTTCTTTGGTCAGCTGTTCATCAAATCTGTGCAGCCAGCTCCCTTTGAAGTATATGGCATTCACAAGCGCCAGTCTTGTCATACCAGAAACTGCTCCGGGTTTCAGAAGGTCTTTGATTTTACCTGTTCGTTAAACACATGGAATCTGAAGACACTTGAAGGACATAATACTCTAGACTACAGAATCAGAGCTGTCAAGAAGTCATTGATATTTTCTCATTCTGCTCTATGGCGTTACCTTCGGTCTGCCCCTCCACCCATTGGTTAATCTGTTTCCGTGACTCCTCCGTTGCACCAATGAAATCCAAGGGCACCAGATCTGCACTGTAGAACTTGCGTGTGGACTCCAGGAATTCCTGAGACAGAGTCACAAATTCTATCATCCTAAAAAGTCACATCAACTGGTCCTGTAGGGCAAGCAATGGAACTTAAAAAGGGCAAATCCAGCTAAAAGAGTTTAGTGAACAATGTGTTGGAAGTAGACCTCACCGGAAGGAAATTGCAGGTCTTCTCTCCAAAGAGACGGTTGGCGAGTTTCATCAGGGCAGCGGGTTTTGGCTGTTTCCCAATCAGGGTACGCATGAGATTTATGAACCTTTGAGTGAAATTTGCCAAAATGTAGAAGAACTGTTGAATCCCATAAAATTTATTTGCAAGAAATACATCTAATGCAACTAAAGATGTTCTTTATTTCATGAAGAAAGCTTTATTTTCCTTCCAATGGCGTAAAAATGGCATTTTTTGGACATTTTTTTTTTCTCATTGTTGAAATCAAGAATAAATTATACATCTGTTTGAAATATGTTATTAGATACAGGTGCAAAACATGTCTGTCATGGTTCTGGATGTTTGTGCGTGTTTTGGACTTTTCTTTGTGGCTCTCGTCCCGGGACGATATCGAATTCTTGTTCAATCAGATTCTTTACCCAGCTGGCTGATTTAACTGGGGCGGCGCTTCCGCGGACTCTAAATAAGCCAGATGTTCGCCACGCCTCTTTGCTAGAGTGTCTGTTTGTAGCTAAGCACTATAGCCAAAGATTTGTCTGTAGTCAGGTTTTTTATGACTTTCTATCTTCTAATTATTGGAGTTTCTTCTCCCTTTTTCTATCTCGCTTTGCTTCTGTGGTTCGGACTATTATACGTCCTTTGGAAGCACGAGTACTTTCCTTTGGTCTGTTTTATTCTCTGTGTTTGTACTGTGTTTGTGCTACTCTCTCTCTCTCTGGTCGTTGCACTTGGCCTCTGAATTCTACTGGCCATTACAGAACACTCTAGCCAGACATGGAGTCGCCAGCAGCGGCTACGCTAGAGAGCATTGTTGCTGATCAGCAGTCTGTCCTTACTGCATATGGCCAGGGTCTTTCTAGCTTGGACAGTCGGCAGGCAGAGCTGACAGAGAGAATTCGCCTTCAGGAGAATGCTATGGAGAGACAGGAAAGCCTTTTAATAAGTCTCTCCGAGAGTATTAGAGCATTGTCTGCTCAGATTACACAAAATGTTTCACAAGCACAATCAGTACACCTTTCCCGAGAGCCTAAACTCCAGTTACCCCCAAGATAAGGAGGTGAGGCAGGAAAATGTAAAGATTTCATTGCTCAATGTGAAATATTTTTTAAAGCGCAACCCTCACGGTTCTCGAATGAAAAATCACGGGTTTCCTTTATTTTATCACTGTTGACTGGCACAGCCCTCACTTTGGTGGGGCCACTCATTCGAGTTAGATCGCCGGTAGTAAATTCAGTGGAAACTCTCGTGAGAGAAATGATTAATGTTTTTGATCAGGATGTTTATGGTCAGGACGCAGCTACGCGTCTAATGCATTTGAAGCAGGGCGCTGATAGCGTCGCTGATTTTTCTATCTCGTTTCGCTCCTTAGCCACAGAGACAGGGTGGCCAGAAGCACCTCTTATGACAGTTTTTGTTCATGCTTTGGCCGAGGAGGTTAAGGACGCTCTGGCTACATTAGAGCCTTGCGTTTCTTTAGATTCGTTGGTTCATACTGCGGTGCGAGTTGATAATCGCATCGGCGAACAAAACAAGGAGAAACATACTGCATTAGCTCTTGATAGCAACGGGGTTAATGTTCCTTACAACACGCATCCAGCCCCGATTCCGCCCACTGAAATATCCAGTTCTAGTGAGCCCATGCAGGATGATGGTTCATATGAGAGCCGGGCTCGTAAGCCTATTGTTATGGCCCCAATTTGTTATGGCGTCAATTTGTTATGACGTCACGGACAGCAAGGGATGACAGACAAAATTCTTAAACTTCAACAGATTTAATTAAACACACACTTTGAACTAGTCTACTCTCTACATCTACTGACCAAGATTGAAATAATTAAAAAAAAATGAGATATTTACAGTCCCTCGGTAATGGAGATGGCGCTGCTATGTTGCCATGTCTTGGGACAGGAAAATGCTCCAACACAGGCAAAAATCCACAAAAAGCTTCACAGGTCTTGAAAAGAGTGACAGGTCTGGTCAAATGCATCTTTCCACAATTTCTCCTTGCAATTTCTCCAACTACTCTCTCGATTTTTCTCCTTATATACTCTTTTCTAGCCCCCTCTGAGGCATGCCCAGGACATGCCCCAAACCTAGCTCCAGACTGGGCTTTAAAAAAAAGTCAATACTGCCATCTAGTGGCTTTTTTTTTCCACATTACACCTCCATTACAAAAGGGAAAAATTTTGACTCATAAAGGCAAAATTTTTCTTTTCAATACAAAAATGGTTAAGTAGACACTTGTATATATATATATATACATATAATACAACATGCTAATAAACACGTGATATATATACACATACTAAAACAAGGGATAAGCAATCAGCAATTACATTGTCAGTACCCTTTACATGCTTAATTTCCAAGTCAAACTCCTGTAAAATCAAACTCCAATTCAACAATCTCCAATTCTTGTTTTTCATCTTACTCAAAACCATTAACGGATTGTGGTCAGTATATACAATCATTGGCTTTTGCCTTGTACACACATAAACCTCAAAGTGTTGTAAGGATAGAACCAGAGCCAACAGCTCCTTCTCAATTGTGGAATAGTTCTTTTGGTGGCGATTGAACTTCCTGGAGAAGTATGCCACAGGATTCTCAATGTCATCAGAGTCACTACTCTGTAGGAGCACAGATCCACAAGCTTGGTCGCTAGCATCAACCGCCATGGAGAACGGTTTGTTGAAGTCAGGAGATTTGAGCACGGGGAAGTGACACAGCAGAGACTTCAGGCGATCGAAGGCTCTTTGGCATGCTTCATCCCAAGGTGAACTTTACGCCTTTCTTCAGTTGGTTGGTGAGACTGAGAGCAATCTCAGCAAAGTTCTTGCAGAACTTGCGGTAGTACCCGATCATTCCAAGGAAGCGGCGCAAAACTTTTTTGTTGTCAGGAACTAGAAAGTCCATGATGGGTTGGACTTTAGCATTTATGGGTGCCACCTTACCCTGGCCTATGACGTAGCCAAGATACGTAACAGTAGCACAACCAAAGTCACTCTTGTTCAGGTTAACAGTCAGGTTAGCCTGGGTCAAGTGCTGGAACAACATCTCTACATCATTCAGATGTTCTTCCCAGGAGTCACTCCATGTGATCAGGTGTACGCACCCGTGTGTGGCAATCCGGCGACGGTAGACTGTATCATCCTTTGGAACGTGGCTGGGGCATTTTTCATGCCAAAGGGTAGGACTTCATACTGGTATAACCCAGATGGTGTGGCAAAAGCAGAGATGCTCTTGGCCCTCTCAGTTAAAGGCACACACCAATAACCCTTCAATAAATCAATCTTGGTCAGAAACTTTGCTTGCCCTACTCTATCGATACAATCATCAATCCTAGGTATTAGAAACACATCAGTTCTAGTTACAGAATTGACTTTGCGATAATCTGTACAGAATCTAGTACTTCCATCAGGTTTTGGAACTAGAACACAGGGTGAACTCCAATCTGAGTTAGAGGGTCTGATGATATCATGTTCTAACATGTACTCAACCTCTTTCTCAGCAATCTTTCTCTTTTCAGGATTCATCCGCACGGATGCTGTTTTATTGGTTTGGCATCACCAACATCTACATCATGAGAGGCTATAGAAACTCTCTTTGGAACATCAGGAAATAGATCTTTATATTTCTTGATCAACCTCTCAAACTGATCTTTCTGTGAGGGTTCTAAGTGCTGGAGTTTTACATCAAGATTTTGCAACACTTCAGAATTTGACAATTTACATGAAAGAACTTCAGCTTTAATTTTAGGTTCATCATCTTGAAACTCCCCTCATCTTCACAAGTCTCGGCCATTGGAGGATCTGAAGTGACAGCTGCAAACCCTAGCATTCCTATCATGATAAGGCTTCAGCATGTTAATGTGACACAACTGTTTTGGCTTTCTCCTATCTGGAGTCTTCACAATGTAATTGAGATCATTGAGTTTTGTTAGAACTTCATAAGGACCATGAAATCTAGCCTGCAATGGATTGGACTGCAGGGGAAACAACACAAGGACCTTGTCTCCTGGTTTAAACTCACGGCTTCTAGCCTTATGATCATACCAAGTTTTCATTTTTCCCTGACTTGATTTCCAAGTTCTCTTTGGCTAGGTCACAAGCTGCACGCAGTTTTTTGAACTTGCTAACATAGTCTAACAGACTGATATGCGGCTCTTTCTCTTGCCGTTGTTCACTCAACAATAGCAAAGGACCTCTCACTTCATGGCCAAACACTAGCTCAAACGGACTGAATCCAGTAGACTCCTGCACTGCTTCCCTAGCTGCAAACAACAGCAAATGAACACCTTCATCCCAGTCTTTCTCATGGTCATAACAATAAGTCCTCATCATTGTCTTGAGAGTGGAATGAAACCGCTCTAAGGCACCCTGACTCTCTGGATGATAGGCACTAGAAAGAATCTGCTTCGCACCTAGTTCATACACAACCTGCTGAAACAATCCGGAAGTGAAATTGCTACCTTGATCTGACTGAATTTCCTGGGAAGGCCAAACAACGTGAAGAACTTTATCAAAGCCTTCAAAATTGCAGTTGCCTTGATGTTGCGTAGAGGGATGGCTTCAGGGAATCTGGTAGATGCACACATGATTGTCAACAAGTACTGATTTCCAGATCTAGTCTTGGGTAATGGACTAACACAATCAACGATGACCTTGGAGAAGGGCTCCCCAAATGCTGGGATAGGCTGCAATGGAGCTACAGGTGGGTCTAACTGGTGTTTTCCAACTACCTGACAAGTGTGACAGGTTTTGCAAAAAGTTGGAAACATCTTTCCGAAGTCCAGGCCAGAAGAAGTGTTTCATGATCTTGTCAACAGTCTTGTTAACACCAAGATGACCTCCTAAAGGCAAACTATGAGCCATTGTTAAGATCTCATTCCTGTAGACCTTCGGAACAACAATTTGCTTGACCACTGCCCAATCTGCATTGGCAGGGATATCAGGAGGGCGCCACTTCAAGCATCAACACTCCATCCTTGAGATAATACCCAACTGGAACTGTGTCTATTTCTTCATCAGGAAGGGCTCTTTTCTTGAGTGCACAAATTTCAGGATCATTGGTTTGCTCCTGAATCAACCGCTTTCTGGACAGAGACAAGTCTCCAGACACATCAGAATCACCAGACCCATCTGGCTGGCTGAACAGAGAACTGATAAAAGTGTCTGATAAGTCCTCAAACGGAGAAACTATAGTAGGCTGAACAGAGTCATGAGGCGAACCACCTGTGTCATGACTATTCAATGTGCTGGACGGCACCACATCATCTTCTTCTTGAGCCTTCTTGGCCATAGCACGAGTCACTGCACAGGAAGGATACAGAGATGGGTCTTCATCGCCATCTTCAGTGCTCGGCTGTGAAGTAAGATGAACAGGGGGAACTACATTGCCCCCAGCCAGGTCATTGCCTAGCAACAGAGAAACACCCTTGATAGGTAGACTTAACATAAGTCCCACCTTTACCTGTCCTGTAACTAAATCTGACTTCAAGAATACAGAGCGCAGGGGTACAGATACAGTCCTCCCTTCAATACCTTATACAAGTATGAAATCCCCAGAAGCGGTCTCATCACGTAACTCCAAGGAGTCCATCAACAAAAGTGACTGAGAAGCTCTGGTATCCCTTAGGATATATGGGGACAGGAGGAGAATGCTTATTCAGAGCCACAAATCCCTCTGACACAAATGGAAGAAATTCCTCCTCACAAAGTCAGCAGTATCAGGCTTCTTAGCCTCACAAGGAGCAGGCAATTTAGCAGATCGGTCATCTACTACAGGGGTTTCTAACCTTGTCTTCACAAAGGCATTGGGTTTGGTATCCTTTTCTTTTTTTTTCTTAGCTTTAAGGAACCAACAGTTAGTTGTAACATGACCAGATTTCTTGCAATAATTGCAAACTAGACCACTTTTGTCACTGTCAGCTTTCACACTTTGATCAGACCTTTGACTGGATTTCTGAGCACCATCACCAGATTTGTCTTTGTCTTTGGGTGAGGAATCTTGGGTATCACCGTTACCTTTCTTCTGAAATTGGGACCATCTATTGTTACTGCTAGACTGAAATTTGGACTTATGTGTGAGAACATATTCGTCTGCAAACTTGGCAGCTGATTGCAAATTCAGTGCTTGCTTTCTCATTAAGGTAGGTCTTAATATCATCCTTGACACAGTTCTTGAATTCTTCAACTAACACCATCTCTTTTTTAGTGAGTTGAAATCATCCTTGACCTCCATAGAAGTACACCACCAGCTCAAAGCAAACCTTCTACTCGTTAGCAAATTCCACATAAGTCTGATTGTCAGATTTCTTCAGACCTCTGAATTTCTGTCGGTAAGCCTCTGGAACCAACTCATAAGCTGTCAAAATAACCTTTTTGACAACCTCATAATCAGAGGAATCATCTGCAGACAAAGCCGAATAGGCTTGTTGAGCTTTACCCTTAAGGACAGTTTGCAACATCAGAGACCAGTGTTCCTTTGGCCACTGACAACTCTTAGCTACCTTCTCGAAGCACTGAAAATACTTATCAAGCTCCTTCTCCAAGAATGGATGCACCAGCTTTACCTCCTGGCTAGCCCGAAATTTGTTTTCACCTTGCATTTTGATTTTTAGTAGCTCCATTTGGAGCCTTTCTTCTCTATCTAATTTTTCTAAATCGAAATCTCTCTGTCTCTGTCTCTCTCTTTCTGCTCTTTCCTCTTTCTCTCTCTCAAATTCTCTTTGTTTTTCTTTTTCGTCCCTTTCTTTTTTCTCTTCTCTTGCTAATTTTTCTAACTCAAACTGCCTTTGTTTTTCTCTTTCTGCTCTCTCGAATGTTCTTTCCTCTCTTTCAATCTCTAGCATTTTTAATTTAAGTTCCATTTCTACATTTGGTTTTTTCTCCAGAAACTGTTCTAGATCTCCTGGTGCAAACACATTTTCATCAATGTAATATTCAACAATCTCTCTAGCCAGTCTTGCTTTTCGCATGGCTGGTTTTCCATCTGTCAGCTCTAACTGTCTGCATATTTCTAGCAGTTCTGTCTTTTTAAAAGACTTCAAAACCTCTACGGTTGGTGATGCCAAGAAATCATCCATTGCTGTTGATCTGCCAATATATATATAGGAAAATTCAAAAAACAATTTCACTATTTGAAATTTTAGATTTTCAATAAATGACTCGCACAATGGTCTATCCCGGACGAGCCCCCAATTTGTTATGGCCCCAATTTGTCATGGCGTCAATTTGTTTATGACGTCACGGACAGCAAGGGATGACAGACAAAATTCTTAAACTTCAACAGATTTAATTAAACACACACTTTGAACTAGTCTACTCTCTACATCTACTGACCAAGATTGAAATAATTTAAAAAAAAAGAGATATTTACAGTCCCTCGGTAATGGAGATGGCGCTGCTATGTTGCGATGTCTTGGGACGGAAAATGCTCCAACACAGGCAAAAATCCACAAAAAGCTTCACAGGTCTTGAAAAGAGTGACAGGTCTGGTCAAATGCATCCTTCCACAATTTCTCCTTGCAATTTCTCCAACTACTCCACTCTCTCGATTTTTCTCCTTCTATACTCTTTTCCAGCCCCCTCTGAGGCATGCCCAGGACATGCCCCAAACCTATCTCCAGACTGGGCTTAAAAAAAAGTCAATACTGCCATCTAGTGGCTTTTTTTTTCCACATTACACTATTCACAGACAAATAATTTGTCATCATTGTAGCGAACCGGGATATATCCGTCCAAGTTGCCCCGAGCTTAAAGGAGACCTTGAAAGCCCATCTGGCGGGGGGGGCGCTAGAGAGACAGACCCAATCTCCTGTTCGAACTCTTATTTCAGTGAAGTTGACTATGGGGAAAAGGAGAATATGGGTTAAAGGCTTTTTGGATTCGGGGGCTGTTGATTGTTTTATGAATGCGAAGTGGGCTAGAAAACATTCCATTCCCATCTGCTCTCTCTCACATTCGCACTCGATCGAAGCTTTGGATGGTCGACCATTGGGAGATGGGCTTATAACTGAGGTCTCTGATTTTTTCACTATGCTTATCCCTTTTGGTGGTCATTTAGAGAGAATTTGTTTTTCCTCAATCAATTCCCCGGTTTGTCCTGTGGTTTTAGGTCATTTGTGGTTGCTTAAGCATTGACCACAGATCTTTTGGGGCAGTCAAAATAACCCAATCGTCCAGTGGGGCTCTGACTGTAGGTCTCACTGTAGTGAGATTCTGGTAAGTCGCCCCGAATTTCTACCCATGGGGGAGGCGTCGGGTTCTGAACAAGATTGGTGTGTAGGAGCGGCGTTGAACCTTGGTTTACCTCCCAATTTTTCAGATGATTATGTTGATCGCGCGGAGGATTTTGGCCAACAACGAGCTTCGTCTTTGCCTCCGCATCGTGATTACAATTGTGAGATCAAACTATTCCCTGACAAGGTGGCAGTGGTTAGGAATTGGCCTGCCCCTCAGAATGTTAAGGAGATTCAACGATTTTTGGGCTTTGCTAATTTTTATAGGAGGTTTATTCGCAATTTTAGCGCTGTGGCTGCCCCCATCATTGCGCTTTCTAAGAAGAATTCCTCCTCGTCATTTGCTTGGTCTCCAGCAGCGGAGGCTGCTTTTCAAGAGTTGAAGAAACGAATTAGCTCTGAACCTATTGTCGTTTTGCCCGACCCCTCCCTCCCATTTGTGGTGGAGGTTGACGCTTCGGAGGTCGGGGTGGGTGCCATTTTGTCCCAGCGCCCCCTTCGGGAAAATAAATTGCACCCATGTGCCTACTTCTCCCGGTCGTTGTCACCGGTTGAACGGAACTACAGTATTGGTGACCGGGAGTTGTCAGCTGTTAAATTAGCGTTAGAAGAGTGGCACCATTGGTTGGAGGGGGCTGAACATCCATTTGTGGTTTGGATGGATCACAGAAATCTCCAGTGTGTCCAGGAGACTAGGCGACATGATTCCTGGCAGGAGCAGTGGGCATTGTTTTTCAATCGCTTTGACTTTACGTTAACTTATTTCCCCGGCTCCAATAACATCAAGCCTGGCGCCTTGTCACGGATTTATGACCGCTCTGGCCATGATCCCATTTCTGAGCCGGTTTTTCCGGCGGCTCGTATTGTGGCTCCCATGCAGTGGGATACTGAATCTGTTGCGCAGGAGGCCTTGCGGCCCGACCCTGGTTCTGGTGGGAGCCATCTGGCTGTTTGTTTGTCCCCATGGCGGTGCATAAACGGAAGGATGCCGCTGATAGGATGCGCCGTTTTGCACCAGATAATCAGGTTGGCCAGAGGGTTTGGCATCCTGAGAAGCGGTGCTGGGTCCCTTCTCAGGATATCTTGGGTTCCACCCTTATTTTGGAGTTCCGTGCTCGGGGTTCTTGTGGAACGTCTGGGGCCATCCCTTGGGGGGCCTGTCATGGTTCTGGATGTTTGTGCGTGTTTTGGACTTTTCTTTGTGCCTCTCGTCCCGGGACGATTTCGAATTCCTGTTCAATCGGATTCTTTACCCAGCTGGCTGATTGAACTGGGGCAGCGCTTCCCCGGACTCTATATAAGCCGGATGTTCGCCACGCCTCTTTGCTAGAGTGTCTTTTTGTAGCTAAGCACTATAGCCGAAGATATCTGTTTTGTATGACTTTCTATCTTCTAATTATTGGAGTTTCTTCTCCCTTTTTCTATCTCGCTTTGCTTCCATGGTTTGGACTGTTATACGTCCTTTGAAAGTGCAAGTACTTTCGTTTGGTCTGTATTATTCTCTGTTTTTGTACTGTGTCCGTGCTACTTTCTTTCTCTCTGGTCGTTGCGCTTGGCCTCCATATTCTACCGGCCATTACAATCTCTCTGAATTCAGATTCATGTGTTTGGCATTATCAGTCATCACAGACACACTGTGAAAAAGTAAATAGAATAAATATGAGCAATAAACTAACCTGTACATTTGTCCATCCAAAATGTCCTCTCCGGAAATAAAATGATTGCGATGACTTAAATGCCATATAAATACAGATGGGTGATCTGTTTAGGGTATTTTTGTTTGTATTATGTATTCTCTCAAAGTGTATACAGTTGTGTTGATATTGTAATATAATAAAAAGCTGTACATTGGTCAGAGAAAAGGCAGAATGGTTGTCCATTCAAAATATGTCCACTCCGGAATGCACATTTCACCTGATAGCTTGAATAGGTATAGCTTGATTCCAATCTTTTTTCATTATTCTTATAATCTAGGACTTCCCCTAGACTGAAGATACTCTTACCTGAAATTTGCTTGATAAATTTCATGTACTTTATACATATAGTTCATGACTCTGTAAATGTGTGGCTCAGAGCAATAACGGCATATGCCACAATTTTAGATAACATGGTCTTTTGCTGGAATCATACTCTTACTCCCTCTAGCTACATGCCCATGAAATACCTAAGCTATGTGGCTTACGCCAAAGCCTCTATATCGTATGTTGTGAACACTGTCAATGAGTCTTTGTTACTGACTCCGGACAATAATGGCTTATGCCACAAGCCACGGTTGGCATTTAAACTTTTCAACCAATCAGATATAGAGGCGGGTCTAGAACTGGGAATTGGGGTGGCACAGACACGTCCCTTTTAGTCCTGGCAAGTTCTCAATCATTTTCCTTTGTTGACGCATTTTCCAATGATCATAATTGGCATCTGAAGACACGGTTTCTCTCCATATGCGATCTAACAGCGATGAAATCATGGGCTAATTTCAGACGGCTACAGTGGCGAAGCCAGAACTGAGAATTGGGGTGCACAAAAACATCCGTTTTAGTCCTGACTTGTTCTCAGTCATTTTCATAATTAACAAAAGTTCACTCCGAGAGCACTCCACACTTAACAGGTGCTGCTTGTTCTCCCCAATTAGGTAAGACGACAATCATTCATCTGGACACGTATTTGCTGTATTTAAATCAATGTTGTTCAAAATTGCATACCTGTTGACTCTCAAGCAAATAGCTTGAGCCACAGGCTTTTTATAGCCTATTTAACTGCCGAGTGCCACTTTTTTTTTTTTTTTAATCAACCCAAGCAATACCGAGAGTGAAAGGCAATATTTAATTGGAAAGCGGACCAGTTCAATCAACGCGAAGCACTGGCCTATTAATAAGTAAATTATTTTTCTGTACTGAATTTAGCCCATGATTTCATCGCTGTTAGATCGCATATGGAGAGAAACCGTGTCTTCAGTTGCCAATTACGATAACTGGAAAACACGTCAATAAAGGAAAATGATTGAGAACTTGCCAGGACGAAAAGGGACGTGTCTGTGCCCCCCCAATTCCCAGTTCTAGACCCGCCACTGATCAGATCACTCCTTAGTCCACAATGCAAGATAGTAAATGGTAGTTAAGGAAATAGTAGAAATATTAAATAAATAGTTATTTAAGTATGTGATGTTGTCATTGCTGTTAAATCATTCTTAGAGTTTTGTACTTTTTCGCCATTCTGATCATTGATTATTACCTCTCAAAAAAAAAAGATAGAGTCTTAAGTATTTGCAGAAATATGGCTGAGTGTAATATCATTAAAATGCATATGCATAAAAACTGATAGTTTGCGCATTTTATGAATGGTTCACAAAATTTGAAAAAGTCAAATGTCTCAAAAAGTTCCTACAGTGGCATAAGACATTATTGCTCTGAGCCACACAAATGTCCTCTCCAGAAACTCTAGTTTTCATGTAATATTAACCTCTGTCCCCATTCCTGTCAGAATATTTGGATGCAATCGTAACTTTCTTATGACTATCACCAGAGGTGTAAAATCCTCAAACCTCTGACTATCACCATGAGCCTCATGATAAGACATGAATATATTGATGTTTTGTACTAAATACATATTTTTTTCTGTTTGATTAATGGTCAAGAACAGTGGTCTTCAACACTGTTCCTAGGGACCCACTGTGTATGCTGGTTTTTTTTCCAACCACAGTTGCAATTGCAGGATTTTAACAAGCTGTTAATTTGTCTTAATTAAGTGTATTTAATGTTTAGAGCAGTTATTTGCCCTCTTAACTGACAAGATAACAGAAATAGCTATGTTTACCATCAAGAAAAAAAAAAAAAATGCCATACCCACATTGTGATGCATTGGAAATGAAAGCATAAAATGAGAGAAAACAATGTAACCAATCAAATTAAAGATGTAGTTGGCTCCTAATTGGTGAAAACTAATTGGCACATCGCAACAAATTTTTTCGACATGCAAATGGTAAAGAGTCAAACCAGTTTTGTGTTATATTGGTCTAGTTAAGTTCACCTGAAGTTTTTTGAAATAACTTGAAACAGTTGAGTGTCAACTGTCAAACTATTCATACACTTTTCTGTTGTCCACCAAATTGTGTCTATACCAGATATCACCCTGATTTTTTCAGGGCAGGCCAGAAAGTTTATTATTCAAAAGCAGTGGTATTAAATGTAAGACTATCAAGAATATTCATGCACAGTAATAATTTAAATATAAACTTATTACGATTTGCAGTAAGGTTTTACATATCAAACAGTATTATTTTTCATTTTCGGCATTTTCAAAATGTTTTAATCAGTAAATCTGTTATTACCTGACACTTACCTTGCAACTGGAGCAACATTTTGTAAGAAATAACTCCATATATTTATGTATGATACAAAATGAATTTTCAGTATGAGTCTATAAATATTCATCATTTTACAACATTAACTCCAAATATTTTCCAAACTAAATATCCCTGTGCTCTGAAATTTTAGAAATCTGATCGTGAAATAGTATACAATAAACTCACATAGAAACTTCAGACACATGTCAAACTTTATTTTCACCCATGTGTGAGAAAATTTGTCTACCCTGATTGTGAAACAGCCCATTTGTTGATATCAGCGTTGAGAGTCTGAAAATCCGAGTGAACATCACTGCCTTTTTGGAAACAGAGAACCTAAGAATAAGATTGAGAGAAAAAGAGATGGAGAGACGAAGACAGAAAGAGAGAAGAAGAACTAAAAAACGGTCCACTGAATTGTCCAAATTAAATGTTAAGAGATCCACACAGCTTGGACTCTCACAGGATAGAATATGGATATTTGTGAGCTGTGAAAATTAATGACCATTTTGGGATTCAGTATTGAGTTATTTCAGGGAAGCGCTTTTCAGCATTATCCGCAAGACATTATAAAACTCCTGAAGAGAGATACATTACACAACGAACGGCAAATATTAAAATGAAAGACCTGATTATCAGAGGAAAAGGTACACACAACTCCACAGTCATGTTTTAAATTAAATGTTCAGTCGCTCTATCCTTAATGTAAAGAGTGGTAAGCCATTAAAAATAGCAAAACAAAGGTATGGAAGTATATAGTTAACAAAATTAAAATGAAAATGCAATGTCAGAAATGCATTTTCATTTTTAAGATACAAGCGCATTATTTGTAGGATCATAATGAAAATGCAAATGTAATCCTCCACTTTGCATTTTCCTTTTCAAATCCATGTATGCAATTTTTATGACAAATGGAAAATTAAAATACATTCCTCATTTGCATTTTCGAGAAGTGCCCCGCAATATCACTACAAAAACAAAAACGCTAATCGTATAGGCCCAAGGCAAATACATTCTCGGAAATGCTTTTTCCTTTTCGAGGAGCACGCGCGTTATTTGTATCATCAGGAAAATGAGAAAGTAATTCTCCACTTTGCGTTTGCATTTTCCAGTCCATGTAGGCACTGTTTTCATTTGCAAGAAGGGTCCCGCAATATCACTGACAAAACAAAATCGAAAACGCTAATCTCATAAAGCAAATACATTCTCGGAAATGCTTTTTCTTTTTCAAGAAGCAGGCGCGATATCTGTCTCATAATTAAATCTCTAATGCAGATCGCCACTTTTCTTGTACATCTTCACGAGAGACTGCCGTGCCTGGCTTTGCATTTTCGATTTCGAGGTCCCACGTGTTTTTCCTAACATAATTCAAATGTTAAACGTTGTGCCTGGGGCATTTGTAAGACTGATACTCGTTACCCAGAGAGGTTGGAGGGGGGTGTGCGTAAAAATAACCACTGCCTGTATTTTTGTTTTTATTTTTTTTTCGCTTTGGAATATGCTGCGTTCAGAGTTTTCCAGCGATGCTTAACTTGGTTGGCAGTTCACAAAACCAGCCTCTCTCCGCTTTTCACACACCTTAAAGATATCGTTGTTACAGTGCTTTCGCCCATCGATATATTCCATTATATTCATGTCTTTCATTATCTGAATGCTCACAGTCGTCTCCTCTTCCCTCCAAAAATGCTAATTCCTTGCGAATTGAACAGGTGCAGACATAATTGAATATTCTGTTCGGGGGCATTTTCCGGTTAAGGTGTATACATGACCCAATATGCCGATTAAAGGTTACCTATTATGCCCATTTTTCCAAGTTTATATTTTGGTCTTTGACTCCCCGAGAGTACTCCTGATCGCGCAAAATAAAGTAAAAAAAGGGTTCTTATTTTGCTCATACTGCCATCCTCAAAAACCCCATTTGTAGTCCATATTGGTCTCTGCCTGAAACGCCTCACTGGGGTGGCTCTTCCGCTTTCGCCCCCACTCCCCGTGTGCCCACTTTCTTTTGACTGGCCAGCTCTGTGGAGGGCGGAGTTGGGCGGGACGAGGCAGCAGAACGCAGTTTTCCTTGTCCCTCTCCCCAGAGTGAAACTTGAGACACGGCTGCCATCTGATAAGGAAACGGCGGGCAAATTCCGCAATCCAACGCAGTACATATGTTTAGATCTAATGAAATGAACTTGTTCTAATAAACGCAGCGCGCCCGAAAGTGGAGGACGACTGCAAAAGTCTGGCAGCTCAAGCACAAATTTGCTATCGGCTACAGTTTGCTACAGCGACAGTGGTGAGTTACAGCGGTTCTTTTACTCTAGCTAGGATGCAGGGAAAGCTAGAATCCACCTTATTTAGACACATTTGTAGAACGGGTCGACATGCCTAAGTGTAGACCGGAGACCGTGAGAAATCCGGTGGGTCTGAGTTTAGAGGGAAACATGGACAGTGAGGAGCAGCTAAAAGTGGACCAACAGCTTATGGACTGCTTCGGTGTGTATTAGGACCTGCTGGTTCGTGTTCATAGCTGTGGTGTGTTGTTAGCGTGGAGAAACCAACAGCTTCTGCGCTGGTATATGACGGAGGGGGAAAGCTCCAGGCTAAACGGCCTTTTCGGAAATGCCCGTGGTAATGGTTTACTTATTGCTTCGGAATGACCAGCTTTTCCTCGCGGAAAATGGGCAAGTTATGGATAGTGCCGAGAGCGAGACAGAGCTCCAGTTACGTCATGAACATAATACAGGTTTTACAGACCGGTAGTTCGTTCCGTTTGCGTGAACCGTTGCTTATGTGGAGCTAGCGAATCGATCAGTTTTACAGGAAAGAATTTAATATTCAATCGATGGCAATGCAGAGAAATCGTTTGTTACACACCGGACACGTTATAGCCTTTGCGCTTCCTTATTGCTTTCACCGGTAGTATCAGAGAGCTTGCCCAGACATTGGAGATGTATCAGGCTGACCTCGGTCATGGATAAGTAAAGCGATCGTTCCACAAACACGCAAAAATGCACCCCAAACTCTGCAAAACTGCAGCTCAACTCGGCAGACACATACAGCACCTCTCCGGTTAGCTTCAACTGTAGTGGCTACAATCAGGCAATGTTATGATGAAACTCTCACATTGATGCTGACCAAAGTAACACAAGCATACCGATCAGAATCGCTGCATATAAGTCAACCAGGAGCATTTTTAATTAGCAGAGCACACGAACTAACATGCAGTAGCTGATAAGCAGTCATGACTTTGAATGTAATCTGTCGTGCAAAAAATTTGTTTTCGTGTCCGTGTGAAAGGTTCTTAACGCGCGCTTAACGCGTGTATTCGCGTCTTTGCATTGACTTTGAATGTAGGCTAATCTGTCCCTTGAATAATTTGTTTAGGTGTCCGATCTGAAAGCAGCTTTATGGATAGTACGCGACAGCTAGAGAGAGCTCGGTTATGTTATGAACATAATACAGGTTTTGCAGACCGTAAGTTCCGTTAGCGCGAACAAGTTGCTGATATGGAGCCAGCTAATCGATCACTTCTACAGGAAAGAATGACCTATTTGATCTCCACCTTTTTCGGCTTTTTATTAGCCACAACAATTTCTAAAGGGGGATGAAATTATATCACGGTAGTGCAGAGAAATCATTTGTAAACCGGTAGAGCTTCTGCGTTTCGCATTGCTTTCACGGTAGCACCAGAGAGCTTGCTCAGACATTTGTGAAGTATCCGGCTGATCCCGGTCATGGATAAGTGAAGCGATCACTAACTGTAGTGGCTACAAATGGGCAATGTTATGATGAAACTGCCACATTGATGCTTACCGAAGTAAGACAAGCATACCGATCAGAATTACTGCATATAAGTTAACCAGGAGCATTTATAATTAGCACGGCACGCAAACTAACATGCAGTAGCTGGTAACCGAGCGGTCCTAACAACCACAGAGACAAACCCTTGCAATACAGGTTTTACAGACGGCAAGTTCTGTTACTGTGAACAGTTGTACTAAGCATCCAAATTACAAACAAGTATTAAAAGTTGGCTTCAAATGAGGTTTATGGTCACACACCTTCTGTAGAATTTCCCGATATCGCTCTTGCATATTTAGGACACAAACATTAGCAACAGTAACATGGCTAAGTTAGCCGCTGTGCTACAGCCACAATCAACTGGCTATCATCTCAGGTTGGCTTATGCAGTAAAAGCAACTTACAGCCTCTGTGTCTGTGAGTCACGGACAGTCGCGACCAATACAGGCTTTATCTTCAGATATTTTACAAAGCCTGTGTTTGAGGCCAGTTGTTAGTGCTAACTATCACTAGCAGTCCTGCCAGCCACTTGTAACACGTTAGCTTCAGATACAATATTTGCTGTTATATCGTTACTTACAGCTTGTGGCTCCGAGCGCTTGATCGATGCAGCTGCTTCAGGTTTGAGAAGCAGCTGAAACGCTTATCCTGTGTCGAATTATCCTTTATTGACAAAGCTGTCTTTGGTGAAATGCTGAGCACAATCAGCTAACGTTCCCTTTGGCTGTGGCTGTTTGCTGCCAGCAAACAAAAAAGCTACCCACTGATTTCTGGTGGCATCCTCTTTTGGAAGAGAAATAAGTGTTTTTCTTCGAGTCCAAAAGTAAACAGACAAGCAGCTTTGGGAGAGATACTGACAAAACTGCACCTCAAATGATATTTGGTTCTTCTTTTGTATTTCCAAAAGTGTCAACGCTACTAAGGCATAGTATGATCTGCCGCTGTTAGTGCCTGCTAGAATAGTGTCCGGTGTGGGCAGGTCCAGCGCCATGATTGGCTCTGGCTAGGTCTGTACTAATTGGACGGCACAACCTGACATCAGGTTTTGCCCAGCTCTCGCAAAGATTTCGGGAGGAGCTGTTCAGAGAGGAAATCACGTTCATGAAATCACGTTCTTGGATTAGGGCAAAACCCCTGCATCTTATTTTTAGAAACTTTTCAGTGGTTGAGTATGGACAACTAACATTATAACATTACTAATATGTATTAAAAGAAGGATCAGCATCATAGGTCCCCTTTAAAGGAGCAATATGTAAGTTTGTGGCCAAAACTGGAAGTGCAATCACATTCAAAATAGTGCAGAGCGCAGTATCCCCTCCTCCTCTCCCCCAGACGAGAGGTTCCCAGCTAAGTTGCCGGATCCAGCAAGAACGTCTACTACACGGAGCTACCATGGCTACGTTTCAATATCATCAATGATTTGCTCTGACAGGGTTGTGTTCAGTTCAGTTCAGTTCAGAAAAGATCGAGACTAATGACTAACTAACTTTAGCAATGATCATATTGCTCGTCACTCTTCTGTGTGGATAGCCCCTAAAGTCCATACTGTAATATGCATAAAGAATGAATGAGGACTCATTTGACCAATGTACTGTCTCAATCACATTTGCCATAATGGCTGTGCTAATGTTGGAAAGGTTTGCACAGCATCTCAGCATAAAGCCAGAGAAACGGACAAATAATGCATTACTAATGTTAGCAATGAAGAGCCATGGTTGTTATTTCTCAAACAATTTGTTAATTTGACGACCCACCTGCATACGCACTAACGTACCGTGAACGAACATACATAGCGTTATTCGACTGTAGAGAATATTTGAAATGTCCGTGCCTACATTAAATAGAATTAAGTTAGCCAAACTTGGCTGAATCTAACCTGCCCAGGAGAAAATTAGCAACTTCGGCGTCGGTCTTAAAATTCTTCTCTGCTTTCAGCCGTCTCCATCTTTCAAAGGCATGTCCTATACAGATCCTTGTTTTGTTTCTGACTTTGTCATGACGTATTTCGGAATCATAACAAAGCCTTTTAGGTTTAGTAACGCCAGACATTTGTGCTCCGAAACGCTGGTAGCTGCAGCTCAGTAGTAACTGGCAACCTGGATGCCGAAATACAACTGACTTCGTGATTGGGAGATAGGTGGAGGGCAGCGCAACAGGTCAAAACACAAAATGACAACATCAACATTAGTTGCGGGCTGCAACTTCGCTTTTGTAATGAGAATATTCTGGCTGGACTACTGTTGTCAGTGATATAAGTATTTGAAATTAACATCATTCCTTATTGTCTGGTGATATATCAGGGCCATTTCATGATTAATCAACATACATTTCTTACATATTGCTCCTTTAAAACAGGCATATGCCAGGGGTCTTATTCGGAATATCTTGAATTGGAAAACGACCTAAATCGGGTTATTGCACGCGTTTACATGACAGGTACGCAATCAGAATATTTTCATTTTCCGATTAATACAGGAATATGGCGTGCATGTAAACGCAGTCATTTATTCAGATCGGCTAAATTCCTGGGCCGTGAAGGAATACCGCTCAGAGGGCACAGTCATCGTGACAAATCACTACTGACTTTTGATTGTGCAGAGTGACGACCTGACAGTTACCCAAATATTAGCGAGCAAACGTTGAACCTAAAATTACACTCTCATAACTACCTAACCCGTTAGCTAAGTTAAGCAGCTAGAAAACATAAGAAATGTTACAGCCGTCCCGCTAGCTAACATCAGCTGATAAATTATAGTTAATGTCTTGGTATAAACATAGACTGTATAAATCAGTCTATGGGTCCAAGTCCAGATTTCCTACATTGTGCAGGAACATACTGTAACCCTGTCTGTCTACTCTTGTCTGAAACCGCATTTGCTGCTTTGTAAAAGCCCGACAGCAGTTCAGCTGGAAGAGCTGTCAAAAACGCCATGTTGAAACTGAAGTTTTGTCGGACTTAGTAACTATAACTAAGGGGGGTGGGGCTTAGCGAAAGGTGAATTTGGTACGGATTGGAACCGCACAGGTAGTTCGGCCTATGGTAGTTTCACCGTTCGAAATTCATCCGCTAGCCAACCTGTAACCATAGCAATGTGAGAGCACTGGCATTTGGCTGGGCTGGGTATATCAGAAACCTAGCTGCTTACTTATCTCCAGTAAATTTGGCGGCGTCAGAGAAATTACGTTCCGCGAGGCGGTTAACTTTAGGTGCTCAGCGATAATGACCGTAAATATTAAATCAGCGAAGTAATCGCGCTTTATTCATTACACGATAGTAATTGTGTACAGTTACAAAGGAAGCTAATGTGTCCACTTAAAGGGGACCTATTATGTTGATCCTTCTTTTAATACAAATAAGTAATGTTATAATGTTGGATGTCCATACTCAACCTCTGAAAAGTTTCTAAACATAAGATACAGGGGTTTAGCAGTAATCCAAGAACGTGAATTTCCTCTCTGAACAGCTCGTCCCGAGATCTTCGCGAGATCTGGGCAAAACCTGATGTCAGGTTGTGCCGTCCAATTAATACAGACATAGCCAGAGCCAATCACGGTGCTGGACCTGCCCACACCGGAAACTATTCTAGCAGGCATTGACAACCGCAGATCATACTATGCCTTAGTAGCGTCTACACTTTTGGAAATACAAAAGAAGAACCGCAGATCATTTGAGGTGCAGTTCTGTCAGTATCTCTCCCAAAGCTGCTTGTCCATTTACTTTTGGACGTGAAGAAAAGCACCTTCCAAAAACTCTTCCAAAAGATGATGCCATCAGAAATCAGTGGGTAGCTTTTTCTTGTTTGCTGGCAGCAAACAGCCACGGCCAAAGGGAACGTTAGCTGTTTGTGCTCAGCATTTCACCAAAGACAGCTTTGTCAATAATGGATAATTCGACACAGGATAAGCGTTTCAGCTGCTTCTCAGACCGAAGCAGTTTCATCGATCAAGCGCTCGGAGCCACAAGCTGTAAGTAACGATATAACAGCAAATAATGTAAGTGAAGCTAACGTGTTACGGGTGGCTAGCAGGACCGCTAACAATAGTTAGCACTAACAACTGGCCTCAAAAGCAGGCTTTGTAAAATATCTGAAGATAAAGCCTGGATCAGTCGCGACTGTCCCTGACTCACAGACACAGAAGCTGTAAGTTGCTTTCACTGCATAAGCCAACCTGACGTGATAGCCAGTTGATTGTGGCTGTAGCACTGCGGCTAACGTAGCCAAGTTACTGTTGCTAATGTTTGTGTCCTAAATATGCAGGAGTAATATCAGGGGAAATTCTACGGAAGGTGTGTGAACATAAACCTTATTTGAAGCCAACTTATTCTTGTTTGTAATTTGGATGCTTGGTACAACTGTCCACGGTAACGGAACTTGCTGTCTGTAAAACCTGTATTGCAAGGGTTTGTTTCTGTGGTTGTTATGAATGCTGGGTTACCAGCTACTGCATGTTAGTTTGCGTGCCGTGCTAATTAAAAATGCTCCTGGTTAACTTATATGCAGTAATTCTGATCGGTATGCTTGTGTTACTTCGGTAAGCATCAGTGTGGCAGTTTCGTCATAACGTTGCCTGATTGTAGCCACTACAGTTGAAGCTAACCGGAGAGGTGCTGTATGTGTCCACAAAGTTGGGCTGAAAAGGCTGCAGTTAGACCAGACATAGGTTTTGCAGAGCTTGGGATACCTGTTTGGGTTTGTTTATGGCTGCTTGTGATCGCTTCACTTATCTATGACCGGGATCAGCTGGATACTTCACAAATATCTGGGCTAGCTCTTTGATGCTACCATGAAAGCAATCGCGAAACGCAGAATCTCTAACGTGTCTGGTATAACAAATGATTTCTCTGCACTACCGTGACATAATTTCATCCCCATTTAGAAATTGTTGTGGCTAATTAAAAGCCGAAAAAGGCGGAGATTGAATCGGAAATTCATTCCTGTAGAAGTGATCGATTCGCTAGCTCCACATAAGCAACTTGTCCACACTCACAGAACTTACGGTCTGTAAAACCTATATTATGTTCATAACATAACCAAGCTCTCTCTAGTTTTCGTGTACTATCCAAAAAGCTGCTTTCACATCGGACGCAAAACGAATTTTTCGCGCGACAGATTACATTCAAAGTCAATGCAAAGACGCGAATACACGTGTTATGGGCGCGTTAAGCCGCTTTCACACCAGACAAAAACAAATTTTTTCGCGCGACAGATTACATTCAAAGTCAATGCAAAAAGCGCTAATATACGCGTTATGGGCGCGTTAAGCGCTTTCACCGGACGCAAAACGAATTTTTTTTAGCGACAGATTACATTCAAAGTCAATGCAAAGACGCAAATACCGCGTTATGGGCGTTAAGCAGCTTTCACATCGGACGTGAAACAAATTTTTCGCGCGACAGATTACATTCAAAGTCAATGCAAAGACACGAATACACATGTTATGGGCGCGTCAAGCCGCTTTCACACCAGACACAAAACAAATTTTTCGCGCGACAGATTACATTCAAAGTCAATGCAAAGGCGCACATGCACACGTTATGGGCGCATTAAGCAACTTTCACACCAGACGCGATAATGCAAAGACGCGAATACACGCGTTATTGGCGCGTTAAGCCGCTTTCACACCAGACGCGAAACAAATTTTTGCGTGACAGATTACATTCAAAGTCAATGCAAAGACGCAAATACGCGCGTTATGGGGCGTTAAGCCGCTTTCACACCGACGCAAAACCAATTTTTCGCGCAACAGATTACATTCAAAGTCAATGCAAAGACGCCAAATACACGCAGCGTTATGGGCGCATTAAGCAGCTTTCACATCTGATGTGAAACAAATTTTTCGCGCGACAGATTACATTCAAAGTCAATGCAAAGCGAATGCGCGTTATGGCGGCGTCAATTTACACCAGGCATAAAACAAATTTTTTCGCGCGACAGATTACATTCAAAGTCAATGCAAAGACAATGCATTGCCTTTGAATGTTATCTGCGAAAAATTCGTTTCGTTTCGCGTGAAAGCGCTTATTGCGCCCATTTTCCGCGAGCAAACACTGGTCATTCCGACGCAATAAGTAAACCATTACCACGGGCAATTTCGAAAAGGCCATTTAGTTTGGAGCCCCTCCGTCATATACCAGCGCGGAAGCTGTTGGTTTCTCCACGCTAACAACAACGCTAACAGCACACGAACCAGCAGGTCCTAATACACACAAAGCAGTCCATAAGCTGTTGGTCCACTTTTTGCTGCTCCTCACTGTCCATGTTTCCCTCTAAACTCAGACCCACCGGATTTCTACGGTCTCTGGTCTACACTTGGGTATGTCGACCCGTTCTACAAATGTGTCTGTATGGGGTGGATTCTAGTTTTCCCTCAATCCGAGTTATAGTGTAGAAACACCGCTGTACTCACCATAGTAGCTGTAGGTAGACAGCAAATTCGAGCTTGAGCTGCCAGATTTTCGCACTGCGTCCTCCACTTTTGCCGTTGCGTTTATTAGAAGTTCATTTCATTAGATCTATACACATGTACTGCGTTTGATTGCGGAATTTGCCCGTCAATTCCTACTAAGATGGCAGACGCGTCTCAGTTTCACTGTGGGGAGGCGGACCCGGAAAACTGCGTTCTGCTGCCTCGTCCCGCTCAGATCCACCCTCCACAGAGCTGGCCAGTAAGAAGAAAATGGGCATACGGGGAGTGGGGGGCCATAGCGGAAGAGCTGCCCCAACAAGGCATTTCAGGCAGAGACTACAATGGACTACAAATGGGTTTTTTTGAGGATGGCAGTATGAGCTAAATAAGGACCCTTTTTTTGACTTTGAATGATCAGGAGTACTCAAGGGAGTGCAAGATCAAAATCAAAATTTGGAAATGTAGCATAATAGGTCCCCTTTAATGTATCAGCAACTGCTGACAGTTCGCTAGTTACGTCCTGTGACAGACTGATTTCAGCACGCTGGCTCCACGGAAACCGTCATGAGTTCATTGTATTTGCGGGTAGCAAGTTAGCTACAGTCTGCATAATCGCGCATAATGTTGTGTTATGCATAATCTCCGTTTCAGCTGGAATCCGTTACTGAATCATTAGCTGGTAAATGGGTGTTAGCGTGGGGAAAAAACTATTTCTCTCTGAAGGTAAGCTGAACTAAGTTAGCTGGTTCAGTTTAGCTCGGCTTTTAGTATTGGCTATGAGAAGGTGCGGCGCCTATTTAATGATTACCAGCTCTTTTTTTTAAGGGCAAAACTTTCACCAAAAATTTCTGAATGCTTTGATTTGATATTGCTGGCAAATGACCATGGAATAAGCGGGATAATCAACTTCGCGGAGGCAACCACCCTCCACGCCTCCGCGTCATGCCTTAAAACCGTGTAATGCACACCTACGAGTTGATTATCCCTTAAATACATCAGTGCCCATACTTTTCTTCTACCTAAAGGCCCTTTCACAAATGAGATACGACCAGTTTACGAGCACTTGCGACCATTTTTTTTTCGCTGCTGCACAAGCAGTCGCAGGGTGCCTTGCGAGGTGTCGTACACGTTGCAGTGGCGCAGGCAGTCGATCCAGTAGGGTTTGCGACTGTTGTGCGACAAACAGTCGCCTGACTTGATCAGGAGTTCGCACGAATTAAAAAGGTCGCATGATGGACGAAATCGTGCAACACGACTGTTGTGCGTTGAGGTATTGCAAACAATATAAGTCGCCTGACTTGACGTTGTGCTAGGAGTTCGACCCTGTTGCATTTGAAATTAAAAAGTCGCACTTGATGGATAGGAAATCGTGCAACAACAGGGGTGCACTGAGCTGCGGGAGAGAGACGCATCCTGCTGCAAGCATAGTGCTGCCACATAAAACAGACGTACAAAACTGATCGCAATCTGGTCAAGTTTAATGGACTGGAAGCAAGTTTTATGCAGTAGTTGTTTGTGATGTTCGTCATCATGCAGGAAAGTAGTTAGCTAGCTAATTAACATCGTGTTAGTCTAATGATCTGACTGTTCATGAACAACACATCAATTGGCCGAACAAATCACTTTGTCGACATCTGGCTATGGCCAGCGACAACATATTATTACAAGAGACTTTACGATATAATAACAGAAATAATAGATCTATGGATTTTGTGAGTCTTCCTTCTGCAGCAGCTGGCTGCAAGCAAACAGGATGAATCTGTCTCTTTCTTAGCTCAGTCCTCCTATGCGATTCATCCACAGACTCGCATACATTGAACTGGGGGTCGACGTGTTACACGGCTACCATTGTATGTTGCCAGCTATTAAGGTAAAGAGATGTATAGGCACTGGTGTATTAATATGAACTGTCCTTTCACTCCAAGTTCGTGAAGACAGCAAGGGAAGTACATGAAGCCCAAGAGAGCAGGAGCGTATGAACTTGCTTTGTAACCGACTGAACTGCTAAACAGATGATGCGCAGATAACCCGTCTGAAGATCGACAGATCTGAGTGTAAGAACACGGTTTGAGTGGAAGCAGCGCTAATCCAAGCGCACGCAGGGGCTATTTGAGTGCGAGAGCAGGATCTTTTGGGGTAAAACTTTAGCTATACTTTCAATGAAACTCCGTAATGTCCAGGAGTGTGTCCATGCACAGTCAGTGCCTCCAACTATGTAAGTTATCATCATAGAGCACTAGATTGCTGATACGGTACGCTCAAGTGAAGCATCTGCCCCAGGAGCATATACACCCGGAAGTAAAATTCGCACGTAGACTCCCATTCATTTTCGCCCACTTTAAAATTATATTTCAAAAAGACTTGCGTGCGAATAGGTGTTATTTTGGTATTGTTGTGCAGAGCAACATTTTGTCTCCCTAAATATGTGCTTTTTGGTGGATGGAAAGTGGCACACTTACTAAAGGGAAGATCGAAATGTGACTCGGTGTCAACGTTAAAGTGCAGCAGAAAAGTGAAGTTAATGTGACCGAGGCTTTTAATGACCCTCTGATAAGATAATTGCTTGGAAGTTATTGCCGTTATAAGAAACATCGATGAATGTCCGTATACTTTATTACATTACTCTCTGGTTTCCTTTCCTCACTTCATTGTACCCTGGTTGACTATTTACCATCAACCTAATTGTTTATATTGAATCATATGGCTAATGCCAACGTTGATAAAGGGAAGCGCTAGTGAACTCTGGCTACTCCTTTACTAAGCTTCTTTGCCCCTGTCCCTTTAAAACACTCATTATGACTTGAAAATCACAACAAAGAAAACCAGCAATGATAACTTAAACAAATTTATTCTTTGCTGATTAGGTCCAAAAATTTCAATAAATAATCCACAGTGTAATCTTATAATAACACTCTAATGCCACAGTGTAACTCTGATGCCAAAACAAAAACTCTCCTCCACTGACCAAAATCACAGTATTTATTTTGACTAGGAACATTCTGGAAAGATCTACAGGAGTCCTGGGTGATCCAGCCCCCTCCAGACAAGAAGATGCCAGAAACCTCTAGAAAGCACTAGTCTATTTCATCACAAACAATTGGTATTGCATCAGATGATGTTTTGCTACAGACATACCACCAGAGGGTGCTAAATGATGAACAAAATAAACAAATAGCTGACCAGTAAAGCAGCACAAATCCAACAAATCTCCATTTACAAATAATATACAATGCTGTACATAAAACACTCATACATAACACCTCCCCTCTTTAAGAAAAGAAAGGTTTGCTAAAAGCTTTCTTTTGTTAAAATTAACACAGTTTTATAATCAGTATAATTTTGAAACTTTATCCATAAAGTATCATTGATCATTATAACAATCACATACCTAACAACTAGTGCAATTTTCACAATCAAATAGAGAAGTAAAATTTACATGCATGAAAGTTGCATCTGAAATAACATTATCTTTTCCCTGACGTGAGAAATATCTAAATCATACTCTTGCAAAAGTAAACTCCATCTCAGTAATCTTTGATTCTTGTTTTGATCTTATGCAATGTGAGGGGATTGTGATCACTGAAGACCTTGATGGAAGTAGCTGAACAAGTCAAATAGACTTCAAAATGTTGTAAAGTCAAAACAAGTGACCAACATTCTTTTTCAATTGTTGAATAGTTTTTCTGATGTTTATCAAACTTTTTGGAAAAGTAACAAACAGGATGATCCACTCCATCAGTTTCTTCTTGCAGTAAAACTGCGCCTGCACCAATATCACTGGTATCAACAGGCAACTTGAACTCCTTTTTGAAATTAGGAGATAAGAGAACTGGTACGTTTTTGAGGATAGCTTTCAGTTGGTCAAATGAATTTTGACATTTTTCATCCCAAACAAATTTTGCATTTTTCTTCAGTAAATTTGTCAAAGGTTCAGAAATGATGGAGAAATTTTTACATAATTTTCTGTAGTAGCCAGCCATCCCTAGAAATCTCATTAGTTGTCTTTTAGTTGTAGGTTCAGGAAATTCAATGATAACTTTTACTTTTGCATCAATTGGTTTGACTTGACCCTGTCCTACAATTTGACCTAAGCAAACAACTGTAGCTTTACAGAAGTCACTTTTAACAAGGTTGATAGTCAGCTTGGCATCACTCACTCTCTGAAAGAAGCCTCTGATGTAGGTGAGGTGCTCTTGGAAGCTGTCGCTGGTGATGATAATGTCATCATTGTTGGCTTCAAATCCTGGTAGTCCAGCGATCACTCTGTTTACCAGACGTTGGAAGGTGGCTGGAGAATTTTTCATTCCAAAGGGCATCACCTTGTATTGGTACAATCCACCTGGTGTGACAAAGGCAGAGATCTCCTTTGCTCTGTCTGTTAGAGGGATCTGCCAGAAGCCCTTGAGGAGATCAAATTTGGTACATTCTTTGACTGTCCAACTTTGTCAATGCAGTCATCAATCCTGGGAATAGGATATGAGTCCATTTTTGATAGTGTTCACTTTCCTGTCATCTGTCACCATTCCATATGTTCCATTGGGTTTCGGAACTAGGATGCATGGAGAACTCCAGTCACTGTTACTTGGTTCAACAAAGTCATTTTCAAGCAGGTATTTGACTTCTTGTTTTAGGTATTTCTGCTTCTCTGGATTCATTCTTTAAGGATGCGGTTTTACAGGCTTAGCATTATCTTGTAGGATGACATCATGGAAAACCATATCAGTCCTCAATGGAACGTCAGGGAATATCTGACTATATTCAAATATGAGCTGCTTTAGCTGTTGTTGTTGAAAAGGGTCCAGGTGGGACAACTTGCTGTCAATATTTTGAAGAATGTCTGAATTTTCAAGTTTAGCTGGACCAGGTTCATTTTCAAGGGGCAGTCACAATCTTCTTCAGAATTTTCCAGTTCAGTTGTATTTACCACATTGACTGGCTTTTTGCTGAGTGTCTCTGTCAATGTATTCTTTCAGCATGTTGATGTGACACATTTGTTTTTGTTTCCTCCTTCCAGGGGTTAAAATAGCGTAATTTAGATAACTGACCTTTTGAGGACAGTGTAAAGGGCCAAAATATCGGGCTTTAGAGGGGTTTCAGGAACTGGCAAAAGTGCCAGGACTTTGTCACCAGCTTTAAAACTTCTATCTTGGGAATGAAGGTCATATCTGGCTTTCATTTTGCCCTGAGCCTCTTTGAGATTAGACTTAGCAAAGTCACAAACCTTAGAGAGACAATTACGGAAGTCAGAGACATACTGAGGCAAGTTCATTGGGACATCATCTTCGGCCAGCAACTTTTCCTTCAGAGGCTTCAGAGGTCCACAGACTGTGTGCCCAAAAACAAGCTCTAAAGGACTGAACCCAAGAGACTCCTGAACAGCTTCCTGGGCAGCAAACAGAAGAAGATGGACACCTTCATCCCAGTCTTTCTCTGTGTCAAGGCAGTAGGTCCTTATCATGTTCTTCAGGGTTTGATGGAACCTCTCCAAAGCACCTTGACTCTCAGGATGGTAAGCTGATGACCTGTATTGTTTAATACCAAGCTCATGCATAACTTGTTGAAATGTGCCAGACATGAAATTTGACTTATGATCAGACTGAATAGACTTAGGAAGACCAACAAAGCAGAAAAACTTGGTAAGAGCCTTGATGATATTCTTCGCCTTGATATTACGAAGTGGAATTGCCTCAGGAAACCGGGTGGAACCAGATCTAGTCTCCGGCAATGGTCCAACACAGTCAATGATGATCCGACTAAAAGGTTCTTCAAAAGTGGGAGTGGGCTTTAGTCGAGCCTTTGGAATATTCTGGTTCGGCTTCTCAACCATTTGACAAGTATGACAGGATTTGCAGTACTCCTGTACATGGGACCTCATGGAAGGCCAGAAGAAATGGTTCCTGACACGTTGAAGGGTCTTCTTTATACCCAAATGACCTGGCATAGGGTTGTCATGGGCCAGACTAAGAGTTTCTTGATGATAAGACTTTGGAAGAACAATTTGATGGGTGATCATCCATTCTTCATCTGCAGAAACATCAGGTGGACGCCACTTTCTCATGAACACACCATTTTTATAGTAAAAACAGACAGGAACTTGAGTAGCCTCTTGTTCACTTGCAGCCTGTGGTAGAAGATGCGCTAGATCACGAGCTTGTTGTTGCTCCTGAAAAAGTTGTTTCTGAGACAGAATGTCATTAGAATGACCTGACAAGGACAAGTCTGAAGATTTCCCAGACATCTCAGGGCTGGAAGGTTCCTGATGAAAAGACTGCCCAATGAAGGTGTCAGCCAGGTTGAAGTCCAGGTCAGCATCATCTTGAATAGCCTTTTTGGCCACAGAACGAGTAACTGCACATGAAGGATAGAGGTCTGGAATTTCCTCCTCTATAGAGTCAGATTCTTGATCAATCAAAGGAGTGTCAGTTACAACAGGGTAGGGCACAACCTTATCCCCAGCAAGATCATTACCAAGAAGCAAATGAACTCCTTTGAAAGGAAGAGAAGACCTAACGCCAACAGTAACAGGCCCAGAAACCAAGTCTGATTTGAGATGAACATTATGGAGAGGTACACTTGTAAAACCACATTCTACTCCTTGAATAAGGACATTAGCCTGAGTAGACGTTTTGTCCGAAAAAGGCAGAATATCTGCAAGAATAAGAGATTGGGAAGACCCAGTATCCCTTAGAATTCGAACAGGAGCAGATGAGGAAAAATCATGTGAAAGTGAGACGAAACCATCGGTAATGAATGGCTCAAAACCCTTCATAACAGAATCAGACACAGAGGGTAGAAGATCAGGCGACCTGACCTTTGATACAAGAGATTCTCTCTTAGTGAAAGCATTTGGCTTGGTTTCTTCTCGTTGTTGTTTTTTCTTCAGAGCATAACACTCAGAAATAAGGTGACCTTGCTTTTTGCAGTATTTGCAAGACATAGAAGGTAAAGAATCATAGGATTGCTTCTCTCTGGAAGGTTTCTTCTCAGAAGTGGCCTTGGAATCATCGGAAGTGTTATTAGAAGAAGTCTTGGACTGAGACTTGCCTTGATATTTCGAAAAAGTGGACTTTTGGACAAAAGAAGACTATGAGTCAAGGCATAACTATTTGCCAGGGTGGAAACATCTTGCAAAGTATTGGCTTGTTTCTCATCAAGGAAATTCTTGATATCAGGCTGGATACACCTTTTGAATTCCTCAACCAGAATAAGTTGCCTCATTCTGTCAAAATCTTTCTCAACTTTCGTGGAAGTACACCACTGACCAAACAACTGTTCCTTCAATCTGCCCAATTCAACATGAGTTTGACTGGCTTCCTTGCGAGAATTCCCAAAATTTTTGCCTGTAAGCCTCGGGGACCAATTCATAACCCTTCAGAATGACAGATTTGACAAAATCATAATTAGAACACTGTTGGACAGATAACTGGTTATAGATTTTCCTAGCTTTACCAGTAAGAACACTTTGTAACATCATTGTCCAATGCTCTTTTGGCCATTTCAAATTTTCAGCAATTTTTTCAAAATGGGTAAAGTATTAGTCTACATCATTCTCTAGGAAGGGACGAACAAGTCTGATGTGTTTAATCATATCAAAATGATCAGAAAGTGCAAAAGATTTTGTTACAGTACCTGCTTCTATTTTCTTCATTTCCAGTTCATACTGCATCCTTTTTTCTTCTAGTTCTTTCTCTGTCTCCAACTTCTTTTCTTCTAGTTCTAGTTGTATTGCTTTCTCCAACCTTCTTCCAGTTCTTTCTCCAACCTTCTTTCCTCTCGTTCTTTCTCCAACTTCTTTCTTCCAGTTCAAGTTGTTTCTGGCGTAGCTGCATCTCAAGTCTTTGCAGCTCTGTTGCAGACACTTCCATATTTTTAATCAATTCGGCTGCTTCTTCCCCAAAGATATCTTCATCGATGAAATGTTGCACCAAAATGTTCAATATTTCTTGTTTCTTCATTGATGATCTCACATCAGATAATCCAAGGGTTGAGGCTATTTGCAGCAAGTCCTTCTTTGCCAGCACAATTGATTCCTGGGTTGGAGTTTTCAGAAAATTTTCAACATCAAAAGTCATGATCGCTGGTTTTTCAAATAGTCACAAGATTTAAAATGATATTTCAGCTTTAATCTTTGGTGAATCCAATGGTTGATCCAATGAATGGTTCATCTCGGTGAAACCTCCAATTTGTTATGACTTGAAAATCACAACAAAGAAAACCAGCAATGATAACAAACAAATGTATTCTTCAATGATTAGGTCCAAAAATATCTATAAATAATCCACAGTGTAATCTTATGATAACACTCTAATGCCACTATGTAACTCATAACACTCTAATGCCACTATGTATGATGCCAAAACAAAAACTCTCCTCCACTGACCAAAATCACAGCATTTATATAGACTAGGAACATTCCGGAAAGATCTACAGGAGTCCTGGGTGATCCGGCCCCCTCCAGACAAGAAGATGCCAGAAACCTCTAGAAAGCACTAGTCTATTTCATCACAAACAAGTGGTATTGAATCAGATCATGTTTTACAACAGACATACCACCAGAGGGTGCTAAATGATGAACAAAATAAACAAATAGCTGACCAGTAAAGCAGCACAAATCCAACAAATCTCCATTTACAAATGATATACAATGCTGTACATAAAACATAACACGCTGCTCTCAAAAATGATCACTGCACAGCATGGATCGAGAGGATAGAGAAAATTGTTTTCTCCCGATTTCGAACAGCCAAGCCTTTCTTCCCTCCTTGTCTTTTGGAGCTCTTTATAAACAGACAAAGCGACTTGTCCACTGTTTTAAATATTATGTAGGTAAGAAGTATTGTTGTTAAATGTCAATTACAAGTAGCTAGCTTGTTAGCCTCCTTGTTAATTTTATTAACTACTAAGTCAATGCAGTCCCCGCAACAGTAAGGGAGCCAAGGTAGCTCACTGGTGACCGTTATCAATCACTAGTGTTTGCTTTCAGTCAGCGATCTAGTCAAGTCAATGGGATTGCTAATTAGCTAGCTAGCACGAAACATGATTTTTTACTATTAAAGTGACAACTTTGCATTTATACGTTAACTTATGCATAAAACGTTTTATTACAGCCCTTTAAATGAATATTGCTGCAAAAGGCAGCCGCAAATCTCTGCATTTTCACGCTTATATCGACTTATTTGAAATTGGCCTAAAAGTAAACCATTCATTTTTATGAAGAAGCTGGGTGTATCAAGTATGGCGGCTGGGTGCTTCACTTTGTGTAAATATGACATCATCAGCAATCTAGTGTTCTAAATACTGTATATATCTATGGTTAGCATTCGATTTCGTGCTTTTGCAAACAAGTCAAGCTCGTGCAGCAGGAATTTCCCTCTGATAGTTAACCAATGAGATCGCTTGTATTTGTCAATATCCAATCTGCACCAAACTGAGAAGGGAAGTCCCGCCTTCTCAAACAGCCAACAACAGAATGTATTAACATTTGAATTATGTTAGGAAAACGAAATCAAAAATGCAAAGCCAGGCATGGCAGTCTCTCGTGAAGATGAAAAAGAAAAGTGGCGAACTGCATTAGCGATTTGATTATGAGACAGATATCGCGCCTGCCTCTTGAAAAAGAAAAAGCATTTCCGAGAATGTTTTTGCTTTATGAGATTAGCGTTTTCAATTTTGTTTTGTTAGTGATATTGCGATGCACTTCTTGCAAATGAAAACAGTGCCTACATGGACTTGAAAATGCAAACGCAAAGTGGAGGATGATTTTAGTATTTTCCTGATGATACAAATAATGCGCGCTCCTCGAAAAGGAAAAAGCATTTCCGAGTATGTATTTGCTTTATACGATTAGCGTTTTCATTTTGTTAGTGATATTGCAGGGCACTTCTTGAAAATGCAAATGAGGAATGTATTTTAATTTTCCATTTGTTATAAAAATTGCATTCAAGGACTTGAAAAGGAAAATGCAAAGTGGAGGATTACATTTGAATTTTCATTATGATACAAATAATGTGCTTATATCTTGAAAATGAAAATGCATTTCTGACATTGCATTTTCATTTTAAGTTTATTAACTATATGCTTCCATACAAAGGCTGCTTACGCAACCATGCAATCTCAATCTTCAGAACCATGATTCACTCACGCACGTCATCGAAAATATGAGGACATGTCTCATCTCGCAGGATTACTGCACACATTAAATGATAGGGTGAGTCGCTGTGGTATTTTTATCCACTCTCTTGGTAAATGAACGGCAAGTCATCCAGCCTGCTTTTTCAATCAATCAAACTTTATTTGAAGAGTTTGTTTCCAAAAGGCAACATTCCGTTTTACTCATTTTGAGTGAATCATCTTTTTCTCTGTTGGCACCAATTTCATTTTATTGAAAAACCCAAACTTTTACCATGAAAAAAAATACAGCTTATAGTATAATTTTCTAAAAACGAATTTTTGAACCATGGGTTAGAAGCACAGGGCTATCGCTCGATGGTATCTTCTCAATTTTTGTAATTTTGGCACTTATTGTGTTTTGGAAACAAACCCTTCATTTATATTCGGAAATTCATGCAAAAGGTGCAACTCAAAAAGTGCTTAATATAAAATCAAATGAAATGGGGGAATCAGATAAATGTTAAAAGAAAAACTCAAGAACTAAAATAAATAAGAAAAAAAAGGTGAATTATTTTTAAGTAAGGATAATTAAAATCACGTAAAATGAACTTAATAGCTTTACAAAGTAGCCTACAAGTAGACTATAATCACAGGGGACTAATTTATTAAAATGTTTAGTGCGGAGCAGACCTTTCACACAGAAGAAAATGACAAAGTGAAGGTTAAAAAACAAACGACGACCAATCACGTTACTTGTTTCACGTGTGCTAAAGGGTCTTCGTAGATCAGGCCCTCCGTGGTGCTTTCCGTATAGGCAATCACTGCTCACTTGCGATGATATACGACTACAACTGGAGGCGCAAAACAACCGTTGCAACGGAAAAAAATATGGCAGTACGAGGCAACAGACATTATTGCTGGCTTATACCTTCTCCATTTGATCGGCCGTGTTTCCTCTTGCCCCCAAAAAGACCATGGCCAGAGCAGACGAGATGCTCAGGGGTGAAAAGAAGATGTTTCCGCCCGCACTGGTTGATTCCAGAGTCCGGTAGAGATCCAAGGTAAACGTTGTGTTGGCATTGGCGAGACTGGTCATTGCTGATTATTCTGCGAACTACCAACGCACTTGCAAAGGGCAGCAACCTGTCAAAAACAGGCACAGACAACGTAGCCGGATGTGCAAAACATTAGAATTCGAATTATTGGCACATCTTTACACAGCCCGCTTTTTAACAGTCACAAGACAACGTGCTGTACCCGTTCAATGTAAATTCGTAACCGATCAATCTGTGCGAACACGTTGAATTGTCTGTAATCTGGACTAAAAATACATAATACCTAATGGCAAATATGTTGCATTATTGTGCGCGTTCTTCGCCAAATAAGCCACACATAAGTTAATAAAAAAGACTCTGTAAACTGCACCGTATTATAACATAAAATGCAAAAACTCAACATAGCTCAGAAGAATATGAAGGTAGCCTCACCCTGTTGAGAACTCGATCAGTAAAAGTGAAAGCATGGCGTATAAGAGAAAATATTAGGCGCTCATGGGATAAAAAAGTTTCCAAGAAAATGTAAGGCTGGTGCTCTTTGAAGCGTGGGATGGTAAACAAAAAATGTGAGAATTCCAGGCACTCAGAAAATAATTAGATCAAAAGAAGCAAGAAAAAAAAAAAGCCTTTATTATATCATGGCTAAACAGTTAAAAAGCCGGCATGTTTCAACCTATGCGGTCGAAAGAAAGAGACAATCTAATCCACCTAAGTAAAATTGTGCAAATAGTCGCGAGCATTTTTATCGAACCCTATAATCCATCGACCCCCATTCCCCCTGGAAGACTTCACACATGCATTACATACACAGCAAAAATCCCAGTGTTAATTCAACTCCAATAGAGTTCATTTGAGTCCAAGATGGATGGGTTGGTCTCATATAAACTCTACTGGAGTTGAGTTAACACTGGGGTTTAAGCAATGGCTTCACGGGGGGGTTGGGGTTGATATATTCAGCGCGATAAATTCACCATTATTATGATTATTTTTTTTGATTACCGATATACTTGATCTTCACTGTGGCGCCATTACTGGAAGTCAATGGTGTTAATAATGGTCACTCGAATTAAAAGTATGCACTGATGATTTTACACCACCATTTTCGTCTGAAAGGGTTCCTAATATATTACTACTTTTTTTTTTTTTTGGTGAAAATGTGTTGAAAAATACTTTTGTTGGCCATGAGAACAAAAAAGATCACTCCCACAAGTGTATTGAGGTAAATATATGGGGAATAAACAAAAACACTGAAAGCGTCAAATTTATGTAACAATTAAAAGGTGCTGCACTTTTTTTGACTCTTGCGTAGCATGAATGCATTTTTGAAGGCTCATTCCATGATTTTTCATGCTAAAAAATGTGTTTAAACTGGTTTGAGGCAATATTATTCTGCAAAATGACCTCTGATGGTTAGTTGTTCCAGTATATATGGCGACTTGAACTTTGAGCAGTGTCACAGTTTTAAACAAGATGGCATGACAGAAGGCTCTCTGAGACTCTCTTCATGTTGGTTAGCTTAAAAATTTCTTAAGATGTTAAAAAATGACTTGCAAGAAACACCATCAATTTTCAAAGAGACCGGTTTGCTGAAAACTAATTCAAGCATTGGCCTCTGATGTTTTTTATGGACTGACAAGTAAAAAAAAAAAAACAAGTCCTTTGGACCAGAAGTGAAGAAATCAATATAAGATCTCCTTTCATGAAAATGGTCTGTTGCCATCAAAAAAAAAAGACTTGATTTTGAAGAAATTCAAGCATTGGACACCAATGGACTGAGAGTGAGAGTTGGAGAACATTTCAAAAATGACTGTTTAACCCCTTCAGTAAAACATAGTGCCGTAATATGGTTTGGGGTTAAGTCTGCTCGAAAGGAGCCGGTGATCTCATAAAAATCAACAGAATAATGGATCAAAAGAAGTATCACAACATCCTTTTGAGGCTCGCTTTGCCATCTGTGAAAGGAGACTGATTGGTCAGGGATTTTATTTTCAACCAGACAATGACCCTAAACACACTTCTAAGTTGTACAAGAAATATCTCAGCTGAAAATATACATCTGATGACATTAAAGTTATGACTTGGCCTTAAAGTCCAGACCTTAATCCAATTGAGCAACTCCGTAGTAACATCGAAAGAATCTCATTGGAATGAACTTCAAACCATATGGAATGGTTTAGTATGTGAAGAAATAAAAAATGTGAAAACTATGCCTTAAAGATTAAATGCTGTAATCAAATCAAAGGGTGGCCACACCAGATATTGACCTTTTCTCTTATGTTTTTACTATATGTCATTATCTGTTTCCTTATTTTCATCTCTATGATCCAATAATACATGAAATAAATACTGGAATAGTCCTTGGTTTCTGATTTATCTTCATATTATATTTTTGACAGATTGTGCCTTGGTAGTTTGATAGCCATTTCATCTCCTTTCTGCTCTTTGAGAATTAAGAATCAACTATAAGGGTTTACTGTGATGGAGCGCGAGATTCAAACCCACCATTTGAGCCCAGTGTGATGTGCGTCTGTCCGAGACTATACCCCGCTTTTCGGGTTTAAGGCTACCTCAGGATACTAAATATTATTCAATGGTGGAGATTAATTGGCTTTTAATTTCCAGAACAAGACAATCTAATCCACGGTTTGTTAACGAATTGTGCATATAGTACTTTTATTTCCAGCCTGCACTTTTACTTACCAACAAAGGAAAAGTCGTGAAAAACAGTCAGGATGGGCATATCTATGGGGTGTATGGGCGCAGTCACTCAGTCACAGCACTGTCAGTGTGGATTTATTGATTCGCCGCTCCTTTTACAGATAGAAATTTGAAGGGATAGCAGCTTACCAGGAGCGAGTATATCTATCTCATATCTCATCAACTAAACATGTTTTGTGACTATTGTGTTATAACAGGGAGGTACTCAAAGACAGTGACACATCCTCAACGAATAGTCATCTATTGGCCTAATTTTAGTATGATGGCTCATGGATTTACTTTTCAATACACACGTGCATTTACTTTTTTCAAGCCACATGAACTAGACCTGGTCATCTGGCTTTAAAAAAAATGTTGTAATGCTATATTTTAACCAATATAATTGGATGAAAAGGGTCGATCCGGCCAGGATTCACTTTGCTATCCTGGGCTTGGCAAGGAATGAGACCACACGATGAAAATTGAGAACAATCGTGGACTGGGTAGCTTGCGGCCTCTGGTGGCTATACGCAGGAACTGTGACAATTCTGATTAGTTTTTCCTGTTCCCTGTTGTCTGAGCGGCCAGCTTTTATGTGTCCGGTGTGAGTTAGTCATCGAAGTTTGATATGAAATTATTTTATTAGCCAGAAAGCGCCACAAGCCCCCCTTTTGTTAACTTGTACTTTGGTGATTGTCGTCTTGAATTGTAATTGTAATTGTTGAATTAATTTTTGTGTGATGTATTTCATGGCTGTAATATGAGAATGTTTTAAATGCTTTTATTGGTGAAAGTGGAAAAGTTTTACTGAAATTTCAAGCCAATCATATTGGGGTTGATGTTATTCAGCAGGTACTGAGACTCTAGTCCAGCTAAAGTGAGTTTTGCTGAGAAGGTTAAAACACTCAATTTCCCAAGTGCGTTAATACAATGCCATACATCACATATTTGACTCTGTGTATTTGGCGCACAGGTGTAAACTGTACACACTTCTCACTGTACACACTTCTTGAGCACTAATATACTAATATATATGCTGTTTTTCAGATGAGACGTTAAACCGAGGTCCTGACTCACTGGGTGAGGTCAAGTTTCAGAGTTAAGGATTCAGTTAGGATTAGCGTTAGTGTTAGTGTTAACCCGAACTGCAAACACTTGGATAATACTTTGATGAGATTAACATATGAATAACACTGAGATGACACGAGTGTTACTTGGGTGTAATCCACCGTAATGCATGTGAAACTGATTAACCTCCATGCACAAGGACTTCAATTCCGCCTGAGAATCTCTTACAAACGCGCTGATTGAATAATTGCTGACTACGGCACAGGAACGTGAATATGCCACTAATTCTCACGGTGAATGCGTGAGAGTTGGCAGCCCTGCACTAACCCTCAAACTTGACCTCAGTAAAGTGTTAACCTCTAGAGGTTAACTCAACACCCTGTACATTTTAAATGAGTATGCATGGTGTTTATGCAGCTTTCTGGGATTGAGATAACACTTTGGCACAGAAGTTGGGTTAATCCTGTGTTAATTCGGTGTAAACCCACAGTAAACACCAGGTTGACTAAATCTTCCTGTTGAGGTCAAGTTCAGGTGTTATCTGGGGGTTAGTGTTACACGGGTGTTAACTTTACTCGAGCTGTTCAGTTAATCCTAAAACTTGACCTCACCCACTGTGGTCATTAAAGATCCTATGACACTCTTCGACAGGAGTGGGGGGTTCCCTGGTGTCATGGCTAAATTCCCAGTCTGGTTCTGTCAACCTGCCACCTAATCATCCCCTGATCTAATTGCTGCGCAACTTGTCCTCTACCCTCTCCATCTCAACTCCTCAGGGCTCCCTTGAAAAAGAAATTTCAATCTCAACGGGACTTTCATGGTTAAATAAAGGTTAAATAAGTAAATATGGCAGAATTCGTCAGGAGCAATTTTGGTCTTCTTATACTCAGGCAGATGGTGACTCTGGGCACGAGAGGAAATATGAACAGTGCTAGTTGATTCATGAATGCAAGACATTTTCCTGTTTGAGTTCTGTCATTATTATTCTCTGCCGCCTTTTGGAATTGTTTTTCAATGAACCTGAGTCTGGAAGGGAAGACTGGGACACAGGATTCAGGAGGCCGGCCTCGCTCATGATGTTCCCAGAAGAGCGAGGGGATACCTCAGGTCACTCCTCCACCAATTCAAATGAAATATACACAGGAAATAAAAACCATAAGCTTGAATGCTAACAGGTTATGGAGTCTGTGTTCTGCCCACATCCAATCTGACAATTTTCCTTGAACTATCTGCAGTTTCTCCGTTTGGGTGCATTTGGCAACATCTCGTTGTTACTGATGCAGTAGTTGCAAAAGTTTGTTTTTGCACTCTGAATTTCCTAACAAATAATCAAACCACATCAAATGTTTTACCAACTTATCTTTTTTGTTTTTGGGAGATAAACCGTCCGTCATGTACTTGGGGGGTGGGGGGCATATTTAGACAATCCACACTGTCCATGTGGACACAGTGATATGAAGATCACAAAGGAAAAACGATCAGAGTCCAAATTTAGCATTTTTATATAATTTACAGTACAGGCCAAAAGTTTGGACACACCTTCTCATTCAATGCGTTTCCTTCATTTTCATGACTATTTACGTTGTAGATTCTCACTGAAGGCATCAAAACTATGGATGAACACATGTGGAATTATGTACTTAACAAAAAAGTGTGAAATACCTGTAACTGAAAACATGTCTTATATTCTAGTTTCTTCAAAGTAGCCACCCTTTGCTCTGATTACTGCTTTGCACACTCTTGGCATTCTCTTGATGAGCTTCATGAGGTAGTCACCTGAAATGGTTTTCACTTCACAGGTGTGTCTTGTCAGGGTTAATTAGTGGAATTTCTTGCCTTATCAATGGGGTTGGGACCATCAGTTTGTGAAGTGTTGCAGAAGTGGACAACTGTTGATAATACATAAGCCGTGTTCATTCATAGTTTTGATGCCTTCATGAGAAAATAAAGGAAAATAAACGCATTGAATGAGAAGGTGTGTCCAAACTTTTGGCCTGTACTGCATATACTATTATAATATTAAATATTATTATTATTTATTATATTTTTTGCTTATTTTTTTCAGTGGTTTGCTTCTAAGATTGCTTTGAATTTTTAATTCATCATTTCTCCACAACGTGAAAATGTGACTGATCACTTTTCCATTGTGGTCTTCTTCATACAGTATAATTTCAAAGATATTTTGTAATGCACTAGCTGAGCAAGTCTTGCTCTTCCTGGTGTTGCAGACTTAAGATGGTTGCTCGCGGCGGCATTGAAAGAAAGTCACTCGGGCCAGAATCAGCATCTGCATTTATTTTCTATAAAGGGAGGCACACCGCAAAGTTCGACACAGTCAGCAGCACTCTCTCTCTCTCTTGGGAGAGGACGTGTGGAGGGTTTGCTCTGTGTTTCTACAGCTTTGGTGCTTTCTCATTACTTTTTCCTTCTTTCTATCCTTCTTTCTTTCTTTTTTCATAAAGATTGGTCAAGTTCAGCATTTGTGCATAACTGATTGAATTGGTCCTTTAGGTGGGGATTTTGTGGGTTTTTGGTGGGGTTGGGGAGGAAGGGGTAGGCTGCTATGGCCGCCCAGTCGCATGGGCTTAGATGCGTTCCAGATAGTAGTGCCTCGGCGGGGAGAGTATTGGCAGGGGTGAGTACACAGTTGGGGGCCGGGGAGGCGTTGGCAGTGGCGCTACCATCTGGTTCGGGAATTGAGAGGCTAAGACAGTTGGGGAGGAGAGCAGCTGAAACTGTACCTAGTAAAGTGAGCTTAGCAGGGGAAAACAGTGCTGTAGGGCTGGAGCCCTCGGGTTCGGGGGTGGAGAAGCGGACAGAGGCGTGTGTTGAGGCGAGAGGCTCGGGGGATCTTCCCGCTGAGATACGAGAGGAGGGGACTGGGGAGCAGGGAAAGAGGCCGTGTACTGCTGGTTTGGAGGAGGGGGTAATGGAGGAAGATGACGGCATGTTGTCTGATTCTCCTTCAGTATCGGAGTTGACAGCAGGTCAGTTGGGAGACGGGTCACTGTACTCGGCCAAGGAAAGAGTCAGTTAGGAGACGGGTCACTGTACTCGGCCGAGGAAGCGAGTCAGTTGGGAGACGGGTCACTGTACTCGGCCGAGGAAGCAGTCAGTTTGGGAGACGGACGGGTCACTGTACTCGGCTGTACTCGGCCAAAGAGGAAGTCAGTTTGGGAAGTCAGTTGGGAGACGGGTCACTGTACTCGGCCGAGGAAGCGAGTCAGTTGGGAGACGGGTCACTGTACTCGGCCGAGGAAGCGAGTCAGTTGGGAGACGGGTCACTGTACTCGGCCGAGGAAGCGAGTCAGTTGGGAGACGGGTCACTGTACTTGGCCGAGGAAAGAGTCAGTTGGGAGACGGGTCACACACTCGCCGAGGAAAGTCAGTTGGGAAGCGGGTCACTGTACTTTCGGCGAAAAGCGAGTCCGGGTCACAGTTTCGGGTCACTGTACTCGGCCGAGGAAGAGTCAGTTGGGAGACGGGTCACTGTACTAGGAGTCAGTTGGGAGGCGGGTCAGTTGGGTTGGGGAGACGGGTCACTGTATTTTCGGCCGAGGAAGCGAGTCAGTTGGGAGACGGGTCACTGTTGGGAGACGGGCCGAGGAAGCGAAGTCAGTTGGGAGACGGGTCACTGTACTCGGCCGGCCGAGACAGGGACCGAGGAAGCGAAGTCAGTTGGGAGACGGGTCACTGTACTCGGCCGAGGAGCGAAGCGGGAGTCCGTTGGGGAGACGGGGTCATCTGTACTCCACTCGGCGAGGAAAGAGTCAGTTGGGAGACGGGTCACTGTACTCGGCCGAGGAAAGAATCAGTTGGGAGACGGGTCACTGCACTCGGCCGAGGAAAGAGTCAGTTGGGAGATGGGTCACTGCACTCGGCTGAGGAAAGAGTCAGTTGGGAGACGGGTCACTGTACTCGGCGAGGAAGCAGTTGGGAGGCGGGTCAGCACAGGGGAGACGGGTCACTGCACTCGGCCGAGGAAAGAGTCAGTTGGGAGACGGGTCACTGCACTCGGCCGAGGAAAGAGTCAGTTGGGAGACGGGTCACTGCACTCGGCCGAGGAAATAGTAAAATTTTTGGTGGAAACAAAAGGGAAGTCTGTGGTTTTATCTGATTATTTTCCGAATGGGAGTAAGTTTTTAAGGTCCGTAAAATTGCTTTTAAAGAAGGCGGATTTGCGTACGCTGTCTCCAAAGAAAAGGTTTCGACTGAAGAAGTGGGCCACAGTGGTGTGGAAAACAATGATATAAAATATGTTTTGGTCGTTTAGGTCGCACACTTCGGTGTTGTTCTTCTGGTGGTTTTCTGGCTGTTCGCTTTTCCCACTCTCTCTTATGGAAGAGTTAAGAATAGGCTCCCTAAATATTAATGGTGCCAGAGACAATTTGAAAAGGAGTTTGTTCTCAGAATTTTTGATGCATGAGTCTCTTGATATTGCTTTCCTTCAGGAGACTCACTCCGATAAAATTAATGAGGCTGATTGGGGTATCTGGTGGAAAGGGAAATATGTGCTTAGCCATGGTACCAATGTGAGCACAGGAGTGGCAGTTCTGTTCTCCCCGCACCTGTCAGTAAACATTACCGCAGTTAAAGAGGCGGAGCAGGGCCGGTTGCTGTTAGTGCAGGCGTCAATACAGCAGCAAACTTATACATTAATATGTGTTTATGCTCCCAATGAAGGGCTGGCAAGAGAGGCTTTCTTTTCCAAATGACATCAGGAGCTTTTGAATTTAACGCAGGGCAGTTTCTTAATTATGGCTGGGGACTGGAATTGTACTGCAGATTTTAGGTTGGATAGGAATGGGGAAGAACCTCATTTGAATTCGGCCAGAGTTTTGAAGAGGATTATCAAGCAGTTTGATCTTTTAGATGTCTGGCGAATTAAAAATTTAAACGGAAAGAGGTACACCTGGTTGAGGGTGGCCGGACAGCAGGTCAGTGCTGCCAGACTTGATGGTGTGTATATTCAGTCTAACTACAATAACAGGTTGGTAAAGACTGGTATTTTGCCAGTTCCTTTCTCAGACCACCATATGATAACAACACGTTTCAGTTAAAGCAGGTCGCCAAAAATCGCCGTATTGGAAATTTAATATGAAGCTTGTGCAAGACGCCCACTTTTGTTCTGCTTTCACAGATTTTTGGAATAGGTCGAGAGAGGAGAAGGGACGTTTTGGATCCCAAAGGCAATGGTGGGAGGTGGGAAAGACAGGTTAAGATGTTTTGTCTGCAATATACGGCTTTTTCTTCTTTGGAAAAGCAGAGGGTTATTAGGAATATTGAGGTGAAGATAAGGGAGGTCGAGGAGGAGCTGGTGGGCCAAAATCGGGTGGAGCGACATAGTGAGTTGATCGATTTACGAAGAGATCTTGGTGCTTTTTTGTTGGACAGAACAAAGGGGGCACTTGTTCGGGCTAGGTTTTCCCTTTTAAGGGAGATGGAAGCGCCCAGTTCTTTCTTCTTTAAGTTGGAGAGACAAGAGGGGCAAAAGAGGCAGATGTGCTGTCTCAGTCTCCCGGATGGGAGGATTACATCAAATCCCAGGGAGATGAGGGAGGCAGTGGTGGACTTTTACTCTCAGTTATATGCAGCCAGAGAGACTGAAGGAGAGTCAGTGCAGCAGCTGCATCAGGGTGTGCCCGCGTTGTCAGAGGAGGAGAAAGCTAGAGATGGCAATTTTGAACCTTTGAAACAGTTTTGAAACCTTTGAAACGACCACTGTTTCGAAACCAGATTTATTTCAGTAGTGCACAGCCTTGTGGCAAAAACTTTTACTGCAGCTATTAAAATGTTTTGAAGTGAAACGAAACACATGGATCATTGCCGGGGCGGAGCAGGAAAAACGTCACTAGTCACATGACAAAAGTTTTGAAACAGAGTCGTAAACCCGTGTCAAACCCGGAAGTTTCGAACGTGTTCAAAAAAGTTCTAATCTGCGTGTCGAAATTGCCATCTCTAGAGAAAGCAGATCTGGACTCGGCAATAGCACTACAGGAGCTTACCCTGGCGGTACAGCAGATGACGAATGGTCGCTCTCCTGGAGTGGTTGGGCTATCTGTGGACTTCTAAAGACGTTTTTGGGACCTCATGGGACAGGACCTGCATGAGGTGCTGCTGGAGTGTGTAGAGGTGGGGGAACTTCCGGTCAGCTGTCGACGGGCAGTGCTGACTCTACTCCCAAAAAAAGGGGACTTGTGTTTGATCAAGAACTGGCGGCCGGTAGCACTGCTTTGCATGGACTATAAGATCCTGTCCAAAGCTCTTGCAACCAGGTTGAAGGCCCACTTGGCGTCACTGGTGCACAGGGATCAAACGTATTGTATCCCTGGGCGCTCAATCATTGATAATTTTTTTTAGGGACATGCTGGATTTGGCACAAGGTGGGCAGGTCAATTTTGGCTTGATCTCCTTGGATCAGGAGAAAGCTTTTGATCGTGTGGACCATGAATATTTATATCACACATTACAGGCCTTTGGAGTTGGGAATAATTTTATTGCTCTGGTTGGGCTGCTGCACAAAGGAGCTTCATGTTTGGTTAAAGTCGGGGGGAGGGCTGAGCAGACCGGTTAAGGTCGAGAGGGGCATAAGGCAGGGTTGCCCATTGTCAGGGCTGCTGTATACCTTGGCTGTTGAACCGTTCCTGGCAATGGTACGGCAGAGGCTGAAGGGGGTAGACGTCCCAGGGGTCTGTGCATCGAGGGTTACGAAGGTGTCCGGCGTATGCTGATGACATCACTGTTTTTATGACTGGTCAGGAGGATGTACAGGCTTTGGAGGACTGCCTCAGGGTTTATGAGGGAGCCTCCATGGCAAAGGTGAACTGGGGTAAAAGTGAGGCATTGGTGTGGGGCTTGGTGTGCGGGGACCCTGCCTCAGCTGCCATTTGGGTTGCAGTGGGGAGAGACTGGGCTGAAAGTGCTGGGGGTGTTTCTGGGCACAGAGGCCTTTATGGCTCAGAACTGGGAGGGGATTAGGGACAAGATGGCGGGTAGGCTGGAGAAGGATGGTGGCTGCTGTCCCACCTGTCGTATAGGGGCAGAGTGCTAATTATTAATAATCTGGTGGCTTCGTCTCTTTGGCAGCGGCTGATGATCCTGAACCCCCCTGGTGGGCTGTTCGTTGAGATCCAGCGAATGCTGGTGGACTTTTTCTGGTCAGGCCATCATTGGCTCTGGGCGCCTGTCCTGTACCTTCCTGTACATGAGGGAGGGCAGGGGCTGGTAGAGCTGGAGAGCAGGCTGGCAGCGTTCAGGCTGCAGGCGGCTCAGAAGCTCCTATATGAGCGGGAGTCGTGCTGGGCGGAGCAGGCATGCGCACTGCTGAGAAGAGCAGGTGGCATGGGGCTGGATCGGCAGCTGTTCTTGATGAGAGCGGAAAGCGTTAACACCACTGGGCTCACTGACTTCTATGGGGCGGTGTGGAATGCCTGGAAGCTGCTGAGGGCCTCTCGAGAGCAGGGTCTGGAGCAGGGGCCGTGGCTCTGGGAAGAGCCCATCATGCACAATGCCTTGATCGCTTTAAAGCCGTTGGAATCGATTACTCTGCAGCGAAGGCTGGTGGCTGCCGGTATATGCAAGCTGGCTGACCTGCACCAACCAGGGGGGTGTAAACTGATCTCAGCACAGATGCTAGCGGAGCATACTGGGATGCACTCTATTAGGGTGCTAGAGATTTTGCTGGGGGAGATACAGAAGACTCTGCCTGAGCTGGAGGGGGCAGTGTCACCACAGGCACAGGAGGGAGAGCAGGCCCAGTTCCCACAGGCACAGGAGGGAGAGCAGACCCAGTTCCCACAGGCACAGGAGGGAGAGCAGGCCCAGTTCCCAGTGCTCAGGGTAACAGCAGCAGTACAGGAGGGGCAGGAGGTGGAGGGGGGGGCTTCTGTCTCTCTCCACACCAGTGTTGGGGAGTTTTCAGGAGGTGAAGGGGAAGGACCTGTATGTGGTTTGTGTTAAGGTCAGACATATGAGAGTCCTACAGTCCAGGAGGGAACATCAGTGGCAGGATGAGCTTGCTGAGCAAACCATGGCAGGATACAGGTGGAGGGTCCTGTATAATGCTCCTCTCCCGAAGAGGTCAGGGGATCGGCAGTGACGGATGCTGCACGGAGCTTTGGCCACACATGTGTGGCTGGCCCGTGTGGACCAAAGGGTAGGAGACGGCTGTCCCGTGTGTACTGACCGGGAAACAATGATGCACCTTTTTGTTTCTTGTGAAAGGTTGAGGGGTTTATTTCTCCTGTTAGAAACAGTGTGTGCACGGCTAGGGGTCAGGTTTTCTGTGGGGAATTTTGTTTGCGGGCAGAAGTATAACGTGCAGCATCGGTACCGCATTGTACTGCAAAATTTTTTGTTTGGTCAAGCTAAACTGGCAATCTGGGTCACACGCAGGAACATGCTGCGGGGTAAGGGCTCAACAAATGTAGCTGAGGTGTTTAAGGGGTATGTCTCTGCGCGCCTTAGGATCGAGTTTGAATTTTACAAAATGATGCACAATGTAGAACTATTCACTCGGATGTGGTGTATTGGTGGAGCAATTTGTATGATAGAGGATGATGAGATTCTAACTCTTTTAGGTTGACGGAGCTGTTTTGTGTCGCTTTCTTATTTTTGTTAGTTTTTTTTTTTGCGCACTTTTGTTGTTTTACTTTTTGGTGGTTGGCAGGGGAGGGCTGTGAATAGGGGTGGGGTTTGGGGTTAAGGGTTGAGTGGAGTGTTAATGTTTCAATAAAGAAACATAAAAACTCTCTCTCTCTCTCTCTCATTACAGAAGCTGTCTGGATTTTTTTTTTTTTACACAATTATTTATAACAAAAAACGATCTCAAATCGAATGAGCACATAAAAACGTGTCTTTAAAACGTGTAGATAGCCATTTTCTATTAACCGTTACAGTAGACGCAAAACTAAAAACAATTCATGAACTGAGACTCTTAGGTATTTTCTCCACGTTTCATCCGGAAATTTCACGACAGTAGAAACAGCTTTCAGAGAACAATACATATCAAATAAGGTGCTGGTTTTCAATTCAATTAGCTAGCAATTTCACATAGTCCATCTTTTCAAAAATGCATAAAATATAACAATTCGTAAATGAACACCGTAACAAACCTATAAAGGGAGGCACACAGCAAAGTTACGTGCACACAGTCAGCAGCACGGTCTCCCTCTCTCTCTCTCTCTCTCTCTCTCCTGCAATGAGTTAAAAGGATTTTTAAATGAGGAAAAATCACTGACGTGTTTAACATCGTGAACAATTGCTTTTACTGACGAAAGTCAGTGGTAACACTTGCACATGTTAACAAAACCTACTATTATGTTTTCGTGCAGTTTAAACAGGTCAAACAACTTTTAAACTCGCTTGCTTAAAACAAAGGGAAGAGGAGAGAGGGGAGGGAGCAGGAAAACATATATCCCAATGGGTGAAACCAGAAACGCTACCAGGATAATTTATGAAAGCGGTCTTACCCATGGGTGGTTAGGGTTAGGGTTAGGGTTAAGGTTAGGCTTTCTTAAATTATCGTGGTAACATTTCTGGTTTCACCCATTGGGATGAGAGCACCACAGCACGTCTTACCGTTACAGAGGCCGTCTGGATTTTAACCGGGAAGGTGGGAACTTGCAGCTTCGTTATCTACGCGTTCTGCGTGTGCGTCACTAATTAGAGCCCTCCCTACAACAAGTAGTAACTTAGAACTATATAAGTGTACCGACTCATTAGCCCAATACAGGGGTGGCCAACCCTGGTCCTGGAGAGCCGCAGTGTCTGCTGGTTTTTAGTGTTACTCCGCACATGATTGATGAATTAAAGCAGTTGATTACACACTTCACTTATCTCACCTGGTGTCTTAGGTTTAAATCGGGTGGAGAAAACCAAACTCAGCACATCCTCTGGCTCTACAGGACCAGTGTTATCCACCTCTGCTCTATAAACTTTTATCTGTACTCTGTAGCTACTTCTACTTTGTCTGCATTACAACTACGCTAAATATCCAACCACATTGACAAATCTTGGTTAACACGTAGATTGCTGTCACAACCTGCAAGTCTGCTTAATTGGCTCTAGGAGTCTTGTGGTTTGTTCCTGCTAATTGCTTGATTGGCTCATTATTTCCAAATTAAACCTGAGACACCAGGTGAGACCAGTTAAGTGTGTAATCAACTACTTTAATCCATCAATTGAGTGCTGAGTAACACCAAAAATCAGCAGACACTGCAGCTCTCCAGGACCAGGGTTGGCCACCCCTGGTCCAATATAAGGTTACAGATGCAAAGGAATAGCCCGTTTCGCAATTTTTTTGAACGGTAGGTAATATTATGTGTTAGTTTTGAGGATGTTCACAAAAACAAAACAATACATCTCAAAATAAAATATTCAATCAGCTACACTGGCTTTGTCATGCAATGCTCTGGGTAAACATTGAAACACTGCGGTCTTTCAAGCTCAGCCTGCATCATACTCTAATGGCGGGAACGTCACCATAGACAGGACGTGTTTACAACTTCTTATAAAGGAGACACACAGGAATGCCAACATATTGAATTAATACAAAAGTTTCATCAGCAAAGCACACTCGTCGTTACTTGATAGGAATTTCATGAAGGGTCGAAAGTTTGACCGTTTGGTTATGGAGGGAAAATCTGCCGAAGAATAGGATGCTGCGGGATTGGTTGAAGAAGAGGAAGGGGTGATTGGCGATGAATTTATGTTGCCCCGGCGACGAGAACAGGCCGCAAACCACATAAGCTGCGCAATCAAATGCGGCCTCCGTGCCCTCCTCGTTTACCTCCACGAACGACTTGTGGATCATGTTGGAGAGGAAGGCCCCTCCCTCTGCGTTCATCCCGCTCAGGTCTGCTCGCACCCCGTCAAAAACGTCGCTCATCCCCAGACGACCCAGAGGCACGCTCAGCTTCTAGTCCTCCTCCAGCTTAAATCTGGGCAGCAAACTCTGATATCTGTACCTCTCTCCATGTTGTTTCTGTCTGTCCAGCTGTCAGTCTTCTCCAGAATAAGCTCTCTCTCAAGCTGATTGGTGCAGAGCGGAAGAGAGGGCGGAGAATGAGGAATGGCATCCACCCAATTTAACCGACATGCAACTGGAATACGCTTGAAAATATCAGGGCTGCCCAACAGTGTTCCTGGAGGTCTACTGTCCTGCAGGTTTTCACTCCAAAACTAGCAAAATGCACCTCATTTACTAACCAGCACTCTTACTGTTCTCTCTTTTCATCGATGCACCAAATTAGAGTTCAGTCAGGTCCACTTTGTCAAAAACCCCAAATTATATCATTTGCAGCTATTTTATTTGCAATATTTGAGTTTGGCGGCACGGCTCTCTTCTGGGGCCTCCCTGCCCCACCACGCACATGCATGAAAAGCCAGTAGGCAGGGAGAGCCAAAAACCCGCCTTTCCATGCAGGAATATCATTGGCGGAAAGAACAGCAGCAAACCCCCAGGGGTACAGAACAGAGCAGCATCAATGACCGCATAGTCGTTGAATAAGTCAGATAAACATGAGAGGAGGGGCTGGGGATGGAGGTGGATTGCGAAATGATCAGAGAAAGCGGCAATAGTTGGCAGGCAAAGCATCTTAAAACAGGACGCATTGTTTATGATTTGCCAATTGAGTGCCTGAAAGGAATCGGCGGAGCTGTCAGCTGATGTGGACTTGGCTTGCGATCTGTACTATCACTAATGTGGAACCGGTGGCACTGAGCATGCATCAGCGGTGCCAGTGGGGCTTGCTACAGCCTTAGTCACTGGGGAGGTCCATATGGTAGTGTTTAGTAAATCAATAGTGATCTTTCAGCCTGGTGTAAGTGTAGGGCTTCTGTGCTGCAGGAAGTGGATGGTGGGGTGTTGACTGTTTCCTGACCAGTCTGCTAATAATTTCCCACTTTGCACATGACACAGGACGGTATTTTTATTTATTTATTTTTTTAACATGCAGTAGTTTTATCCAGTGCCTCACCCCACTTTTTTTTCTGTGTATCTTTCCGAGGATCTTTCCGTCCCCCACCCTGAGCCCATGGACCATCCAAGCCCTGTCCCTCACCATGAGCGCTGGCTGCTGCTGTCCTGCTCCGGTCCTGATCCAGTTCTGTACCATCCTCTACATGCCACTTCCTGGAGCGACCGATGCCACTGTTTAGATGAACTTTAATGGATCCCTTTTCCATTTCTATTCCGCTTTACTTTATCTTGTTATTAATTAGCTAGCCCGCGGAGGATGGGCTTCCCCACTATAGACGGGTTCCTCCTGAGATTTCTTCCCACTGGGGAGTTTTTTTCTCACCACTGTTTTGAGGACTGTCCTCCCTACTGGGAGTTTTTTGCCTCATTTGCTGTAGTGGGGAAAAGGATTAGGCTGGGCGCTGCCCTTTCATTCTACTCATGAACTTGACTTGACTTGACTTACTGGCATTTGAATCTTTCTGTGTTCTTATTCTATCCCTATTTTTAGCTTACCGGCCCTATGGGCCGATAAGCTATTGTTGTGGTTTTTGCTCCACCTTGGTTTGCAATCATAGGATTTTAACAAGCTGTTAATTTGTCTTAATTAGGAGCATTTTTTGTTCAGAGCAGCAATTTATCCTCTCTTGACAAACGGTATTTTGACAGATATGCATACAAAGTGAGGAATAATTCCGCATCCACATTGCAATATATGAGTAACTGCATAAAAAGAGGGAAAAAATGTACCCAATCAAAGGAAAAAAAATCAACTGTTTAGTGAGAACTCTGAGCTCTGACTAGCTAGCAAGTTTGTACTGAGCAGTAGGAATCCTCGTCTGCAAGGGTATTGGTGCTTGAACAGTAACGCCTTGGGGTCTCTTAACATCTACTCTTACTTTGCATGAGTTAAAAAATGACTTGCTCGTCATCCGAAAATTTTCCTTCCACTCTCCATCGGAAAAATTACTCCTCCCACCAGTAATTACTCCTGGCCCAAATCCAACGTGCACGAGAAGCCCGGTAGTGCATTTCCCGAAAGCACAGATGCTAACTTACATAGTTGGAACCACAGACTGTGAATGGATGAACTATGTTAGTTGCTAGCAACTACGCTTCTGGGAAACGCACTGCGGGGTAGTAGAAACTTAGAAAACACTCAACACTATTCGGCATGGACAGTTCTCCTCGTTAGGGTTATATGAGAAATGAATTGAGTTATTTCAATGCAAAATTGCATTTCAAAGTTAACATTATTTAGTCGTGGATACTTGTTGGTGACCTACGTTTTCTTTGAAAATTCAACAATCACGAAGTGCAGGTTTGACCGCCTGCATTGAGGATGTGCATAAAGCAAGCACGCAAGTTAACCGAAGTTTATCTTTTTCGTAAAGTGAATAAAACATTTTTCTGAATTGAGTGCACTATTTAATCGCCACAGCACTCTAGTAGGAAGAAAGCATTGAGTTTGATTACTGATGGGTTATTTAAATCACTGGAAAACTCTTTAATCAAGGAGAATGATTGAAAAAGGTCAAGACTGCTTATTAGAAAAAAGGGATTTTTCTAACCCCCTCTAATTTCAGTCGTGTAGCGGTCATTAGCACAGAGTCATCTGCAATGTCACGGTATGCAATAGAGTCAAGATTTTCTAACAGTAGAACCAAGAGACCAAGTTCAAAAACATTTTCAGAGCAAGGAGGGTCGACATACTTGAGGCCATGTAATGCATTAAATTAAAAGCAAGGAAACTCACTCGACTGATTCTGAAGGCCATTTCTTTGGTCTGAGTGGCATCGAACTTGTGCAGCCAGTTTCCTTTGAAGTAGATGGCATTCACAAGGGTCAGCTTCGTCATCTGTGAGATGGTCCCTGGCATCAGAAGGTCTTTGATTTTACCTGTGGGTTTAACACGTAGAATCTAGAGACACTTGAAGGAGAGAGAGTGCACTCTAGATCTAAGGACAAGCATTCCCAGAAGTGATAGATATTTCACATGATCTGTTCTGTCGCCTACCGTTGGTCTGCTCCTCTGCCCATTGGTTAATCCGTTTCCGTGACTCCCCTGCAACACCAATGAAATCCATGGGCACCAGATCTGCGCTGTAGAACTTCTGTGTGGACTCTAAGGGTGCGTTCGAGCGGGTCTGCAAGTAAGCCAGCTGCGCAAGATTCCCGAAAAATTTCGCGAGAATTCTCGTGTAATTTTTCGGGAATCTCGCGCAGCCGACTCACTTGCAGACGCGCTCGAACGCACCCTAAGAACTCCTGAAATGCAGTCATTCATTCTGTCAGCCTCCAGGAGGTGCAGGATAATAGTCTTATCCTTTGATGGAATTGATGCCCCTCCCATTTTAAAGGGTGTAGATGCCAGTGTAATAGGAGCGATCTGATACAGTGCAAAACTGTCGTAAATCGGGAGATGAGATGAAGGAAGGGGATTTTTTGTCGGCGTCCGCACTTCTGGTAATAAGACCAGCTTCGCCAAGTCAAGGCATGCATGACGAAATGCGATGAGCATTGCGCAGCTCGCAGTCAAATACCATCGTGGATACACAGATATGAATGTGAAAATCCCGCAAAATTCAAATAAACGCTACATTCGCGAGTCAAAGCCGGAGTTCACGTCGTGGAACTAAATGCTATAATTTGCCATTATATTAGCTAGCGTTCGACCGCGCGCGGATATGGGCGGAAGTTCACTCGTTGACATTTTGACCGTTGAGCTGTCATTATCGGCAAGCATATCCACCTTGCGATGTGCCGTATTGTATATCAGATCACTCCTATTGGATCTTGAGAACGTGCAGGTTCTTGAATGCGTCCATCCTGATGTGGACCGAGTTGGGTTCTCGCGTGCCTCGTCATCAGCAGTGTTACTTTAACCAGCCAATTAAATGCTCCTCAAATTCCTCCCCTGACGTTCTGTCCCTCGACCCATGAGATCCTGTTACCCCCAGACTGGCAACCCGTCTGGAAACATCTGACCAGAAGATGAATAAAATGTCCCAACTGAGGGCTGGGTTTTTTTGTTTTTGCAAAAAGCTCTGCACTGGATCCATAAAAGGGAGCAGGAGGGCAGATTATCTGTAGCAGAGGATGTGGAAGTCTGGCACGCAGTAGAAATCTTGGTGGGACCGTCTTTTACGGCATGCGGTCTCCAGATATTTGCACCTTAAATGGAAACATTACTGACTGCTCACTGACTGCCAGAAAATGAGCATCATTGGATTTGCAGATAAAGTATATGCAGGTCTGCGTGTTTGAGATCTGGTAGCTGCTGAGATAATATTTAGATATAAAACAGAGGCATGTGTGTGGAGGAGGGGCATGGGGGCTGGGTGAGGGGGGTCTGGAATTGACCCATCCAACAAAACCGATATTCCACTATCAGGAAAATCAGGCGATATGCTGCTCTAGATTGAACAGAATTGGTGCAACGAACGTAGCTGGGGATTTACTGAAGTCCTGGAGCTGTTCTCCTTTTAAACAAACTATTTTGTGGAATGCGGTATAAATTTTAAAACATAGCCACATTGAGCAAAATGCTACCATATACAGTATTATTGGCAAAGGCTAACAGTTACTCATACTAACCAATGTGGCAAACAGGCTCTGTGATCATCATGGTAAACAAAAAAAAAAAAAACAGCTAACCAACTAGCTAGCTAGCCATAAGCACTCAATGTTACTCAACTTTACTCACTCATAATGAAGAAAAATTCTCCATCATTCAAGTGCTCCTCCAGAGAAACAGAGCTTACCGGTACGAGGAACCCTCCAGTACAATTCCATTCTAAATAACTCCCATTATCCATGTCGGTATTACACTCTTGCACTGAGGATGGTCTGATTGTGACCGAAAACGTTTTGCACTGCACGCACTTTGCACTTTCTGATGTAATAAATACCTATTTATTTTTTGTATTGGCTATTTTGGTGTGCGAGTTTCTTTTGATTGATGGACTGATTACGCTCTTGGACCCTACGCACCCACCAGGCCTGGAGTCTTTGGCGCGACACCCTATTTGCTTAATAATTGTTCATTTGATGAAATTAAAGTAAATACATGTTGGCGTTTGCTGATGCGCCATTAAAAGAGCTTCAGTCGATGAGAGCTGCTCTCGCAAGCAGAGGCAGCCGGTGGATAGAGAGCTCAACGTTGTCTGCGCGAATAATTCCTCGGAGGTTTCGATTATCTTAATGGTACCGCTGGCAAACAAATACTCTTGACTTACAGAGCCTGTATTCAAATCAGTGAAGACATAACTTCTGCGAATGAACGTAGTGGTAGACAAATACTAGTATTGCAAAGCACTACATCCATTTAAGGGAGACTGCAAACAATGTCGTATCGCATTCATGAGCATATGTTTCTCTTTTTAACGTAGCATTTGTAGCGAACTTGTCTTTGCGTTTGATTGACACAGAAAGCAACATTTTAGAATAGTGGGGCATTAGCTGAGACCTGCAAATAGAAATAAGCAGCGTGGAGAATGAGCTGCAATAATTTCCCTAACCGCAAACAGCTGGCTCGATTCACTTCGTTCGTATGGAGACACCTGTGTTCTAACGAAAGCATCTGCATGGAAACTCAGCTGAGCACTTAGATTTAAAATGAGAAAACCTAACCGCAAAATAGCTGGCTGGATTCACTTCGTTCTTATGAAGACACCTCTGTTCTAACGAAAGCATCTGCATGGAAACTCAGCTCAGCTCACTTAGATGTAAAATGAGAAAATCACGACACGGAGGGCAATGGCAGAAGCGGTGTCCTATTACCAGTGAGAGCCAGGCATGTACAGACAAGTGCACGCACAGGCAATCGCTGAGTCACTCAGCCTTGTTCGCGCACACCTCAAACTCTTGCTTCTCACGCGAAAACCGTTTATCCTGTCAGCAGTGTAAACACATCATTCAAGGCACGAGACTTTGCTGAGTGCGTGGATGTCTTTTTTATTTCTCTGAGTGATATATTTTTGGAATAACAGCGATCTAAAAACTCTGGCCGTTTGCTGTTCTCCGAAAATTTTTTGGGTGATTATTGAATGGAAGAGATAGCAAAGTTGGATGTGCCTCCTGTCCTTTGACTGTTCCCTGAGCCAAAACAATATACTTCACTGCTACAAAAATGATAGAACTATAACAAGAACAAATTTTCCTACATTTTTGTGAAATTTCATGAAGAGGGATTCAAATTTATGGAAGGTAGAGCGATAGAGAAAGAACTTCTTCATTCTGTCTGCTCTCAGCTCCCACTCTAGCTGTCACAGAGGAGTTTGAAGACTGTTTCAATGCATTTCTATGGGACAAAAAATGTAGAAAAAAATTAATATTTAAAAAAGTATAAATAGTATGAAAGAGAAAAATAATAGCAATAACGTCCTGAAAAATCTAAACGTTTTGATATATGAATTGTTAATATAGCACAAAGTATGTAGGAGTAGTTTAACGGCGCGCGAAGAAGCTATAATAACTAGACAGGCAATTCCTGAAGAAATTGCAAGTGTGAATGCTGAAAGCTGAAGCCACACTGCGATGCTGTCTTGAATACACTAAAGTTTGAATGATTTGAATGTTTGCTGACACCAGACTGAATAGCTGCCATGAAAATATAATATTTGAATTATGTAGAATACTTGAATGTTTATCAAAAAAAATGAAAGAAATAAAGCTGAATAAAGAAAGAATGAAAGAACAATGCTAACCATGCCATCCACATTTTCAGCTAACTTAGCTAATGTTAGCAGTTATGGTAACTATGCTAACAATGCTAACCATGCGAACCACGTTATTCAGCTAACTTAGCTAATGTTAGAGGTCGAATGAAGTGTCTAGAAGAATGCTGATGTTATAGAGGTTGAAAGTAGCACAAGAGTTTGAAGACTGTTTCAATGCATTTCCATGGGACAAACAAAGTGAAATATTGTAAAAAGTATAAATAGTATGAAAGGCAAGGCGAGAAATGAACTTTTCTTTTTCAGTCGTTAGCCGGGCAACCTAGAGTTCTTGAAGGGTGGCAAAGACCATTTTAGGTAGTGAAGACATACGCTGTAAAAAAAAAAAAAAAAAAAAAAACTTATATGATTGAGCACTCACAATGTATTTTGGTCACTTTGGAAAGTTTATACTGCCTGGAATTGATAAGAGCAGTTTGCACATGAGGCATGGCTGAGGAGTGTAATTAATGCAACTCCCTGAAATCGGGTAGGATCGAACGTATCAATATTACAAACCGTGTTCGAGAGTTCAGCTTGCCAGTGAATATTCATTTACTGATCCGGGTGTGCCATCTAGTGACAGAATAATGTAACTGCGTGCATAAATAGAGCAGCTCCATGTCTGCTGTCATGAACATCTGCGCACACGGGTTATGGATCTGATCAGAACGTAAAAAAAAAAAAAAAAAAAAAAAAAAAAAAAAAAAAAAAAAAAGGCCATTCGCAAGTCTCGCGCCATGAAAACCATAATGAGACATACAATACGAGACAGAGTTGTGAATGATTGGAAAATATTTCAAGTGTTCATTTGATTAAATTAAACTAAATACATGTCGGCGTTTGCTGATGCGCCATTAAAAGAGCTTCAGTCGATGAGAGCTGCTATCGCAAGCAGAGGCAGCCGGTGGATAGAGAGCTCAACGTTGTCTGCGCGAAGAATTCCTTGGAGGTTTAGATTATCTTAATGGTACCGCTGGACAAACAGATACTGTTGACTTACAGAGCCTGTATTCTAATCAGTGAAGACATAACTTTGCGAATGAACGTAGTGGTAGACAAATACTAGTATTGCAAAGCAGTACATCCATTTAAGGGAGACTGCAAACAATGTCGTATCGCATTCATGAGCATATGTTTCTCTTTTTAACGTAGCATTTGTAGCGAACTTGTCTTTGCGTTTGATTGACACAGAAAGCAACATTTTAGAATAGTGGGGCATTAGCTGAGACCTGCAAATAGAAATAAGCATTGTGGAGAATGAGCTGCAATAATTTCCCTAACCGCAAATAGCTGGGTCGATTCACTTCGTTCTTATGAGCACACCTGTGTTCTAACGAAAGTATCTGCATGGAAACTCAGCTGAGCACTTAGATTTAAAATGAGAAAATCTAACACACGGAGGGCAATGGCAGAAGACGGTGTTATTACCATCTGTGAGAGCCACTTAGATGTAAAATACAGACAAGTGCACGCGGTGTCCAGGCAATGCGCTGAGTCAACGCTGAGTCAGCCTTGTTCGCGCACACCTCAAACTCCTGCTTCTCACGCAAAACCATTTATCCTGTCAGCAATGTAACCACATCATTCAAAGGCACGAGACTTTGCTGAGTGCGTGGATGTCTTTTTTTTTATTTCTCTGAGTGATATATTTTTGGAATAACAGCGATCTAAAAACTCTGGCCGTTTGCTGTTCTCCAAAATTTTTTGGGTGATTTTTGAATGGAAGAGATAGCAAAGTTGGACGTGCCTCCTGTCCTTTGACTGTTCCCTGAGCCAAAACTATATACTTCACTGCTACAAAAATGATACTACTGTAACAAGAACAAATGTTCCTACATTTTTGTGAAATTTCATGAAGAGGGATTCAAATTTATGGAAGGTAGAGCGATAGAGAAAGAACTTTTTCATTCTGTCTGCTCTCAGCTCCCACTCTAGCTGTCACAGAAGAGTTTGAAGACTGTTTCAATGCATTTCTATGGGACAAAAAATGTAGAAAAAAATTAATATTTAAAAAAGTATAAAAAGTATGAAAGAGAAAAATAATAGCAATAACGTCCTGAAAAATCTAAACGTTTTCATATATGAATTGTTAATATAGCACAAAGTATGTAGGAGTAGTTTAACGGCGCGCGAAGAAGCTATAATAATGATAATAAGTATAAAGAAAATGGCCGACATGAAAAACAATAGTGTGAATGCTTTCAGCATTCACACTAATTAATATAGTTCCCAAAGTGATCCACCCTAAATATTTGGTAAAAAGTAGGTGCAGTATGCCAAGTTCGCTTGCACAAAGTTTCAAGAAATTCTTTCACCGATAACAATGTAGTAGGACAGCTGCAATATTAAATGCATTTTTTGTGATCAGATTACAATCGTAAAGCGCTTGACCACACGAAAGTACAGGTGTAAATGCGTTCAAAACGCAGTCAGGACGGATTGTGATCCTATCTAACAAACCACTTCTGAAGGTGGTCAGGGACGGATTCTGGCCACATTGAACACAAGTGTAAATGCAAATGCATCTCCAGTCCGCATACAACAACTCCGTGGGCGGAAACACGTACAATAAAATTCAGTAGATAAGTCCCATTGGTATGTAAGAGGCAGTATATTTTGTGGGGTGTCCCGTCGGTGAAAAGGGTTTCATATCAAAGACTGTGTCATAGTAGCAATTCATTCATCACAGAGAACGCAATGCTAAAGCACCCTCGGCTGTATGGGCATAAGACAAGGAATGACAACATATAAAGGGTTTTTTAATGTATGCCTATGTAACACAATGTGTTTAATACTTTCGGGCTTGAGAGAAGTTTCAAGAGTGAAAAGAAAGACAGAGTTAATTGTTAATTGAGTTAACCTGAGACAACATGTTCACGAGCCCACATACTCGGGCGGCCATACTTTAGACCTTGTTTTCTCGCTTGGGTTGGATGTAAAGGGATTGCACTGTGAGGATTTGCTGATTAGCGACCACAAGTGTACATTTTTTAATCTATCAGCAACTGCTGACCCCCCCGTCAGAAATCGGTGTCACGCTCGCGCATCATCACTGAAACGTCTGTTGAGCAATTTACCGCTCGGTTTGATAGTAACATTAACACAAATAGTGCTGATGTAAACTGTTTAATGCAGGCGTTCAATGACCAGTGTTCTGCTGTTTTAAATGAAGTAGCACCTTTGAAAACTAAAACCAAGCTCATTCGCAGCTCTTCGCCTTGGATGACGGACACTGTTCGTTGTCTCAGGAGGAAGTGCCGCAAAATAGAACGTTTGTGGAAATCCACGGGGCTAGAAGTACACCGTCTGTATCTTAAGGAACTCGTGCGTGACTTTAACAATTTAGTTACAGAATCGAGATCATCTTATTTCTCCAGTTTAATCTCTTCCTCAAAGAGAAACCCCCAGCTTTTATTTGATACCATAAACAAAATTGTGTCCCCTCCCGCAACTGTGGTAACAACGCACTCTCAAAATGACTGTGATAAGCTACTTGCATTTTTTGTGGATAAGGTAATGTCAATCAGAGCAAACATACAGCCAGGGCCCTATCCTCATGACTACAGTCTTCCTCCACCTCGGCTTGCTACTCTTGAGTCTTTCCAACCAATCAGTTCCATGGTTTGCTGGGTATGACTAAGAAAATGAAATTATCTTCCAGTCCACAGGACGTACTTCCATCGTCATTATTCTCAGAACTGTTACCTGTTATCGGGCCTGCTATTGTATCTATTGTTAACTCTTCTTTAGCCACAGGCTGTGTCCCCTCTTACTTCAAGCATGCAATTATTCAACCTGTAGTTAAAAAACCAAATCTGGACCCAACAGTGTTTCAAAATTATTGGCCCATATCTAAATTACCACTGTTATCTAAAATTCTAGAAAAAACTGTGGTTAACCAGCTCACAAGTGTTTTAGAAAACTTAGAGCTATTTGATAAATTTCAGTCTGGATTTAGGAAACGGCATTCCACAGAATCTACCCTGTTGAGAGTACATAATGATATTCAGTTGGCCTCTGACTCTGGATATTGTTCTGTACTTGTACTTCTCGATCTCAGCTCTGCCTTCGATACTGTTGATCATCACATCATGATTAAGAGGTTACACGACTGGGTGGGCATTTTAGGTGTGGCTTTGGAATGGTTTTCTTCATATCTTTCTGAAAGAAGCTTTGCAGTGTCTTATGGGAATTTTCTCTCTGCCTCGTCACCCCTTACCTGTGGTGTCCCCCAGGGGTCAGTATTGGGCCCCTTACTGTTCACATTGTATTTGCTGCCTCTGGGCCAGATTATTCGTAGTTTTAACATTGCTTATCATTTTTATGCAGATGATATACAGCTTCATTTTTCTTTTAGTCCAAAAGAGATGCACAAGCTCTCAAAGCTTCTTGATTGCATTTCGGCCATTAAAGGTTGGCTGGCTGAGAATTTTTTACAATTAAATATGGATAAGACAGAGGTCTTAGTCATAGCGCCAGATAAAATTGTTCCCGAGATAAAACAGAACATTGGGCCTCTGTCATCACTAGTCTGCCCTAGTTTGAGAAACCTAGGGGTGATGTTTGATAAGTCCTTGTCTTTTGACACCCATGTCAAGTCTCTGACTAAATCCTGTTTTTTTCACCTGCGGAATAAAAAGCAAACTGAGGTCTGTGGTGTCTCAGGCAAAGTTAGAAATGCTCATTCGTGCCTTCATTTCATCCCGTATTGATTACTGTAATGCACTGTTCTCTTCACTCAACAAATCTGTTCTCCACCGTTTACAATCCATTCAAAATGCTGCTGCTAGGCTTCTAACTAGGTCAAGCAAACACACCCATGTCACCCCTCTCCTCTATTCCCTACACTGGCTTCCTGTGATCTACAGGATTCAATTCAAAATACTCACTATAACATACAGAGCCCTACATGGTCAGTCACCTGCGTATCTCTCTGAACTCATTCACTTTCACTCTGTTCCACTCTCTCTTAGATCCAACAATCAAAACTTGTTAGCCGTTCCCCGTACCTGCCTAAAGACTTGTGGTGATAGAGCTTTCTCTGTGGCTGCGCCTAAGTTTTGGAATGCTCTCCCCACTGAAATTAGATTTGCAGACAGTATAGAAAGTTTCAAAGGGAGATTGAAGACTTATCTTTTTAGAATTGCCTTTTGAGTAGCTTGTGGTTTTTTTAGTTTATATCAATTTATTTATTTATTTATAGAATTTTGATGCTACCTTTTTTCCATTGTGTCTATTGATCTGCTTTTGCTTTTATTCCTGGTATGCACTGTAAAGCACTTTGTGATTTTATCTGTGAAAAGAGCTTTATAAATAAATTACTTACTTACTTACTTACTTACTTGTCCAATTTCATCTAGGACCTGGCAGGTTATATGGAAAGTGTGGAACAGGACAGCTGGGACTTGACATCGTTTGGCATTCAGAATATGAAGTCTGACATGATGCGCAGTCATCAAAATTCGATGTTATGTTGAAGGTGACTGAACAGTTTGGTTGATAATGTTGCTACATGAAATTGTTATTAGAAGGTATTTAAAGTAGGTGAAGGCCATGTAGCTTCCATATCCTCCAGCTTGATTATTCAGTGAGTAGACCTTATGAATTCGACATAGCTACACCAAAAAATGTCATGGTAGTGCAAAGGTGTAATGAAAGTAACACTGTTCAGAAACAATGTGACCTTTTGACCCTATTAACCAGGTCAAGGTCATCCACCTTTAATGTTCTGCAAGCTGATTATCCAGAACATACACACTGTAAATTTTACACGGCTACAACAAAAATAGTGGATGTAATCAAGATAACAGTGTTTACAAAGAATGTGACCTTTTAACCCCTGAAAGTAGGTGAAGGTTACACATCTTCGAACTTGTCCAAGCTATATGAACAGTCCCTGTGAATTTCATGACCTTGAGATTAATAGGAAAGGAGTTATTGTCTACACATATGGACAGACGAACAGATGGACAGAAAAACACAAGGTCTTCACAATACCCGATGGCCATACTTTGGCCTCGGATAAAAATGCGTGAACAAGTTGTTCCAAACTATTTCAATTTAGTTTAAACAAAATGGCAATTTCCATTTTGTTCAGCAAAGTCCACAACGTATAGTTTTTGTGCAGCTTTATCGGTCTTTCTAGAAGTTTTCGCTATGTTGCAATGGGCAAGAACTAGCCTCGTGCACATTGGTGTTGGGTGCTGCTACTGCTTCTGTACTGGATGTTGACAGACCGCCACCAGCTGTAGATCCTGCAGCAAACATAAAAGATATTTTGGCACGTTTGGCTGCATCCGCCTGCAGACTCTTCTCTCCCGCAGCTTCTCGGCACCTCCCTTGCGCTTTAGTCTATCCATTTTTGCTCTAAACGACTTCATTGACACTGCAGGTGTGAGCATGGTTAGTGCTTGGATGGGAGACCAGCTAGGACAATTAAGTTGTCATTGGTGGGCCAGTAGGTTGCAATCTGCTCTCTGAAATAATCCGCAATACCCCAGTGCAGTGGTGGGGGCGCTATCCTTCGGATGAGATGTTAAACTGAAGCCCTAGCTCGGTGTGGCCCTTAAAGATCCTATGACACTCTTTAAATTTACTAACAGTATACTTTCATGAACTGAAAAGTTTACTAGAAGTATACAACTAATAAACTAGCAGTATATCTGTAAGTTTACTTGCAGTATACTTAAATGTATACTTTCATAAACTGAAAAGTATGCTAGAAGTATACAACTAGTTAACTCACAGTATACTTAAAAGTTCACTTGCAGTGTACTTGCAGTACAAAATAAAACTTGGATGTAAACTAGATGTATACTTTAAGTTTACTTTGCTTAAACATGAAGTATACTTCAAACTATACTTTTAATAAACTTAAAGTGGGCCAATTTAGTCCAAAGAAGTATTTAATTAGTGCACTTACAAGTATACTATTGACTTTAGTACATTTGCTGCATAAAGTATACTTGGAAAATTACCTAGACATTTACTTAAATTTACTTGAAAAAAATGAACTTGAAGTATACTTCTTTTTTGTAAGGGTGGCCTCTCAGAAACAACACTTAATTAAAGGTGTGCATATTGCAGGCTCTCCTATTCTCGCATATTTGATGTGAGATAGGTTTAGTATGTCCCGTGTCACGTCAGTGTTAAATAAATTCTGCTTACTTCAATGTATCTCACCCCTGAAAGTACGCCGGCTTTGGCTAATCTTTGCCAATCTTACGCAAAGTTTGCCTCAAAAGTTGGCAGCTCTGATAGATGTGGCATAAATATATGTCCTTTCCATGTCAAAGTTTCAGAGATGGGCTAAATGAACGAAATGAGTAAAGCAAAGAGGAGGAAGCTGACGTTTTCAAAAGGTAGGCGCAATCAGACAGCTTCGCTAGGAATGCTGTGCATTGATGCACTGGCATTCTCTTTAATTTTTTTTTTTATTACATTGCATGGTTTTGTAGCTTTGTTCACAAGTTAATCTAATCATGATTTCATTCATTTATTAAAGTGTCAAGTTGGATCGCTAGGGTAGTTCAAGTTAATCTGTTGGCACATTTTCAATTTGTCATTTGTGTTGTCATGCCTGTACTTGGTTAATAAAATGCCAGATTTTGTTGTCTGTGCACACACATGCCTCAACCCTAAAGCCACAGGGCCCGCCTATGCAGCAAATTCCAGTTTAACTGTTGGTGCCCGTGGATATATTGATTGGAAGCTAGTCAACACTCTCCGCCACCGCTTCTGCTGTACAAAGAGGGAAATCAAAAAACTCATCAGCGAACTGCAAGAAGCAGTAGAAAAACATCATACAGGATCTGGCTGAAGAGAGATGACCAGACTTGGCTTGAGAGCTAGTAGTTGACACCAGGACCACAATACCACCTCCAGATGGAGGGGCCGCGCCACTTCAGAGGAATAGTTGAGGAAGAAGGGCTGAAACTGCAAAGCAGTTCCTCCTGATGATGGTAAGACGATGGATCCAGTTGTGGAGTTGTCAGCAACAAAGCACTGCACGAGTGTATATGAACTTCTTCTTTGTCATGGTGGTGCAGTGATTAGCACTGCCACCACACAGCAAGAAGGTTGTGGGTTTGAATCCTGCCTGGGGCCTTTCTGTTTGGCATTCCAGGGCATGTAGGCTACTATTGAGCTTAATTTTAACTTTTGGTAACAGTGTAGCGCGCGCGTATGGTGGGCCGTCACGGCACGATCAGGGTGGGCCACCATGGCCGAAAATGCCAGGGCCGGTTTTGTCCCAGTCCAGCCCTGTGTACACCATCCTCGGAAAGTGCTGATGTCGAGTTTCCTGAATTTTCTCTGGAATACTTAAAAACTTTGGCATGTGGATGTTATCAGATCAAACAGGCACCAGGATACATAGCTGAACACTGTAATGATGAGGGAGACTATGAAGTTTGGGTGTACAAACACCTTGATAACCTTACACATTGTCAGATAGATTCACGTCACAGGAGTCAAACTAAGTACAACATATGGATTGAGTTTGATGTTACTCAAGTTAATGACCCTATTACAGACTATTATTGCACATGCCCTGCAGGGAAAAGAACAAATGGTATGTGTGCGCATGTTGCAAGTGTATTATTTCAGGTCTCAAACCAAAGACATTCAGCCTCACACATATACATTTCAACAAGCTCTCAACAAATGAAAAGAAACATATAATTAGTGGCTAAGATGTCGACTTAAGATTAGATATTCAACTAATTGAACCACAACATATTGCTGACCATAAATCTTTCATCTTTATAAAACACAATACGCATGATACATGCTGGATCTTTTCAAGGGAGATCTGATCCAGAAGAGATCCAGATATAACCTCTGCTTTTTCAAATTATTCCTATGATGGTAAAGGCCCTAAATGATGAATACTGGATCCACTGTGACCTATTTATTCAGTGTTTTCATGATCTAGTTTGCCTATGCCTCAAAATGGCTTTTTAGATTTTCTACTATTTTCCAAGGATAGTGAACATGCTGCCGTCCTACTACATTGTTACCGGTGAAAGAATTTCTTGAAACTTTGTGCAAACAAACTTGGCATACTGCACCTACTTTTTACCAAATATTTCAGGTGGATCACTTTGGGAACTATATTAATTTTAATGTTAAACTTTCAATTTGTGATGAAAAATGGAGCCAAATTATTATTTTTTTTATGACTTCAATTCCTCCTGGTGACAGTGCCATCTGGCCTGATATTATGACAGTGAAAAGTCTATACCAGTTTATAACTGGCAGCCATACCACTGCTTGATCTGCACCAGCTGCATGACTGAAGCTAAGCAGGTGTGAGCATGGTTAGTGCTTGGATGGGTGACCAGCTGGGACAATTAAGTTGTCATTGGTGGGCCAGTAGGTTGCAATCTGCTCTAAAATTAATCCACAATACCCCCGTGCAGTGATGGGGGCGCTATCCTTCGGATGAGATGTTAAACTGAAGTCCTAGTTCAGCGAGGCCCTTAAAGATCCTATGACGCTCTTTAAGTTTACTAACAGTATACTTTCATGAACTGAAAAGTTTACTAGGAGTATACAACTAATAAACTAGCAGTATATCTCTAAGTTTACTTGCAGTATGCTTAAATGTACACTTTCATAAACTGAAAAGTATGCTAGAAGTATACAACTAGTTAACTCACAGTATACTTAAAAGTTCACTTGCAGTGTACTTGCAGTACAAAATAAAACTTAAAGTAAACAGATGTTTACATCTAAGTTTACTTTGCTTTAAACATGAAGTATACTTAAAACTATACTTTAATAAACTTAAAGTGGGCCAATTTAGTCCCAAGAAGTATTTAATTAGTGCGCTTACAAGTATACCACTAGTATATTGACTTAAGTACATTTGCTACATAAAGTATACTTGGAAAATATAATTGACATTTACTTAAGTTTACTTGAAAAAATGAACTGAAGTATACTTTTTTTGTAAGGGTGGCCTCTCAGAAACAACACTTAATAAAAAGTGTGCATATTGCAGGCTCTCCTATTCTTGCGCATATTTGATGTGAGATAGGTTTAGTATGTCCGTGTCACGTCAGTGTTAAATAAATTCTGCTTACTTCAATGTATCTCACACCTGAAAGTACACCGGCTTTGGCCAATCTTTTGCCAATCTTACATAAAGTTTGCCTCAAAAGTTGGCAGCTCTGATAGATGTTGCATAAATATATGTCCTTTCCATTTCAAACTTTCAGAGATAGGCTAAATGAATGAAATGAGTAAAGCAAAGAGGAGGAAGCTGACGTTTTTCCAAAGGTAAATAATCAGACAACAGAATACTGTGCATTGATGCACTGGCATTTTCTTTAAATCTTTTTTTTTTTTTTTTTATTACCTGCATGTTTTGGTAGCTTTGTTCACAATTAATCTAATCATGATTGCATTCATTTATTAAAGGGTCAAGTTGAATCGCTGGGGTAGTTCAAGTTAATCTGTTGGCACATTTTCAGTTTGTCATTTGTGTTGTCATGCCTGTACTTGGTTAATAAGATGCCAGATTTTGTTGTCTGTGTGCACACATGTGCGTCAACCCTAAAGCCACAGGGCCCGCCTACGCAGCAAATTCCAGTTTAACTGTTGGTGCCCGTGGATATATTGATTGGAAGCTAGTCAACATTCTCTGCCACCGCTTCTACTGTACAAAGATGGAAATCAAAAAACTCATCAGCGAACTGCAAGAAACAGTTGAAAAAACATCATACAGGATCTGGCTGAAGAGAGATGACCAGACTTGGCTTGAGAGCTCGTAGTTGACACCAGGACCACAATACCACCTCCAGATGGAGGGGCCGCGCCACTTCAGAGGAGTAGTTGAGGAAGAAGGGCTGAAACTGCCAAGTGGTTCCTCCTGATGATGGTAAGATGCTGGATCCGGTTGTGGAGCCGTCGGCAACAAAGCACTGCACAAGTGCGTGTCAACTTCTTCTTAGCACTGCCACCACACAGCAAGAAGGTTGTGGGTTCGAATCCGGCCTGGGGCCTTTCTGTGTGGCATTCCAGGGCATGTAGGCTACTATTGAGCTTAATTTTAACTTTTGGTAACAGTGTAGTGCGCCCGTATGGCGGGCTGTCACGGCACGATCAGGGTGGGCCGCCATGGCCGAAAATGCCAGGGCCATTTTTTTGTCCCAGTCCAGCCCTGTGTACACCATCCTCGGAAAGTGCTCATGTCGAGTTTCCTGAACTTTCTCTGGAATACTTAAAAACTTTGGCATGTGGATGTTATCAGATCAAACAGGCACCAGGATACATAGCTGAACACTGTAATGATGAGGGAGACTATGAAGTTTGGGTGTACAAACACCTTGATAACCTTAGACATTGTAAGATAGATTCACGTCACAGGAGTCAAACTAAGTACAACATATGGATTGAGTTTGATGTTACTCAAGTTAATGACCCTATGACAGACTATTATTGCACATGCCCTGCAGGGAAAAGAACAAATGGCATGTGTGCGCATGTTGCAAGTGTATTATACTACCTGGGTTATTTCAGGTCTCAAACCAAATACATTCAGCCTTACACATATACATTTCCACAAGCTCTCAACAAATGAAAAGAAACATATAATTAGTGGCTTAGATGTCGACTTAAGATTAGATATTCAACTAATTGAACCACAACATATTGCTGACCATAAATCTTTCATCTTTATAAAACACAATACACATGATACATGCTGGATCTTATCAAGGGAGATCTGATCCAGAAGAGATCCAGATATAATTTCTGCTTTTTCAAATTATTCCCATGATGGTAAAGGCCCTAAATGATGAGTACTGGATCCACTGTGACCTATTTATTCACTGTTTTCATGATCTAGTTTGCCTATGCCTCAAAATGGCTTTTTAGATCTTATTATATTTTCCAAGAATGGTGAACATGCAGCCGTCCTACTGCATTGTTACCGGTGAAAGAATTTCTTGAAACTTTGTGCAAATGAACTTGGCATACTGCACCTACTTTTTACCAAATATTTAGGGTGGATCACTTTGGGAACTATATTAATTTTAATGTTAAACTTTCAATTTGTGATGAAAAATGTAGCCAAATTATGCTTTTTTATGACTTCAATTCCTCCTGGTGTCAGTGCCATCTGGCCTGATATGATGACAATGAAAAGTCTATACTAGTTTATAACTAGCAGCCATACCACTGCTTGATCTGCACCAGCTGCATGAACTGAAGCTAAGCAGGTGTGAGGATGGTTTGTGCTTGGATGGGAGACCAGCTGGGACAATTAAGTTGTCATTGGGGGGCCAGTAGGTTGCAATCTGCTCTGAAATTAATCCACAATACCCCAGTGCAGTGGTGGGGGCGCTATCCTTTGGATAAGATGTTAAACTAAAGCCCTAGCTCGGTGTGGCCCTAAAAGATCCTATGACACTCTTTAAATTTCCTAACAGTATACTTTCATGAACTGAAAAGTTTACTAGAAGTATACAACTAATAAACTAGCAGTATATCTGTAAGTTTACTTGCAGTGTGCTTAAATGTATACTTTCATAAACTGAATAGTATGCTAGAAGTATACAACCAGTTAACTCACAGTATACTTAAAAGTTCACTTGCAGTGTACTTGCAGTACAAAATAAAACTTAAAGTATACATCTAGTTTACATCTAAGTTTACTTTGCTTAAACATGAAGTATACTTAAAACTATACTTTTATAAACTTAAAGTGGGCCAATTTAGTCCCAAGAAGTATTTCATTAGTACACGTACAAGTATACTACTAGTATATTGACTTTAGTACATTTGCTGAATAAAGTATACTTGGAAAATATAATTGACATTTACTTAAGTTTACTTGAAAAAATGAACTGAAGTATACTTCTTTTTTGTAAGGGTGGCCTCTCAGAAACAACACTTAATTAAAAGTGTGCATATTGCAGGCTCTCCTATTCTTGCGTATTTGATGTGAGATAGGTTTAGTATGTCCCGTGTCACGTCAGTGTTAAATAAATTCTGCTTACTTCAATGTATCTCACACCTGAAAGTACACCGGCTTTGGCCAATCTTTGCCAATCTTACGCAAAGTTTGCCTCGAAAGTTGGCAGCTCTGATAGATGTTGCATAAATATATGTCCTTTCTATTTCAAACTTTCAGAGATAGGCTAAATGAATGAAATGAGAAAAGCAAAGAGGAGGAAGCTGACGTTTTCAAAAGGTAGGCGCAATCAGACAGCTTCGCCAGGAATACTGTGCATTGATGCACTGGCATTCTCTTTAAATCTTTTTTTTTTTTTTTTTTTTACCTCGCATGTTTTGGTAGCTTTGTTCACAAGTTAATCTAATCATGATTGCATTCATTTATTAAAGGGTCAAGTTGAATCGCTGGGGTAGTTCAAGTTAATCTGTTGGCACATTTTCAATTTGTCATTTGTGTTGTCATGCCTATACTTGATTAATAAGATGCCAGATTTTGTTGTCTGTGTGCACACATGTGCGTCAACCCTAAAGCCACAGGGCCCGCCTACGCAGCCAATTCCAGTTTAACTGTTGGTGCCCGTGGATATATTGATTGGAAGCTAGTCAACATTCTCTCCGCCACCGCTTCTGCTGTACAAAGATGGAAATCAAAAAACTCATCAGCGAACTGCAAGAAGCAGTTGAAAAAACATCATACAGGATCTGGCTGAAGAGAGATGACCAGACTTGGCTTGAGAGCTAGTAGTTGACACCAGGACCACAATACCACCTCCAGATGGAGGGGCCGCGCCACTTCAGAGGAGTAGTTGAGGAAGAAGGGCTGAAACTGCCAAGTGGTTCCTCCTGATGATGGTAAGATGCTGGATCCAGTTGTGGAGCTGTCGGCAACAAAGCACTGCACGAGTGTATATGAACTTCTTCTTTATCATGGTGGTGCAGCGATTAGCAATGCCACCGCACAGCAAGAAGGTTATGGGTTCGAATCCGGCCTGGGGCCTTTCTGTGTGGAGTTCCAGGGCATGTAGGCTACTATTGAGCTTAATTTTAAATTTTGGTAACAGCGTAGTGGGCGCGTATGGCAGGCCGTCACGTCACAATCAGGGTGGGTCGCCATGGCCGAAAATGCCAGGGCCATTTTTTTGTCCCAGTCCAGTCCTGGTCATGGCTAACAATAGCACTTGCTGTTAAAGATGAAAGAGTTTGATAATCAAAAAGGCAGTTTTTAAACAATAAAACCGTGATCCACCAGGCGCTCGAAAAAACAACATGTACACTTCAATCATCTCACTAGCGCCCCCCTATGCATTTCAGAACAATCCGTCCAGTATTTTCGGAGATATAGGCAAATTGAATTCCATAACCTTGAATTTGACCTTTCAAGGTCATCTAAGCTCAAAAGTCAGGGTGCCAAATTGAAGCCCATATATGACTACCTATTTAAGGTTAATAGTAAGTATGACCTTATCTCTTACCGTTTCAAAGATATAGCCCATCAAAAATTTCCCTCCCATAGGGCTCCATTGTAACAAAAATTCAAATTCAAATTTAAAAATTTTCAAAAGCCTTGAACAGACTTTAGTCCCATACTGATATGGAACATCCACAAAAAATTTCAGAACAATCCGTCCAGCACTTTCGGAGAAGAAGACCAAAGTTTACAGATGACGGACGACAGACGACGGACTACGCCGGACGCAAACCCATGACAATAGCTTATATGACCTTCAGCCATGTAAGCTAAAAATGTGTTCTTATACCGCTTCTTGCATGAGTCCAATTGTGTTAGGTCAGTTTTGTTTAGTTAACATTTTGTTTTGTTACTTTGAGTATAGTTCTATTTTGTTGACCTCTTTTATAGGCCAGTTGGTTGAGTTCTGGTTTAGTATTCTTTTTCAGTTTGGGGTAAATAAAAACCCCATTTTTTTCAATCAAGCCTCCTGTTTACCTCCTTGCCTCACTGCTTGGTCTCACACAGTATGTGTACAGATTATACCTGGGTTGTTTTATAGCCATTTCATCTCCTCTCTGCTTTTTGAGAATTAAGAATCAACTATAAGGGTTGACTGTGACTGAGCGAGAGATTCAAACCCACCATTTGAGCAAGGTATGTTGTGCGTCAGATGATAAATGTGCTTCCAAATTATGAAAAGACACAAGAACAAAAGACCCAGCTGAGTAGCCATTCCGCTACATTCACCGGACAATCAAACCAGAATTCTGCATTCATGCGACTGCAAGACAGACTGTTTTACTCAAAATCCATCAAGTGCTATGGGAGAGAATTTGGTTAAATCCTTCAGGATTTTATTGAATATCCACAGTGAAAACAAAGGCATCACAGAATGAAAAATGCAGTGCTCAATCAAATAATTATTTTTAGATTTGTTAAGACCAGCGCACCAACAGCAAACACATTAGCTATACCTCAGTTAACAGGATCACTCTATTCAAAACTAGAGGGCACACAGAGAGCGCATACCTCCACCGGCAGGTTTTGATCCGCTAGCACTTACAGTATAATCAGCTGCAGAATCTGGATCTGTATCCGGATTGGTCAGGAAATTTAATCACCTCTTCCCATTCATACAGTCCAACTTCCCATTAAATTTTGTAGTAATCCGTTGAATAGTATGAGTAATACTGCTGACAAAGACGCGCGCACACACATACACACAAGCACTTGCAAGTGATAAGGGCATGACAAGAACATCAAATAAAGTATGGGGAAAAAAAATAAGCATGGTAATTGAAAAACTCTACCGGTACAAACGACCAAGAATCGTGTTACGATTTTCCGCTAGCTTGAGCTACAAGGTATGAGTCAGACTTTGTTTACGGTGAGGAAAATCTCCCGAAGAAAAGTATGTTGCGGGAGGGGTTGTGGCGGATGAAGAACATGAAGGGGTGGTCGGCGGTGAAGCGCTCCTCCAATAACATTCTGCTGTAGACCACTCCCGTCGTGGCAGCGGCGGCCTCCGTGCCCTCCTCGTTCACCTCCACAAACGCCTTGTGCACCACGGCAGAAAGGAAGAGCCCTCCGGCCCCGCTCATTCTGCTCAGGTCCGCCCGCGCCGCGTCGAAAACGTCGCACATCCCCAGGCGACCCAGCGCTGAGTTCAGCTTGTAGTCCTCCTCCAGCTTAAATCTGGGCAGATAAACCATGATATCTGCACTAGTGTCCATGTTATTTCTGTCTGTCCATTTGTTTATCTTCTTCAGGGTCAGTTTCTTCTCCAGCTGGAGTGTGCGGAGAAAGGAAGGGAGGGTTTGTGCGGAAGTGCATCAGCTAAAGATCCACCACAATGTTCCGCAAATATACAAAAATGAACCCGAGCTTCGAGGATAAGTAAATGTGTTTTATGTCTTACTTCATCAAAAAGTATTTTAATCCATGTCTTTATTTAATTACTCATAAAATAATATAATTTTGTACAAAAAAAAACCTGGTAGAATATACAGAGGATCTTACACGAGTGGGCGTGCCATATGGAAGTTATGCAGCGAGTAAATTTTGCGTTTCTCACAGAACCCAAAACTTGAGTTTCACAACTTGCTTATAACGTGACCAAGAGTACATGATTCTGTTTGTCACGTAACTGAATTACATAATTCAATACAAAACAAATGTAATTTCCATAAGGGCCTATTAATTAGGGCTGCGACGATTCAGGAATCGTGATTATTTTAAGCGCAATAAAAGTAACTGTCACTATGAGGCAGACCGACGTGCTTGCTTATTACCTTTTCTATGACACATGCCTAATGCGGTCATTTGAAATGCTTCCGGGAAGAAAGCTGTGGTTTGAAGTCCGCTAATTACCAGCGAGGTTGGACAGCCTCCATCGCCTTGGCATAATTATCTTACCTTAAGAGCCATTCCATGAGAAAATGGCACTTTTTGAAGAAGTTGAGGAGTTGACCCCCCTAGAATTGAATGAAACTTGGCACATAGGTAGATATGGTAGTCTCACGGAAAAAGCCAAATTTTTAGGTCCGTATTTCACTTAGTCTGCCAGTGGCGCCACCTGGAAGCCACTAAAGTGGCTTAGTTTTGCTTTTGACACCACATTTTACATCAATTATTATGACTTAAGGGTACACAGTACCAGATGTGTTATACTTTTATCATGACCTGTGACACTTCAAGTCTGGATAGACATCAGCACCACATCAGTGCCAAGCTGGGTAACTATGTTATTGAACCAGAATTATTTGAGAAATAACAATAAAAATTGAAAATGGGAATGGGAATAAAATAATATCCCAGACATATACCAATCAAGAATGCTTTATTATGTGTTTACTCAGTTCAAAACTATCATTTTCAGTGAATAGTACCTTGGTATCTTGCTGGGTTAGAGCAATGGATGGCCGGAAAGATGGTCGAAATTGATTTTCGGTGCATGTTTGCGGTATATTTTCTCAGTAACCCAGATGTGTTCCATGGTGATAAATGCCATTTGTTGTGCTTTTGGAACTCTATTTTCAGGAATATCAAGCATTTCTTTGGTAGTATCTACACTTCCAAGCTAGACGGAGCCAAAGTTGGGGGAAAACTCAAAACGGACCATTTCATAGCAGATTGTGCCTATGTTTAAGTGGCATTATTTTGTTTACCCAGCAAGATGGAGATCTTAAACTCTCTGGATATTTAGTCCCTTTGGGTTACGTTACAGCATTAGTAAAATCTCAATGGTAGTATTTCCAGTGTAGATGATATTTAACATCAAAAGTTGGAAAATATCACCCCAGGGGGCGCTGTAGGCTGGATGCAAATACTGGCCACCCCCAGCAATGCACCAAATAAATTGTTTTTGAATTGCGATACACTCAGCTAGTTTTCTCTGAAAATTAAGAGTTTAGCTTGGCACTATGCTGGGTGGATAGATATCTGACCAAAGGTGGCGCTCTAAAGAGCTAAACTTCTACTAACCTAAAATATACCGCAAACATGCACGAAAATCAATTTCCACCATCTTTCCGGCCGTCCATTGCACTAACCCCACAAGATACCAAGGTACTATTCACTGAAAATGATGGTCTTGTTGTGAGTAAACACATAATAAACCATTCTAGATTGGTATATATCTAGGATATTATTTTATTCCCATTCCCATTTTCAATTTTTACTGTTATTTCTCAAATAATTCTGGCTCAATAACATAGTTACCCAGCTTGGCACTGATGTGGTGCTGATGTCTATCCAGGCTTGAAGTGTCACAGGTCATGATAAAAGAATTACATATTTGGTACTGTGTATCCTTAAGTCATGATCGTTGATGTAAAATGTGGTGTTGACAGCAAAACTAAGCCACTTTAATGGCTTCCAAGTCGCGCTACCGGCAGGCAAAGTGAGATACGGACCTAAAAATTTGGCTTTTTCCGTGAGACACCCATATCTACCTATGTGCCAAGTTTCATTCAATTCCAGGGGGTCTGCGCACCAAATGTCAATCTCTTGTGGACTGGCTCTTAAATCAATTCCCATGTACTTTGCCTAACTTGCAATCAAGCCATTTATTCAGCCAAGTGACTAATCAAAACCAAAATGTGGCGTGTAGTGAAAGAGATAATGAGAAGCAGAGAGATCTAACCAAGGCCACCATGTTAGATTGAAAGAATGTCAATAATCTGAATAAATAGCTGACCTCTGAATTCCACCTCTCATCGAGGAATTTTGTTTGTATTATGAAAGATAATGCTTAAAAATGAAATTATTTTAAGATGGCCTTGGTTTTAAGCGCTTAAAAATATAGGCTACGTGAAGTGGAAAACATTTTGTGAAGCATACCGAACGTGAATGTGAGAGAGAGAATATGTTTGCATTGCAGGCAATAGTCAAATGCACCGAAGATTTGGCAATGCACTTTCAGGCGAATCTTTGCCGCAAATTTGCGGCATTTTTTACTCGATAATTGAACAAGATCAATTTAAAATAATGTAACTCATAGCACTTGCTTTTATTTACTTTTGAGCATCTAAATAACCGACAGTGAAGGTGGAAAACATTTTGTTTAAGCGTATCGAACTTGACAAGTAAATTGTTATCGTATTAGCATGCATGGCGGCGGAATGCAAAATTATAAACAATCTAGCAAACACATTCAGGCAAATCTGTCGTGTTTCATGGTTATTTAAATGTCTAAATATGACAAACGAAAATGATATATAAATAAATCAGACTGTCTACCAATTTAAATCATTAGCCTAACTGAGCGAATCAACTGTTTGATTGCAAATTGAGCAAAGTAATTGGGAAGGGGGTGAGAGCAATTGTCGCGTAGAGGATGATGACTTTGCAGACCTTAACTTTGCGTTGTTCAGCACGTAATTTGCCTGAATATATTTGCTAGATTATTTCTAGTTTTACACTTGGCCGCGCTGCGTGCGAACAATTAACATGTCCAGATATGCTTCACAAAATTTTCCACTTCGCGTATGTTTTGAAGCGCTTAAAAACCAGGACCATCTTAAAATGATTTTATTTTTAAGAAATCTTTTTAATCATATGTAAAAATTCTACTAGTGCTGGAATTCAGGTCTGCTATTTATTATGTTTTCACCCCTGTTTGTTTGTCTGTTTGTCAGAGAACAACATAACTCAAAAAGTAATGCACGGTTTTGTCTGGAATTTTGTGAGTGGATTGCTATTACATCAAGGATGGACCCTATTGATTTTCACTGTGATCACTGAAACAATATGGCCGCCACGGCAGCCATCTTGAAATCCTATCACACGCGATAACTCAACTTTGCTCCCACTCATGCACATTTGGATTGTGCTGCCTTGGCAGAGGTTTGCACTCTACGAGTGCCTCTAGTTCAGATTATTATCTAACACGGCAGCCTGGTTAGGTCTGTCTGCTTCTCCATTCATTACATAATGGTTATGGAAAGAAACTGCGAGCACACTAGCTACTTAACAAACTTGGCTATGAGTGTAGCTCTTCGCTAGCTTGCCACAGCCCTGAGCCATAACGATTTAACCAATGATACACTTGTTATTCAGTTTGGCTAAACATTAACAGCATGACATAGCGCGGAGCAATTTTTTTTCCCCATGCTCACAGCAAATGAAATTTTCGCAGAGGCGATATGTACCTAGGGTAATATCAGAAATATGTCATGAGCTGAGCTATTGGAAAAGCACTATGCTATGGTTGTGTGATAAATTGCTTTGCTGCTCTCCAGATTTTGAAAAATACCTGCCCCCCGCCTTTGATTCCACGAAGGCTGCACCCCAGCTGAGAACACAATGCTGAATAGTATATTTTGGTTGACTCCGACAGATGTGTCGATTAACTTTTCAATGTTGAAACACCTGCTATTATGGATCACTACTGTGCTTAACACTGTCGGGCCCTGATTGGTTCGTGAACACTTCTTGTGCAACGCACATTCGACAAGCCTTTCTATTACTTGCTTGGTAGACTGAAAAAAGCAGAAAATGTAAGTAGGTAAAAATTTAATCGAATACCTGAAAATGGTAATAATTTGTAATTAATTATCCTTAATTAAAAATCCTAAGGCATATCTGGTTCAATCCCTCTAAGTCAGTGGTTCTCAAACTCGGTCCTGGCGCCCCACTGTGTATGCTGGTTTTTGTTCCAACCACAATTGCAATCTTAGGATTTTAACAAGCTGTTGATTTGTTTTAATTTGGTGCATTTATGCTAATATCCACATTGAGATATATTGTAAATATCAGCAGAGGGAAACAATTTAATCAAACATTTAATCAACATAAACAATCACTAGGTTCCTCAATGGTGAAACTCTTGACACATGGTGGCAAAACCCAACAATTTACTAGGCAAACAATGGAGTCACACCTGTTGTGTTTTGTGTTGATTTTATTTGATTCAGGGAGGTTATTTGGGAAAAACTCAAAACACCTGTGTTCAGAAACCTAATTTGGAGCTTACTGATTTTCTCAGTCTAATTTGATCTGTTAAAAAAAATGTTTTCACCTGAAAATCCTAACAATATTGAAAATTAAGCACAATATGTTCAAGGGTTTTTATTCTTTATGGTAGAATGGATATGTCCATCAAAATGTGACTTAAGATGGTAAATAACTACTCTAAACATGGAATGCTGCTAATTAAGACAAAGAAACAGCTTTGTAAAATTCTAGAATTGCAATTGTGGCTGGAACAAAGACCTGCATACACAGTGGGGCGCCAGGACCGAGTTTGAGAACCACTGCTCGAAGTGAAATAGGGGTGTTGGCTCCCCATTTTCTTAAAGGGCCAGCGTGTATGTTTTTGGGGAACTGTGGTCCCCCGCAGGGAGATGTGCGAAGACCTGAGGATGAGGCTTCACTCTGTTTAAGCTCCTGCGCCTATGCTGTGTTTTCCCACTGTCTCCCTCCATTTTTGGGAGATTGTCCACAGGCTGGGGGGCATGCAGTGTTTTTAATAGCAGGGGTGCACCCTTAGTCAGTTTTTGCAAGTATAAATATTGTTCTTGCTAGTGAGGCAATTAAAAATTCTTGTTCATTCAACCCCGCGGTCACATTCTCTTTTTTTTTGCAGAAGTGCAGCAGTAAAACGCCTGAAATGTTGCTACCTTTTTGAGCGCAGCGCCATCAGGTGACTCCTCAGGCAGCAGAATGAGCATGCTCAGCTCCTCCCCCTGGTACGGAAGCTCAAGCACCTGCAGATTGTACTTAGGGACGTATTTGAAGGGAAACTTCTCATTCTTAAACATCATCTGCACTGGTTTACGCTCATTCTGGCACAAAAAGAGGAGGGGAATAAACGATTAATGGACTCGCCATGTCAGATGTGCAGAGGTCAGAGAAGTCATTTCAAATCACATTTTCTTCCGTCTTCCAATGTTCACATTTTAATGCAAAACCAGACTCCTTTCCACAAACTTATGTCTACTCTCATATTTTTAAATTTTTATCTATCATAAAAACTCTCCTGGCATCTCAGCAGAAGTTTAGTAAGCGTTACACCACTTCTTGATGTCTTTTTTTCCAGCTGAAGTCCTATTTCATGTACAATTTTTAGATGGGGGGGCTCCTTTCCCAAGATTCATAGTCCTTCATACTCAAATATTACTCAGGGCCACACAGGTAAAGACAAAGCCTAGTGAGACAATTTAATTTTTTTCAGAAAAATGTCAATTTTGTCCAGAAGTAAGCTTCAAGGATGACCCTGAACCTGGCCCAGCATATTTTCCCATAACACATACAACACAAGAAGGCACTCGGAGAGCACAGGACCACCGTCGTTTGGAAATTTGTTGGCAGAGGAAGTCTGATTTCGGGTTTCACCAAGTTTAAAGTATTTGTACAAAGAAGTAATCTGACGGCTAATGCAGGAGGTAGTGTCACCTTACACTGGTGCTCAACAGTGCCGTCTTTACATTCATGGAAATTCTTTCGGATCCCTGGTCAAGAAAATGCATTGGATCCTTGCGGAAATTTAATCAATTCCTCTTTAGCACAGTATCTATCAACACACAAAATTTAATTGACATCCATCCATAGCTTTTTGAGATTTCCTGTTATCTGACAAGCAAACGAACGAGAAACAAACTAACAAACATTCGCTGGTGAAAACATAGTACCTCCAGGAGGATGTATAAATAACTCACTTGGTTGATTTTAAAGAGCATTTCTTGGGTCCCCCTTTCATCAAATCTGTGCAGCCAGCTCCCTTTGAAGTATATGGCATTCACAAGCGCCAGCCTCGTCATATCAGAAACTGCTCCGGGTTTCAGAAGGTCTTTGATTTTACCTGTTCGTTAAACACATGGAATCTGAAGACACTTGAAGGACATACTACTCTAGACCAGGGGTGGGCAATCCTGGTCCTGGAGGACCGGTGTGTGTGCAGGTGTTCATTTCTATCAATTACCCTGACTAATTGAGCTAATTGGTTGCAAACGCAAATATAGATTTGTGCGAAGATTCGATCAAAGAAAAATGTTTTTTGCAGGGAGACAAGAACCGTATTTGGTCATTCATGACAATTTAATGAAATGCGCCTGAAATGTCAGATTTCATAAATAGTTTGGCTAATTTAGATAGTGAGCTAATTAAAGGCCAGAAGTTGGGGCAAAACCAGGGACAGATACGGCCCTCATTGCCCACCTCTGCTCTAGACAAAAGAATCAGAGCTGTCAAGAAGTCATTGATATTTTCTCATTCTGCTCGATGGCGTTACCTTCGGTCTGCCCCTCCACCCATTGGTTAATCTGTTCCCGTGACTCCTCAGTAGCACCAATGAAATCCAAGGGCACCAGATCTGCACTGTAGAGCTTGCGTGTGGACTCCAGGAATTCCTGAGACAGAATCACAAATTCTATCATCCTCGAAAGTCACATCAACTGGTCCTGCAGGGCAAGCAATGGAACTTAAAAAGGACGAATCCAGCTAAAAGAGTTTGGTGAACAATGTGTTGGAAGTAGACCTCACCGGAAGGAATTGTAAGGTCTTTTCTCCATAGAGACGGTTGGCGAGTTTCATCAGACACAGGGCAGCGGGTTTGTTGATATCAGCGTTGAGAGTCTGAAAATCTGAGTGAACATCTCTGCCTTTTTGGAAACAGAGAACCTGAGAATGAGATTGAGAGAAAAAGAGATGGAGAGATGAAGACATTGAGAGAAGAAGAAAGAAAAAACGGTCCACCGAATTGTCCAAATTAAATGTTCAGAGATCCACACAGCATGGACTCCTACAGGATAGAATATGGATATTTGTGAGCTGTTGAATTAATGACCATATTGGGATTCAGTATTGAGTTATTTCAGGGAAGCACTTTTCAGCATTATGTGCAAGACACAAAAAAACTCCTGGTGAGAGATCTATCACACAAGGAAAGGCAAATATTAAAATGAAAAACTTGATTATAAGAGGAAAAGGTAGGTACACACAACTCCACAGTCATGTTTTAAATAAAATGTTCAGTCGCTCTATCCTTAATGTAAAGAGTGGTAAGCCTTTTAAAATAGAAAAACAAAGGCTGCTTACGCAACTATACAGTCTCAATCTTCAGAACCATGAGCAGGGTTGGTTTCCTTCAGGATTTTTTGCAGAGATGGCAATTTCGACACCGAAGTCCGAACGGTTTCAAAACGTTTTATCTCTTCCGGTTCCGACACGTTGTTCGAGAGATGTTTCGCAATGTCACGTGATCGGTATCAGACCACAGCGAAAGGCTTTTAAAAGCCGCGGGAAAAATACAGGTGTTTTGCTGCGTTGAGAGATTTTGTGAGGATTTTGATTCAGTTTGTTCAATATAAAAGATAGATATTTTCTAATGCTTGCCAGGTACTCTTTCCAGTGTGTCAATAAGTTAAAGCATGTTTGTTTATTTGTTTGTTTTTGTTTATATAAACTTGTAATTTGATTTCAGATGGTAGAGAAGCAGAGAAGCCAGCTGAATCCAAAAAATGTGCAGGAAATATTACTTCTAAATAAAAATCTTTGAGCAAAATGTTTCTGAATCTTAATTTTTATTCCACATTTTATTGATGTGTATAATCACAATGAAGTGCAACACGAACTAGGCAGAATCAGAATAATTGTAATCGTCAAGTCCATTTATATATAAAAGGAGATCTGACACAATCATTCTCAATGAATGATATCAGTCATTGGCAGAATAAACTAGCAGTGCCATACAATAAGAAATAGTCATATCATACACAAACTAAATAATTGACTAATTATGTCGAAACAATGATTAAAATGTTTTGAAACGTTTAGAAGCTTCAAATTCGCCATCCCTAATTTTTTGAAACTGTGGCGGGGGGCTTCAGCGTCGGGTCAAAACTCAGCATTATCAGGTGTGGCCAGTTTTCATTAATCAGCACGTTGGCGATGTAATAATTTAAGTCTATGTGCACGGAGGTTTATCAGTTTCACGTGCGTGACGGTGAATTTCACATATAATATGAAACCCAATTATGACTCCGGAATTGGAATGAAATAATCATGAAGATACAATTAGGCAGAGCAGGATGTGCTCTCATCAAACACAGAAGTTAACATCGTAGTTTATCGTTCTGCGAAGTGAATCAAATATTTTTCTCTAATCGTTGCACACATTGCATGAAGAAAAAAGCAGCGCGTTTTAATGCCGATGACTAATTTTTATTCATTGGAAAACGTGTTCATCAAGCAAAATGATTGACAACAGGTCAAGAATTATTAGCGCTCATTTTACCTTAACAAGGAGAACTGGTGACACCTGATTGTCCTTAAGATTTTTGGAGTTTATGTAAAGTCATTTTACATAGATGTGGCGGCTTTTATTTTGCCGTGGCAGTGCGCCACGATCAATTAGATGCAGCGGAAACCCTGATGAGTCACTCACGCAGGTCACTGAAAATATGAGGACATGTCTAATCTCGCAGGATTACTGCACACCTTTAAACAATAGGGTGAGTCGCCGCGGTATTTTTATCCACACCCTTGGTAAACGAACGGAAACTCATCCAGCCAGCTTTTTCAATCAATCAAACTTTATTTGAAGAGTTTGTTTCCAAAAGGCAACATATCCATTTTACTCACTTTGAGTAAATCAGCTTTTCCTCTGTTGGCACCAATTGCATTTTATAGAAAAACACAAATTTTGACCATGAAAAAATACACCTTAACTAAAATCGAATTTTTGAACCATGTGTAAGAAGCACAGGGCTATCGCTCGATGGTATCATCTCAATTTTTTAATTTTGGCACTTACTGCGTTCTGGAACCAAATCCTTCATTTATATATGGAAATTCATGCAAAAGGTGCAACTCAAAAGTGCTTGATATTAAATGAAATGAAATACGGGGAATCAGATGTATGTTAAAAGAAAAACACCAGAAATAAAATGGAGAAGAAAACAAAAGGTGAATTTTTATTAAGTAAGGATAATCAAGATCAAGCAGAATAAAGCTTAAGTTTACACAGTGCAAATAAACCATAGTTATAAGGGCCTTATTTATTAAAATGTTTAGTGCGCAACAAGCCTTTCACACAGACGAAAATAATGACAAAGTGAAAGGTAAAAAAAAAAGACGTCGACCAATCGCGTTACTTGTTTCACGTGTGCTAAAGGGTCTTAGTAGATCAGGCCCTCCGTGGTGCTTTCGGTATAAACAATCACTGCTCACCTGCGATGAAATACGACTACAACTGGGGGCGCAAAACAACCGCCACTAGAATAATTTTTTTTTTTTTTTTTTTTTTTTAACCCTTATTTAACCAGGGAAGTCCCGTTGAGATTGAAATCTCTTTTTCAAGGGAGCCCTGGGGGTTTAAAAAAAAATGTAGGAGTACGAGGCAACAGACATTGCTGGGGTAGGGCTAATCTGCTGAAAATATTCTTCTGAAAACATTCTGCTGAAAATTCGCAAATTCTTCTTTTTTCATCAACTCAACTAGATATTGATAGATATACATCTCAAGAATAACTGGTGAAAATTTCATCACAATATATTCAGAAATAAATAATGAAGGAAAGTATAGATGGTTGTAGTTTTTCAGCAGAATGTTTCAGCAGATTAGCCCTACCCGACATTGCTGGCTTATACCTTCTCCATTTGATCGGCCGTATTTCCTCTTGCCCCCAAATAGACCATGGCCAGAGCAGACGAGATGCTCAGGGGTGAAAAGAAGACGTTTCCGCCCGCATTGGTTGATTCCAGAGTCCGGTAGAGATCCAAGGTAAACGCTGTGTTGGCATTGGCGAGACTATCCATTGCTGATTATTCTACGAATCACCAACGCACTTGCAAAGAGCAGCAGCCCAACCTGTCAAAAACAGGCACAGACAACGTAGCCGGATGCGCAAAACATTAGAATTCGAATTACTGACATCTTTGCACAGCCAACTTTTTAACAGTCACAAGACAATGTGTTGTACCCGTTCAATGTAAATTCGTAACAGATCAATCTGTGTGAACACTTTGAATTGTATGTAATCTGGACGAAAAATACATAATACCAAATGGCAAATATGTAGCATTGCTGTACGCGTTCTTTGCCAACTAGGCTACACATAAGTTAAAAATATTCAGTAAACTGCACCGTTTTATTACATAAAATGCGAAAACTCAGCATGGCCCAGAGGAATATGAAGTTAACCTCACCCTGTTTTGAAGTCGATCAGTGAAAATGAACGCATGCGGTTGGCACTGAATACAAACCTCAGCAGCAGGGTGAATCACCTCAATTTCACGTCACAACTTCTTATGTACATGTTATGCCACCCTGACACTGGCATGATTTTTGTTCCCGCAATGCGTAGTGCCAATAATTAGGGGAGCGCCGGTGCGTAAGTAACTCTGGACGAAAGTAACACGACGATTTACTCACAGCCATCCGCACTTCGATGCGTCATACTAGGTCAGCATGTGCAGCTCGTATGGAACGCCATCCAGGTCAAATACACGTGAATTCTAACACGTTAACAACACGTAGACAACACGTAAACAACACGTAGAGAACACGTTAACAACACGTTGTCGACGCGTTAATTTCACGTGATTGTGAGCCCTTTGGCCACTTGTCCAGTTTGAACGGCTGAGAGTCCTAAGTTCCCATTGGCTCCTGAGCAGTAGGGTTAAATCATTTCTGTAAGCCTGGGGGGCGGTGGGGTGTCCAACCACTATTTAACATGATGAGGAACCTCTTTCTTATTGCCATTTTCTTCCGTTATTGTGCAGCTTATGAAAATAAAACATTTGGACTGCAGTTTTATAACTTAATATTAGTTATTAAGTTATAAATTATTTTTATCAGGATAAAATTGCCTCCGATTTTTGTCATTTATTCTTGCAGGTGTGTAAATGTCACCGAAGCACCTTCAATGTTAGAAGTACGTTAATTAGTCTGTCTATATTGCTCTGTTTAAATTATTGTGCTTTCTTATATTAGTAACGTTAAGTGTTTTGTACTGTTAAGGACGGCGCTACAGTGGAAACAACCGTCATTTAAGCTGGCGTAACTCCGCAAGGATCTACGCATTTATTATTCTAAATATTATATCACAACTTGTGACAATACATTAGTTAAGGTCCTTAGGGTAATGGCTGTCGATGGTTAGCGTTGATTTTATTTACTTGTGCCCAGTTGTCATTTTATGGGTGTTTATTGATCCGGCGGTTGAGCTACCGGCAGCGTTCACTTGTTGTCATAGCAAACGTGCACTACAAGAGATGCTCCGTTTAAATTACTGCGCTTTCTTGTATTAGTTACTTAAGTGTTTTGTACTGTTAAGGACGGCGCTATAGCGGAAACAACCGTCATTTAAGCTGGCGTAACCCCGCAAGGATCTACGAATTTATTTTTCTAAATAGACTATTCGGCTATATCACAACTTGTGACAATACTGTAATGAGTAATTGGATTGATGGGGAGAAAGTGATTGCACCTGCGGGGGTGGGGGGGAGATAATGAATGGAGAAGATTAAATGCAAAAATTGCGGCGGCTCGTGTGTTTTGGGAGTGGAGCTTTGTGAATGTCATATGGGGCAGTAGCCCAGCCGAGCAACCTGTATTTTGCACTTATTGCTGGAGGGTTGGTGCCGCTCGCATGCCAGTTAGGGCTGCCGGCTGTGAAGACAGGCCGTGGGTGTCAGGGCGAGGTTCCGGCGTGGGGCAGGGCTATGGTTAGGTAGCGGGGATATAGGAGTGCCGTTGTCCGCTCTCCAGTGTTGCAGTGGCTTGTCTGTCGTTGGTGGAACCGCCTCACTGCGCTGAACCGGCGGGTTCCCCCCGCCAAAGCAAATCTTGAAGCCGGACCAGCGCCAAAAACCCTGGTTGCCGTGACAAGCAGTTGGTTAAATTTTCCTACCCCATTGGCCCCAGGTGCAATAATGGAGATTGTTCAGAAATGGCAGAGCATTTTAAGGACTCTAACTTGTGCACTAAAGTATTGGGCGGAGGTGGCCTGTGCGCCCTTTTTGCGAGCCATGAAGAAACCTGTGGGCACGGAGTTCTGTCCAATCCCGTGCACTCAGGATTCTGAATGTTCGCATGGGCTGCAAGTGAACAGCTGCTGCACCTACTGTTTCTGGTTCCCCATAGACTGTTTCATTTCCCCCCCATGTCACCCACATTACAATAGCCAATCAATAACCTACATTCAACTGTCAATCAACCTGAACTTCGGACTTTCATATAAAAAACCGGACCCGCCCCAATCAGCAGGGATCGCATTCATCAGGGCTGGAGTTGCTGAGCTCGAAAGGACTCATTTTCCTTACGGACATTTCTTCGCGTTTCGTTTGCCGTGCGTCCATTGATAGTAAGTTTTTCTACTCTTCTTTATCTGTGCCTACTGATTACGCAGTTGTTTGTCGATTTCCTAGGTTATTCTGCGTTAATCTGTAATGTACAGAATGTAAGTGGATTGATTATCGCGTGTGACGCAGTAGAATTCCTATTGATATCGTACGGTCATCAGAGCTACTTGTTTCATATTTAATACCGTAGTAATTTATTTGCTCATTTCTGTAATTAGTTTACGAGTTGTTCAGTGTTCAATTTGAAGTAGCAGGCTTTGCCCGGTAACTTTTTAGCCTGTGCAGAATGCACAGGTTTCAGTGCACACTTTTCATTATGCCGCCACTGCTGCGTTGTAAAGCACTTAAAGGGCAAGCAGCAGCCTGCTATTAAAGGGCAAGTAGCCTTAATTTAGTGCGTTCTATTCCGATGTATATTTGTCTTGCCCATTATTATTATTATTATTATTATTATTATTATTAGATTATAATGGCACTTCTGCTGTTGCACTGAGCCAATTTCTTCATTGTACTACCTTCATTTCATTTAATTCATATATATCTACCAGCATTAATATCATTATTTATTTATTCAATTCATATCAACAGTCTACACTGCTGTTATTATTTACCAAATACCTTGTAATTATACATCGTAATGTTTGCATTACTGTGATGTATATCATGAACATAGTTTAATGTTTTATACCTCTGTTATTCTATTTTATAGAGACCACGGCATTACATTGCTTCATGCCTTCAAGGCTTCAATGTATGATGGCTTTGCTCAAATTCAAGAGTGGCATGTGTGTGTGGAAATAAACAGTTTAATTGCCTCTTCGACATCCGTCAAGTCCTTACCCGGCTACCTGTGGTGATTGTTGTCAACCGGATCAGCTAGTCAGTTAATCATCTATACAGTCCTTACACGTCATCCTCATCACTACTCTAACAAGGTCCTTCGAGCCGGATTCAGCAGTTTCTGCAGCAAGATGTCTTTTCCTGATGGTACCGGTCGCCCACGACGTGTCATACATCAGCCTCGTCGCCTGGACGACTTCCTGGTGACTCTCCCACAACGTCAGCTTCCACACACACCACTACTTAGCCACTCCAACGTGGGAAACAGCAGTGATGCAGAACAAGTGCCCCCTGGTGGACAAGCACAGAGCCTGGATTCAGCCGCCGTCCTGTCAGCCATCAGAGAGATGCAAGAGGACAACCAGCAGCTGCGCAGGGAGATGCAGCAAGTGCTCAGATCCATCACGTCACACCCCTCAGCAGTGCCTCAACATGACCCTGCTATTTTCAGTGCCCACATTCCAGGCCAGCTCTACTTCACAGAGAACGGCAGCCCATTCGACCAGCCCTCAACTCCACACCTCGCCTCCACTCCACAGCAGCCACCGGAACAGCCTGACATAGAGCAAGACGATGATCTGCTGGAGGTGGTCTGCACCGAACCACGTCCTCAGCCAGCAACACGATCACAGCGCGATTTATGGCCTCCACCTCCACCACCTCTGCCAGTGCCATACCACTCATCGGTTTGCGATCCACGGCAGATTCCATGGCAGCAGCCGCTACCTCTACCGAGGCCACTACCACGCCTGGCAGGAAAGCTTAGCGATCGCCTTAGGAATATGAACATTCAATCAAACGATAGCCCTAGAGCTCCTGCCCCACCTGTCCCCACACCACAGTATGTAGTGCCATTCACCCCGCCTCGTACCATCAATGCTGCCTCATGCCTGCCACCTGCTCATCCACTGGCAGACCAGAGGGTTGAGGGCCAGGGCTGCTACAATCCTTCTCAGCCAACACACCCAACCAGTCAGCCTCACATGCCGCCTAACCAGGAGATGACCTACCGTGGGCCGAAGCCTCATATCCCTTTGTTCTCAGAGGATGACCCGCGTCAGTTCGCTCAGCTGAAGCTGGCATTGGATAACCTCCTGCCTGCCGATGCCACTGAACGTTTCAAATATCAAATCCTGGTGGACCACTTGAAGCTAGAGGATGCTCTGCTCATTGCAGACTCTTATAGCAACTCCAGGTATCCATACACCAGAACTATGGCTGCACTCACCGAGCTCTATGGCCAGCCACACAAACTGACCCTGCAGCGTATCACTGAAGTGTTGGCCGAGCCTGCAGTCAAGAGTGGGGATATCAGAGGGTTCCGCCTGTTTGCCTTGAAGGTGAGGGCCCTTGTGGGGATGCTGAGTCAGCTCGGGACTGAAGGGAGAACCGAACTGGAGTGCGGATCACATGTGTCACGCTTACTGTCAAAGCTGCCACATGATCTGCGTTCCCAGTTCAAGAGGTTCATTAACCCCCCTCCAAATTCCCATTCCAAAGTTGCTGGACTTTGCTGAATGGCTCGAATATGAAGTTCGGGTGCAGGAGGACGAAGTCACTGTCCACCAGCCCAGAGCATCAGCTGAGAGCTGAGTAGACAAGCAGAAAGGTGCCAAGTGGAAACAGACTCAAGCTACACGCTCCGCCACTGTTCTGCTGGTCGACCCCCCTGAAAAGCAAGCAGAGTCAACTAAACCAGCACAACCTCTACCTCAGAAGACAGAGAAGCCAAAAAAGTACTGCCCATTCTGTGACAACCGGCAGCACTGCTTCAATCAGTGCACCGCATTCAAGCAGCTGTCTACAGAGCAGCGGGTGAATTGGATTAAGGAGGGCAAGCGGTGTTGGAGGTGTGAGAGAGACCACCTGGCTGCGCAGTGCTACTTGAAAGCCCGCTGCCAGAAATGCAGTCGCACTCACCTGGAAATATTGCATGAGGCGAATGACCCCAACAAGCCAGAGAAGGCCGTGCCTACCCCCTCCAGTCAGCCGGTGACATACTACCTGGACCCTGCAAGGAGGAGCTGCTGCGTGCTGCTGAAAATGGTGAAAGTGTGCCTCCATCGCGGGGATAAGAAGGTGGAGACCTATGCCATCCTGGACGATGGGTCAGAGCGCACTATCATCCTTCACCGAGCTGCACAGGAGCTAGGACTGCAGGGACGGGAGGAGAATCTGGCACTGCGAACCATCCGCCAGGACATCCGAGCAGTACCAGGAAAGTTAGTCTCCTTTTCTGTGTCACCAGTGAGTCAGCCACAGAAACGCTACAAAATCAAGTGGGCATTCACATCAGCAGCACTGGGTCTTTCCACTCATTCTCATCCTGTCGAGGCTCTTCAAAGGACGTATCGCCACCTCAGGGGTCTGCCCCTCCAGTCATTCTCAAATGCCCTGCCGCTACTGCTCATTGGGTCTGATTACCCTCACCTGCTCACTCCAGTTGAGCCTGTGCACTTAGGTCCACCGGGTGGTCCAGCCGCACTGAAAGCACGCCTTGGCTGGACACTACAGGGCCCTGCTAAAGTCCTCATGCATCAGCCTTCCACCGCTCACTGTCTGTTCACCAGCTCTCTGTCTCCCTCAGCAGAACTCCTCCAGCATGTATCCAAGCTGTGGCAGATGGATGTCCTGCCCTACCGTAAAGAGAAGCTCATCACGCGGTCCAAGCAGGACTCCACAGCTGTCAAATTGCTGGAGAAAAGGACAACCAGAGTGGAAGTGGACGGTGTCCGTCGCTACGCCACACCCCTTCTGTGGAAGGACAACCACCCACCGCTCCAAGCACCAAAAGAGGCGGTCATGGGCCACTTGCGTGGCACAGAGAAGCGTCTGTCTCGGGAGCCATCCAGAGCAAAGTCCTATAAACAGGAAATCAAGAAGCTACTGGATGCCGGCTATGTGAGCAGAATCACCCCTCCTGCAGCCCAAGCCAGTTACTGCTCATGGTACACACCGCATCACATGATCAATCATAATGGCAAGGACCGCATTGTGTTTAACTGTTCATTCACATACCGGGGTGAAAACCTGAACGAACATCTCCTCCCTGGTCCCACACTAGGATCATCCCTTCTCGGTGTGCTGCTCCGTTTTAGGCAATATCCCATCGCCGTGAGCAGCGATATAAAGGGGATGTTCCATCAGGTTCGTCTCCTACCTGAGGACAGGCCCTTTCTGCGCTGCCTGTGGAGAGAGATGGATTGCAGCAGGGAGGCAGATGTCTATGAGTGGCAGGTGCTGCCATTCGGGACAGCTTGCAGTCCATGCTGCGCCACGTTCGCCCTCCAGAGGCACGTACTTGATCACAGCCGCGAGGAGGAAGACATCCGCTACTGCATCGAGCACTGCTTTTATGTTGATAATCTCCTGCAAAGCTTCACCACAGTTTCAGAGGCCAAACAACTAGTCAACAAGCTGCAGCCACTCCTCCGCTCGGGCGGGTTTGAGCTGCGCCAGTGGGCTTCCAATCTGCCTGACATCATCAATCACATGCCAGCTGACACCAGGTCAGAGAGTTGTGAGCTCTGGCTGTCACATGATGCTGCTGATGACCCCCAAGAGCGGACACTGGGACTGCTGTGGCACTGCAGGTCTGACACTCTCACGTACAGACTCCGCCACTCAGAGCATCCAGAGCCCACTATGCGCAGCATCTATCGGGTCCTAGCCAGACAATACGACCCCCTTGGCCTTCTCATTCCATACACCACCAGGGCCAAACTTCTAGTTCAAAGACTCTGGAGCAAGAAAAGAGACTGGGATGACCCACAACTTCCTGAGGACATACTTCAGCTGTGGCACGCATGGGTTAGTGAGCTTCACCACCTTCCATCCATCTCCCTTCCCCAGTGCTTTGTGCGGCTGGGAACTGATGTGACCGCATCCACGCAGGCCATACATGTCTTCACAGATGCCTCTGAGCGGGCATACGGGGCAGTAGCCTATCTCAGGACCATGGATCAGTCAGGCAACATCCAGCTGGCTTTCCTTGCAGCCAGATCGCGGGTAGCCCCAGTCCGGCAGCAGTCAATCCCCAGACTGGAGTTTTGTGCTGCCCATACTGGTGCCCAACTGGCTGTTGTGCTGAGGAAAGAGCTCACCCTGACCATTACCAGCATCACCTATTGGACTGACTCCTCCACCGTCCTGAACTGGCTGCAGTCTCAGTCCTGCCGTTATAAGGTGTTTGTTGGCACCAGAGTGGCCGACATTCAGGAGCTGACAGAGGGAAGCCCCTGGCGATATGGAAGTTAATCAGATAATCCTGCTGATGACATAACCAGAGGACTAACACTGGTACAGCTTCTAGATGGCCACCGCTGGAGCTATGGCCCACCATTCCTGCATCAGGATGAATCTACGTGGCCTAGCTGTCCAGATGTCACATCATCGGAGGAACCAGCAGAACTGCGCAAGTCATATTTCTGTGGGAATCTGGCTGTGACTACCGATCCACCACAGCCTGATGCTGGAGACTTCCGCTGCTACCAAGATCTGTTGGATGCCTCTGTCACCGCTCATCAGGGGATGGCCACGCCCGCAGACCCCTCAGCAGAAGATTATAAGCTGGCCAAAATGGCCCTCCTCAGAATTGTACAAAGAGACTGTTTCCCAGAGGATTTCAACCTGCTTTCAGAGGGAAAACCAGTCCCTCAAAGCAGCAGGCTACTCACGCTAGCTCCAGAGTACGACACAGAGGCCCAGCTGATCCGTGTGGGGGGACGGCTCCGCAGATGTGAGTCCCTGGAAGAAGAGACTCTGCATCCGGTCGTACTGGACCCACATCACCCCATCACCAAGCTCATTATTCAGGACTTTGACAATCGACTCGCACACCCAGGACCAGACAGAGTATATGCTGAGCTACGCAGACGGTTCTGGATACTGCGGGGGAGAGCAGCTGTCAGGAAACACCAATACAACTGTCCTGAGTGTCAGAGATGGCGTGCCAGCCCAGTCATCCCCAGAATGGCTGACCTTCCACCCTCTAGCCTGCGACTTCACCAGCCAGCCTTCTATTCTACAGGGATGGACTGTTTTGGGCCATACCTCATCAAAATTGGACGACGCACAGAAAAGCGATGGGGTATAGTTTTCAAATGTCTCACCATTCACGCAGTGCATCTGGATCTGCTTGCCAGCATGGACGCTGACGCTTTTCTGATGGCGCTACGGCGTTTCATTGCACGCCGTGGCAAACCTCATGAACTGCTCTCTGATCAAGGCACCAATTTCCGAGGGGGCAGTTCAGAGCTTCAGGAAACCTTCAAAGCACTGGCTCCAGATCTCCAAACACAGCTGGCCAGCCAGCAAATTCACTCAAGTTTAACCCTCCGCATGCCCCACACTTCGGTGGTTCCTGGGAGCGGGAGATCCGCTCCATTAAATCTGCCCTCCACACTACCCTGGGAGCCCAAACTGTCGCCGAGGATGTCATGATGACGGTGTTGATAGAGGTGGAGGGTATTATTAACTCAAAACCTCTGGCATATGCTTCATCCGATATCGCTGATCCAGATCCCATCACACCAAACATGTTGCTGATGGGGCGGCGAGATCCATCCTTGCCCCAAGTAATCTATTCCGACAGCGAGCTCCTCAGCCGACACAGATGGAGACCGTGTCAGGCTCTCGCTGACCAATTCTGGGCCAAGTTTATCAGGAACTACCTGCCCTCACTTCAGACCCGTTCAAAGTGGCAACAGGAGAGGGACAATCTCACAGTGGGCAGCATCGTCATGATCGTCGATCATCAGCTCCCTCGAGCCCTGTGGCCCGTGGGTAACATCACAGCAGTCATTCCTGGAGCCGACGGCAGGATACGGACTGCACAGGTTCAGGTCAAAGACCGCACTTACACACGGCCTGTTGCTCGGCTCATCAGGCTTCCTGCCCTCCCACAGGATGCACCCGACTAACATCACGGGCAGCAACTTCACTCCACAAAGTTGGGGGCGGCTGTTCAGAAATGGCAGTGCATTTTAAGGACTCTAACTTGTGCACTAAAGTATTGGGCGGAGGTGGCCTGTGCGCCCTTATTGCGAGCCATGAAGAAACCTGTGGGCACGGAGTTCTGTCCAATCCCGTGCACTCAGGATTCTGAATGTTCGCATGGGCTGCAAGTGAACAGCTGCTGCACCTACTGTTTCTGGTTCCCCATAGACTGTTTCATTTCCCCCCCATGTCACCCACATTACAATAGCCAATCAATAACCTACATTCAACTGTCAATCAACCTGAACTTCGGACTTTCATATAAAAAACCGGACCCGCCCCAATCAGCAGGGATCGCATTCATCAGAGCTGGAGTTGCCGAGCTCAAAAGGACTCATTTTCCTTACGGACATTTCTTCGCGTTTCGTTTGCCGTGCGTCCATTGATAGTAAGTTTTTCTACTCTTCTTTATCTGTGCCTACTGATTTCGCAGTTGTTTGTCGTTTTCCTAGGTTATTCTGCGTTAATCTGTAATGTACAGAATGTAAGTGGATTGATTATCGCGTGTGACGCAGTAGAATTCCTATTGATATCGTACGGTCATCAGAGCTACTTGTTTCATATTTAATACCGTAGTAATTTATTTGCTCATTTCTGTAATTAGTTTTCGAGTTGTTCAGTGTTCAATTTGAAGTAGCAGGCTTTGCCTGGTAACTTTCTAGTCTGTGCAGAATGCACAGGTTTCAGTGCACACTTTTCATTATGCCGCCACTGCTGCGTTGTAAAGCACTTAAAGGGCAAGCAGCAGCCTGCTATTAAAGGGCAAGTAGCCTTAATTTAGTGCGTTCTATTCCGATGTATATTTGTCTTGCCCAATATTATTATTATTATTAGATTATAATGGCACTTCTGCTGTTGCACTGAGCCAATTTCTTCATTGTACTACCTTCATTTCATTTAATTCATATATATCTACCAGCATTAATATCATTATTTATTTATTCAATTCATATCAACAGTCTACACTGCTGTTATTATTTACCAAATACCTTGTAATTATACATCGTAATGTTTGCATTACTGTGATGTATATCATGAACATAGTTTAATGTTTTATACCTCTGTTATTCTATTTTATAGAAACCACGGCATTACATTGCTTCATGCCTTCAAGGCTTCAATGTATGATGGCTTTGCTCAAATTCAAGAGTGGCACGCCTGTGTGGAAATAAACAGTTTAATTGCCTCTTCGACATCCGTCAAGTCCTTACCCGGCTACCTGTGGTGATTGTTGTCAACCGGATCAGCTAGTCAGTTAATCATCTATACAGTCCTTACACGTCATCCTCATCACCACTCTAACAGAGATAATCTAGATCCTGTAATCCTGAGATCCAAATAAAATACTCATTCACAATTTTGGTGACTTTTACAAAGTAATTGGTCATCTCATGTAATTTTATTGTATTGTGCCTTGAATCAGAAGAAACATATTTTTTGTGCATTTTTTTTTTTTGTCAGATGGTGGACAGTAGAGAAAATGTGGTACAGATTATTTTTTTTTAAGAAATTACTCAGTTACATGTGTTAATATATGTATGCACTTTATTTTGCATGTTTACAGAGACCCCCATTCAATTTAAGCATTTTCAATTTGAGTATTAAAGGTACAGATCACCTGTGGGTAGAGGGCCATTGGAACTATTTTCTGGGAGGGGGTACTGGGGACCGAGCCTCTAGGGAGGTAAACAAAGCCAAATTAAGAGGCTCAATCATCATCATAAAACATCTCATAAATAGTGACTGTACACATCTGCTGACCTTATGATGTATTAACCAAAGCAATTAAATGAGTGCTTATTTCATATAGGCACACAAAAAAACACCTGAACAAAAAATGATAGTCTATTAAATCATTTACAATGACAAACAAAGGGGACCAAATCAAACTGTGCACAAGATTTTTCAGCAACTGGCATCTAAAATAATTCAAGAGTTAGCAGCTGTATTGCCTATTTCATAGGACCTCTAATGGGACCATTGTTGTCAAAACAAAGCCTTTCAGTAGGCCTACTCTACCCACCAATGCAGGCTATCTCACTTTGTCTCAGTCTAATGCTTTGCCAAAAGTGGACCTTCACTCAGTTGTCCTTTATCAGGGTGGGAATATTGATGACATCCAAAATGTCACAAGAACACTCATTATTGCCAAGTGGGTGAGTCTCCTCTGTCATGGTGTCGTTTCGACAGAGATTGGGAGTGACAGGTATAGCTTTATGAGCTTCTGCACCTCCGGCATCATGCTTTGGGTTTGTGGCTGCAGGTCCTGGAGGATGGACATCACATCCTTGATGGCGGTGACCTCTCAGCCTTTGCACATATCTCCCACCATAGCCTACTCCAGGTTTTGCCACTCTGGCTTGCTCTTGATGGCTGACCTGTACACACTGCACACAATGCTGTCACAGTCTGAACTGTATTAAAGCCACTGCCACTCTTTGCATCAGATGGCTCTACAGGAGCGAGTGCAGCTCTCCCTGGTAAATTTCTGGGCAGGGAATGTGTAATTATCTGGTGGTCTGAAGGACATTGCAACTGCCTTTTGAGCAGCCTCAGGAAGGAAGGAGAGGAGTGTAGTAGGCCTACTACAGAATGGGGCTCTCTGCTGTGGCCCCTGTTGCTTTCGGCCTACTGGCACAGATCTGTGAGGTACTGCTTGTGCTGTTGTCAAAGTGAAGTTTCGGCATCTCTCTCTCTGGTGCTTTGCTGGCTCAGAGGGAAGTTTGGAAAAGAAATTGCGAATCCACTTTTAGGGCATTACTGAACAGCTAGCCTAATTTGCCCCCACATGCTAGCAAACAAGGGCAACCTCATAATCTACGGATGCATAAACAGTCCAGCCACAAGCAACAGTTTTGACAATGGCACACTGATTAAGCGCAGAAAACATGTTTTTATTTATTCAATGATTACCATTTTAATTGTGGTGAAAAGTCAGACATGGTATATTTATTTATCCTCTATATCACTGTGATGCAACCTCTCTCTTACAACAATATACATGGCAACTCTACCGCTTTTGGTGGTAGACTACTGCTTTCAGGGCCTTTCATTCTGAAAAAAATGCCCCAAAAGTGGTAGTTTACCGCCAAAAGCGGTAGAGTTGGCATGTGTTGAGGATTATAGTTCAATATTTCTCATCATATTCATCAGTAGATCAATTGCCATGTTGAATAACCATAATCCATAATCATAATCAGTATCCATATTATGTATGCAGCAGTAACACCCATGCACACACATATACACATACAAGCAGTTTGCACGAACGAGCAGTGCACACAGACACATGCACACACATACACACACAGCACACGTACATATACACATGCACAGACACACACACATACAAGCAGTTCACACAAACACACACACACGCACATACAAGCAATTCAATTCACACATGAGCCGCTCGCTCACACATAAGCAGCAGGCTTCTGTTTAGTTGATTTGAAAACATTATCAGGTGATGCATTTGATTTCTGTAGCTTTGATCAATATTTGTTCAGTAAAATCATTAGTTGTCACTGAAAACATAATCAATTGAATCATTTATGTATCTACTTGTATCTTATTCATCTGGCTGTATTTTTCCTCTCTTGACTGTAATTTTCCAGTCCTTTGTAGTGATGTGCATCCTTATCTTTGCTTGAAGTTCTGAAGGTTAGTGGGCAGTGTTTTGGTTTGCCTGTCCCGTTGTAGCGTGAGAATGAGAAAGCAGAAAGACCATATTTGCAAGATATTTCCTGTGATGACGGTATTAAAAACTGGGTATGAAAGGCAAGATGTGAGTGCACAAAAAGAACTCGGCTTTATATTTATCAACATGCCACAATAAAGCCTAATTGTCTGAAGAATCTGTCTCCCTCCAATTGATTGGGGATGGGGGAACCTCATAATCTGAAAATATGTCTGAATGAAAACCACAACACATGTATGCCAACAATGTTAAAACGCACAATAGTGTAGTGAATGCTGAAAGCAGGTACATTTTAGTGTTACACTGGTGTTTTTGAAATAACTTTAGTAGCATAGTTAATGGTGTCACTACATTTACTACAACAATGTAACACGGCCTATGTTAAATCGCATCTGTACTTGCCAGTGCTACAGTTACAACCCACTGTACAGAGATTTGGAGGCTGTAGGCAGTGGATGTTTAAGGGGGAGATAGCAGATCAACAATAAATGCCACATAAAAGTGGTGGACATCATCTGAAAGCCATGAACCTGAAGATTAATTTGAGATGCAGCTTAGCACTGTAAACGATCTGAGAACTGTAATATTTTTCTTTCTGAAGTCCATTTCCATGCTCAACTTTGTCCCATAAGTTGTTGCAGAAATTTTGAAGTGGATACCCTTTGGTACACAAATTTGTTGCTGAATTAGGCATTTTTGTAATATCAAGAATGTTTAAAAATGATCGGAAATCCCTCCAGAATATTACATCAATACACCAAGACCTTCGGAACAACATAGAAAAACCCATGCTGTGATTTGGTTTAAAAAACGTTAGTAATGTAGGAGATTTCTGTATTTTCAGTGATCGGATGGCGAGCACTTCTGTTCTTTATATTGCTGAGAAACCCTCAGCCCCACGGCAACCACGGTATGAATTTGTGATGGCCCGATATCCAGTTTTGTTCCCAATAAATCTTTCAACACATCTGCCAAGTTTAGTGCTTTTATCACAAAATGAACAATTGTTATATAGACAGCTATGCCGCCCAACTAATATAATGTATCACAATCAACGTTGCCTGTTTCCGCGAACAGGATGTTTACAGTTGCTATGACAGGTGAACGCTGCCGGTAACATATTAGCGCAACCGCCGGATCAATAAACACCCATAAAATGACATTTTGGCACAAGTAAATAAAATCAACGCTAACCATCAACAGCCATTACCCTAAGGACCTTAACCAATGTATTGTCACAAGTTGTGATATAATATTTAGCAAAATAAATGCGTAGATCCTTGCGGAGTTACGCCAGCTTAATTGACGGCTGTTTCCATTATAGCGCCGTCCTTAACAGTACACAACACTTACGTTACTAATAGGCCTATAAGAAAGCACAATAATTTAAACAGAGCATCTCTTGTAGATCACTTTTGCTATGACAACAAGTGAACGCTGCCGGTAACATATTAGCGCAACCGCCGGATCAATAAACACCCATAAAATGACAATTTGGCACAAGTAAATAAAATCAACGCTAACCATCAACAGCCATTACCCTAAGGACCTTAACCAATGTATTGTCGCAAGTTGTGATATAGGGGAGAGCTGGTACGAAAGTTACATTTTTCACATGGACGTCATTTTAAAAGATAACGTTACAGACCGAAACAAAATTTCGGAGCGATTAACTACTTTCGTGTGCGCTCTGTCAATATCAGGTGCTAAATCATCACCATATATTTTGACTTCGGCATAGTTTGACGTCGAACGGAAGTTGCGGCTTGCTTCTTTCGACCCATCCAGCCGGGATGAAAGTAATGCACGGGCAGGGCAAAAGTAACGTGATCAAATTTACTGGAATCTTTTTAAAATTTCTCGTTAAAACAGAAGCAAAAACAGCCAGGCATTTGTTTTAAACATTTTAATTGCTTCAAATGTTCCAAAAGTGACCGTGAACATGTTTAATGTGCAAGGTCTATTTATAAAAATTATCCCAGTGAGCAAGCACCTCCGCTCCGGATCTGCCCGGCTCTGTGCCGACTCCAGCTGATCCGGCTCATTGCCGGGGCAGATCCGGAGCGGAGGAGCTTGCTATCTGGGATGAAATTACTCATCACAGTTGTGACAGTTGTAATGAGTGGCACCCTCAGTGCATGCCTCATGCGACCACAGCGGACAAAAGATGCACCGCACCCACACTTCTCCAGGCAAAGATGAGGCAAATGTCTCCCCACAAACAAGACATTCATCATCCTTGCCCCGAGAAACTGTGGTTGCAGTGTGTCCACTAAGCCTCTTTTTCTTTGGGAGTTTTGAAGAGGACTGTTTTCTCTGGCCCCTCTGCCGACTCTCCTCCTCCAAAGCAGCTTTCACCGCGGTGTCGGTCAGTATTGCTGTTGACCTGCAACATTCAATGAGATAATAGTCAGAATCAGCTTGTTTTTATACAAGCAAGAGAACCAAGACGAGTTAAAAATGACACTATGCCCACCTCTTTCGACCTCTCCTTTTACTTTCTTTCCTCGAGCCAGCCTTTGGATATGGGCGAAGCTTTTCTGGGCTGAACCTCTGTACTGGCGTGCCACTAGATGTTCCTGGAACCACTAGCATACCTGGATAGATGGTATGCACTGGCGATGGAGCTGGCGCTGGTGATGGAGCTGGTGCTGGTGCAGGACGGTCGGTCACGTAAGCTGGAGCAAAGTCTTCCTCACTGAAAATATCTGGATTCAAGGGTCAGATACCGGTACACTCGAACCCAGACGAAATGCTGCTTGGTGTCGCAGCTTGAGGCAGAGCTTTAGCCACAAGACTCGGGATGTTGTAGATGGTCAAAGTTCTTCCAGGGTTCATTCGCATCCAATTGTCTGCTGCACTGTTAATGTTGTGCTTCAGAGGGTCAAAAACGCTTCGGTCTAGCGGCGGAAGACGGTGGGAGCAGTGGGGTGGAAATGACAGGAGTACAATGCCCTGTGACTTGCAAAAGTCAATAGCTACCACGGAGAGGTGTGATGCATGATTGTCTAAGAGTAGCAGCAACTTTGACTCCGGGGTCACGCGGGTGTGTCTTGCAAAATGCTGTAAAAGGCCAAAAATCTGTCTCCTCCATCCACCCCGATCCATTGGCAGAACCAGTGGAGCCAGGGGGACCATCCCGGATGAAGTGGTCATGGAACTTCTTCCTTGGGAAGATAAAGTAAGGGGGAACAAAGTTGCCTTGTGCATTGGCAGCAAAGGCAATGGTCACCAATGTCCCTCTTTCCCGGAGGTCACAGCACCGACCTGGCGCTGGCCCTTGGTGGCAATGACTTTGTCTGGCACTTGAACCGTTGTGGTACCTGAAATAATCAGTGAAATGAATTATTGCTGGTGCAAATCACTGGTGCTTTTAAATTTATCATCCAAATATAAGTTTTTACCTGTTTCATCCATGTTCCAGATGTCATTTGCCTCAAAATTATAGCGGGTGAGGACAGTCTTTAGGTTGTTAAAAAACGCGGTCACGGTGGTCTTGTTGAAGCTGGTGGAACGGGACATGCTGGTGGCTTGAGGTCGACGGATGGACAGGGTTCTGTTGCGCTCGAGGAAGGAGGTGAGCCAATCCTTCCCTGCCATCTGGTTTTTCTTCCATGAACATGGAGTTTTGAGGCCAATATTTTCGGCCAGCTCATATGCAAACTTTCGCACCTAAAAAAGCATAAAAAAAGTTAATTCCCAGATAGCAAGCACCTCCACTCCGGATCTGCCCCGGCTCCAGCTGATCCGTCTCAGAGCCGTGGCTGATCCGGAGCGGAGGTGCTTGCTATATGGCGGTAGTGGTGTAGCTCTGTCTGCGGTGTTACTCGCACCTCTTTAGGACTCAGGCCAAAATATATATCGGCTGCTCTCTTGATATATGCCTGCAGTCTCTTCTCCTGTTCTTCTGTGAAGACTTTGTTGTGAGCCCTGTGCCCCGGGGCCCTGGTCTGCTGCCCTCTTGCCTCTGCCCTCCTCTTGCAGTACCTGAACAGGGTGACATGACAAACGCCATGCACCGCTGCTGCCCTCCTTATACTATCGCCTCTTCGGACATCAAAAAAGGCCCTTGCGTAAACCTCCGGGTCAACCGTTCCTCTCTGGGTAGTTCTGACCCTAACTCTGGGCATTTTCTGTCGGTAAAACATAACACACATTTTTATGGAGCTTTTAAACACAAAATGCGGCCGCAAAGCAGAGAGGGACGAACGTAACTTTTGCTACTTCAGTCCCGACGGTGACTCCTGACATTTGAACGAGGATTACTTCCAAAGTGGAAAAATTCTGACATTTCAAACTGCACCATATGTTGCGGAACTAAACCATCGATCATTTCATCATAAATATGACACATGGAGCGATAAAGACAATCTTTAAATCGAAAAAGTTTAGTATTCGTCTGAATTTACTCACCGCTGTGGAAAACAGTCTTCTCGGTCTTGTGCCGCGAGGAAGACTGGACGCCCCAAGAATGTTCGCGGTTCTGGAGAGGGGCGCGAGCTGCACATGCTGACCTAGTATGACGCATCGAAGTGCGGATGGCTGTGAGTAAATCGCCGTGTTACTTTCGTCCAGAGTTACTTTCGCACCGGCGCTCCCCTAATATTTAGCAAAATAAATGCGTGGATCCTTGCGGAGTTACGCCAGCTTAATTGACGGCTGTTTCCACTATAGCGCCGTCCTTAACAGTACAAAACACTTACGTTACTAATATAAGAAAGCACAATAATTTAAACAGAGCATCTCTTGTAGATCACTTTTGCTATGACAACAAGTGAACGCTGCCGGGAGCGTATTAGCTCAACCGCCGGATCAATAAACACCCATAAAATGACAATTTGGCACAAGTAAATAAAATCAACGCTAACCATCGACAGCCATTACCCTAAGGATCTTAACTAATGTATTGTCACAAGTTGTGATATAATATTTAGAATAATAAATGCGTAGATCCTTGCGGAGTTACGCCAGCTTAGCGCCGTCCTTAACAGTACAAAACACTTAACGTTACTAATATAAGAAAGCACAATAATTTAAACAGAGCAATATAGACAGACTAATTAACGTACTTATAACATTAAAGGTGCTTCGGTGACATTTACACACCTGCAAGAATAAATGACAAAAATCGGAGGCAATTTTATCCTGATAAAAATAATTTATAACTTAATAACTAATATTAAGTTATAAAACTGCAATCCAAATGTTTTATTTTCATAAAATCATAAATATTTTCATCCCCTGCACAATAACGGAAGAAAATGGCAATAAGAAAGAAGAGGTTCCTCATCATGTTAAATAGTGGTTGGAACCCCCCCCAGGCTTACAGAAATGATTTAACCCTACTGCTCAGGAGCCAATGGGAACTTAGGACTCTCAGCCGTTCAAACTGGACAAGTGGCCACAAGGGCTCAACAATCACGTGTTGAAATTACGTGTTAGCAACAGCGTCGACAACCCGTTGTTAACGTGTTCTCTCAACGTCTACGTGTTGTTTACGTGTTGTCTGCCCCAACAGTCTGTTAGCAACACGTTAACAACGTGTGGGAAAAATTGACGGGCCGTTTGTCCCTGTCAGGTAGTTGCGTGTTGTTGTAACTGACGCACCGTGTTGTCAACGTGTTGTCTACGTGTTGTTAACGTGTTGTTTACGTGTTAGAATTCGGCGTGTATTTGACCTGGATGGCGTACCCCATACCTGTTCTTCTTTCTCCCCCAACAGAGGCAACGTGTTGTCAACGTGTTGTTTACGTGTTGTGAACGTGTTGTCTACGTGTTGTTTACGTGTTAGAATTTGCGTGTATTTGACCTGGATGGCGTTCCATTGTCTACGTGTTGTCAACGTGTTAACGTGTTGTTTACGTGTTAGAATTTGCGTGTGTTTGACCTGGATGGCGTTCCATATTCCGCTGCACCACCGAAATGGCACGCCTTGCCACGACGCATTACGCGGCATTGCGGGGACAAAAATCGTGCAAGTAACAGGGTGGCATTCCTGTTAGGGTAAGGGTTAGGGTGTGCTTACTCAAAGCTCTGTGCTGTAGAAATTCACTTAATGACCCTGCTGTGGAGGTTTGTATCTAGCGTCAACCAACACATGCTCTCTCACTAAATCGACAGATAACAGTAGACATGCCTTGCTTTTATGATTTCAGGATACTGAATATTAAGAAGTGGTAGGAAAAAAATGGTGTTTAATTTTATTTCCAGAACAAAACAATCTAATCCACCTTAGTAAAATTGTGCAAATAGTCGCGAGAGTTCTCATCAAACCTATCCATCGACCCCCTTCCCCCTGGAAGACTTCACCCATGCAGTATATACACAAGCAATTGCTTCACCGGGGGTCGGTGTGTCGATGAATTCAACACGTTAGATTCACCATTAAGTAAGTTATTTATTTATTTATTTTTGATTACCGATATACTTGACCTTCACTGTGGTGCCATTACTGGAAGTCACTGGTGTTAATAATGGTCACTCGAATTAAAAGTAGGCCTATGCGCTGATGATTTTACACTATTATTTTCATCTGAAAGGGTTCCTAATATATTACTACTCTATAATTTTTTTTGGTGAAAATGTACTGGAAAATACTATTGTAGGCAATGAGAACAAAAAGATCACTCCCACAAGTATATTGAGGTAAAAACATGGGGATTAAACGAAAACACAAAGCATCAATTTTATGTAACAATTAAAAGGTGTTGCAATTTTTTTTTATTCTTGTGTAGCATGAATGCATTTTTGAAGGCTCATTCCATGATTTTTGATGCTAAAAAATTTGTTTGAACTGTTTTGAGGCAATATTAATCTGCAAAAGTACCTCTGATGGTTAGTTGTTCCAGTATATATGGCGACATGAACTATGAGCAGTGTCACAGTGTTAAACATGATGGCATGACAGAAGGAGCTCTCTGAGACTGTTTGTGGCCATATCGTGGCCTTACTTCATGTTGGTTGGTCACTTAAAAAAATTTCTTAAGATGTTAAATGCTGCCATGACACTGTAAGAAACACCATCAAGCATTTCAAAGAGGCCGGTTTGCTGAAAACTAGTGGCTATAGAGATGCGAAACGGGAGAGAAGTGCCTCTGATGTTTATTATCTGTGTATGAAAAAAAAAAAAAAAAAAAAAAAAAAAAAGGCGGTTGAAAGCACGACTTGATAGCGCCAGAAGTGAAGAAATCAATGCATTAAGATCTGCTATTTCCAGACGCTTGTGTGGAAATGGTCTACTGCCAAAACACACATTCTTAGAGCTGGCAACATCAAAAAAAGACTTGATTTTGCCAAGAAATTCAAGCATTGGACATCAATGGACTGGAAAAAAAGTCCTTTGGACCAATTAATCAAAATTCATAATTTTCTCATCCAAACGCAGAACTTACGTGCACCGTAGAGTTGGAGAACATTTCAAAAATGACTGTTTAACCCCTTCAGTAAAATATAGTGCCGGTAATATGGTTTGGGGTTAAGTCTGCTCGAAAGGAGCCGGTGATCTGATAAAGATCAACAGAATAATGGATCAAAAGAAGTATCACAACATCCTTTTGAGGCTCGCTTTGCCATCTGGAAAGAGACTGATTGGTCAGGGATTTTATTTTCAACCTGACAATGACCCTAAACACACTTCTAAGTTGTACAAGAAATATCTCAGCTGAAAATATACATCTGGTGACATTAAAGTTATGACTTGGCCTGCTCAAAGTCCAGATCTTAATCCAATTGAGCAACTCCGTAGTAACATCGAAAGAATCTCATTGGAATGAACTTCAAACCATATGGAATGGTTTAGTATGTGAAGAAATAAAAAATATGTGAAAACTATGCCTTAAAGATTAAATGCTGTAATCAAATCAAAGGGTGGCCACGCCAGATGTTGACCTTTTCTCTTATGTTTTTACTATATGTCGTCTATATGATCCAATAATACATTAAATAAATACTGGAATAGTCCTTGGTCTCTGATTTATATTCATATAATATTTTTGACAGATTGTGCCTTGGTAGTTTGATAGCCATTTCATCTCCTTTCTGCTCTTTGAGAATTAAGAATCAACTATAAGGGTTACCTGTGATGGAGCGCGAGATTTTAACCCACCATTTGAGCCCAGTGCGATGTGCGTCTGTCCGAGACTATACCCCGCTTTTCGGGTTTAAGGCTACCTCGGGATACTAAATATTATTCAATGGCGGAGATTAATTGGCTTTTAATTTCCAGAACAAGACAATCTAATCCACGGTTTGTGAACGAATTGTGCATATAGTACTTTTATTTCCAGCCTGCACTTTTACTTACCAACAAAGGAAAAGTCGTCAAAACAGTCAGGATGGGCGTATCTATGGGGTGTATGGGCGCAGTCACTCAATCACAGCACTGTCAGTGTGGATTTATTGATTCGCCGCTCCTTTTACAGATAGAAGTTTGAAGGGATAGCAGCTAACTAGGAGCAAGTATATCTATCTCATATCTCATTAACTAAACATGGTTTGTGACTATCGTGTTATAACAGGGAGGTACTCAAAGACAGTGACACGTCCTCAACGAATAGTCGTCTATTGGCCTAATTCTAGTATGATGGCTCATGGATTTACTTTTCAATACACACGCGCATTTACTTTTTTCAAGCCACATGACCTAGACCTGGTCATCTGGCTTAAAAAAAATGTTGTAATGCTAAATTTTAACCAATATAATTGGATGAAAAGGGTCGATCCGGCCAGGATTCACTTTGCTGTCCTGAGCCTGGCAGGGAATGAGACCACACGATGAAATTTGAGAACAATCGTGGACTGGGTAGCTGGCGGCCTCTGGTGGTTATACGCAGGAACTGTGACAATTCTGATTAGTTTTTCCTGTTATCTGAGCGGCCAGCTTTTATGTGTCGGGTCTGAGTTAGTCATCGAAGTTTGAGATGAAATTATTTTATTAGCCAGAAAGCGCCACAAGCCCCTCTTTTGTTAACTTGTACTTTGGTGATTGTCGTCTTAAAGTGTAATTGTGTGTAATTGTTGAATTAATTTTTGTGATGTATTTCATGGCTGTAATATGAGAATGTTTTAAATGTTTTTATTAGTGAATGTGGGAAAGATTTACTGAAATTTCAAGCCAATCATGTTGGGGTTGATGTTATTCAGCAGGTACTGAGACTCTAGTCCAGGTAAAGGGAGGCAGAGCATTTTTTGCTGAGAATGTTAATTAAGATTCAGATTAAGATTCAGACAAATTTATTTATCCCAGAGGGCAATTCATTTGTAGCTCATACTCCATCCACAAAAAAAAAAAAAAAAAAAAAAACACACACAACAAACATTCATGTCAAAAACATTCATGTATACACAACTATAAAAAATAATAATAAAATAAGAAAGAATAAGTTGTAATTTAAAACCATCCAATCAATAAAACACTCAAATTCCCAAGTGCGTTAATACAATGGCATACATCACATATTTGACTCTGTGTATTTGGCGCACAGGTGTAAAGTGTACACACTTCTCACTGTACACACTTCTTGAGCACTAATATATACAAGCCCAAATCCGAAATAGTTGGGACGAAGTGTAAATTGTGAATAAAATCAAAATGCAATGACTTTCAGATCACATGAGCCAATATGTTATTTACAATAGAACATAGATAACATTTCAAATGTTGAAACTGAGACATTTTACATTTTTATCCACAAAATGAGCTCATTTCAAATTTTCTGGCTGCAACAGGTCTCAAAAAAGTTGGGACACAGGCAAAAAAGGGATGAAAAAGCAAGTAATATATAAGAGAATCAGCTGTAAGAACATTTAGCGAGTAATTACATTAACTGGCATCAGGTGTGTAACATGATTGGCTATAAAAGGGATGTCTTAGAGAGGCTGAGTATCTCAGAAGTAAAGATGGCCAGAGGTTCTCCAACCCGTGATGGTTTGCATAAAAAAAAATTGAGGAATACTTGAAAAACAATGTTCCTCAACATCAAATTGCAAAGGCTTTGAAGGTCTCATCATCGACAGCGCATAACATCATCAAAAGATTCAGAGAAACTGGAAAAATCTCTGTGCGTGAGGGACAAGGCCGAAGACCTTCACTGGATGCCTGTGATCTTCGGGCCCTCAGACGCCACTGCATCACTCACCAGCATGATTCTGTCATTGACATTACTAAATGGGCAGAGGAATACTTAAAGAAACCACTGTCTGTAAACACAGTCCGCCGTGCCATCCACAGATGCCACCTAAAACTATCATGCAAAAAGGAAGCCATTGTTGAGCATGATCCAGAAGCGCCGCCGTGTTCTGTGGGCCAAGGCTCATTTAAAATGGACTGTAGCAAAGTGGCAAAGTGTCCTGTGATCAGACGAGTCCAAATTTGACATTCTTGTTGGAAATCATGGGCGTTGTGTCCTCCAGGCTAAAAAGGAGAAAGACCACCCCTCCTGTTATCAGCGTGCAGTTCAAAAGCCAGCATCTCTGATGGTATGGGGATGCATTAGTGCATATGGTGTGGGACACTTGCTTGTTTTAAAAAGCACCATGAATGCTGAAAGGTATATAAAGGTTTTAGAGCTGTTATGGCCCCAATTTGTTATGGCGTCAATTTGTTATGACGTCACGGACAGCAAGGGATGACAGACAAAATTCTTAAACTTCAACAGATTTAATTAAACAAACAGAACTAATCTACTATCTACCTCTACTGACCAAGATTGAAATAATAATAAAAAAAATAGTTACAGTCCCTCGGTAATGGAGATGGCGCTGCTATGTTGCGATGTCTGGGGACAGGAAAATGCTCCAACACAGGCAAAAATCCACAAAAAGCTTCACAGGTCTTGAAAAGAGTGACAGGTCTGGTCAAATGTATCCTTCCACTATTTCTCCTTGCAATGTCTCCTTCTACTCCTACTCTCTCAATTTTTTCTCCTTATATACTCTTTTCAGCCCCCTCTGAGGCATGCCCGGGACATGCCCAAACCTAGTTTTAGATTGCTTTACAAAAAAAAATGTCAATACTGCCATCTAGTGGCTTTTTACCACATTACAGAGCAACATATGCTCCCCTCCAGGAGACATCTATTCCAAGGAAGGCCTTGTGTATTTCAGCAGAACAATGCAAAACCACATACTGCAGCCATTACAACAGCATGGCTTCGTAGTAAAAGAGCCCGTGTGCTGAACTGGCCTGCCTGCAGTCCTGATCTTTCACCAATTGAGAACATTTGGCGCATAATTAACCAAAAATTCCGTCAAAGGAGACCCAAAACTCTCCAGCAGCTGGAAGTCTGTATTAAACAAGAGTGGGATCAAATTCCAGTGGCTAAACTCAAGAAACTTGTCTCCTCAATGCCCAGACGCCTCCACTCTGTGTTAAAAAGAAGAGGGGATGCTACACCATGGTAAACAGGCCCCTGTCCCAACTTTTTTGAGACCTGTACCAGCCATCAAATTTGAAATGAGCTCATTTTGTGGATAAAATTGTAAAATTTCTCAGTATCAACATTTGCTATGTTATCTCATTTCTTCTGTGAATAAAATACTGGCTGGTGTGATTTGAAAGTCATTGCGTTTTGATTTTATTCACAATTTACACTTTGTCCCAACTCTTTCAGAATTGGAGTTGTTTTTGCTGTCTTTCTGATGAGACGTTAAACCGAGGTCCTGACTCACTGTGGTCATTAAAGATCCTATGACACTCTTCGACAGGAGTGGGGGGTTCCCCGGTGTCATGGCTAAATTCCCAATCTGGCTCTTTCAACCTGCCACCTAATCATCCCCTGATCTAATTGGCTGCGCAACTTGTCCTCTCCCTCCCCACCTCAACCCCCAGGGCTCCCTTGAAAAAGAGATTTCAATCTGAACGGGACTTTCCTGGTTAAATAAAGGTTAAACAAGGCAATCAGAGATGGCAGACTTCACCCCATTCACGCAAATATTGGCAAGTGCGGAAACACAAACAAACACACAGAGCCGGTAAAAACAGTACCTCACGTCCACTCCGTGGGGTGAAGTAAAAAATAAATAGAGCAGAATTTGTCAGGAGCAATTTTGGTCATCTTATACTCAGGCAGACGGTGGGCACGAGAGGAAATATGAACAGTGCTAGTTGATTCATGAATGCAAGACATTTTCCTGTTTGAGTTCTGTCATTATTATTCTCTGCCGCCTTCCTGAATTGTTTTTCAATGAACCTGAGTCTGGAAGGGAAGACTGGGACTCAGGATTCAGGAGGCCGGCCTCGCTCATGATGTTCCCAGAAGAGCGAGGGGATACCTCAGGTCACTCCTCCACCAATGCAAATGAAATATACACAGGAAATAAAAACCATAAGCTTGAATGCTAACAGTTTATGGAGTCTGTGTTCTGCCAGTATCCAAAATGACAATTTTCCTTGTACTATCTGCAATTTCTCAGTTTTGGTGCATTCGGCAACATCTCGTTATTACTGAAACAGTAGTTGCAAAAGTTCGTTTCACACTCTGAATGTCCGAACAAATAAACAAACCACATCATTTTTGGGAGATAAACCATCTGTCATGTACTTTGGGGGGGTAAGCATATTTAGACAATCCACACCGTCCATGTGGACACAGTGATATGAAAACCACAAAGGAAAAACGATCAAAGTCCAATTATATGGTGTTCATATAATTTCAAAGATATTTTGTAATGCACCAGCTGAGCAAGTCTTGCTCTTCCTGGCTTTGTCATGCAATGTTCTGGGTAAACACTGAAACACTGCGGTCTTTCAAGCTCAGCCTGCATCATACTCTAATGGCTGGAACGTCACCACAGACAGGACGTGTTTACAACAGCTTATAAAGGAGACACACAGGAATGCAAACATATTGAATTAATACAAAAGTTTCATCAGCAAAGCACACTTGTTGTAACTTGATAGGAATTTCATGAGGGTCGACAGTTTGACCGTTTGGTTACGGGGAGGAAAATCTGCCGAAGAAGAGGATGCTGCGGGATTGGTTGTGGCGGATGAAGAAGAGGAAGGGGTGATCGGCGATGAATTTATGTTGCCCCGGTGACGAGAACAGGCCTAAAACCACATAAGCTGCACTATCAAATGCGGCCTCCGTGCCCTCCTCGTTTACCTCCACGAACGACTTGTGGGTCATGTTGGAGAGGAAGGCCCCTCCCTCCGCGTTTATCCCGCTCAGGTCCGCTCGCACCCCGTCAAAAACGTCGCTCATCCCCAGACGACCCAGAGGCACGCTCAGCTGATAGTCCACCTCCAGTTTGAATCTGGGCAGGTAAACTCTGATATCTGTACCTCTCTCCATGTTGTTTCTGTCTGTCCAGCTGTCAATCTTCTCCAGAGTGAGCTCTCTCTCAAGCTGATTGGTGCAGAGCGGAAGAGAGGGTGGGGAATGACGAATGGCATTTAACCAACACGCAACTGGAATACGCTAGAAAATGTCAGGGCTGCCCAACACTGCTCCTGGAGGTCTACTGTCCTGCAGGTTTTCACTCCCAAAACTAGCAAAATGCACCTCACTTACTAGCCAGCACTCTTACTGTTCTCTCTTTTTTATCGATGCACCAAATTAGAGTTGAAATGGCGACTTACAGGATGGTCAGCCTTCAGGAGCAGGGCTAGGCAGCTCTGTTGCAAATTGCAAGCATGACATCGTAACACCAGCAAAGTCGATACCTTTTTGAGCGAGCTGCCGAATATCGAAAAGCTGGGCAGGAGGACAATCATACTCAACTCCTCCTCCTCGTAAGGCAGCTCCACCACTTGCAGGCTGTATTTGCGTATGTAGTTGTAGGGGTACTTATCCATCTGGTACATCATTTGCACTGGTTTGCTCCGAAACTGACACCACAAGAGGAGGAAAAAAAAAAGATTTTTATTTCCTCCCTTCATCCAACAAGAGGGCCTAAAATTATTTGGAAGTACCCCAGCTTTCCTACACCCTTTCTGAGTTAACGTTAAAAAGCTAGCATTGAAGGTTAAGTACAAGAGCTTCCTTTCCTAGTTTCTCTCCGTAACTTCAGTCAGTTTCACTGGTTTCTGTCGTGTTTTTTACACCTTGCTTTGACATAAAACTTCCAGGAAATACTGGATCTGTTTGGTTTCATGTCAAATTCCCTAATCATGCACGCTTCAGGTATAGCAAGGGTGGGTGCTCTCAAACCAATGCACTACTGTAAATCACCACATATCTGTGGACACCTGCTTGACCAATCTAATTTTTTGAATCTGTATTCATCCAGGGAAGTTCTACTGAGAACTTACTACCTGATCATACTACCAGCCTGATCGAACAGTTGCAAGGGAGGAGGGATAGAGAGAAACAGGCGCGCGGGAACACATTTTAGGTCAGGGGTGCTGTATATTAGGTAGCCAAGTTAATGGGGAAGTTTCTTCATATATATTATTCTACCATTCATTCCAGCGAATACTGCATTTTGATTGGTTAACACCAGGTATCTATTCACCGGTAAACTACCATCAAGACCTCGCGCTGCGTGAAGAGCTCTCGCTTGATTATCCAGCCGCTTCAATATAAAACATAGGCTTACTCATATCTGTTTCCAAGAAAGGCGACCGCTATGGCGTCGGACATTCCCACTTCAAACTTCGACTTCGGAACTTTAGAGAAAATATTTCACAATGATGATATCAAACCTGAATGGTTTGATTATGATTTTGATATTTCTGAACCAGTTAACACCACAACACTCGGTAAGTAATATGTAAGAAGTCGTTTATAAACTTAGGTAAACGCTGCCTCAGAGACATCATTTGAACAGTTCAAAGTATCCTATTACATAAAAAAAATAAAAAATTCACTGCGTATTTGTTGTTAAAGTTAAACTTTGCTCATGTAGATACCGATGTAGTGTAACTTATGTATATTTTGAACAGTTCAAATGACGTCTCTGAGGCAGCGTTCAAGTTTATAAACGACTTCTTACATATTACTTACGAAAGTGTGTTGAAGTGTTAACTAAAAAATATTTTCGTAGGGGTGTTGACAAGAGTCATGGTAGAATGGAGATAAACCTGCAGTTTTTTTTCGAGCACCGGTATTTATGGTAGGCTAGATACTTGGATCCCTCGATAAATCCCTCGTGTTAAAAAAAAAAAAAACTAGGTTTATCTCCTAATTATACCGGATATAATGCCGTTTTCATGCACTTTAAGATTGGTATCTCTGCAGCACGGTACCCGATGTTCCATATTAACGCCATATGCGCACAAAATTCCAGAACCAACCGGTGATTGGCAGCGCCACCAGCACCTGTGCACCATGCTACCTGCAGGAATGAGTGACGAGGTATCTTGCAAATATAGTATCAAATGTTTTATAGTGTCCACATGATATTGTTTGTGCATTTGAATAAACAGCTATGCTAATTGCAATGCTAATTATTGGCAGTAGTAGTTTAAATGTTCAGTCTAGCTTTCTCACAGACAGCTTGCAAATGTATAAAAGTATTTGTATTCTGATAATAACGTAATTACAATATCTAGTTATACCGAGTTAACGTCCTTCATCGAGAAAACAGATAATTATCATATGACTGTAATATGCCCAATTAGAATTTAGCGAAGCTTCCAGAGCTTCTGACACAAACTCTGATGTCAGCTACGGACCAGCGCAGCCCCGAGGGAGAGGACGAGCAACCGGATGTCGAGGCTGAGCGAGGGGGCGAGTTAGCAGCGCAAATGTAAAGATGTTTGCAATGTTTGATGCTCGGACTTAGTGTGTACATAATCTCCTAATATCTCCATGACAAGCTACGCAGCACGTCGCTAAATAAGCAAGCTAACATCCCGTGTTTGGCATGTACCTGTCCCAACAGTAAGCAGGCCAACTCCACGTCGCTATTCAGCCTCAGCCTCTCCTTCAGGGCTAGGAAGCGGGTGAAAGCCAAGCCGGTATTCTTCACTCTGGTTTTCGAGCGTAATTTGTCCGCGGCACGTTTCGTCTCCGTGTATTTTTTTTATTTTTTTTTTTTAGCAGTGTCCGCCATAGCTGCTAGGCTGTCTCCCATAGTAACACGTTTTGACCTTTGACGTTAGAACGTAGCCTACATAAACACGAATTTTAAATACATGTCAGTCATTTTTATGCATTATTTTTACATTCTGATATGAATTTCATTGTGTAATATTTTTAAATTGCTCAGATGGCGAAATTAGTAATGATAAAAAACGTTTTATTCTGCTCAGTAAGGGGGTGCTCAGCACCCTCTGTACCCCAGTAGGGGGTGCTGCAGCACCCTCAGCACCCCACTTCCCGCGCCCTTGGAGAGAAACACGGGTAAAGCCCCTGGAGCAATTTTGGGGTTAAGGGCCCAACTGTAGAGTTCAGCCCAACATTATCTCTCCTGTTGAAGCCAGAATTTCAACAGTTATCAGTCAAGTAACTGACAACTGGGCTAAAAATCCACCCAAAATTTGATTCCACAATCATAGGCATGAATATGGAGTTGGTTGATGATTTGCTGCTGTAGCAGCCTTCTGCCTTCTGTGAAGGCTTGGTGCTAGATGTTAGAACATTGCTGCGGGGATTTGTTTCCATGTATGCCAGTAAAGCATTAGTGGGGGATGGCCAGTGTTGTTAGGTGATTAGTTCTGGCTCACTCTCATATCTCCTGTGGAAAATTTTCCCAGAAAGAGTGGAAGCTCTCAGGGGAATCAAATTTATATTAATGCCTATGGATTTAGATTGGGAGGTCATAAAAGCTCCTGTCAGTGTAATGGCCAGGTGTCCCAGTATGTTTGTCCGTACAGTGTACCTTCAAACTAATGATGGATCTTAGCCTGTTTTCAATCATTCATTGAAATTAGCATTCCATTAACTCAGAAAACACTCAACACCACCTGGTGGGGACAGTTCTCCTCATTAGGGTTATATGAGAAATGAAGTTAGTTATTTCAATGTGAAATTGCATTTCAAAGTTAACATTATTTAGTCGTGGATACTTGTTGGTGACCTATGTTTTCTTAGTAATTTAAACAATTATGAAGTGCAGGTTTGACAGCTTGCATTGAGGATGTGCGTACAGCAAACACGCAAGTTAGCAGAATAGTTTATCTTTTTCGTAAAGTGAACGAAACATTTTTCTGAATTGAGTGCACTATTTAATCGCCACAGCACTGCAGTAGGAAGAAAGCTGTGAGTTTAATTACCGATGGGTTATTTAAATCACTGGAAAACTCTTTAATCAAGGAGAATGATTGAAAAAGGTCAAGACTACTTATTTGTAAAAAGGGATTTTTCTAACCCCATCTAATTTCAGTCATGTAGCGGTCATTAGCACAGAGTCATCTGCAATGTCACGGTATGCAATAGAGTCAAGATTTTCTAACAGTAGAACCAAGAGACCAAGTTCAAAAGCATTTTCAGAGCAAGGAGGGTCGACAAATTTGAGGCCATGTAATGCATTAAATTAAAAGCAAGGAAGCTCACTCGACTGATTCTGAAGGCCATTTCTTTGGTCTGAGTGGCATCGAACTTGTGCAGCCAGTTTCCTTTGAAGTAGATGGCATTCACGAGGGTCAGCTTCGTCATCTGCGAGATGGTCCCTGGCATCAGAAGGTCTTTGATTTTACCTGTGGGTTTAACACGTAGAATCTAGAGACACTTGAAGGAGAGAGAGTGCACTCTAGATCTAAGGACAAGCATTCCCAGAAGTGATAGATATTTCACATGATCTGTTCTGTCGCCTACCGTTGGTCTGCTCCTCTGCCCATTGGTTAATCCGTTTCCGTGACTCCTCTGCAGCACCAATGAAATCCATGGGCACCAGATCTGCACTGTAGAACTTCTGTGTGGACTCTAAGAACTCCTGAAACGCAGTCATTCATTCTGTCAGCCTCCAGGAGGTGCAGATAAGGTGGATTCCCCCGCAGGAGAGAAATGTAAAGTATTGGAAGTCGATCTCACCGGGAGAAAGTTTAAGGTCTGTTCTCCGTAGAGACGGTTGGCGAGTTTTAGGACGTACAGGGCAGCAGGTTGATTGATAACAGCACTGAGAGCCTGAAAATCTGAGTGTGCATTAACTGCTTTATTCAAACAAAGAACCTGAGAGGTAGAGAGAGGGAGAGAGAGAGAGAGAGAGAGATATGGATAACAGGAGCCCCCAACACAGAGCATCACACACACAAACACACACACACCCAAATGCAAAAACACACACACAATGTGCGTGTATATACAGTATACTACCATTTAAAGTATGGAATCATTTGTTGTTTAAGTATTTCTTGCTATTTTGTTCAATAATAGTGCTTGTATAATTGTACATTATGTGAAAGAAGCACCAAATTGTATTTCAGATTTTCTGTACAGTATTTCAAGTATTTGGGGGGAGAAAGAGTATAAATGATAAATTTGCCTACATTAGAGATTTCTCAACAAAGTATACCTCATGAGATTCATTCACTGCTTGGTAAATTGTATGCATTTGGGATATTAAAGGTACTGAGGTATCATTCTCATGGATTTCAGTATTTCCCCTTGGTGTGTCTTTAAGATGGGACACTTCCAGCTTATCATTGAAGGGCTAAAAAGGGTTTAGGTCACATGACTGAGCTGGCAAGACCGCATTTCATCATTGTCTTTCCAGAAAGTTCCTGCAGAGTTTAGATCTGTGGGCGAATCCGAATTCTCTAAACATCACGGAAGCTCCCTTGAGAACGAACATAACCCAGAGATGGAATGGCTGGTGGCCACCCTGCCAAGGAGTGTCCAAATGGTTTATATCATTGAAGAAAGGAGGCTATTTGCTCCTTCAATGCTTAATTCAAGAAAGGAAACACGAGATCATCCTGGGGACAAAGGACTGATTGATTATGGACCACAATCCTTTGCAGCTGTAGCAGTTACAAAAGTCATTCGTTGTAGTTTTCCTGTTTAAACAGTCATGGCATTATCAATCGCAGACAAGCCCATAACGTGTTGACAGAAAGGACATCCGTTTTTTTTTTTTTTTTTTCAAACGTCCTGAGGTACCATCAAAATCTCCCTGCGACTTTCCCTTGATCCACGTGACCTTTTCAAGCGCAGTCAAAAGAAAAATGGAGAGGAAATAAAAAAAGGCCATCTGTGCAGGCTAATTTAGATGCATCCGATGTTTTAGGTTGTTGTTTTGGAATGTAGCAATGTTTCTTCCATTTGATCTATGAGAAAATCATCCCAGATTTTCAATCTGACACTGAAGTCATCTTTTAATAAAAAAATATGCGCACAGATGGAAATGATATGGTGCACTGCAAACGACATTGCGAGCTGGAAATGACCATGAATAAGCTTGATTATGTATTTTGATGACAGTAGCCACTTTCGACATCCATTGCATGTCATGACTCTGGGTTCTGGCTATGTCTTTTATTTATTGATTTTGCTTATTGTACATTCTGGTTTTTCTGTTCACGTCATTTCTGTATTCATTGCACTATTGTCACCCCTGTCTTTTGATCAGTATGGTACATTCCGTCCTCCCAGTCTGCGTGCCCACATGCTTCGGGTGATTTCAGTGGTTTCTGGTGTTTCACATTATTACTTCAATTCTCGTTTACTTCCTTCTCTCTGCTTTCCTTGATTACTAATAATACTGACATTTATATTTTGTATTATACTTACTAACCTAATTAATCCATGTACATACTACTAACTAACTAACGAGCACTTGGGTTAATTTGTAAAGTTGCACCGCTACTAATTACTAGTAAAGCAATCTCAGCACTCGCCCTGTTCTAATCTCCGCCCCTTGCTTTACTTTCCCTGTATCTCCCTGTGATTCCGTGAAATCTTTCGCACTCCTGCACTCCTTGATCTGTGCACATAGAACTCCTTGACCAGAGCCGTTTATCTGTCATAGGTTGTCTATGTGTATCCTGTCCATGTCTTGGCGCCTGCCAATTATTGTGTTTAGGACTTCCCCATGTGTATTTCCCTTTGTAATTAGTTCTTATCCAATTCACCTGGCCCTGCATAGCATGTGACTTCCCTCTTGTGTATTTAAGGACTTCACTGCAGCTTTAACCTTGTCAGAACGTTGATCAATTTTCACTAGTGCAGAGAGCCTCGCATGCCTTTTGATTATTGCTTCTTACTACGACACTTTTTGTACGACCTTGAGATTGCCTTGCCCCTTTTTGTTCTTGTTTGCTACTTTCTGGATTTTGACCCTTTTTCTGTACGACCACGATTCTTGTTATTGACGCCCTGTGTATGACCTACCCTTCTGGATTTTTGACTACCATTTTTGGATTACTGCTTTATGTACCGTTACACATCTGCTTCTCTGGTTTCGACCCCTGCCTGTTTATCGACTTCGTTTTTGGATTTTGACTTTGGCTTGGCAATTCCTGTGTTTTCTGGTTTTGACCCTTTTATAATAAAGGGTTATGTTTTTTGGAATTGTGGTACTCACATGTGGTTCCTGAACGCACCATTACATTGCAGGCTTTATCAAGTATATTTTTGCTCAAATATGTTCATAAAATTGAAAAAATTTCAGTCATTTCCTTTACATGCTGTCATGCCATTCTGCGATGAAAATGACAGTGATTGAAATGACATTTAGACTATTTTCAGAATAAAATGGCAAGAGTAATTTTCTTGCTAAGTTTGAGTTCATAGTTAACCTTGTATGTAGCCTAAATACATGCAACAGAATGACATTTTCACCAATTTTCATCCAAAATGAGGCACACAATATTATTATATTCTGTTCGCAAGTGATATTAACCTTTACTTTTCTTTGTTTTCTTCACTAATTGCATGCTCCATACTTTATATCAAGAATGTTCTTCATTGACACTAGCGTTTCTTTGATGAGCACACTAACTTTTGAAAAAATTTTCTTTATGGCAAAATTGTTGGCTGTGATGGAAATGACGGCGCAATTGAGGGACATCTATAATTTGTGTAAAACTTACGAAAATAATTTTAAAACAGTAAATATGTTGTTCATGTTTATTTCACTCTTTCTTAACATGATCATTGTATATAACTGTAATAAAATGTTTATGACAGATTTTTTTATATCTCAAGATTAAAAGGATGGGGCCGGGATACAAGTTAAAACAATGGAATTCACTTAAAGATGGCATTTGGAAAGTAACAGAATTAAGTAACAAAAGCATGTTAAAACGTAGCCAAGGCAGTTTTAATGTAAACTTCACACAATAAAAAGAAAAGAGGATATTTGTTAGTTTTATTCAGAATCGACCTGTTGGACGTAAAACTGCTCAGAAATGAAGAAACGCCAACCTATGTGCTCACATTCTTCGAAACACACGGAAATTCACAACAGCTGAAAAAAGTTGTCATAGCTGTGCCAATGACTGCACCTGCTAAAAAAAAGATGGTGGTGATGAATCTGCATAGATTGTTGTATTCAATAAGATATTGGTGCGTGCAACCCCATTTCCAAGGAAGATGCAAGACAGCATTGATTTGTAAATCATCCCTGACCTGTGTTAAATTCCAAATGATGCAAAGACATGATATTTTACATTTTCCTTCCATACTTTATGGTTTTATTTTATTTGTTTGGAATTTTATGCCTGCAACACCCTCCAGAAACACTGGCCCTGGGGTGTGTACCTGAGTTACTCCACCTGTCCTCTCAGCATCCCTCCACACACTCTCACTCCCGACTCCTGACATAGTGACGCTCTGTCCATACGATGATGTGCAACACGACGCGAGTCCTTCGGTGTTGTTGACATCGTTGTTAAATGGGACTGGCGAAATATAATTGTAATTTCATGACTGTGATATTGATCCAAGATTGGGATTTGAGAGAAAGAATCAGATAATTTCATTAATGTATTACATTGATCTGAGATAGGGATGGGGGTACGGTATATTTATTACACCCTCGGTGATTCTTGCAGATGGGGTATTGTCATCTCTTCCGCTGTCCGACTCTGTCTGTCTTCCCATCGATTGTTAGGCTCACGCTCTAGCTGCTGAACCGTTGCAGGGACAGTCCTCAAATTTAAACAGGTTATGCATACTGAGTTTCGCCAGGAGCCTATTTGAGGTCAAGGTCCTGGCTCTGATTTTGACCTAATTTTTACTAGGTCAAAGGTCAGGCACGCCAAGCGGTATATCTAGTTTCTTTTTGTATTTGGGGTGGTTGGTGGCGTAGTGGTCAGTGCTGCTGACCTGCTACCAGGAAGCTTTGATTTTGATTCCTGGCTGGTATATTTTTTGCCGTGTTTACTATTGTGGTTTAATACTGATGCTGTCGGCTTTGTATTGAAGTCTTCGGGGATAGGGGTCAGAATCACAAACATACTCATGAATCATGACATGATCAAAATATTTTGCCCACAAAAATGATGCCATGATACAGGTGACTCCTATTCCTAGTACAATACATCACAATATCTGTCCAACTGATTTGGGGGGAAAAAAAAAAACCCATACAGTAGAGCAGATAGGTTTCATGATGCAAAAACCATGTTTGGTCAAATTTTATCTTGAGCAGTGAAGTAGTAATAAAAAGTGCATGTAGGCCCAGCCTGCTTATTGCTGCAAAAAAAGGGGGGGGGTTGCTGCATACTTTTTAAAATCAAATTTATGACTTTTTGAGACATTGTAAAGAACTAAACAAAGAAAAATTACTAACCTTTCCACAGCAGAACAAACACACTGTAAAACAGGTGCAGCATGTCAGCAAAACTGAGAAAAAATTGAACACACACATATATGATTTCTCACTGAGGACCAGGACTGAAAGTGAGCGATTCGTGGGTTGATTTTAAAATGTCACACAAAAATAACATTCCCAAAAGGTTTCAGGAGCCTAAAGTTATGTCATCAAAGTACTTTAACTCTGACACGTTTCGAGTCTTATATTAACCATGTGCAACCTTTCTTGAACCATGTTGCAGGCATTAAAATCTGAGGGGGCGCGTATTAAATAAATAAATAAAAGTTTATAAGATAAACATTAAATATTTTGTCTCGTGTTGTTTTCAATTTAATACAGATCAAAGATGATTCACTAATCACTGGTCATTTTTAGTTTTTCATCTTCCATTACGTCCCAACTTTTTCGGATTCGGAGAATCACCATCACCCAGCCACTCAGCCACACAAGCGACAAGAGACTCATAAATTAATGCTACGCTCGGCGACTATCGCGCAGAGTAGCTCGCTCGCCTCCGGACTCTGGATAATTCATGTCGCCGAAGTTTCCGCAACATCTGCTCAATACCACTGCGCATGCAAAGCGAGTAAAGCTTACCTTCGCCATCTGGTCAGCCGTTCTTCCTCTGGCCCCCAATAACACCATGGCCAGAGCTGAAGACGTGCCCATGGGCGAAAAGAATATGTTTGCACTCGCATTACTTTCACTCAGAGTCCGGTACAGATCTAAGGCAAACGTAGTGTTGGCACTGGTAAGACTGTTCATCGCTGGTTATTCTCCGGCCTCAGGTATGTAGGTGCCAGAGGAAGTGAGCACGCCGTTAAAAGATCTAGTGAACAAGCGAAATAAAACAAAATTTTCAGTTTTGAAATTAGCGACAGCCTGTTGCCTGTCAAGGGTATAACCCATCAGGCAGTCACGATCTAAATTATTTTTTCTTTTCCCGTACAACGAGATGGGGTTTGACTAAAGCTTAATTCGACGCGCCAACCATTCGTTTACTCGTAGTCTGACCAGTTTACAAGCCTTCTCAACACTTGATGGCATAATTTTCGTTGCACTTCCTTTTTGCCTGGGGATGACGTCGATACCCCCTCTGCGTCGTTTAAAAAGCCGCAGTCTTTTATTCACCGCTAGACCGTAGCTGAGAATAAACGGATAGGAGCGTGACAGATCCCTTCCCTGCTGCTGGACGCTGTATTTAATATTATTTACACGGGCTGTTCTGTCAACATGATGAGGACATCCTGATTTGTTTACGGAGAACCAGCAACAGTTGAGAGACGTGGGCAGCAATAAAAAAAAAAACAGAACAGAAAATCTCATTTCCTGTGCTCGACACTGAGCCTCACTGCAGCTGGAAAACGAGCAAAACTGACTTTGTCTGACTTTATCAGGACTAAGTCATATTCACTGATGGCTGCGTTCATGAATCGTCGCCTCATATGGAAGATTGACAGCGTGCAAAATTGCGTTAATGCGTAATGTGCCAAGCAAGCTTTGACCACACCCAGACAGCACACAAACGTCGCACCGATGTCGGCCTTAGAAAGGCACGTCGGCCGGAAGTTTCTAACGTCTGACAAGCATCGGCCGAAAAGGCTGTATTTTACAAGCTCATTAAACGTCTCAGCAAGGTCGGTTTTGCTTCGGCTGGCCGACCCCGCCCTGCTGTTGTGAGGGCGTTAACTCGGAACCGGTCCTCTTACAGTAGCACAGCACCGGCACAGAGAGCCCACCACCAGCAACTTTCAGGTAAGTTGTCATTTGAATTAAATTGGCAGAAAATGACAATGTTGTCACAGCTAATGAAGTTGTGAGTTAGGAACAAACCGAGTGTGCCAGGTAAGAGCCCATATCCCGGCTGCCAGCTTTAGACTCGGATTAAAGGTAACTCGACCAGCCATAGTTAACAGCGGTGATTTTCACGGACTACTTCAGATTATAAATCGGTGTGTATCTGATTTACCAGCCAGCACTGTTTTGTGATAATTGATTAATTATAGAAGTGGCTCGCCTTTCATTTCCACAGTTTTCTCCAACAAAACTTGTGCAGATAATAGAAGGTCGGCTATCGCTTCGTTACAGTACGCTTCTGTTTATCAAGGCATCCTTGATCATAGTTCATCACAAAACTATTGCGTTCTCTCGCCAAACTTTTGCATTATCTCGCAAAGTTATTGCGTTATGTCGCAAAAGTATTGCGAGATCTCGCATTGGGGTTGTATATAAAAATATCAAATCAATATATTTTTTTTAATGATCCCAACCCGCGGGCCATGAGTTTGACACATTTGGTGATGAAACGTACACGATGACGTGAGATATATCAAAATGATGCGCTCATAGTCTTTTTTTTCCCCCTCTGCAGGCTGTCAGGAGGAATCGGGTGCTGGTTTTGCTGCTGTTTATTATTTATTGATTTGTATTTATTGTTGTTCATCGTATTTTTCTGTTGTCCTTGCTGAAGATCTGTTGGCTAAATAAAGTTTCTTAACCTGAATTCTGGGTCTTCATTACAAACACACACGAAATTGGGTTTTTTTAAAGTCAGTATTGTTTTTTCACTTGGATAGTAAAATGTACTGAAGCGACCTGTGTTGATGTGTTCGTGCTGTTCTGTGGGGTGATGTTTAATAGGATTTCCGACGCACCTGGGGCAAGTCTGCAGCACTGAGCCGAGTAACCTGGGAGTGAATGAAGCAGAACAAGAGGTTGAGAGACGTGCGTGTGTTGCCGCTGCTGGAGTTCCGGCCACAGTCCTGTTGTGCATTGTGCTATGCCAAAGTTGTGGATGGTGAAGCCATCCTATAAGAAGCTAAACGGTCCGGTGAATTAGTCAAACAGCAGACGTTACAGTACAATCGAAAAGGTCCGACATAAATAAATAAAGGTCACATAATGAAGGGGCTAGCTACCCTGGCGCTCCAGCTTTAATCGTTCAGACGTCGTGTGGCGGTAATTTTAGATTAAATGCCGACGTCTCGGCGACATATTGGCAATTAGCAAACGCTCTCCCCGCAACATCGTGGCGATGGAACTTTATATGTCGGGCCGACATCGGTGCGACGTTTGTGTGCTGTCTGGGCATGTACATGAATTGATCATCTAATACCCCCATTCCACACAACCGTTCTAGCTACCGTTCTCAGCCGTTCTAAGCCGTCCTCAGGACGGCTGCCTCTACCGATCAGACGCTAGGAGAACGGCCGTTTTTGGCATTCTTGCATTCCAGTAGCGATCTGTTAACGACCGTAATGATGCTATAAGGTTCTAATACAGTTCATGTACCGACCATGTAAGGTCCGTACAGCGTGTCCATAACGATCTTTACCGTTTTAGTACCGATCACTAGCGTTCCAGCAACATTCCTTTCAGATCTCACACCGTTGCTGTACCGAGTGTACTGTCCTCTACCGTTCATTACCGATTTCACAGCGACCGTAGCGTGCTGTTAGCAATCCATTAACGATCCAGTAGCGTTATGTTACTGTTGCCGTAACGATCTACAGAGGTTATAAAAGCGAGACGCATATCAAACATGTATTCAGTTGCCGTCCCAACCGTTCCTACCTTTCGAAGGAGTTCCGTTAACGTCCAGTGCCGTTCCAATAAGGCTCCATTAAGGTTCCCTCCCGACCTCTCCCGTTCCGGTACCATTCCTTGATCGGTATGGGAACGGTAGCTAGAGCGGTTGTGTGGAATGGGGGTATAATGGACCCGTATACATCCAAGCCATAAACACGTGCTGTTCTGTATATGTTGCATTCATTGATGAAGTTTGACAAAGCGAACTGAGTATCTTGATGTTCTGTCGACTTTTTCCCACTGTCACCCACCAACTGAAAAATTTAGTGTTGCTGTCAAAAAATTAGTCGGCGCTGTAACAAAACTTGGTGGCACCAACAATTTGCGCGGTATCACACAGTATTTGCTGCATTTTTCATGCTTACAGGTATATTATGTAAGATACTGTAAAACCATTGACATTTATTAGCATGAATCGGGTGCTTCGTTGCACCTTACTTAGCTCATTGCGCATTTATTTCTGTTTCTAAAGTAATTAATTAGGAACGCAAACAAACGCACAGCTTACCTTTGTTAATAGGGCGACTTTTTAACTCAATGAAGGAATGGTTGCTTACACAGGTAAATTTACTTCATTTTGCTTCGTCTTCCATCCCTCCATATCGGGATAGACTTTAGTAATGAGACCATGGGTTACTAGTCTTGCCATGGGGTGTTTCATCAACTGTGCACCACTGAGGACTGCTGAGATGAAAACTAGAATGCTCGGCGGCAGTGGCGCAGCCAGAACTAAAGATTGGGTGAGCCGAGAACAACCCTTTGCAACAATTATTTGTCCTGACATGTTTTCAATCATTTTCCTTCATTAACAACCATAGGCGCCATTTGTGGGGGGCATTGGGTCTCCTGCACCTCCAAAGTTAAGTTTGGGGGTGCAGAAACCCTGCAATATTAAAACCGCAAGTTTTCAGTTCGTCTGCCCCGTTCAGTCAAGCTACTAAGGTAATGCGGGACCTTTTTTAAAAGAATAAGACTAATGCAAGCAGGTTTAGAAGCTGAATCCACATTGGAATTAATATTAATGTCCAGAAAATGTGTGTCCTTGATTCGTTGCTGTGGCCTACTCTAAAAAAAATCTGATAGTGAATAACACATCTTCTTTAGCTGCTGTTGTAGCTAAGCAACTCAGGAAGATTGTAACAGAATGTGGGCTACCGTCCTGCAATTTACTGAGCTGGGGTTATGTTTCCCAAAAGCGTTGCTATTTGCTAACTGTCAACAACTGCCATAGTCCGGTTCGAATCAAGGTTTTAGGAAACGTACCCCTGAACGGTTACTTTCAATGTAGCCTACCTTGGCTCGTTTTAATGCTTTCGCGTACGTGAATACGTTAATAATATGCAATTGCCTTAATAAAAAGTGTTCCCCATTTCCATATGAGTGCAGGCACGAAAAACGGTGCAATTTCATTTTTCCCAAAAATGTAGATAAATTAATAGGTTTTTCAACATGATAATTTAGACGTGTGCTTTATATGAATAACATATGGTCTTGACTACTTGTAAAGTAAATTTTGGCGGGATTCATTGGTTTTTGGCAATGCAGTAGTCAAGGTTAAAAAACAGGCTATTTTTTAACATAAATGTTTTTTAAAAAATTACACCAAAAATAATAAGTAAACAGTTCCTTAATTGGCAATAATAAAATACACACCCTAATTTTTTACGGAAGTGTTCCCGTTTTCGTGTCTTCGCTCAAATGTTTTCATCGAGGGACAGCGCTCTATCGCAAGTAGGATTAATTACTTGCATCTGGACCTCATTTACATTGTCCAGCTGGATACAGATTGGAAATGAATTGTGACGTTGGTTTCAGAATTTCCCTTGCTGAGATTAAACGCAGTAAAATATAAAGTACCGTAGTTAATTAACATAATTTTATATTTCCGGAAAATGTCATGCAGTCTATATCATGCCATTATATTTCTTAAACTAGTTCATTAAAAAGAGCCCATTGATACTGACAACTTGTCTTTTGTTACCCTGTCTGTATTATGTTTATGAAGCAATAGCCAATTTAATGAATAAGCCTACTTCAAACTTTCGTGAAATTTTCTGGACTTGAATATTAATTCCAATACGGATTCAGCTTCTAAACCTACAACTGCAATCGTAGACTGTTGGCATTAGCCTTATTAAAAGGTCCCGCATTGCCTTAATCAGGAGCTATGCTTCAGTTTAGCGCTGAGGTTATATTGGCTATTAACTTGCAGTTTGGGATTTCATTTTCAAAGTCGAGATAGGGTGTACTATTAACCATGCGCCTGCAGCATGCGACACTATTTAAACACTGCAGATGCGTGGATGATGGAAGATATGTAGCCTATAGCCTTGTAGTAGGAGTAGCGTTAAGAGACAGCAGCCTTGGCCGATGAACCACGTGTTGCATGCATAATTATTGTGTGCGCATATTGCGTGCGTCTTGAAGCAGGCTGGAAAACAATGCGACACATGAGTATCCTGTAGGCTAACGCAATGTTTCAGGTCCCGCTTGCAATTTAAAATCCTAGGCTAAATAAATGACTGAAAACAGTTTTGCCTTCGTCCATAAATGCGGGGATGGAAAATGGATGCTCCCTCCCACATTCAATTCCTGTATGCCCTCGTACATCGCATCCATTCAGCCAATTAACGTTATTTCACAGAGCACAACCAGATTTAACATTAATCAAATAAAGTAGCCTACTAATATTTTCGAAATAAACCTTTTTAACATTCTAAAAGGCTGACTTTGGACAAGGCAGCCGACCCTTGGGAATACAGCAGCCTGAAAAAAAAAAAATATATTGTGACCCCCCCCCAATGTTGACCTGAAGTTGGCGCCACTGTTAACAACACATTTGCTCTGAAAACAATATTAAACATATTAAACATATTAAAACAATATGTGTGCATCACATATCAGGGAGGAAACTTGATACCACACCTGCAGTACTGACCTGGCCCAGTGGGATTTTTTTTTTTCTGTCCACCCCCCACCCCCCCCCCCCCACCCCCAAAAAAAAAAAAAAAAAAAAAGACTTTGGCCTTCTAGCTGTTTATAGTGATTTGAAAGGGGAAGACTCCCAGCTTTCTGAGCGAGGACATCGGGAAAAGTGTGTGGCAGCTCAGGAAGATCACTTTGAATAGGACACATAAAATATTGCAATATAGACATTTTTCATCGGAATGAGAGTGAAGTCATAGCACCTAGGCCTTTAACTACCTCCTGCAATCTGAGTGCACCATGTGCTACACCTCGGCATCCTTGTGTAAGGAAGAAACCACTGGCAGCCTACGATACGGACCGCAGCCAGTGGATTTGACTGTTCAAGTGCCTGAATACCAACCCTACTTGTTCTTTGAAACGGAACTGCAGTCTGGGAAGTTTGTCGTCCTAGTACTGTAAGATGTAGCAGACCTAAATTGGGCGGCAAAAGGGCATCAGCTTCCTTTTAATACGGTGCGAGGAGACATCCCGGACAATAGCAGGCGCTGTGGGGAGAGCAGCTTTGCTAATTCCCTAACATTCCTATGGAGGGTTGGGTGCCAAATGGACTTATCAGCTCCACCATTGCTTCATGCTGAGCTCCATTAGTCACCCCTACAGTAAAGGTATTTAACGGCTTATGTCAGGATTCTGGGGCCTGGTGACAGTAAGGCTCACTGCTCCAGCTCCCCTGAAATTTCTATTACCCAACAGGCTGTTAAGGCCAGTGTCTGTTCGATCTCCAGCTGGTGCAAGACGATGAGTGATCTGTCACAGCGGCACTTGAACATGGCTCCAGAACCTTCTCTTTGAAGGAATGCCTTAATGAGAACATTCTGTTCCCGCAAGACAGAGCGCTTACTGGCGAGGAACAATATTTCAAGAATTCCTTCAACGGCATTCCAACAGTATCGGCTAATTTACCGTAAGATATCACTCCATTTGTTTCATTACAAGAACAAGGAATTAATTCATCATTCGGGTCCTGCCTGGCACCATAAGTTTGAAGCTCTGAAACCTGGTAAGCTTCATGTTTCAAAAGTGCCTCTCTTTTGTCGCCTTCTCATCTAGAGAGCACGACCTCGACAGGATTATCAAGATTTTCACTGCGTATGGCTAAACGATGTTCTGCCACGTGCACTTTTCGTGTTTCCATGCCGACTACATTTACAAAAGTATTTAAATCCTGTTGTACCACACAGTATTTCTCCAAGTATCCTTGTTTCCCTTCCTGTTAGAGGGTCTGTGTACAAACACAATTCAGAAAAAGTGAGCAAATTATTGAAAATATAAAAGGAGTGACTTGAAAAGTCCATTCACGTTCTAATACATTGAAAACCCAGCAAAACATTAATTGGTGTTTTAATTTGGAAGTTCCATTATTTATTGAAAATACAAACATATCTCGAATCTGATGACTGAAGCAGACTATGAAACAGTTGCCAGGTGCTAATTTAGTAATAGTAATAAATTAGGTGATGTGAAACAGATTATATTAAACTGGTGAACTAATTGTGTAATAGGATGAAAGAGGCCTCCAAAGAAGGCCTAGTTCCTTAAGAGCAAAGATGGCTTAAGGCTTAAGAGTTTACCGCAACAGACACATACACATATAATACAATACTCTATGAACAACGTGCCCTGAAGACAAAGTGGTAGGATATTGAGCATTTGACCTTCCGGGAACTATATAATTATATCTCTGAAGTAATGTTTTCGGGAATATCACAGAATCGACTTGGACGCAGTTGCCACTGCCGCCACTGCCGTAAATCCTTTGTTTTAGCACGATCGCTAAAACAGTTTTAATGGGAATCGCATGAAAATTTTGGTGTTCATTCATGGTGCATGGAGTCATAATTCATTTTAGACATCACACCAGTTGACAGAGCTCTCTCTAGAAATTGTTTAACTTCACTTTGAAATATACAGGTCAGATCACCCAATTTCTCCTCTTTTTTCAATCGTCTGTTAATGTCAGCCCCTTAGACCCAAAGTTCTGGATAACCTCTGCTCCTTTTATCCACTCATTTAGTCACAGTCAGTTCATAATTTTTCAAATTCTCCAGAACATTGTATTCAGCCCTAGGTAAACTACACAACATAAATTTCCTTTTTTCGTATATTTAGTCCAGATCGTTGTTCACCAATCTAAGGAATGTGTTAACGTAGGTTTTTAGTTTACTTGGAGGAAGAAATTAGCCTCGTTCTGAGTTTTATCCTCATTTTTTGGAACTGGAGGTGTTATTTTCCACCCTCATTGTACCCCGACAGTTCGGAGTCGAGACAGTCTGACTAATCAGCATCATTTTGTGTTCAATCAAATCAAGGTCAATTGTCAGGACATTCTGACTAATCAGTATCATTTTGTGTTTGATCTAGTAAAGCCATCGTGTTTACTGTGTGATTAGGGGCCTCCTGTTGTGCACTTTAAACCTGGGGCCCCTGGGACAGGAAGTCAGTCACAGCACAGTCCTTGGCTGTTCCCGTGCCACTCTACAGGTTTCTGGTGCTATCTGAGCCCCCCAGTTTTCGGCCACTGTTTTTGGGCATAGCCCCCCCCATCCTGACTTCCCCCACTGTCCTGCACTGCTGCTTGACTCGCAGAGTTTTTAAATTTCTATTTTATATTGTCAGCCTCTCCCTTGATGTTACCGCTCGCTGCCCCCATGTGCATCCTCCTCCTGATTAATCTTGCGGTCCAAAACAAACAATTACAAAGCTGGCTGCACAATCCTGGTGCCGCTCTCTAGATGAGCTGGCGGTAATGAGTTAGCGGTAACGAGGCAACAGCTGGACCTGTCCTCATCGCAACCTTTGGAGAGGGCGTTGGCCGTTCTGTGCAGGAATGCTTTTAGTGGGATTTTGCTGGGATCATGTCAATTTGAAAGCGCATTCCTCGTATATATGAGAAATGTTCACTTCTCGTGTACCAGAGGGTGTCAATATAAAACTGCCATTGCTTTGTCTCCTAGAATTGTATAGTTCTGGTGTGCATGAATTAATAATACTCATGAAGAATAAACTGTCTTGTTTCCCCACAGCCGTTGAAGTCATGGGATAGAGTCAGCTGTTCGGGGTTAGGGCGAGGGTAAGGGTAATGCAAAACATTTCTTGTTGGACTGAATTGGGCTTTTCGGGTAAACAAGAAATGGACATTTCTTGTATATATGAGGAGTGCCTCTTCAAATTGACATAACCCTTTTGTTGTTCCCTCACTGTAGGTCCCATAGGTGTGCAAAATACAAAAGATGCCCAAAGTGTGAAAGACTGAGGGTTGGGGTGGCATTAGATGTTGGGTGTTTGATGAATGATTGGACCCCAGTTCCATAACTACAATCCCAAAACTGAGCAGGCAATGGTGCTCCTGCGCTTCGGGACAGCTGGTTGTCGGTAAAGAGCAGAGACAGAATAATCCCATTTACTTCCCTTCGTTCCTCGCAATTAATTTACTGAGATTAATCAAGAATGAGAATATTAGAACTTTGGTGAGTCACGCTAAGGCCTCTCTGTAGTATCCGCAGTATGACATCATTGCTAATGCTCGCTGAGTAACCGCTTAAGTAGGCTTTAGGCCATCATTAAGCTTTCTGTCTGACTTAGGGAGGAGCCTAGAGATTGGCCAATAGGGTTCTACAGCATTCACTTTGAATTCTGGGGGAAAAAAATATCCGAAAACCCAATTTTGCGAAAGGTTGTTTGAATTTAGGTACGTTGATTGTTTTGCTTTTACGCCCAGTCAATGGTGTGGATTAGATGGAAGAAGGCTGGCATATACCCCTGATACGTAATGTCTCGGTGGATTTTGAGCACTTTTTCTCTTTGATAAACCTAAGGATATCAAGAAAAATGAAACTGGCACAGGATTTAATGATTATGACATGCAATTATTCATGGGATTTGTTTTCACATCAATGGCAATCAGCGCCTGTCTTATGATGCAGGGTCACATGATTCAGTGGCGGAATCTAAACTGTACTGTGGGATGGGATGAAGGCTTGGGGTGATTTTGAGAGTCAAGTGTGTTGGGGAACAGGGATTGGCCACTGAAATAACTGATAGTCATCGAGCTGAAGATAAGTTGCAACAGAGACGCCTGATTGGTCCATGTTTCCCATGAGGACCAGCTGCTGCCAGTAATTGTTCTTCCCTTGGGGTTGGGCTGTCACCAGGGGGATCGGGGCAGGTTTTTCTGGCGCTAAGCGCTGTGCGTTATGGGAGGGGGGGGGGGGCAAGACTGGGGTACATATTCCATGACACCCCCCTCCTGCTCCCCCCAGAGAGCAAATCTGAATCCCTGAGTGCCCCCTGAATGGATCCAGAGTAGTTTTCTGCTTTACACCCAAACACCATCCTCAGAACTGCTCTCCCCCCAAACCCACCTGCCAACCGTCCCTCCTTAACACCCGATTTCATGCCCAGAGCTGCATGCATTTAAAAGCAAGCGTCTCGAGTGTCACCTTTACGAAAACTGGAAAAGCATTTATGCGCCTCAGCATACTCTCTCACGAATCGGATCCTGCGACATGCGTGCGATCCGACCGTCAAGTCCATTACAGGGGGATACTTGACTCCTGTTGCTAAGGAAACCCTAGAGGCAACACAAGGGCGACTCTGCACTGTTTATAATTTTTTTTCTTTCCAGCAATCTATTTCACAGCTAAAAAAAAAATTATGAAGCTCAAGGGTGAGTCGAGGTCGCCATACCTTCCCCAAATTAAGCAGAAGAGTGGCTACAGTACTGTGAAGGGGGGGAGGGGCATACTTTGCCATGTGATGACATTATAGCCAATGGCTTGGCACCATCAGGAGTTCCACAGCACAGCAACCAATAGCAGCAATTTATTAGGGGGTTATACTCTGCCAATAGCCAGTGCTCAAACAAAATATTAAAAAGGATAAAAGTCTTATCCTTTGATGGAATTGATGCCCCTCCCATTTTAAAGGGCATTGATTCCATTGTAATTGGATCTCGAGAACGTGCAGGTTCTTGAATAAGTCCATCCTGATGTGGCCCACGTTGGGTTCTCGCGTGCCTCGTCATCAGCAGTGTTACTTTAACCAGCCAATTAAATGCTCCTCAGATTCCTCCTGATGTTCTGTCCCTCGACACACGAGATCCTGTTACCCCCAGACTGGCAACCTGTCCCGTGACATCTGACCAGAGGATGAATAAAATGTCCCAACTGAGGGCTGGGTTTTTTTGTTGTTGCAAAAAGCTCTGCACTGGATCCATAAAAGGGAGCAGGAGGACAGATTGTCTGTAGCAGAGGATGTGGAAATCTGCCACGCGGTAGAAATCTTGCTGGGACCGTCTTTTACAGCGTGCGGTCTCCAGATATTTACACCTTAAATGGAAACATTACTGATTGCTCACTGACTGCCAGAAAATGAGCATCATTGGATTTGCAGACAATTTCCAAATGCAGGTCTGCGTGTTTGAGATCTGGTAGCCAAAGGCAGGTCTGCGTATTTGATATCTGGTAGCTGCTGAGAATAATATTTGGATATAAAACCGAGGCATGTGTGTGGACGGGAAGGGGTACAGGGGCTGGGTGAGGGGGGTCTGGAATTGACCCATCCACTCTGTGCCAGTGTTGACAGCCCAAAAGCAGTGGATCATCCCGGGAGGGGGTCATCCGGCAGGGCTTTCCCAGAGTCGCTATCTGAGGCCTGCAGCACACTACAGTCCAGGGCCTGGAAGCGCACTCTTCAACTGAAAACAATAGGAGAGTGCTGTGCACAGGGAGAATTTAGAAACCCTCACGCAACCCTCAGGGAAAAATGAAGCCCTTAGATGTGACACTCAATGCTTTAATTCTCGAGCATGGAGCACTCTGACCTATCCTGACAGTAGCGGAGAGAGAGATGGACAGACAGAGAGAGAGAGAGAGAGAGAGAGATGGACAGACAGACTCAGAGAGATGGACTAAAGGACATAAACAGATAGAGTGAGAGAGAGAGAAGGCAAGAGATGGACAGACAGACAAACAGAGAGAGAGGTGGACAGACAGACTCAGAGAGAGAGATGGACTAACAGACATAAACCGAGAGAGACTGAGAGAGGGAGAGAGAGAGCAAGAGATGGACAGACAGACAGACAGACACAAACAAACAAACAGAGAGAGAGAGAGACAGAGACAGACAGAGAGAGAGAGAGAGAGAGAGTGTCCACTGTACAGCCAAACCATGATCTGCCAATGAAATCCCAGCCGCTTTATGAATCCCCACTGTGATTAGTCTTGGGGGACCAGGTGTTACACCCGTTACCCCCCCACCCCTCACCCCTCACCCCCCCCACTCTGGGACGCCCCCCCCAGACATTCCTCTCGCTCTATGATAACAGATCGCATTGCTCACCCGCTACCTCAGATTGCCCGTCGAGGCGCTCGGAGTTACCCCAGTACCGTCCAACCCAGCGAGAGCCTTACAACCACCCTACACCCGACCGGTACCCCCCCAAAAAAAAACCACAGCCTCTCGGCGATCTCGTACAGGACTGCGCTTAGCAAAGGACGTCTTAACTCCCAAACCCAACAACCCGCGGTTGACCTCAGGAAAGAGGGGGCCCGCAGAACGACAGAAGGTGGGATCCAGTCCCAGGGAGGTATGGGAGGCAAAGAGAAGACCGTTCTGAGCATCGCCAACGTGCCCGAATCTCGAGGGTAAGTCCTGTCACGTGTCCCAGCAGGGTGTTTTCCCTGTTCATAATACTCTGAATACATTTTACACGCTCCCCACGCCGAAACTACTGCACTCATACCAGTTTGAGAGGAGGATTTTTCAAACTTTTTTTCTCCAAAATTCTGAGTTGGTTTCTTAGAACTCCGTTGCTTCCAATAACCTGTGGTGATTGTAGCATTAGCATTAAAATGCTCAGGTAAGACTTCGCATGTGTGTGATCTCACTTGTTAAACACTCCATGATAACTTTTTCAGCATAGACAGGTGCCATTAAAAATGTACAATGCAGTGCGAGAGTCTTAGGCAAATTCAAAACAATTCCGTTCGGCAAAGTTGGCTCCATGTCAAATAATACATAAAATTAAACATTTCTCATTAAAGGAAAATGTACTATAGAGAGATATAAACAGTTGTTCACAAAATCAAATCATTATTTGGTGTGACTTCCCATTGCCTGAAAATGAGATGCACTGCCTCGTTGTTTTACAGTTTTGTAATACTTTCCTGTTTTTAGTTGTTCCAAACATACTGAAGAAGAGAGATCATACTTCTGCAAAAGAGTCCTCTTGCTTCTGTCTTTCCAGTTAATCTCGGAAAACCTCGATGATGTTCAGATCAGTGCTCTGTCAAGCCTGTATCATCTCTATCAACTCTGTTTATGGAGATAAAAAAATTATCAAAATAAATTTTTAATTAGCATTCCGTAACTCAAATGTGCTTTTTGTCAGCAGCAACACTGATGTAGAAGAGAAATAAATATTTGAAGTCGGCAAAAAACTAAGGAGCCTAAGACTTCTTTACATGTGGCAGTGCCGGACATGTGAAAACAATGTTTTTTATTTATAGTTCTTGACACTGCTGTCATGCAAATACTCGTATAAAAATGCAGCAAGTATAGGCAGTATTCTGGTGGTTTATAGATGCGTATAAGTTATCACAGACATGGACAAAAACCATGTATCGCACTTTGGCACCTTTCCCAACTTGTGATACATAACACTGTGTCGGTGCTAATTGATGCCACGGTTAAGTATAAAATGCAAAGGGTAGCACCTTTCGTGCGATGGCATCTGGGTGTATTATAAACACAGTAAATACAACATATTTGAAATGGTAGAACTTGGAATGCAAACACTGTGGGTGAATTTCGAGAGGGGCCGGAGGATTTTGCGTCACAAGCTCCACTCCCAACAAGGAGAAAAAAAATCCAGATTTCGTGAAAAAAAATATGCAAGTTTAGCTTTGGTGCAAGACAGTTCTGTTTGCAAGAATAAATAATCTCAGATTCACTTGATCAAAAGTGGGTAAAAAGAAAAGGGCTTTCTGAGCAGGCTACTTGGAGTACTTGATGATGATTTCACTTGAAACAAGGCCTGAGTGGTGAATTATCCACAGCTTTCAACTCTGGCAGCATTTGCTGATAAACACGACTTTTAGAAGTTTTTTTTTCCCTCATGAGTAAGAGGTCATGCAAGCACTGATGCTTCAGGCACAATGAATAATATTGCAATTGCGAATTGATTACAAATACAAGATTTGAAATTCACTGAGCCAAAGTTTATGTGAGCTTTTTTAGTTGCTTTTTTTCTCACTTGTAAAAAAACAACACACAATGGAAAAATAATTTGGCACCAAAAGCCACAGATAGTCACGTTCACACATGCTCTGTGCTTTGGGCAATAAACAAAGTGCGTACAAACCCCTGACCGGGGGGTCAAAACCATTAAAAGGTCCGTTAAAAGGACAAGAGCCTCGCACATTCCAAAACTGCATCTGTCGCTTTGCACCTTCAAAAATAGTCTCTACATTGTTTGTGGGGAAAAAATTGGAAAAGAAAAAAGCATCTTGGGGGACATCTACAGTTACAGACCGCTGTCGCTGCTCCACTGCTCTTGCGTGGTGGCGAGGCTTGCGCTAATGGTGCGGTAATTTTACACTAACGTCGGGCCTCTGTTGTTGGTTGCTTCAAGGGCTATCGGCACGATAACCTGATCGGAGACACAAACAGAGCTTCGCGATGTTTAAAACGGACGTGTACAGAGCCTGGCTTTCATATTGGAGGAACTGAAACTTGCACTGCAGGACAAATTCAGGAAATAAAACAAAAAAAAAATTTCCCTGCAACATGGTTTTTATGATTCCAGACGCTTGTATAACCCCAATTCCGGAATAGTTGGGACGAAGTGTAAATTGTGAATAAAATCAAAATGCAATGACTTTCAGATCACATGAGCCAATATGTTATTTACAATAGAATATAGATAACACTTGAAATGTTGAAACTGAGACATTTTACATTTTTATCCACAAAATCAGCTTATTTCAAATTTTCTGGCTGCAACAGGTCTCAAAGAAGTTGGGACGCAGGCATAAAAGGGCTTAACAAGCAATTAATATATAAGAGAATCAGCTGAAAGAACATTTAGCAAGTAATTAAGTTAACTGGCATCAGGTGTGTAACATGATTGGCTATAAAAGGGATGTCTTAGAGAGGCCGAGTCTCTCAGAAGTAAAGATGGCCAGAGGCTCTCCATCCTGTGGAGGCTTGCGTAAAAAAAATGTGGAATACTTGAAAAACAATGTTCCTCAACGTCAAATTGCAAAGGCTTTGAAGGTCTCATCATCGACAGTGCATAACATCATCAAAAGATTCAGAGAAACTGGAAAAATCTCTGTGCATAAGGGACAAGGCCGAAGACCTTTACTGGATGCCCGTGATCTTCGGGCCCTCAGACACCACTGCATCACTCACCGGCATGATTCTGTCATTGACATTACTAAATGGGCCCAGGAATACTTCAAGAAACCACTGTCTGTAAACACAGTCCGCCGTGCCATCCACAGATGCCACCTTAAACTCTATCATGCACAAAGGAAGCCATTGTTGAGCATGATCCAGAAGCGCCGCCGTGTTCTGTGGGCCAAGGCTCATTTAAAATGGACTGTAGCAAAGTGGCAAAGTGTCCTGTGGTCAGACGAGTCCAAATTTGACATTCTTGTTGGAAATCATGGGCGTCGTGTCCTCCGGGCTAAAGAGGAGAAGGACCACCCCTCCTGTTATCAGCGTTCAGTTCAAAAGCCAGCATCTCTGATGGTATGGGGATGCATTAGTGCATATGGTGTGCGACACTTGCATGTTTTAAAAAGCACCATGAATGCTGAAAGGTATATAACGGTTTTAGAGCAACATATGCTCCCCTCCAGATGACATCTATTCCAGGGAAGGCTTTGTGTACTTCAGCAGAACAATGCAAAACCACATACTGCAGCTATTGCAACAGCATGGCTTCGTAGTAGAAGAGTCCGCGTGCTGAACTGGCCAGCCTGCAGTCCTGATCTTTCACCGATTGAGAACATTTGGCACATAATTAAACGAAAAGTCCGTCAAAGGAGACCAAAAACTCTCCAGCAGCTGGAAGCCTGTATTAAACAAGAGTGGGATCAAATTCCAATGGCTAAACTCATGAAACTTGTCTCCTCAATGCCTAGACGCCTCCACTCTGTGTTAAAAAGAAGAGGGGATGCTACACCATGGTAAACAGGCCCCTGTACCAACTTTTTTGAGACGTGTAGCAGCCATCAAATTTGAAATGAGCTCATTTTGTGGATAAAATTGTAAAATTTCTCAGTTTCAACATTTGCTATGCTATCTCTGTTCTATTGTGAATAGAATACTGGCTGGTGTGATTTGAAAGTCATTGCATTTTGATTTTATTCACAATTTACACTTTGTCCCAACTATTTCGGAATTGGGATTGTATTATTATATGGCAATATGGGAGGGTTTTCTGCGTATAGGCCACCTTAACTGTAATACCGTTTTTTTAAGTGTTCAATTTTTAAGGTATTGTGCAAAAGTTGAATATTATTTCCGTGGGTGGTAGCTAGGTGCATACTTTGAGATTTGCACTTGTGACACTGCCCACCTACAAAACAGGCCCTCGCAGCCAGCCTCGACCAATGAAATGACGTGGAGTATTGTTGCCATGCTACGACCGCCAGGTCGGTCAGAGATAATATCCATCATAAACTACGCAAACAATGCGGTCTACTTATCCAGAGACCCTACGATCGCTGAGCCGTTTGTGAAGGACTGTTTTATAGGCTGCGCCTATCTCAGAAACCAGTCCCCTTCCTCTTCTCATAATAATAATAATAAGTTTTATTTATATAGTACCATACTTAGACTCAAGGTCACTTCACAGGGTACACAGAATATCATAAAACTTTAAAATATGGCGATACACTCATGATATATAATCCATCCAATCCATTATCTATATTGTTTCTTCCTCGCTTGGGTCTCGGGGGAGCTGGAGCCTAGCCCAGCTGACTATGGGTGAAAGGCAGGGACCCACCCTGGACAGCTCGCCGATCCAATCGCAGAGCGCACACACCATTCGCACACCATTCACTCACACACTCATGCCTATGAGCAATTTATAGTCTCTAATCATCCTGACGTGCATGTCTTGGGACCGTGGGAGGAAACCGGAGTACCCGGAGGAAAGCCGCGCGAACACGGGGAGAACATGCAAACTCCACACAGAAAGGACCCGTAAAAAGAGCAATGTAAAATTGGAGAATAATGGCAATAAAATGTTCTCAATAAAATTTAAGCGAGAAAGGAAGACTGATAGTGCTGTCTGATTTGAATTCAGAAATTGATGGGGTTGCAGGAAGAGTTTGTGGTGATGAGTGATGATTTGATGAAGATAAAGAGGAGAATCTGTGGCATCATCTGGGGAAAAGGATCATTTAAATGTGCACAGTGCTGCACTGGGTCAGTAGGGGCTGTTCTGTTCAACAATGGCTGTTTAACTGATGTGAGGACGGGTTGATCTGTGATCTGGTGATACTCGCTGAGGGAACCATGTTTGCTGCTGGGGCAGTAGTAAACAGTTAAATCAGTTTTTACAGTTTTTGGGCCTACTTTGGAGAATTATCAGAAAAGAGAGAAGAAGAGAGGAGGTGGGGTGATGTGCGATTGTGTGACTTGATCCTACACTGGCTCCCTACTGTGGGATTACTGAAATAATGCGTCACAGTAAAGGAAGTCCTGCCATTCGCGGGTCTTCCGTTTGCTTCATCCAAACTCCTAAAAATACCGTAACTGTATAACACATCCCCAGGTTTGTAGGACCGTCCCCCAGGAAAGCCCTGGCCTTTTCGGGATGTGGGAGCCACCAGACAGGCATAAAAATACCCTCGGAATCCAAAAGCAAACAGGCGAGCATGAGCATCCATTCCAGAGGCTGTCTGAACTGTTAGATCACCGCTGCTGCAAAAGCTTGTTTGTAATATAAGATATGGGCATCTTAATAGACACTGACAAAACTCCCTTGGGAGGGGCGGGGGACAAAGAGCCGGGCCGAGACAGTCGCCAGTATTCTCTTCACCGAATAGCATTGCCGGTTTGTCTTATGTAACAGAGGCTGAATTTGCAGCTGTTGTCAGGGGGCATGAAGGGTTACACGCAAGCTGCGCTCGCGCCACTTTCTGTCGCACATGCTCAGTCTGACCACAGGCTCTCCGTCAGTAAAATCCCGGCGACTCGAGTCTGTTGGAGTTCTATAGCATTGCTAACAGAACTCCAGAATTACAGAAGGACAAATAAGAGGCAAAATCTAACCTCATCCTCATGGTTGCAAACGTGTGAGATAAAATTAATATGGTATCCTAGATCTAGACTGGTAATGTTAGTGTTATGCTAAATGTTAAGTTTTTATCAGTAGACTTCACTGTAATAGGACTTAACAAAAAAAAAAAAAAAAAAACTATGACCGTTCAACAACATTTGATGTGAATTAAATAACATTAGCAATACTTCTGCTGTCATAAAACCATTTGGCCTTTTCCAGCTGTGTAGCTGAAGCTAAGCAGGTCTGGGTTTGGTCAGTACTTGGATGAGAGACCACTTTGAAAAATAGAGCTGACGGGTCAGTTAAGAAACAGTGTAGTTAGTTAGGCATGTCTCAGATGTGCTTGAGAAATATGCTTCATGGGTATTTTAAGTATTTCTCTTTTAACTGCTTTCTTAAGCTTTTGGATATACTTTGTGCTGAAGGACAGCTATATTTGTGGAAGGATTGAGTCTCTAGCTGCCATTTTCAGTTGGCTCTTGCTCTCAGCCTTTTTACACATTGGCAAAGAAAACACTAAATAATTAAAGCAGTTTGGAGTGTGTTTATGTCATAAATTGTGCTTTTGACCGTGTTATGCGTTTTTCACATTTAGGTACATTAAGCGTTTTGGACTGTCCCGCTGTCTTGGAGGAGAAACATAGCCTAATGGTGTTTAGCTACATTTTAAACACATTTGCGCAATACAAAACTGTGTCAATGGAAATTCTAAACACAGCGACATGTTTTAAAACTGCTGTGGAAAAGTGGTCTGTGCTAGCACAGTGTGGATTACGGGAGTTGGCCGTTCCAACTATTCTGAGCACCCTCCAGCCGACAAAGGAATTGGCACCTATGCACTGATAAGAGCCTCTTCTAAATTCCAAACATGGTGTTTGGTCACCAGCCCTACAAAAACCCACCTCAATAAACAAGATTTCTCAATTAATGCTTTTGATCTTTTTTCTATTGTTAATTACACTCATTCTGTTGGGAACCTGTGATAAACACAGTGATTACGAGAATCACTCTCAGGTACGTACGACATTGACATGGGCCATTGCTTTTCATCGGATTGTTGGGCTAAACTGGTGCTTAAACCTTACACCACGTCTCACCGTGTCCCCTAAAATGAACCCGTTTGCTGAGTGAGAGGATGTAAATCACAACAGTCTGCCTCAGCCTTCTACACGTCTTGCTGTCTCAACTCTTGTATCTCCTGGGCTCCTGGGCCCAGTTGTTCAAAAGATTTAATCTGGATAAAAGTGATCTGGATTTGGGAATCCCATTTTTTGCTATCCAGGATCACATAATCCGTCTCACTTTTATCCCGGTTTTTCACTGCAACGTTGGATTGGATTACTCTGATCCAGATACAGACTTTTCAGGATTACCAAATCCAGATAAAAAAGGGCTCTAAATTGGACAAATTATTACAATATAAGCCATACGAAGAATAACAGGTGGAATAGCATGGGGTCACTTAAAGTTTTTATTTGAAAAGACAAAGGAAATAAAACAATAAAAACACTCGTGCATATACAAGCACCTCATGAGCGGGAGTGAGAGTATATTAACCGAAAGGGGAGGCACAGCATCAATATCCGACTTGTGGGCGACGCTGACCTCATCATCACAAACTGTGTTGTGAAGTGGCCTGGGTCTGTCCATGATACAGGTATCCTGAGGGAGAGTGCGCTATTCTGAGAGCTCCAAACCAACCAACCTGATGGCATGATATTAGGAGACCGTGCCTATCTGCTCCTGCCATGGCTGATGATTTTCTTGTGGCAAACACTCTGGCGCAGGCACGCATGCAGGAATCGTGCAACATAAATCTTGCCTGTATTGTGCTTCACAACATTGCCACCAAACGCAATGTCCCTCTGTGATGATGTTTATGATGTACCTGAGCCTATGGAGGACCCAGAAAATCCTCCTGCGGTGCCTCAGAATGAGGTTCTGACCGGGAGTGCAATAAGGGATGCAATTGTTCAAAATTACTTTTGACCGTGTCATTGTAATTATTTAGTGAGAGATTAAATTTAAATTTAAATAATTTTTGCTTGAAATTGAAAATTATTTGGGGATTTTATTTTTTATTTATTTTTTTAAATTATTTCATATTCTATTTTTTAATTAACTGTACTAACAAGTTTAATAGGGAGACTGTTGTCTGCTTTATCTAATTTATCATTGTAATGGCTGAACAAATCAAGTGCAAATTAAAAAAGAATGTGTATATATACGCAACATAATACGAATGTTGTATTACTTGACCAGTTTTAAGTTAGTTTTATTACATTTTGCTCCTGAAATCCACACTGAATCCACCCTTCTCCTGGGATCAGAATAATCCATCTTTTTTTGGATCAAATGTATCCCAATCCTACCTAAAAGTTTTGAACTACACAAACCCAAGGTTTGATCCAGATAAAAACCAAGATTGGATTACGTGATCTAATCCGATTACAGAATCCTTTTTTTTTTTCTTTTGAACAACCCGTTTTCAAGATTTGATCCAGTCCGGATAACTTTTATCTGGATTAAATCTTTTGAACAACTGGCTCCTGGATACCATTGTCGTCACTGGTGCATTAGTCATGCGATAAGCATTTGACTCTTAGGGATACCAAAACGCACTGCGGTGTAGAGAAAGTGGAGTCACGACCAGCTGGTCAGGAAACCGTCTTAACTCATGAACAATGAGCCTCGAGAATTCCCACAGACAACTACTGGGAACGAACCGAGTTTGGGAATATTTTAACGGTATACCCAGCAAAATCCCAACAATAAGTCTTTGACAACATCGGCAACCATGGACAAAGGAAAAATATTGGCTATCAGGCAAGACAAGCTTGATTGATTTTGATATTTTCCTCTTGAATATGAAAAAAAATCACTTGTTAAGGAAGTAGTATCCTGGCTGAAACAAATATCTTGAACTTGAGAGAGAAAAAAATAAAAGCTGCTTTTACACCGGACGCGGAATGAATTTTTCGCACGACGGATTACATTCAAAGTTAATGCAAAGACGCGTCTTTGCATTGACTTTGAATGTAAACTGTCGTGCGAAAAATTCGTGCCGCGTCCGGTGTGAAAGCGGCAATACTCAGCGGCATCATTAGGCTCAGTCATCTATTGAGGCAGGTGTTTTTTTTTTTTTGACATGTTTTCTACCTTTGGAGCTCTGTTGGCTGTGCTCCCCTCCCTCCCTGTGGAGAGCTCTCTCCTGGTTTGATCTTTCCCCATGTAAGAATAGTTTTCTCACTAGCAGCTGCCAGCTACCCCATCTCCTGTCGGCACCCCCCCAATTCCCCCTACCCCAAGCGTGCCACCAGTCCTCCCCTCACCCCCCTCTGGCTTCAGGCCTGAATATGAATGGGCTTGCAGGTGCAGAAATGAGGATACAGTTACATTTGAATATTATCCGATGTTGGGGCTTAGTTTGGAATTCTATTTCATGGGCACATTGGAACGCAGCAGATCCATACGACTGTTACCACCTTTCACTGCTCCGGCGACGGCCACGGGCACAGAGTGCGAATTTCTCCCACAGCCCACCGAACCGCTTGTGTATGAAATAAACGGGCATCACGCTTTGCATTTTCAAAGATCATCTGAAAATGCCCTGGTCTGACCTGGAATTGAAGTCAGAAGTTTACATGCACTCAGGTTGAATTCAATTTTTAACCACTTCATAGTACTGACAAACTATAATTTCGGAAAGTTAGTTTGGACATCTATGTTCAGGGCACAAATCATTTTTCCAATAATTGCTTGCAGATTATTTCACTTATTGCTCACCATATGACCATTCCAGTGGGTCAGAAGTTTACATACATTAAGGCGACTGTGCCTTTAAAAAAACTTTAAAAAATTTGGAGAATGATGTCACTGCTTTCAAAGCGTCCAATTCACATTGTTTAAGTTGATTGGATGTGTTCCTCTGGATCCATTTTAAGTCCTATGTTGAAACTCAGTGCCTCTTTGCTTGTCAACTCAGAAAAATCAAAAGAAATCCAAGACCTATAAAAAAACACAGCGGACCTGCACAAGTCTGGTGCCTCCTCTGGAGCAATGCCCAAACACCTTGCTCATCTGCATAAACCATGGTAAGCACATATAAACACCATGGGACCATGTAGTCATCATACCGCTCAAAGAAGGAGACACATTTTAAGTCCTAAAGACTGATGCACTCCGGCACAAAAACTGCAATATGTTGATATGTATTTTATGTGCGTGCGTGTGTGTGTGTGTGTGTGTGTGTGTGTGTTAGGGAATGGTGTGTAAGAGAGTTATTCATGTTAGTGTGAGTGGAAGAGGTAGTCCCACCTTCAGTAGTGTATAATCGTTTTTTTTCTTTTTTTGTATATTTGGGAGGGTACAGACGTTTTGTCTTCGGGGTTGTCCTCGGATTTTATATTGTATTTTACATGTTCATGCGACTTAAATGTACTTATATCTGAAATAAATTTGAATTGAATTGAATTGAATTGAATTGCAAATCAATCTCAGTATAACAGCAAAGTGCCTTGTGAAGATGCCGGAGGAAACTGGTGCAAGAGCATCTATATCCACAGTAAAAGGAGCCCAATATTGACATAACCTTAACGGCTGCTCAGCACGAAGGAAGCAACTGCTTCAAAACTGCCAGACTGCGGTTTGCAACAGCGCATGGAGGACAAAGGTCCTAGCCCTGGAGAAACGACATCTGCTGGAATCGAAAATCAAACTGAACCGTTTGGCCCATTGTGACCATCATACGTTTGGAGGAAAAAGGGAAGGCTCCAAACCGAAAAACACTATGGTGCTAACTTTGTCAGTGAAACAGGCCTTTTGAGTTTGCAAGCTTAATTTAAGGCACTGAGGGGTCTTATTGGATTTGAATGCTGCTCTAAGAGAGCACAGGCACGATTCGCTTCTGAGGCCTCTGCTGTTTGACCGGCAGGAAGTGTCATTTTCCCGGAGCAGAGATTATAGGCCCTTCATAAAGGTTATTTATTAACCCAAATTATGTTCTACAGTATTTACTTATTGGCTCGTCTGGAACTATTAGACTGGGTGAGATGCAACCAGGAAATTATTGGGATTTTAAAAGAATTATAGGAATAAAGTTACACAAGAGCAATTCAGTATCAGACAGAAATAATTTATCTCTATTTAAGCTCAAAATGGTGGAGTTTACATGGTATTTTCCTTACAAAACAACACTTTCCTTAAAAACACCATATCTTTCATCAGTGCCAATCCTCTTTTACCAAATTATTGATCAAAGCCAACCCAAGGGTTAACTTACTTACCTTTGCATTCTTTCTTATTTTACTTACCTTGCAATTTATTCACTTTGAAAAACTTCAGAGTGCCCTTAACTTAAGGCACTAATTAAAGTGAAAGACAACTTTTGCATGAAGTAATCTGCAGAGAACTGCACCTTTGGTGCAACAAAATAATTTTTTAGTAATTTTAAGACAAAGCTGAACTGGACGATAAACACTCAAAAATCCAGACTGAAACACTAAAGGAATCTGTCGTTTTTGCGTTAACAGCAAGATTTCGAGACGTCAAATGTCCGATAGCTCTTTTACGGCAAGAGGACCCAAGAGGACCTTTCTTGAGTGTTTTGACACCCAACAGCCGAACAACTCGGCAAGTTAACAATCGGTGAAGAATCATATCTACCAATACGCTATATAACCAAACAAACACGACTGTAGTGTTTCTTAAACAGGACAGTAAAAACTCTTTGCTTGTACTGCGGGGGTTAGGCAACGAGGCACAGCTGATGGTGAAATGTGTAGTCAATTCTGGGATGTTAGAAGCTTGCAAAAATGTCCATCCACCATGAGGAGCACCAGCAAGAAGCAGTGAGTTGGCAGGAGACAGTTCACATTTTTATGTAGCGCATCAGCGGGGACACATAGTCATATGTATGAAAAGATGTACTATAAATAGGATTTAAACTATTGCACATGCATGATAATCTGACAATGATGCTAGCTAAGCTAAAACATGAATTAGTTCAGATCGTGAAACATGCTAGCAGTGTGTGATGATTATACTCCGCGGCAAACTTCCTAGATCCCTGAGCTGCAAAAGGAGCGATATTGTCATTAACTGTAAAACCTACGCAATAATGTAAATATCCCCTCAGTATAAAGAAAACAAAAGACGTCTCATGTTCCACTCAACCATACTTTGTGGAAATATACGCGAACAATGAGGAAAAAAAAAGGGAACATGAATGAATCGCCCGTAGCTAGACAACCAACACAGAAAGGGAAGGGGAGCGCTAGCTTTTTTATTAATCAATTCTAGCCAACAAAACAGCTCAAATGAGTGAGAATTTAGTGTGAAATGGAGCCTAGTCTCATCCTGCCTTGTCATGCAGTGGCACTACCTGACCAAACATTGATGTAGGACGAAAAAGGAAACCTTTGGCGTCCTTATTTGACGCCATATTTAAATGAATACTACCCCCTGACCCCTAACCTTAACCCTAACCCTTAGCCTAAAAGTCAAATAAGCACACCATAGTCTCCTTTTTCATCCTGTAACAACATTTGGTCAGGTGGCATCACTATTTGATGAATCGGGATGAGGCCATGTTGCAAAATGAATTAAAGGGCATCTAAAGTCGATTCTCATACGAGACGTTGAACGTCCAATGTTTACAAACAAATTACTTGCTTTTGTTGACATCTTGCATTGTCACATGACCAATTTCATTCATCAACCAATGTTTTGTGTACATGCGTAGATAATCCTTCTATTTCCGTTTGTTTGCGCAGGTGCGGCTCACTTATTGGCTGATAAACAAAAACAATGGGAATCGACTTTAGATGCCCTTTAAGACACTACAGACTTCGGTTAACCTATAGTCATTTGATGTCACTGTCATTTGACTGCCAAAGCATTTTCAAGGGATGGAAAAATGACAATCTTCAGTTTTTTTTTCGTTTTGTTCTATTGTTCAGTCACATTCTCGTTATTTGAAGCATTTTTCTACTTTACATAAAAAGGTAAAAAAAAAATCGAAGTCATCGTATCTGGACTCTACATGTGGGTAATTATTTTATTATTTTACTCATTTATTATATTTTATTTTTTGTTTATTCTCTTTCTTTAAATGTTAGCATGGATAAAAAGCGATCCAGTTGTGGAAGCCTTCCGGAGTTGACAACTGCCAGTGAATACCAGGAGACGGGTCCAGAACAGGACACACCCCTCGCTCCATCTGGCAAGATGGCAGGCCTTAGTGCCATCCGAAATCGTTCCAACAGTCTCCGCAACGGAAAACTGGCTTTTTTCCACTATCTGGAGAGGGTGGAGACCATGAGGTGCTTCTGGGAGCTGAAGTATGTCGAACAGCAGGGAGGATCAATTCAGGTATGTGGCCCTTTGGTGCTAATGTGCGTTATAATGTCACAATAATGCTTAGGGGAAAGTGCATTTCCTCAGGTAGGTGTCCGCTTAATGCTAACTTCTGCATCTATTTTTAGGATATTTTATCAAAAGCTCTTCTAGTCTGTCTTTTATGATGACTGCATTGGCTATCATTAGAGGAGTGAAAGGTGGTAGTGATTTTGGGGGGGGGGGGAGGTTAGAGGGTCACAAAAAATTCCAAAGGGCTAAAAGAAATGATCATTTAGAGGACCCAGAATTCATAGCTGCGAGTGAACGGTTCCCCCGTCTTGTGGACCCTTGCGCACAGCATTTAGAGCTTCACTAAGTATCTAAAAGGTGGTAAATTCCATTTGCTGTCAGATTGAGTTCTAAAATGTAAATTGTTATATTGTAAGATTAAAATCGCAATTTTAAAAATGCATTTTGTTTTTTATTTTACATCTCCATATGGTCCACCAAGTATGCACTCTAAAGTATCTCTGCGAAAATGCTATTAGTTATTTTAATCTTCCGTCACCAAAAGCCATTCAACAGTGGTTTCACTTGTGGCAAAGTGGTGGCACAGATTAGTTTGTCCAAAAGTTACTTTATTTGTGTTTCTTTGGCGGCGGCATTTCATATACTCTGCATCTGCCTCATACAACTTTTTTATGTGTGCATACAAGTACATGCCCTTTTCTGGGCTAAGATGTGTTTGTCCCCAGTTGTTTTTTGGAAGCATTCATATCACATTTTCTTCACTTAAATATAAAAATAACACTTGTGTTAGCTACCTTGCCTCTGACAATGCCAGCAATGCCCAACACAGAAGTTTCAATTTGGCCCGCCTCTTCACTGTTTTGATTGCTGGCCTGCTTGAACGAATCATAACAGTTACTTCCCTGAGAACATATTTAACCAAAACATCTGTGTGTCTGCCTCACCCGGGCTAATGTGCTGTCAAACGCAGTACACGCTGGTAACAAGAGATCTAAACTGCTGCAGAAAGCTTCAGATAAACTTTAAATTCAATGGCATGCACAAGCAAACCATTTTTATGTCGGGTCAACATTCCAATTAACTTTCAATTTAATTCTCAGGCCCAGTAAACTAAGAAAACATTCCGTGAGAAGGCCCTTGAGCGATGAACTCAAACTCAACCCAGCGTGATTTATTTTTACCAATGTTTGTGCTACACAGCCCTCACTGAGTGCCTGCACTCCATCCGAGACTGTCAGTCCCACTCCCTGGCAACCTGCCTGGAAATTCATCCAGTGATTACATTTAATCTGACTTGGATAAATTGCAGCTGCAATTTTATTAGGTTGTACGGTTGTTGTTGTTGTTTTTTTCTCTCTTTTACAAGAACCTTCTCCATTTCTCTCATGTCCCAATTTAACCTCAGCCCTTGACCTGCGACTTGTTTCAATTCCACAGTTTGTCAACCCCAACAGTACTTCCTGCCCAAACAAATCTGCATGGTAATTTAAGTTTTAATAAATCAGATGTTTTGGTGGCCAGTTGTTTCTTGTAACAGTGTCCCAAGATTCGGAGCTTTAGAACTGTACTGTGTCTCCTCCATGTGGACATACAGTATTGCTAACATACAATGTTAACGCGTCTTCATTCAGCAATACGCAAATCCCTCCAACAGAGGGCGGCATCTGCGCTTTTAAACGAAGTATCAAGGCGGTGAAATGTAGGTTCCTCTTCTACATTCTCTGACAAAATAACTCACTATTTTACATAATTACGTATTTATCCATCTTTTCCGATTATCGCAAGATGTCAATTCTTCCCATTTTTCATTATAATTTTGTAGATAGATGCGGTATGACTGACTGAATCTTTTTAATCAGTTCAAGTTTTGCAACCTACTGCAGTTTCAAACGCCGGAACTTTAAGAGTTCTGCTTTTGTCAAAAATGGTATGGATTCCAATGAGTGGATGACGGGAAGAAATCAATGAATGCTACACCCCAGTACCTCCCGCACGAAGACAGTGATGAAGCTTAGTCTGTGATAACACATTGTTTACTATGGCAAACTGGACTTGTGAGTTTGAAACACCTATTTTTCAAATAAATGAATAAATATTGTGTTTGAGTCGGTCACTACCATGCTTCTTGGTAGAAAGTCCTAATGGCTTCAAGTCGAAGGTATAATCCGTTGGGGAAAGACGTGCGTTTATGTGTTGCTAAACTCACTCAGGTTGGTGTTCACTCCCAGTTCAAAGCAGTAATCCTAGTGCATGGTCTATTTGCAGTAAATACTGGCTCAAAATACCATTTCGCAGCAAGACCAGTTACTTCACAAGCTGAGATCACGTGGATAACCCTTGTCTTAACCTCTCTCAGACCCCTAGGCTTGCTCATGAGCACAGCAATCAATCCTTGGATCACAGTATATAATGTTACATTACGGTACATGGTAGTACAATCACTCAGCACATGCTTCTGTCCAGGAATTGCTTACAGAAGGTTCTAAAATTCTGGAATCTTCTCTGAGAACTCAGTGCGAGCGGTTTTCCTGGACTTAGTGCTCCTGCAATTCGCCAGACTCCACTTCTGCACGTCAGACTCCAAAACATGTTGCTGTCATCAAATTCAAAATGAGCTATTTTTCAAAAAAACAAAAAAAGTATCACTTTCAACATTTGATATGTTGTCTATGTCCTATTTTCAATTAAATATAGGATTTTAATTGATTTGTAAATCATTGCATTGTTTTATTTACATTTAACACAGTGTCCCAACTTTTTTTTTGGAAACGGGGTTGTACAACCCCAATTCTGAAATAGTTGGGGCGAAGTGTAAATTGTGAATAAAATCAGAAGGCAGTGACTTTCAGATCACATGAGCCAAGATGTTATTTACAGTGGAACATAGATAACATTTCAAATGTTGAAACTGAGACATTTTGCATTTTTATCCACAAAATGAGCTTATTTCAAATTTTCTGGCTGCAACAGGTCTCAAAAAAGTTGGGACACAGGCAAAAAAGGGCTGAAAAAGCAATTAATGTATAAGAGAATCAGCTGAAAGAAAATTTAGCAAGTAATTAAGTTAACTGGCATCAGGTGTGTAACATGATTGGCTATAAAAGGGATGTCTTAGAGAGGCTGAGTCTCTCAGAAGTAAAGATGGCCAGAGGCTCTCCAACCTGTGAAGGCTTGTGTAAAAAAAATTGTGGAATACTTTAAAAACAATGCTAATCAACGTCAAATTGAAAAGGCTTTGAAGGTCTCATCATCGACAGTGCATAACATCATCAAAAGATTCAGAGAAACTGGAATAATCTCTGTACGTAAGAGACAAGGCCGAAAGCCTTTACTGGATGCCCGTGATCTTCGGGCCCTCAGACGCTACTGCATCACTCACCGGAATGATTCTGTCATTGACATTACTAAATGGGCCCAGGAATACTTCAAGAAACCACTGTCTGTAAACACAGTCCGCCGTGCCATCCACAGATGCCACCTAAAACTCTATCATGCAAAAAGGAAGCCATTGTTGTGCATGATCCAGAAGCGCTGCCGTGTTCTGTGGGCCAAGGCTCATTTAAAATGGACTGTAGCAAAGTGTCCTGTGGTCAGACGAGTCCAAATTTGACATTCTTGTTGGAAATCATGGGTGTTGTGTCCTTCGGGCTAAAGAGGAGAAAGACCACCCCTCCTGTTATCAGCGTTCAGTTCAAAAGCCAGTATCTCTGATGGTATGGGGATGCATTAGTGCATATGGTGTGGGACACTTGCATGTTTTAAAAAGCACCATGAATGCTGAAAGCTATATAAAGGTTTTAGAGCAACATATGGTCTCCTGCAGACGACATATATTCCAGGGAAGGCCTTGTGTATTTCAGCAGGACAATGCAAAACCACATACTGCAGCTATTACAACAGCATGGCTTCGTAGTAGAAGAGTCCGTGTGCTGAACTGGCCTGCCTGCAGTCCTGATCTTTCACCGATTGAGAACATTTGGCGCATAATTAAACGAAAAGTCCGTCAAAGGAGACCCAAAACTCTCCAACAGCCGGAAGCCTGTATTAAACAAGAGCAGGATCAAATTTCAATGGCTAACCTCAAGAAACTCCTCAATGCCCAGACGCCTCCACACTGTGTTAAAAAGAAGAGGGGATGCTACACCATGGTAAACAGCCCCCGTCCCAACTTTTTTGAGACCTGTAGCAGCCATCAAATTTGAAATGAGCTCATTTTGTGGATAAAATTGTAAAATTTCTCAGTTTCAACATTTGCTATGTTATCTCTGTTCTATTGTGCATAAAATACTGGCTGGTGTTATTTGAAAGTCATTGCGTTTTGATTTTATTCACAATTTACACTTTGTCCCAACTATTTCGGAATTGGGGTTGTAGTTAAAACAGCGATGAACTGTAGCTTAGGCAGCCTGCATTGCAGGATATGATAGACACATAAAAAGAGTTGTTTATCTTTTTTGTAATACATACTTCGTAATTCAACTTACTATGTAATTGCCACAACAGGGCGTTAAGATGGAAGCTGTGTGTTTAACTGCCGATGGATTATTCTAATAATTGGAAAACTTGTTCATAAAGGAAAATGATTGTAAACAGTTTAAAGCTTTCATTGTACACCTAATGAAAGTGTATTTTTTATTCTAATGTGCACTATAAGCCAATATTTGCTTAGAAAAAATTTTCTAGCCACATTTATTTTGGCTCAGCCAAAACACAATTTCTTCCCATATGCCATTGTTGCAAACCATCGTAGCTAGTTAGTAGATTCTGGGAAGCTCAGGGCTGTTTGTAATGAGCAGGTAACTTATATTGGCTATCTGATGATCGCTAACGCTACTCCTGGCCGTGTATTTTTTATATTGCTGCAGAACTGGTATGGCAACATTGTCATATACAGAATTGATCTGCAGTAGAACCACAATACAGAGTAATTTTGAGTGCACTAGCCAAAACTATGTCAGTGCCAGAGAACATAAGGTTTATACAGGATGAGAGTATGTCTCTAGCTTGGAGCACAACTTGAATACAGTCAGGGGCGTGCGCTTCTGGTGTCCTTGAGCCACAAAGGAGGGGCTAACTTTGAACGTTGTGTTTACAAATGGCAGTGGATAAATCCTACTCAGTATATCTTTCAACCAAAGTTTACTTCTGCTGTTCATGCTTTGAAATTCTTCATTAACACGTTGACTGCCAATTACGAGATAACTCGTAATGGCGGGTCAGGGCCAGCGCCAGAAAAATTCGGGGGAAATTATCCATCCCTTTATTGACAACAATTGGTCCTGGCTAATTCTAGATGGTTTTCCTTTATAAGCACGTTTTTCTAATTCAAGAATAATCAAGTGGCAGTTGAAGACACGGCTTCTCTCCCCATGCGATCTAACAGCAAATAATGGGCTACATTCAGTGCAGAAAAATAATTTAATTATAATTAGGTCAATGCACTGGCACTCAGCAATGGTAATTTTTTTTCCAGCGAGAGCGGAATTTCAGAACTCTTCGCGAATGAAGGTAATTCTGGTGACAAGTATCGTGGTTTCCTCCGTTTTCATTTTCCAGTCTAACAGCTGGCTATTTTTTACAACAAGTTGCGTGACCGTGCTGCAAAAACAGGTGTAGGTACTTGCCGTAATTACCTTCATTCGCAAAATGAGTTCTGAAATGCCGCTCTTGCTGGAAAAAAAAAATTAACGTTGCTGAGTGCCTGTGGATAGACCTAATTATTAAATTATTTTTCTGCACTGAATGTAGCCCATTATTTGCTGTTAGATCGCATGGGGGAGAGAAGCCGTGTCTTCAATTGCCACTTGATTATTCTTGAATTAGAAAACGTGCTTATAAAGGAAAACCATCTAGAATTAGCCAGGACCAATTGTTGTCAATGAAGGGATGGATAATTTCCCCCGAATTTTCAAGTCTGGCGCTGGCCCTGACCCGCCATTAGCTGGCAGTCAACGTGTTAACACCTTTTAAGTGGCTTCCTTCAATCCATGTCAGTGGCGGCTGGTGAACTGGCGATAGGAGAAGCTCAAAACACTCCCTTAAAATTAATGATCGATCACGACCTGTTTTCAATCATTCATTTAAATTACCATTACAGAAACTCCGATAACTCTCAACATTATCAGGTGTGACCAGTTTTCATTTATAACGCATACCTGTTAACTCTCACGCATTTGGTGTGAGTTTAAGTGGCATATTTACGTTCCTCTGCTGTAGTCGGCAATTATTCAATCAACGCGTATGTAAGAGATTCTCGCGCGGAATTGAAGTCCTTGTGCATGGAGGGGTTGGAAGCAATGGAATTGCATTGCAAGACATTTCAAATGATCTTGTTTCATTTAAACGATCATGAAACACATGCATCGCTTCCAATCCTTGAATAAAGAAAAGCGTGAGAAGTCTGGAGTCGTAATCGGTATGCGTTATAAATGAAAACTGGCCACATCTGATGATGTTGAGAGTTATCGGAGTTTCTGTAATGGTAATTTAAATGAATGACTGAAAACAGATCGTGACCAATCATTAATTTTAAGGGATTGTTTTGAGCCTCCCCTATCACCAGTTCACCTGCCGCCACTGATCACAGCGCAACTTATGGGCACCTGTAAGACCATTCCATGGTCACTTAAATTAAAATGTAGTGCCATACGCATCCGTTAGTTACGCATACTGACATTGCCAAGTGGACGATAGACTCATTCTGAGAACCAACCATATACAGTGCCAAGATTCAATTTCGGTCCCAATCCATTGTTTGAGAAATGCTGGTTCAATGGAATTGATCAAGAAAAATTCTGAGATTCTGAGCCCCCTCTCTGGTGTTAGGAGCTGAAATGCAAAGTCCAGGTGTTAGAAAGGAAAATGATAAGTATTTTTTAAATCCAAAAACTCAGCTGATTGATTTCACCGATTAGCTCAAACCCTGGGCAGAAGAAATGAGCCAACTAGACATCAAGTAGGTGAACACTCAGGTTAGCCTTGACCTAGATGGAAACGGCTACCGAACTCGTGCATCGCTTGGTTTTCATGACACGTTACCCAAACCCCTGTGGATAATTTCCAATTTTATATGTTGACGATAGATAGATAGATAGATAGATAGATAGATAGATAGATAGATAGATAGATAGACCTAGAATTAAAGTGCATATCCTGGACCAAATTCATTTTTTTTTTGTCTTAAAGATTGTGCCTTTATAAACCAAATCCTAAAGGTTATTTTGGCAAGGGTGGACCGTGTATAGAACAATTTTTGAAAATTACCAGAAGCGTCTGGAAAAATCCCCAGGGAGTCCTTGGCCATATTGATCCAGATTCGTGACGTCGCCTGCGGTTCCCCCATATCCAGGGCGCTGAGAGACCCAGTACCTGCATGGATCAGTGCGCGGTCACCGGCGTTTACCGACTGCAGCTAAACAACAGTTACTGTACTTATTGCTGTTACCGCACCCCCCCACAACACACCTGTTGACCATTCCGGCCAAATACTTCAAATAACGCCTAAAATCGGAAAAATAAACACCATTAACAATAACGCAACCACCGAGTATTTCCACTATCAACAGAATGACCACCGCCGCCTATGGGCTGCAGGAACCGCACTTGATGTCAGAGAAAGTCATTTTCCTGGGAGACGAATTCTGCCTAAAATACTGATATTAAACCAGGTATATCTGACACTGACCAATGTGTGATATTGGTTAAAATGCGTAAAGCGACTAAAAATCCAATATAGTATCTCAAAATTGGGTTCGTTTTACATTTTAAATCAGCAAGGATATGCACTTTAAGCTACCTTACAGGTAGGAAAAGTAATTAGCAAATCCAGGTGATTGGAGGAAATACTTTGGTGTATTTTTAATTTCAAAGTCTGCATTGTCCACCTTTGGCTCTGTCTTGGGTGTGATGGTGCCTCCGTTTAGAGATGGACTCTGAGTAAGTTCACTTGAGTGCAGAGTATGTGTGGGACGCCATCAATCACTCTCTTGTTTCACACAGAACCCTGTCAGGCCTTGTATGCCAGGGCTTCACGAAATGGGGTTTAGTGTTTCAGTGATGGGGATCATATGCCAGTCTCTCTGTGGGGCTCCAGTCCCCTCTCGTCTCTACAAATCCTCTCTCTTTATCCCTCATTTCAGCTACTGTAAGTGTGGCACCAGCACCCAGAGTCCGATGTTTCTATGAGTGCGGCTCTCATGCTCTGTGAGTTGCTGTGCTTGGGCTGGCATTGAAGAAGGAGAAAAAAAAAGTCCAGATCTGGTGTCGAGAACTGACCCATCAGTGGTAAAACACACATGCACACGCTCAAATGAAGACGAGTACGCTATCTCAGTTTATCTGTCTCTCTCACACACACACACACTTTCCAAGTGTGTCACCGCAGGCTATCCGCAGAAGGTCAGCAGAAGCGCGGTGGCTCCAAGGCATGTCTCAGACTTCTGAAGCATGCGTGCGCGAGGGAGGCGCTGCTCGCTAACGCTAACACCAAATTATTCAGCACGCTTCAGGCATTGGGCCTCGCACCTGCCGGCTCCTCGTCTCGCTGACAGCCAGGCTTTCCTTATTGGTCAGTACCCTGGCGAGAAAAAGGGGGGGGGAGTGTGCAGACCCCTAGAGCGAGTGAAGTGGAGGAGTTGGGGGAGATGGGGGGGGAGATGAGACATACTTTCATAATTTGTCGGCATCTCCAGTGACACCAGCTCCTTGGGGAGAAAGCCCAGCGCTATCGGGACACCAGATAAAAATTCGCCGGTGGGGGAAACCGTGGACATCCAGAAACCTGTCGATCATGGAGAGCCTGCTGAGAGATAAAGATGTTTGGATCGCCGGCAGCTTGTGGCTGCTGATCGCCCTGCTCTTACGGAGGCTGTGGAATCTGGTCAGTCATGTGGCAAAGAGAGACACAGACACTACGTCAGTCACACAGGTAGAGGTTTTGTCTCTCGTAAGTAAGAGGGATGCTATTGTGCTGCTCATCTGATACACCTTCGCGTGTTCCTAATACGTTTGCATGAATGAAAAGTGTCCCCCATGGGTTTCCGTACTTTTTTTTCTGTTGTTATGAAATATGTTTCTGTTCATTTCTAAGAACAATGTAGGTGTTTTGGTCTGATTTTGTATTGAATGTTATTGACTACATATGCTGGTGAGCAGGCTTGAAGTCAGTCATTGTCCTTCAGCTGAGTAAACTGACATTAATGCCATTCAAAACTTCCTGTGTTTAATAGAAGGTAGGATTGCCAAATTTAAGCTCACTGCAAAGACCAGATTTCCTGCCAATTATAGCAAAGCTCCCATAATATGAATTGTTTCAGTGATTGGAAACGGGGGGGTAAAACTGGTGTTCATGCATCATATTTATTCGAACACATATGAAGGGTACAGATGAATTTGTTAATTCGCGACTGTCTCTTTTACTTACTTTAAGTATTTTTTTTTCTGACCTTTGTAATCTTTTACAATAAGGATTATAGTAGAAAAGAGATATTTATCCTTATGTGATATTTCACTGATAATGACTGTAAAAGAGGTATTCATATGATTGAGTAAAATGATGGTGATGTCAGGAAAGGAGAGACGACTAGAGTTCTTTTAAAAAAAAGAAAAAACAGGATATTGAAATTGAAGACATTCAATTTTTCATTTTTAGGAGATAGGGTACAGCTTTTATTTTATTAGCTGGAACCCCACAATCAACCTGGGGAAAAAAAGCTTTTTTGGGTTGGTTTTTAGAGAGTACGAAACCCTTTAGCAGAGAGGGGCAGTGGTGTCTGTCAGATTCAAAGCATGTGTGAGACAGGAACTGTGAATCTGTGAACAATCAGTGTTCATTCTTCGGAAGAGGGTCAGTTCACACCAAAAGATTTATGTGTCCCACTGACGACACGGATTCACTGACGTCACGCAGAGGCAGGGACGTGAACTGGTTCATAAACAACGTTACTTTCGGTAGAACAAAATTGTTACCAGCAATAATTCAATTCAATTCAATTTTATTTGTATAGCGCTTTTCACAGGCAGGCTGTCACAAAGACGCTTTACAGAGAGAAAAGGGCAGAGCCCAGACAAATCCCTAATCCCCAAAGAGCAGGCAAAAAAACTCCCTGTAGGGAGAAAAAAAGCCTCGAACTGTGGTGAGAAAAAACTCCTCAGTGAGAAGAAATCTCAGGAGGAACCTAGCTATAGTGGGGAAGCTCATCCTCCGCTGGCTGGCTAATTAATTGATGATAGTAAATTAAAATCCAAAGTTCTTTAGACAATAAGGTGTCCAAGCAGTGACACTGTAGCTCCAGGAAGTGGAGAGGCAGGGATGAGGGGATCAGGACAGCAGGAAGACAGCAGTCGATGACCATAAGGTAAGTGACAGGGCTTAGGTGGTCCAAGGACTGAGTTCCGGGGGACGGCGTTCCTCGGAGAAAACACAAAAACAAAAGTGATATCAGTAATTCTGGAAAGTAACCATCATCCCCGATTCAAAGAAACGTGTATAGCCCAGCGTGGGTCACAACCTGTCTAAACTGCAATATTAGTCATTGTAAACTGTTGGTATTAAGCTATTGTAGTAAATATAACGTGAATATAACACAATAAGTTAACCATCTGTACCGATATAAAATACAATTATTGACTTCAGTTGAGGTGAATCCAATGACTTATCCACCCTAGACAAGTGATATTCACTGAGGCACATGCCAAGGTGGATAAATCATTGGATTCACCGATAACTGATGTCAATAACTGTTTTATCATATGACCCTGCTTGAAAATATAAAATAAGAGAAGGGTGACAACTCTAACGTAAAGCTCCTCACAGGGACGAAGCGACACGAAATACAGACACTGTCAGGGGCTCCTGCGGGGAAGCCTAATCTATTTTTAGCTGGAGTTTGTCGAATTGTTTTATTCATCTCTCACGCACTTTCGTGCCCTGAATATCACTAGTGTGACCGGCGGAGCTCACCTTGACCGATCAGGAGAGAGCGAATCCTTATGTCATGCAATAAACAATGTTACTTTTGGCAGAACATAAATGTTACCGGGTGTAAAAGTGATATTAATCGCTCTGAAACGTAACCATCATCCCTGATTCAAAGAAACATGTATAGCCCAGCGTGGGTCACCTCCCATTAAAAGTGCAATATTAGTAATTGTAAACTGTTGGTATTAAGCTATTGCAGTAAATATAAAGTAAATACAAGAAACAATCGGTAAATCATCTGTACGGATATAAAATATTCCATTTAGTCTCGGATAGGGGCTCATGTTAAACTCTGGTCTGGGGCTTAGGACGGCCTTGTTGGCTCTGGTCGAAGCTGTGGAGTGAGGAGTGGGGTCTTGTTCTCACAGGATCAGGTGTCCTGTCGAAGCGCTGCCCTGCTGCGTGAGGAAGACTCCAGCCTCCTCTTCGTCCTCTCTGGTCATTCACACCAGGGCCGTTTCTCAAAGCGTGGGCTGCATCCTTGGAAGGCTGCAGTTCTAGGCTGTTTTTGAGGTTCCATTTTTAGGGCGTTTTGAATACAGCTGAGAATCGCAGCCTTCATCTCGCCTGATTACAACCCAGCCCCGGATAAGAGGAAGAAAATGGATGGATGAATGGAATAATTCTATAATTTGTACGATCGAGTGAAAGAGCATCTGTCAGTCATGACTCTTCTGAAAATGGCTTCATTAATCTTGGCCAGGTTTCAGGCAGCCAGTTAGGCATGTAGCGGTATGCTGCCATAGTGTGCGTCCACCAATCACATCTGAGATGACTGCAGACTTGAGCAGTTTGCATTTTTCAGCATTAACTTTCAGGCGGGGCAGGGGTCCTTGTTTATGCAGAGTGTGCACACAGCGTGTCATCTGCAACATGTTCTTGGTTCTTAGCAAGACGTTTTCAAGGTGAAATGGATATTTTGTGAAGTAATACTCCTTGTTTGCACTACAAACCTCGATGGAATGACTGTATCCCAGTTTTATATAATCACTTACATTATGCCAGGATTCTACATTTGAAAGTTGATTGTTTTTTCGAGTAGTTTCATCAACTGGAAATCTCACAACAACATGACATGCAGTCATTTCTCATTGCAAAAAAACGATTCAGCATTACTGTAAGCATTGCCCATTAATGCTAGCATTGCCTATTAATGTTTAGGATAGAGTTAAAAAGACATTTATGTCCTCTCACTGCCATGATCATAACATTACATTTACAAACCCAAATCAAAAAAGTTGGTGCAATATGTTTAATCAAAATTAAAACTGAAAGTAGTGATTTATAAATTGTCTCTCCATCTGTGTTACATTGAAAACAATACAACAGCACATGATTTGATTTTAGACCGGTCATGAACCGGCTCAAAGTCCAGACGAACCAAAGGAGACCTCACATAAAATTATGGATTGGGGTAAATAAATGTATTTAACCAATATTAACCCTTAGCGCGCTAAATGCAGCTACTGTTGTGGGAGCTCTTTTAAACAAGTCGTCACATGATAGGTTTTCAACAGCTTGGAATTGGATATCTTACATTATTGAGCAACACTATTCGCATTTAGCTCTCTAAGGGTTAAATGCAAGTCAAAATTAATTTAGAAATCACTGCTTTCTGCTTTGAGCGCATTTCTCCTCCCGTCCCAACTGTACCCGAGTTGGAGTTGTAACTGCCCGGAGCTTTTATCCAAAGCGGCGTACAGTAAGTACATCTGGAAAAGCACGAGTTGGGGAGTGCCTGGTGTTTGTAAATCAGTATCACGGCATCTCAACATCGCACTGGCAGATGACTCGGCACGTACCAGGCATGTCCTTCTGAAAGCTTTCCAAGTGGTTTATTTACACCTTCAGATTGACCCTCACTCTGTCGACTCCTTACAGGACACATGTAGCAAATATCCAGCTCCAGGCTGTTTATGAGTAGTGTAATATTTTACCCTAGTCCCTGGTAGCTGTGCTTTATACCCCATTTTGTTTTGTCACTTTGAGAAGTTGCTGGTAGAGGATCGCATGACAGTCACTTGGTAAATGGAAGACAATTACTGTATTTCATTATCAAAAATACAAAATACTACTTTCATACCATCCTGGATTTTATGCATGATGCAGTGACTTGTACCACTGCTTTTTAAGAAGGTTCATGATTTGAGTCCACAGTTAGCTGGAACTTCTCAGTGTGGAATCAGAATATTTTCCCAGTGTCTCTGTAAGTTTCATGTAGGCTCTCAAGATTCGGTCTAGAGGGCAAAAATGTTTCTACCAAAATTAAAATCGAGTTTAAAAAATCTGATGATAATCTTGCCGGAGGAAGTTAATCGCTGCTTCTTGTCCAGATTCAGTGTCATTATTAATGTAACAATTTGACTCTCTTGCTTGAATGCAAATCTTTCGCCAAAGTAATTTTGAGATGAAAAATATAGTTGAGTGTTCCTATACACTTTGCTTGATTAAATAAGATATTATCAGCTATTATTATTATTGTTATTATAAAATAATATTAAATTATTATGCATTCCGCTTTCCCTGAAAAGGGAATTGCCCTCTTTGCCAAGAAGTACAAAAGTGACTTAGAAACAAGATTTATTCAAATACTGTAGCTTATTTGTGCTGAATGGAGAGCATGTGAGCCATTTCCAAAAAGAACTTAAATGTACTATGTTTTTGATTCCTGATTCTTTTGTGTGAAAGTATTTAAGGGAGTGGTGAATATTGGGTAATCTGTGAGACTCATGGGAAAGAGACTAGACTGTAGATCAGGCCCTCTGGTCGGGATTATCGATCCCAGCCTGTCGCGAGAGAAAGATCTGGAGTGAACCGTTTGAGAATACTGGAGAGGGTCGGTGGGGCTGTGTAAAATGCAGCCTTCAGAATATTGAAACTCTGAGCCGCGTGTACTGTGTGTGGTGCGTGTGCATGTGAGTGATCGTGTTTTTTTTTTTTGTTTTTTTTTTGTGCGTGTGCATGTGCGTAGCCATTGTTATCTTTGTAAGCATTCTTAAGTGATGATGAGAAGGCTCTGTCTGCCACAAGTTGGTGCTCAGGTATTTTCCCTTTGAATTCTTTTATACGTCTCATATGGGAATGAGATTATCCTGACGTCCTAAGAGAAACATAATTTGTATTCGTTCGTTTCTAAATTAATTTTATTCAATTTTATAATTATTTTTTAAATTGCTTGGGATTTAGATTTGTAAATCTTTGGTGACCTCTTGTGGTAAAATAATGGTGATGGTTTCACACCGTGCGATTTCTGGAAGATGTCCTCTTCAGTCAGAGACCCTGCTTTATTATACTTTAAGATAACACGCGCTTCCATTCAAAGATTTAATATTGTGGAAAGCGATGATGAGCATAAAGGAGGGATTATGGGAGTGCAGCACTTCATGGCTCACTGGTGACCTCTGCTGGTTAGTCATGTACCTGAAAGTTGGTCTTTGCTTGATATAAACCTCCTTCTACTGACCATAGTCTTTGCAAAACTTCATCACAAATTGCGGACGTTTTTCCCCCGAAAAAGACAATAAACAGCAATTGATGATTAAACGTGGTTGGCGTAGTCAATTGCGAATTTGAACTGAAACAGGGATATAGATTTAAAAAAAAAAAAAAGAATAAGAAGGTAATTACAGAGAATAAAAGCATTACAAACTCTGAGCTTTTAAAGAGTATGAGCCTGATGATTTGTGCTAGAATACCCCACCACCAGGCCCTGGGACAGAGAAGGCGAGATCCCCATCACTTTGAACTGTGTGGTCGGCATACAGAGGAAAATCTGTTTAGGGTAATAAAAAGTGGCTCAAGAAATTACTGAAGTGCTAGTTTTTTCAGTGCTCTGAAAATAATTGTGATTGTATAGTCAAAAGCACTGAAGGGACCTCTAGTCCTTCTCGCCAGGTTGCAGTTAAGTCGTTTCTCCATGAAGACTCTACATCGTGCTGAGTTTCAGGGTAAGAGTCTGTATAAATCCCAGATCTGACAGGACCTCCTTCTCCAAGAAACTGACCTTTCATCAGGCCCTGGGGCCCGATGCATGATCCTCGTTCCCTGAGAGGAACACCACTCGCGCCCAGGTGTGCGACTCAGTCAGGGCCCACAACAACTATTATTTTATTTGAGAAACAAATCATCTTTTTTCTGTCAATGTTAGACGAGACTCATTGAAGCAACACTTTGCCTAATCTTGATTATGATGATCTGTTGTACAACTCCATTTCTAAATACAGTGCCGGACAAAAGTCTTGTCACTTATCCAAGTTGAAGGAACAACAAATAATAACCTGACTTGTAGTTGATCAATTGGAATCAAAAATGGCTAATATGAAAGGCAAAGCCCTCTAGATTATGCAAAATATAACAAAATAGAGTTTTGTGTCATTCATTGAGTTTTATTATTTAATTAGTACAGAAAGGTCAGATTTTGCTTGGACAAAAGTCTTGTCGCATTGAAAAAAAATGTGGAAATTATACATACACTTTATTTTGAATACACAAATATGCCACTATAATATCAGAACATAAAGCCATGGTGCCTTGGAAAAAAGAATTAATATTGCGTATGACTCCCATGAGCTTGGAGGACTGCATCCATATGTCTTGGCAATGACTGAAATAACTTGATGATGAAATCATCTGGAATGGCATAGAAAGCAGTCTTGCAGGACTCCCAGAGTTCATCAAGATCCTATGGTTTCATCTTCCAAGCATCCTCCTTCGTCTTACCCCTGAAATGCTCAATAATGTTCATGTCAGGTGACTGGGTTAGCCAATCCTGGAGTACCTTCACCTTTTTCGCTTTCAGGAACTGTGACATGGAGGCAGAAGAATGAGAAGGAGCAGCAGTATAAGTAGGGCAGCAAGAACTTCTTGATATTTCAGGCTGTTGATGTTGCCATCCACTCTGCAGATCTTTCTCACACCCCCATGCTGGATGTAACAACAAACCATGATTTTTCCTCCACCAAACATGATTGTTTTCTGGGAGAATCTTGGGTCCATGAGGGTTCAAACAGGTCTTGTACGGCGACTGGGATGCAGTTCAATGGATGATTCATCAGAAAAATAAACTTTCAGCCACTTTTCCAGTATGAATCCTTTCTGCGAGCTGTGGGCCTTGGCAAATGCAATGCAGGTTTTTTGTTTTCTGTTTAATGCAGGCTTCTGTGTACTAATTCGGCTATGAAAACCACTTTGAGATAGAATTTGACAAACTCTTCTTGTAGATACCGGGATTTTTGGTGACGTTTCCTCATGTAGCTTCGCTGTAGTTGAAGAAGGGCCTGCCTTGTACAGTTGAAGCAACAAACGGTCCTTTCAAACAGTTGTCATACCGGGGTCTGTCTGACCTGCGCTTGCCATGAATGTCACCAGTTTCTTCAAATCTTTTTCTCATCCCCTCCACTTGACATTTGGATACATTAAAGATGTCTGCCACCTCAGCAGCAGACTCAGTCTTCAGGGTCTTGATGATCAGCACTTTGGTCTGTGGTTGAATCTTTGGTATGTTGTCAGAGGTCTAGTCGCACCTCATATGAAAGTCTGGTGCGCTGGGGTTATTTCTATACACATCTGGGAATGTGTTAATTACAGTATTTGTCATAGGTTAAACTCTAATCTGCGATTTGTTGCATCATCTGAAGAGACGACAAGACTTTTGTCCTAGCAAAAACAGATGTTATGGGCTTTGCCAAGCTGTGAACATCAGAACACTTTTTGATGGTTTCATTTTGCACCAAATTATTAATGTGAAAGCCCTTGACATTAAAATGGACCATTTATTGTAACAATTGATTGGTTAGAAATAAAGTTATATGCTATTTTTGTTGTGAATTAAGGATTTTATGTTTGTTGTTGTATGTTTTTGCTTAGATTTATTAGTTTCATTGTGTTTAGTTAATGTTTTCTAGTGTGACTGTTCATGTTTTTTGAATGCTTGTCTCTTGTCTTCCTTGTACTGAGCTCCCTTTTGTGTTTCCCAAGTGTGGTGTCTTGTCTTGTTTCCATTCACAATCTTTTCCCCTGTTTTTTCTGGTTGGGTACTTCCTGCTTCCTTCTTCCTGTGCTTGTTAACTGTCTGCACCTGAGAATAGTTTAGCTGAGGCACGGGTGATTAGAAATGGGTAGGACTACACATTAGAGCAGAGTAGTTAGGCACGGTGATTAGTTAGTTTGAAGAAGCAGGGCACACCTACTTCCCCAATCTGTTCTATCACCATCCTTTGCTGTTCTAGATTCCGCCTCCTCTCCAGCTGTCCTTTATTACTTGGGCTAAACACTCTGATTAGTTTGTTTATAAAAACCCCACTTTTCCTCTTGTCAGTGTCGATTCGTTTCGTTCCTTTGCTCAGTCTTGGTCGTCTCGTCTCTGCCTTTCTTTCTAGTGAGCTTCTGCGATTGTTGTAAGATTTGTCTGCGTGTTTCATTGTTACCAGTTGATATTTTGTATTTGCGTCGAGTGATTGTGAATTTTGATTGCTAGTCTTTCGTTTTCCCATATTCCCTTGCATTCCCTTCGTTTAGTTAATTTCTTTGTCTCCCTTTCCCCTATCCAATTACCCTTTCCCCTTTTCCCCTATTTCCCTTAGTTTAGATACCCTTTGTTTCTGTATTTTGTGCTGACGGATTTTCTGGTTAATAGATCCCTTGCCTGTCCCTGGTTTACGATTCTGGTTACCTGTGATATTCCTGATTCTGGCTTCTGACTTGTTTCTGTTTTTTCTGACCATGAGCATTGAACATTCCCAGTCTAATAAAAGACGCTCTTCTGAGCTTGATCCGCGATTGGAGTCCTCGTATGTTCATTACAATTTTTAGTTACTATGTCCTTATGCGACAAGACTTTTGTCGGGCACTGTAAGTTGGGACACTGTAAAATGTAAATTAAAATAGAATGCAATGATTTGCAAGTTATCAAACTCTATTATTTTATCAAAATTAGTTCAAAGGCAACATCCCATATTTTGAAACCGAGAAATTTTATTGTTTTCGGAAAAATATCTGCTCATTTTGAATTTGATGCCAGCAACTTATTTCAGGGAAGTTGAAATGGGTATGTTTATCACTGTGTTGCATCACCTCTACTTGTAACAACACTCTCCAAGCAGTTGGGAACTAAGGAAACCAAATGCTGTAGTTTTGAGCATATAATAGATATCAGTTTATCTAGCTAGCTGTAAATGTATCATTTGTCAAATTATACATCTTCAGTGGACCATAGAGATTAAGTCTGTTGTCAGAGTATTAACTGTTATTCATTGTTAAGAGACTGTGGTAACCAAACCATAAGGGACTCCCTTAAAAGAAAGGAATGTTCTTTGTTTGGAAATATGGATTGTTTTTTACACAAGTAGTCAACATATTCAGGAACCCCACGGAAGTATAATTTTATCCATAATTGCTGTACCACATCAGGAAAAACGTGTATAATATGATTGTAAGCAGTTCTTAATTTTTTTTATTTTTATGGACATGCATTTTTGAAATTACATATTAGAAACTGGACTTTTGTTATTACTAACCATTTGTAGTAAAGGTGTACTACCCCAATTTACAAAAAAGCATTGAACCATATTTCTGGGCTTTGTATTTGAGATACTAGGCTTTCTATGATTCTAGATAAAAAAGCATAATTGAATGAAAATAAGTATTAGAAACTGGATTTTGGTGAAAAATGACTGTTTAGTCATTAAGGTGCAGTTCTCCAGGCTAAAAAAAGTTTTTAACCATGTGTCTGGCATTTATAGTTGTTGAGATACAGAGCTTTTTATAACAGGAGTCAAAACTGGTGGAATTTCAGCCATTTTCCGCTTTGAGTGATAGAGGCTAACCTTCCATCAGACTGTCACAGTAAACCTCAGTGACGGCTGGATCATAGCATCTCACCCTTAGTGATTGGCCGGAATTCACATCCTTGGTTTGCGCTTATCATTGTGTGCTATTTTTCACAATAAAAAGTAGGCATGCAGAAACTAGCAAGAAGCAAGCTAACACGTTAAAGGGTGATTTAGAACTTTTCAAGGTGAGGATGTATGAGGTGCTTATCCATAGTCATTTTATTGCCCACAGTAGATGGCAACTGGGAAACCCTCAATTCAAAGAAACAGGCAGGAGTAACTGCTCAGAAGCGAAGCAATGTACTGCCGTGGCCGACAGCAAAACATAGTTAAGCCACCCAATTAGCTCCACCTAAGAAATCAGTATCAGCTGAAGTGTGCGCTATATGTAGAATATTTTCATCATTTTACTTTGCCATTAGACGGCCCTATAACTAAGCTCAATTTTCTCAACCGTAGAACCAAAGTATTCTTATTCCTTACTTTTTGTTTGGTTGTAAAAGTTCTTGCTCAAATTGTAGTGTAATAGACAAAAAAATTGTTGTAAAACAAACTAAATAATTGAAAACGAAAGCAGCGAAAATTGTATGTAAAAGATAATGGTTTCGCACAGAGGGAAACTGCTTAAAATATACTACTCAAAATTTGATAGGGATCATAGGAATTTTTTTGTGAAATGACATGCAAATTTGGTAACTGCCACTGATTAACAATATATTGGATAAATGACATGCAGTCAGACACAAAACACATTTGCAAGGGCATTTAATGACATTAAATGAGCGTGCAGCCTCACACTTTGGCTTTCACTTAACACTTCATGGTTTCACCTCTGACATGTAAAGTGAAAACAGACAGTGTTCGTTTGATGTTTCATTACCACAGTTAATGTCAATAACGGGTATGGCCTCTCCTAGCTTGAATGACGGCTTGACAATGTCGGGTCATACTGTCAATCAGAACCCGGATGCTTGCAATTGGAATGTTGTTCCATTCTTCAACAAGGGCATTTCCGAGCTCTTCTAGAGTTGTGGGTTGTGCCCACGACCGAAATGGCGACCTGCAGCATGTTCCACACATGCTCGATAGGGTTTAGGTCCGGCGAACGCGCAGGCCAGTCCATGCGGACAATTGTCTCCTGCTCTAGGAATTGATTCACCACCCTAGCACGATGGGGACGGGCGTTATCATCCATCAAGATGAAATCAAGGCCAACAGCACCAGCATACGGTCTTACGTACACATTGAGGATCTCATCCCTGTACCGTACCCCTGTCATCGTCCCTCTCCCCATGACATGCAGGTCCGTTCTGCCGTTCCTGCTTATTCCTCCCCAGACCATAATTGATCCGCCACCATAACGGTCGTGTTCGTTGACATAGGCATCATTAAATCGCTCACGTTGTCTTCGCCACACCCGTTGCCTCCTGTCAGTAAAGTCCAAGCAATATCGGGACTCATCAGGAAAGAGAACTGGAGCCCAATCGTTGTGTGTCCATGTGACATGATCGTAAGCCCAATCCAAACGGTCACGCCTATGACGCACGGTCAGTGGGATTCGAGCACATGGCCTTCTTGAGTTGAGGCCGGCAGTATGAAGACAATTCCGTATCGTCTGAGTGGATACCCTGACCCCCGAGGCATTATGAAGGTCATTTCGTAGGGTGGTGGCTGTCCAGAAAGGATGACGTCGTGCCTGAAGTGCGAGAAAGTGGTCTTGTTGTTGTGTAGTCGATCTCTGACGACCACCCCCATGACGGTGTGCTGCTGTACCAAACGTTTGATGCCGGTTCCACGCTCTGTTCACAACGCTTTTTATGCATTAGCAACGTGACGTTAGGAGAAGCCAGAGTCAAGCATTCCGATGCATCTTCCCAATTGCTCTGAAGTCAATCGACGTCTAAGACGTTGAGGAGACATTGTTATTGCTAAATGTAATGCAAAAAATTTGGGAACTTACAAATTTTCACCAACAAGCAACACACACGTCTGAGTTGAAATGGTGACGTGTTAGTCAAAGCCAAAATGTGAGGCTGCACGCTCATTTAATGTCATGAAATGCACGTGCAAATGTGTTTTGTGTCTGACTGCATGTCATTTATCCAATATATTGTTCATCAGTGGCAGTTACCAAATTTGCATGTCATTTCACAAAAAATTCCTATGATCCCTATCAAATTTTGAGTAGTATACAATAGAATGCTTTAAAAGAGGAGAGTGAAATTTATTACACCACTCCCTGCTCGTTGAACAGTTGTTCCGTTTTCTTGTTTCATGTATCTGAACATGTTCCCCTCTTCTACTCACCGATTCCATCGCTAGCTGGGTTGTAGTTTTCCCCCAAAATAAATATAATTCCTTTTGAAGAAATGAAAGGAAAAAATCCCACAAACTTTCATTGTGTGAAACTGCTTGGTTTGACAGACATAAAACGGCATCGAATCCGCAGTTGTTGCGATTCTCTCTACGTACAAACTCTGAGGTCTGGTGTTCGCTGTACAGCTGCCTGCATTTCTACTGCAACACCAGTAGTGTTAGTGATTAAGGAATTAGGCTGTTTCTTTGGTATTGTCAGATGTTCACCGCCAGGGCCATGATTAAAGTGGTTGTGTTAGAAGGAAAGGACTCAAAAAACAAAATCATAACCGAAGCGAAAGCAGATCATCAGCAAATGAATTTCAGTCATGAGAATAATGACAAAAAAAAAAAAAAACATGAAGTGCGGTCACTGGTCAGTATGTATATTGCACAGCAATATTGTACACAAATTGGCGCCATACCTGCAAACTACGCTGACCATCCTGTATTTAACCAGGTGTTTGTTTTCTAATAAACTGAGCTGGAATACACAGCCGAAAAGTGACATAATGTCACTGTTCATATACTGAAGCACATCACAGTGTTTCATAAACTTGCGCCATTCATTCCTGGTGAAGCTAAATCAGACACGTTGAATGACGTCAGAAACATTTGCTTCTAACACTGTAGGCTGCTTGTCATTCTTACAAAGTGATGCCACCAGGTGTTTGGAGGACACATTGCGGAAACAGTGACCCCTGATGGTAACTGTGGACTAAAAGTGAACTCAGGCAGTTCAGGAATTTACCTGATGTCATCGTCACCCTGCTTACTACTGCCATTATTGACAGCCATCTGTGATGTTGGCTGGGCATTATATTCTGTTGTACCACAGCGCGATGCTTTGATTCTTCCTTCCAAAAATCTCTCACTCATTTACGCCAGGTGGCATCATGGTTGTTTTCCCAATGCATGCTGGAAAAGATTTTCTTCACCACACACTGGCAGTTGGAACTTGCTACGCTATGCTTGTGATGTCTGTGAATTTTCTCAGCTGTTTTGGCGATGTTCATAAGCCTCCCCTTCGCTTTGCTTCATATCGTACTCCTCTTTGTTTCAAAATCGTCTTTAAATCACTGATGTTCAATGCCTATACCGCTATTGCATCCGAACCAGCCGTCATTCTTGCTTATACTTCACTCACTGCAAGCGGTACGTTTATTGGGGTGTCGACGTTGGTGACGTTTTTCTGAAGGGAAAATCCAGAAACGCCAGGGGGCGCATGGTATTTGTAGAAAGGAGGAATTGTGTAGCTCATAGAAAAAGGACCTGGCTACCGAAACTTATAAGGGATATGAAGTCACGCTGACATTGTTTCCATTCACAGCACGGTATAGGAAGGTATGCTATGGTAGGTATGCTATTTCACCACCACTATGACTGCGATGACTGTGCTTCGTTCTTTGAATGGTAGGCTGAATGGTTCAATGTGTGTTATGACCATTGTGTCAGTCTCCAGGATTGTAAATCATAAAATAATTTATTTAGAACAGGTTGTGTTTGTCCTCCATGTGCAACCCTATAAGGCACAGATATGCACAGCTGATGTGGTTTACAGTGATAAGCCCTGAAATCATTGCGTCAAAGATGGGTGTACCGTTGTCTTTTTTTTTTTTTTTTTTTTACACTGTATAAGTCCATTACCAAGCACTGTGGCTCTATAACAGCCTTTGCAATTACAACACTCAGTTCCCAGGGATAGCGCACGCTAGTTTTAGTGACATGAAAAATGAATTACTCTAAATCAAACATGTTTTGAGGACAAATAAATGTACATGCCATCAAGCTAAACTGATGAAATTTACTTTGCAGTTTAAATGAATCCATTGAGTTGTTTTTGGAGTGGTGTTAAAATGCGATTATGTTACGTTTCATAAAACTGTTTTCAGTCATCAGAACTAATCTCTTCTCCTGCTTTAAGAACATTACCAACACTGTAATCATATGACTGCACACCTCTCGTGATAGTTTTGTCAGAGATGACTCACTGAATTGTATTGACTGCAGCACACTTCTCAGTCCCAACTCCCTCTCTACATTTGGACCCCATACCAGTTGGACCCTAACTGAATGGACCCAGAACCGGTTGGACCCCAGACCATTTGGACCCAAACCAGTTGAACCCCTGACCTCTTGGACCCCAGACCAGTTGAACCTCAGACCCTATCCAGTTGGATCCCATGCTGTTTGGACCCCAGACCCTAACCCTAACCCTAACCCAACTGGTCAAAGACCCAACTGGTCTGGGGTCTAACTGGTCCAGGGTCCAACTTGCTTGGGGTCCAAGTGGTATGGGATCCAAACGCTTAGGGTCAGGGGTTCAACTGGACGGGGTCCAATTTCTATGGGTCCAACAGGTACAGGGTCCAAATGACCCATACCCGGGGTAGAGCGCGGAGTGATTTTTGGAGGTGTCTTGCCCACTTTTCCAGTCCTGTTGCTGGACAGCTTTGCCTTGTTGGCCCAATCTGTTGAGCCACGATGAAGTTAGTCTTTCTTGTGCCGGGCTGCCCCTTCCTCGACAACAAGAGTTTGCAGTGTCTGTAAACATGCCTGATATCAAACATAGCCCAGGATATATTTCTAGCATGTGCTTACAATTGTGTCTTGTACAGTGCTTTTTTTGTTCATGCTTGAGGGATTTGGAAAATGTTGGCCTGTTTTTAATTTGTGATACTAGTTTTCCATAAGGGCACAAAGTGCAATGGTAGATTTTTTGTTGTAATTTTTCCTGTGTATGTGTCGGCGGGTTGCGGTGTTTGTGATTGCGTGTGTGGTTTTCTGTGAGTGAGGTGTGTATGCATGTACAGTATGTGCGCTCTTGCGTGTGTTCGCCTGGCGATACTTTTTGCCCCCGCTGTAAAAAGTGATCCCATTATAGCTCTGACCTCGAGTCGATCAGCGGTAGCAGCGCAGCAATCGTCCCAGCGTCCCGTACACTGTCTGAATACTCGTTACGTCCCATCCCCGTGGGACAGGTGCAGTGCCTCTGTCTCTGTACTGTGCTGTCCCCCCCCCCATGGCATTGTGTGAACGGTCCAAAATAAGAGCCTGTCACTGGGGCCACACTGGGGGTAAGAGGGGTGGAAGACCTGACAGCCTGAAATCTGAACCACATAGGACAACATGGCTGCCGAGGGGAGGGGGGAGGAGGGGTGGGGTGTGTTGAGTTGTGGAAAAAAAAAAATTGGGGGGTAGGAAGGCATGTGGGGGGCACTTTCGAAAGCAGCTTGTGGAACCATCAAGAAGAATACGCTCTCTCCTGGCTGAAGTTCCTCTATGCATTACAAGTGACATTTTCTTTTCTCCTCTGGCCAATCTTGAAACAAACAGTCTCACCTCGTTGGTTTTATTTTTGTTCCAAAAAAAAAATTGAATAGTTTAAATATGACTAAAATGCTTGTGGAGATTGAGGTTTTTTTTTTTTTTTTTTTTGGTTTTTGCAATCGCCATGCGGCAACAACACGATGAACCGGAGTGTTGAGAGGACGTTTGGCAGAATGACGCATTCGGTGGCACAGGTGCTGTCGAGACCTTCCTGTCGAAAGCTCCTCTCTCTCGTACCCCCCTTCACTCTCGGATCTCATGGAGGGCGAGGTTATTTTCAGTATCAACACACTTTGCAGGTCAATCTGACGTTCAACAGCTCCACCCCTTTAAAACCCTCCTTGCTCCCCTATGCCTGTCTTCTTCTAAGAGTTCTTTGGAGTCAGCTGAAAACATGTCAGTAATGTCAAAAACAGGACATTAGTCACAGTGCTATTCGGTGGTACTCTTACTGTAAGGGCCCAAAGAGAGGGTCAAGGGTCAATCCTGAAAAGTCACGCAATGTGCTGATCAATTGTGTGTCTTCGGTGTCACGCACTGTCTTTTTTTAAAAACATATTACACTGCAAGGCTATTGAGCAGTTAAAATATGCTTTGGCAATAAAGAATTTGTATGGTCTATGTTTATCCCAAACTTGAGAGAAAAGGGGTCATTGTCATAGTATTTGCCATACATTCGCTATCCTTATTCGAGTCCAAGTTAGTTATGCTTATAAAAAATCAGGAAAACTGTCTGAGTCGCAACAGCTGACCCAGTGTAGATCAGTTCAAGTGACCGACTCTGCTTGTCGCTGACATTTTAGTGAGTGATCATTATTCACACTCTCTCAAGAACCAGTCTCTTGTTACCAGTGGAAAACTGTGAAAAGGAGAAACGACACCTGCAAAGGTCTGCACAATCCTCACGTATGCCAGAAAGTTGTGCAGATGAAGATAATATTGTAAACCTCCATTTAGGACATAGAGTATACAAGAGTGGGCGTGTCACGTGAAAGTAACAGTATACAACCAATAGTATAAGATTCTGTCTATCACATAACTGATTTGCGTAACTTAATAGTAAACAAATGTAATTTCTGTTAGCGCCCATTGTATGTTAGCATTGAGCTAACTCCATCACTATGCTAACATAACCAGTCACTGAGTCACAGACATTCGTGGCAGAACTAGCAATGGTGTGTAAATTCAGTTAACTGAGTTGCTAGCTAACGTTATCTCGCAAGCTAGCAAACCAATGTTACATAATGGTTATGAAAACGTACCGCGTATATGCTAGCTAGCTAGCTAGCTAAGCAACATGAACTCAGCTATGTGAGTGGCACTTGGCTAGCTTGCTACTGTGCTGAGCCATACCGATTATACAGCTTTACACTTGGTATTCAGTTTGCCTAAATATTAACAGCGTGACAAAACCCGGAGCAATTTTTTAAAATTTATTTATTTATTTTATCCCACGATCTCGGCCAATGAAATTTTCAAACATCACCTGTGTTTTAAAAGATTTTAGCAATGCATAAACTAAGCATAAGTCAGTCTGAACGGCAATTTATTCTAGACATAATCTAATCAAAAACAATGTATTAATATAAAATAAAAATATTATTTCAGCTCCTTACTTGCTGAACAAGTCAATATTCTTGCCAATCAGGCAAGTTTTTCCCCATTGTAAGATTGATAAATGGAGGCAAGTAAAGAAACCCAAGACGCTTCTTAATAGAAAGCAGTGGAATGTTCTACATGGCCAAGTCAATCACCCGACCTGAACACAATTGGGCATGCATCTCACTAGCTGAATGCAAATGCCCCAATGACAAGGTTGAGGACTCTTTATAAGACAATATCTGTTGAGACAGAACTTTTTACGGTAAAATTTGGGGTATCTGAAGTTGGGGCATAAATGCCACCTATGACTAGTGTTCACAGCTAGCTCTGTGTCCTTGAATACCTGCTGTGTCATGCGTTAGACAGTCCTCCCTACCTCTGTGTGCGAGGCACGTCGAGAGCTGAACACCCCAGTAAATGCCGGGCCCTCGTGCTTAACATTATTTGACCTGTTCTTTATTTGTTCCAGTTTTCTAAAATGCAGTTTCTGCTACTTTTTAAAGTGTTACTATATGTCACTTTTTAATTTAAGTCATCAATTAGCTTAAGAGTCTGTAAACCTTGTTTCCAAGATCGACGTGGGCTATGGATTGAACGGAAATCACAAAAACCATCAGAGACTGCAGACCTGGAGTGGTGGAGAATGAGACCTCCACTTTTCAGGGCTTTCTGATCCATGCATTGTAGCAAGGCGGATGTACAGGATCATGTCAGAATGAAGACGGAGGAACTTGCCCCAGGCTGGGTTTCACATTGACCTCCTTTATTTATTTGCCTGAACATTGTGAAGATCCGGTTGTGATGCTTCCGCTCTTCGACTTTGGCAATAATCAAGTCAATCCCTGCTGGAGCGTGTTCCGTATCTGAAGCCTATTTAAAAAAAGCTTCTGTTGCCACTGACAGCTTCTGAGTCGTGACACCTCGGCGATCGGCGAGACGGAGACCTTTGAAGCATCTCGGGTATCAGGCTTCTTGTCCTCTGGGCTGGATTCCAGCACGGGCTCAAATTGCCGTGACTGATCTGCTGACGTCGAAAGAGACGTGTGGCCTTCAGGAGAGGATCGCTGGCAGAGCTCTTAAAGCCCCCTCTTTGGCTTCATGAACTTTGAATGAACAGAACCACCACAAGCCAGACACCAGCCTTCATTATTTATTTATTTTTTTGTCAATATGCAGAACTAGATTAGAATTATTCATTTATTTTTTTGCTTAGCCGCTTAATTTACTTGGCTTTGAGCATTTTTACTCAGTTGTGATTTTTTTGTTTATTTATTTATTTATTGCTGCAGTTGTTTGCTTCGAATTTTGCGCCATTGTCATCCTCGTTAGCTCGTTAGCAGATTAGAGAGCATCTGGACTGGTAGAGGAGCTGTGGCTGACGGTGATTCGTTATTTTAAAGAAAACAGAAGATGACGACTAAGGTGGTTCTCCCTCACTGGGCAATCAAGGATTTTTGTCGAGGATTTCACTGAACCCTTCGCTGATTTTGAACATCCATCGATTGTGTGAACGCTGTCCTGACAACTGGGAGGGATGAGCTCCACTTTGGTCAGCAAGTTGGCCAAGGTCTACGACTCAAAAACGCTGCAGCAGAAGCACGTTCCCGTGAGGACAGCCGCTAAGCCGCCCGGCGATGCCCAAAAACCGCCACCGGCTGCCAACGATGGCCTCGATCTCATGCAGACGCGGATCGAGTCCCTGAGCAGTAAGATGGACAAGTTGATTGACATCCAGGAGACGGTCCTTCATCGAGTACGGGACTTGTCCCAGGATATGGAGACCCTCCGGGAGGGTCGGGGAGAAGTTGGTGAGGGGCGCGGGGACGGCGATGTGACGGGTTTGTGTCGAGAGATGAGCGCCATCATGTCGGCGGTTAACGAGCGGTCGGAGCAGCAGAGCTGTAAGCTGGAGGGTATGGAGAGGCTGGTGTTGGGCATACAGCAGGTCATCGCCTTCATCGGCGAGGCCGTCAAGAGCTCTCGGCTCATGGAACTGATCTTTAACAAGCCGCCCTCCACTGGCGATGGGGAGAAACCAGCTCCCAAGGAGAAACCTGTCAAACTCGCCGCTAAGGAGAAACCTTCTAAAACTGCCGTCAAGGAAAAACCCACCAAACCCGCCTCCAAGGAGAAAAATCCCAAAGGACATCCTTCGAAGGAGAGACCTGGCAGATTTTTTATTAAGGAGAAAGTCACAGAACCTCATGCAGAAGAGAAACTCGTCAAATCGAGCACCAAGGAGAAACCTGCCAGAAGCACTGCTACAGAGAAACCTGCTAAACCTGCAGCTAAGGAGAGACTGACAAAATTTGCCACTAAAATGATACTCAGGAAACCAGAGGAGAAATCCGCCAAATCAAGTAGCCGACTGCATGCCAAAATCACTGCAAAGGTGACGCCTGCTGCATCGAGAAACACTGAGAAACCGAGTGAAATCACTGAAAAACAGGCCAAATCAAGCCCCGAGGAGACTTCTGTTGAACCAGCTGTTCAGGAGAAACCCGTCGTGTTCACTGATAAAAGCAGGAAAACCCAAAAGAGGAGGTCACTCACTGACTTGGTGAGTCCTGCCTATTGGCTACAGCACGTGATCAGGGGAGAATTTTCATGGGTTTGTGGATGGAGACGAGGTTAAATAAAATCGAAATCATTGTATGGTTATGGGAGCATTTTGAGTGCTTTGACCTCGAAGGCAAACGAAAATACTGTTGCTAATGTTATCAAAGTGACTTTGAAAACTGCCAGGCCAACAACGTCTGGGTAGCACTCTTATATCGTGAGGAAGTCTGAGCCTCTTGTTTCAGCTAAGTTTTCCAATCTCCGTCACCCCATGACTCTCACTCCGGAGTCATATTGACTACAGTTTTGTATGGTGTGGATATAATAACACCATGTGTGGTGACAGGTTCTTGCTCTGGGCTCCCCATGCGAGCATCCTGCACATTGCGTGTCGGGATTAAATTTAAAATCCAGTTTGGAAGTGAAGGTGTTGGAGTAAAGAGCTCTATCGGGGTGTTGAAGTTTCTATTTGGGGAAGTGTGGGAGTGACAGAGTAAATTAAGTAGATGGGAGGGCAGGGTGTGTGGGGGGGGGGGGGGAGGGGTACGTTGTGTGCTGGCTGTGTACCCACACATTCCAAAATAATAGGAAGGCCTCTCTATCCTCTAATTGCTTGGCTTAGGGCTTCCCTGAACTTCTTTTTTGTTATTATTAATATTATTATTACTCTGTTCCAATTGGATGCCCTTCTCTGGTTCTGTTTTTTGTGGAGCCAATAATGCTGTGCCTATCAGCGCCTGATTTGTCAGTGCCTTGTGTGTCTCTCAGCTGTAAGGGTTATAAACCAGCAGACGTCAGTTGGGCGTCGCGTTCAGTGCATAAGCAGCTCAAGTTTTTTTCTTTTAGTTTGGCTTTCAATCCGTTATACACAGCAAAATTTCCGTGTTACTTTGATGCTAGCTGAGGAATTTGATACACTTTTCCAAAGTAAAACTTCACTCCCGCTAACACTTAATTTTGCTTGGCATGCAATAAAATTCTCAGTTTTCTGATATTAGCTGATGTTTATTCGGAGTTTGTTCTGCTTAGGTTGTGTGACTGGACTGTGGAGTCTGTAAAACTCAGCAGTCTGAGCTGGGGATTCAGAATTGATTCTTCATTATTTCAAGATTTTATACAATCTCAACTCACAGCTGCTCACACTCTGTATGGAGACAGCTACAGAGACGAGGCAATGAGGGTGGGGGGGGGGGACCAATATAGTGTCATCCCGACTCGTCATATAGTGACGCTACCTGACCAAACTTTGATATACAGCAAAAAAGGAGACTTTTGACGTCCTTATTTCATGCTAAGGCTCAGGGTTTGGGTCAAGGTTAGGGGTTGGGAGGTAGGATGTGTCTAATATGGCGTCAAATGAGGATGTCAAAAGTCTCCTTTTTTAGTCCTGAATCACCGTTTGGTCAAGTAGCATCACTGCTGTAAATGACAAGTCAGGATGAGACTAGGCTCAAAATAACAAAGGCTTTAGTTTGAGTTCTTCTTCTTCAGTGTTTTTCTGGCTTTTAGTTGCGAGCGGTATTGTTATGAAATTTTAGCCCTCAAACCACAACTGTGATGATTGAACAGTGGCACTACACTGGCCGCAATCGCACTGCTGCGACTGTGAGACTGCTCTAGTAGTGATGATATCATTGTAACACAACAGCTGTGATACTTAAGCAGCGAAGCTACACTAACGGTGATTCTGTAGCCGTGATAATTGATACTGTGCTGGCCGTGATGCTGTAGTGACTCATAACTGAAGTATTTGGTTCATTATTGCAGTGCAGTGCTGTCCCTGCACCAATCACAGGCAGGCTGGCACATCATTGGACTCTGTTGTGCTATTGTTGCGTGAGTGTGTGTGTGTGTGTGTGTGTGTGTGTGTGTGTGTGTGTGTGTGTGCGTGCGCGCGGGTGCGCATCCGCATGTGCGTGTATGGGGTGTGGCACAGTGCTATCGTTCCTCAATAACCTACCTAGTGATAGGGAGTCCCCTATATTTTACCACTTTTGTTGACTTTGATACCAAATATTAAGCACCCCATGCATATGGCGGCATTCGCTTTACCACAGAAATTGGCTCCCAAACCATCACCCAACAGAGATTAAGGCAAAAATACCAGCTTGTCAGGATTTATTTGGCCAAATCATCTCTCCCTGATTTGCCTGTCATCATTCATGTTGATCTACGATGAAAGTTAATTGGAGTTTCTGTCATGCAGAATTATGGTTCATTCCTGAACAGTGCTGTTGGGGGTTTGGGGTGATGGAAGGGAGGCAGTCGTGGACAGTGTGGGTGTACAATTAGGGTGACTGATATATTGATTATAATGATTGTAATAACACTTTACTGACAAATCCAGACAATCAGACTAATGTCTATACATTGATTATACCACAGCTTCAAAATGGTGGCCCTTTCTTTGGCTAACAGTATCGTAACAGTCAGTTTGCAACTGCAGTTCATCCCAAAATGGAGACTTACGGCAAGATCCAATCCCTCTGGCTTGGAATATAAATCAGCTTCAATCTGAACTGCCAACTGTACTTATTTCTGGAAGTTAATTCGTGGAACGAGACAAAAAATACCTGGTCTGTCATAGCATTTTAATGCTGAAAATGACGACTGCTCACCTCGGTCAGAATAATAATGTCGGTATAGCAACAAAGTACACATTTGGTCTCGTGGCGATAAATATTGGGGCTGAGGTTCGGTTCATGTCAGGGCTTAAACTCAGACAAAGCAGACGCCTGGTTTACCCGATGCTGGGGTCACACTGAAGGTCTAAATTAGGGATGCACGTGCCGTTTTGGCGCTTAACAAAAATGTTATAACACGGACAGAACATTCCATCGACATTCTGAGAACACTTGGTGTCATTTGGGTGGCCACTGAGAGTGACTACTGAACCAGACCACAAGCAATGTCAGGCCAGATCTGTAATGGTTCCAGCTGAATTCAAGCCAGCACTGGCACCAATCTGGCATGGAGTAACTCAGATTGGGAAGGTAGGGTTGTAGCCTGAGAAAGTACTGGTTCTGGATGACTTTGGGCCAGCACTGGTGCCGAACTGACACTGGGTAACTATGGTTAGGAAGGTAGGGCTGGTGCCTGAGAAAGCATGGAAACCTGTGGCACTGATATAGGCTGAGAGATAAAGGGGATGGCCAGCTCATGTCAGGACAGGATTGAGAGATCTTCAGTGCTCCTCTCTCCTTGTCTCATTGTCCAATGAGGTGTGAGGTATTTGTGGAGTGCACTGTTCCTGCAGAACAATGTCTCTGGGGTCCTGTGCTTAAAATACCCATGAGTTCTCCAAAAAGCTGCCAGAAGACTGGCCCAGTGGCATTCAGAGGCGTATTATCTCTGAACGTGAGTCTCTGTTATTTACGGTCTTCTCCGGAATAAGACTGGCTGTAACCAGGAACAAATGGTCTAATGTGATATTTATATAGTGGCTGGTTTTATCGCAAGCACTGATACAAACATTTGTTGTTATCTGCTGCCAGTAAGACAAATCCTGTTTACCGCATATATACCACATACTTGAATTTGGATACAGACACAAAGTTCACAAGGACAATGAGCTGCATCACTGTCATCACATTTCCAAACCCTTGGTGACTGCTCATCCATTTCAGCATTTCAGCATTTTTGTTTTATACATCCCTATACTGTGTTTGTGTTGATTGTAAACCGCTCTTAAATATCAAATGTAACCACAGACTTAGTATTACCACAATGCAAGACACCTTCATCTGAAAGTACGGCTGACTTATATTTTTCTAATAGTGTTAAAATAGGATGCTAAATGACAATAAATTTGGCTTTACTGTGCAAGTAATCTCTCATAATTACAGCAAAATTGATCACTTGTGATTGTGTATGTCTGAGAGTGGTCTGTTCACGCTAGTGTTGTGTATTGCAGAGTATGTAGGTGAATAGTTGATGTATTTTTGAATTGTGATTTGAGCCAGGTTTGTTGTGCAGTGCTGTATAGTGCAGTATTTTTACTTGCTGGTTTACTTCCCCTGATGTCTATCCCATTGTAGCACAGCTTCCAAAAGCATGACTGCAGCTCAGAATACATCATGGGAAAGCGATGATGGTGTAACATTAGTCGGAGTTGGCGGGCCGTCACATTGACTCGTAGGCTCTTTCTTATTGGCTGCTCTGTGTCTCTCTCCCTTGCTCAGTTTGTCATGGCATTTCTGAACTCGGTGTAAGACGCAGATGATGTAATAGTAGTCAGCGCTGGCAGGTCATTGGTCGATGTAGACAGGACTTCACGTGTAGTTTGCTGGCTCTTTCTACATGGCTGTTCTGCATTTCTTTCCCCTGCTCTTTTTATTGTGGCATTTCAGAAGGCATCGTACGACAGTGATGATCTGGTATCAGTGTTTGATGTTGGCACACCTCTAGTCAGAGCTGGCAAGTCATTAGTCAGAGTTGACAGGGTATTCGTTGGTATTGGGGGGTCATTGGTCACAGTTGGTGGGTCATTAATTGGAGTTGGTGGGTCAGTAGTCAGAGTTGGAGGGTCATTAATTGAACTTGGTGGGTCAATAGTCAGAGTTGGAGGGTCATTAATTGAAGTTGGTGGGTCAATAGTCAGAGTTGTAGGGTCATTAATTGAAGTTAGTGGGTCAGTAGTCAGAGTTGCTGGGTCATTAATTGAAGTTAGTGGGTCAATAGTCGGAGTTGTAGGGTCATTAATTGAAGTTGGTGGGTCAATGGTCAGAGTTGGAGGGTCATTAATTGAAGTTAGTGGGTGAATAGTCAGAGTTGGAGGGTCATTAATTGAAGTTGGAGGGTCAATAGTCAGAGTTGGTGGGTCATTAATTGAAGTTGGTGGGTCAATAGTCAGAGTTGGAGGGTCATTAATTGAAGTTGGTGGGTCAAAAATCAGAGTTGGCATGAGATTAGTCAGAGTTGGGGGGTCAATAGTCAGAGTTGGCGGGTCTGTAGTTGGCGGGTCACTGGACAGGATTGGTGACTCTACGTCAGGGGTCACCAGCCCTGTTCCTGGAGGGCTACCATCCTGTAGGTTTCTGCTCCAACCCTAATTCAATACACCTGATTCAGCTCATTAGCTACTTAACAAGATCACTAAGCTGGGCAATTAAGTAGCTAATTAGTTGAATCAGGTGTGCTGAATAGGAGATAGAGCAGAAACCTACAGGATAGTAGCTCTCCAGGAACAGGGTTGGTGACCCCTGCTCTACGTTCTCAATTTCAGTCTTCTTCTGACTGGCTTTTCTGCATTTCTCACCTAGTCTTATTTAATGGCAGCGTTACAGAACGCACTGTCAGAAAGTGATGATGTAACATTAATTAGTGTTGATGAGTCTTTAGGGCTGAGTTTGGTGGCTCTTGCTTATTAGCCGCTCAGTGTTTCCCGCTCCTTCGTAGGCTGCTATGTTTTCCTCTCTCCCTGATTGGCTGCTCAGTGCTTCCCTCTCTCCCCAGCTCAGAGAGCGCAGAGGAAGAGATGTGAAGGAGACGGCTCGCTTGACTTTCAAAGGCCCCAAGTCCCAGAAGAAGAAGAAGCCTCCAGATGCGGGTAAAGTACGGCCAAGAATCCAGATCCTCGTATCACAAATCAGGAATAATGAGTTAGCTCGGTATCTGACCTACTTTGGAACTTTAGCCAAGTAATTAGAGCTGTTCTGGGCTTTACCTTGTAGTTACCCAACAAGCTTAGACATCCTAGTTTGTCAAACCCCCTGAAATTAGGTTGCCACGATATGAGAACATTTCACCAACCTTGGAAAAAACATGTTGTGGTTTGTTTGAAATTGTTCTACCAGTCTGTAACCTTTATGAGCTCCTAATCAAGCAAAACTTATATGCAGTGGCAGGCGGTGGACGGAAAACCGGCGGGCGGAAAACATCCCTTGAAACGGATGAGATTAGTGACCCGATTTCAATCATTGTTCTTGGTCAACACGTTAGTTTCCCTTATAATGAAATGCTAAGGCGAGTGAATAATAAATTCTATAAAATGTTTAATTCACATGCCTTAATAGGCAACTCTTCATGAAAAAACCACTGTGGATTTTCCGCGTTAAATTTTGTCACATCCTAAGCAAGTCGTCAAACCTGTGCGTAATGACTGTTTAATTGAAAAAGATTGAAATGCGCTCTTTTTGCGTTCAACTGGTGCGTTTGATTTCTCGTCTTAACAAAGACAATTAGCTACACCTGAGAGGGGAGAGTTCAAGTGTCTTTTACCAGGGAAATTGACTGAAAACAGATCAAGACTAATAAGCAGTTTAAAGACATGTTTATCGCCCTCCTTGTTCTCTGTCCACCGCCCGCCACTGCTTATATGGCTTTGGTATTGTGTAGGTTCCTATCTTCATGAAGGAGATGTTGCAAAACCAATTGTCAGGACACAGCACAGCTGTCTGGAAAACTAAAGCCTTATAAATCAGACATTTGAAGACACGCATATGCTGTTAACTTTTTAGGTAACTGGCAGGCACTTAAGTAAAATCCACAGTCAATCCCACCAAAACATGACTGAACGCGAACAATTGTATATGATTTCCATAATGGCTCATGAATTGATTTTCCATGCAGAGCAGAGTAATTCAGTCTTTGATGGAAGTGCTGCACATTCTGTGCTTTTTGTCCCTGCTCAGACACCATTTCCTTGAAGAAGCAGGCTCTGCTGCTGGAGGAAGTGCGCAGGCTGAACCAGCAGAATGTGGAGCGGTGTGGCCCCTCGCTCACCCCCGAACCCCAGGAGCCCAGAGAGGCTGCGTCCCAAACTGAGGAAGTGCAGGATCAGCTCTTCAGTGAGTCTGAGGAAGAGGAGGTAGGGGAGGAAGGAAACGAGGAGGAAGCCGAAGAGGAAGAGAGGGGAGAAGAGGAGGAAGAGAGGGGAGAAGAAGAGGAAGAGGAGGAGGAAGAGAGGGGAGAAGTGGAGGAAGAGAGGGAGGAAGAGAGGGGAGAAGAGGAGGAAGAGAGGGAAGAGGAGGAGGGAGAGGAGGAAGGAGAGAGGGAAGAGGTCCCTGCTGAAGGCCCCTTAGATTCAGAGGAGGTCTCTTCGGCCCCTGAGGACGTTTTCGAAGAGATCAGCCCATGTGTTCAAGAGAGGTACATATGCACACGTACACACGCACTCACACACGCGCACGAACATGCACACACGCACTCACATACACACACACACACACACGCACACACACACGCACACACACACACATACGCACAAGCCTATGCATAAGTTTACATACAAGTGCAGAAAAGCACACACACACACACACACACACACACACGTGAACACTTACACGCACCTATGCACACACAAAACACACACAAATATCCAGCTGCGCTAAAGAATATGGAAATGTAAAAGTAAGGCATTCCAGCACCTATGGGCTCACCAGTGAAGAAGAATCCTGAGTTGCTGATTGGCTGCACGTGTCAGCAAGTTTACTGATGTTCATTATCCCCAGCTGCGAGGACCCAGAGGAGGGCGGGGCCAGTGAGGTCACTGCCTCCAGCAGCAAGCGGAGAGTGACGCAGGAGGACCTGCAGACGGAAGAGCGGAAGAAGAGTCGTGTGGAAGAAGGGAAGACTGAGGAAGAGGAGGATGAGGTCAGCCAGCCTGAGGGCCTGGATCAGGAGGCGGAGCCGGAGAAACAGGAAGCTGAGGCCAGCGAGGAGTATGTGATTGGTGAGGAGTGGTGGAGGGTTGGGTCCTTCAGCCAATGAGCTGCCGCGCTGCTATACAGACGTTGACCTCATATTACCTCACCTGACTCTGTCTGACCCGCACTCTGCAGCTGCCGCACTGAGCCGTCTCACTTCCTGTGCTTCCCTTCAGAGTATTGAACCTTTAATTGAGCCAATATTTTATGCAGCTCTCTTCGCTCTTCCTTTCTCTGTCTTTCAAACTCTCTCTCCCTCTCTTTCTCTCTCACACCCTCCCTCTCTTTCTCTCTCTCTCTCCTCCAGACTGCAGCCCCCCTCCTCCTGCCCCCTTCGATCACCGGATTGTTGCAGCCAAACCGCACCTGATCACCAATTACTACTCTATAAACCGAGACGAGATCATCGGAGGGTGAGCAGAAATCCATCAAGAAATGTCTGAAGTGTTCAAGTCTCATAACGCAACTGAAGTCTTATTTCTCCCAAGTATTAGCCTGTTACACAGTTTCTATCGTGGCCCATTGTCTTCAAACTCTACATACTAAAACGCACATGGAGTTTCTGAACTCCACTAATCTCGGTCAAATTAAAACATTGCATTCAATGCAATGTCATCCTCTTAAAGTAAACGCACACACATTAAATTAAGAGATTTCTGAGAACCATTTGAACACTAATGCGTTTGATGGAAAACACCCTGATGAGTGGAAAATACTACTCTGATTATCTCATCAGTTGGCCTTAAGCACTGCCAGTGTTACACTACAAACTGTATACAAACTGCATATAGTAGCTTGTTAAAATGTTGTTTTTCATACTCAAGTATAAAACATGCACGAAAGTAGAATATTTTTATTCTGAAATACTGCGTACATTTCAGCAAACACAACTGGATTTGTAACGTGTTCTTCATACAGAACAAACAATAGAAAAAAGAAAATAAGCCTTTTGCATACACTGCACTGAAAAAGAAACCTAGTCTGCATCCTGCCTGGTCAACCTAAGTGGCCCAAATCTCTGTGTATTCGCGTCTTTGCATTGACTTTGAATGTAATCTGTCATGCGAAGAATTTGTTTCGTGTCCAGTGTGAAAGCGGCTTCACAGTTTTGCTCAACAAATTCTTGCTTGGAATCACAAAATTAGAACCTGTATTTCCCCATTCCTACAATGTTTGTCTTGTTTACCAACAAAAATAAACATGCAGGTCAAAGTAACGGACAGAAAATTGTGTTGCGCATGGCTGGTTTTTTTTTGTTTTGTAATGTGAATGTTGAGGAAACGAGACACTGGGGAACTGAAATCTCGATAGGCGTTCATGACAAAATCTCAACCCCACTGCCCCTCTCAACTCCTGGCCTTTCCTTCATTCTAAAGTCACCAGTCCAGGACTTAAGCTTGTTTATTTATATCCCCATGCTTTGCGATACATGACACCCTACCATCCAGAACTAATCAACAACGGATGATCCGGCCTGCCTCCTTCTTTAATTAAATCAGAGTAAAGACAGCACCAGGCCATTTGGCATTTTCCACAGTACTTCAATTACCTTCGCTTGTTCCCGAAGACACGCGCGGTAATTGCAAATTCGCCCGTCTGCACGCAACCCAGCTTTTTCAAGCTTTGTAGAGTTTGGGGAACGTACTTTATGAATTGCTTTGATGACTAGATTTACATACAGTGTGCATTCACAACTCTTGACTCTGATGACCAGCTCGACAGCAGGCTGGTAACTGGAGTACACACGTAACACAGAGTCAGAGGGATTAACAGGGGACTGTGGATGTTATGTAACTGAGCTGGGAGTGCTCTTATGCAATGTGCAATTAAAGCTTACAGAATGCCTATTAAAAATTATATCTGCAGTTTATTATTGACACCCAAACCAAAGAGACAAAGCTCATTCAGCGAGGGATTCATATGCTTGACTTCCCCTTTCAACGGACATTATCAGTTCATAATTGATTGTATATATTTTTTTTTCCCCAACAGAGGCCGTTTTGGCCAAGTTCACAAATGTGTTGAAAATTCATCTGGACTTATGCTTGCTGCCAAGATCATCAAAGCCAGGAGTCAGAAAGAAAAGGTAGATAATCGTCTGTGTTTTCTGCTCTGAAAGAGGTCTGTACTGTTTTAAACACCCAGCCGCCCAATGACAGGCTACATCATCTCTATATAACAAGGCTGTCCAATCCAGTTTCTGTTGATCAGTTATCTTATTGGCTGTCATTTCAGACGTAATCTGGCACACGATTCAACCAATCAGCAACTCAGCAAAATCTCCTAGCCGTTTAAAGAGGTTTGCTTTGCTGTGGTTAGAGTGAAAACCTAGAGCAGGGGTCATCAACTACATTTGTCCAAGGGCCAAATTTTTTCCACGCAGACACCGTGGGGGCCGGATTTTCATTCATACACACATTATTGTGCATGTGAAAAAAAACAAGTAAAAATGAAATGTTAAATGAGAGTATACGAAAGAAAATTCTTATATGTTAAATAAGAGCGTGAAAATATATAAATAGTACAAATTGTTTGAAGCAGAGATTTGAGTTTGCCTCCTCCTTGCATTGAGAGACAGCGTGGCTGACTCGCAGCGCCAGCTCACTTTCTGTACCCTAAGAGAACGGCACATGTGACACACACGTCAGTAAATCACTCCAAACAGAACTATTTTAATCTGCGGTTGCTTTTGGGGTTGTTTCAATCTATATCAGAGGGAGAAATGCTACTGTATATATCTAAAATTATCGAGAAACAATTCTATGTTCACATTTTCTGAATGAATTAAATGTTCCGCGGGCCAGATGGAAAGCCTTGGTGGGCCGGATGTGGCCCGCGGGCCGCCAGTTGATGATCCAGGACCTAGAGGAACGTTTGGCTTTAAGGCATAGGGTCTGGCCACTGTGCTCTGCAGTCATCAGAGAAGAATTTTATTTCACATCAGCAGTAAATATTGCCATGAAATGGCTATAATTCTTCAGGCAATCACTCGCAATTGATGTTAAGACATTCAAATATAAACCCTAACTTCCAATTCATTGTTTCATTTCAATTTACAAGAGTGCAGAGCCACAGCTCAAAAAAAATTGAAAGAATGACAGCAGAAGTACTTCCAGAACGCACCGTGATTACAGTGTGTGAGAAAGTCAATCATGCGCTGCAGCAGCTGTGGTGAGACCGCACACGTCAGCCTGCAGCCAGTAATACGGTCATCTCTCTGGCCCTCCTCCAGGAAGTCGTGCGGAACGAGATCCAAGTCATGAATCAGCTGAACCACTCCAACCTGATCCAGCTCTACGCTGCCTTCGAGTCCAGACATGACATCATCCTGGTCATGGAGTTGTGAGTGTTAGCGGCGCGCCTCGGCTCTGATGAGGGGAGAAACAGCGGGGTCCAATCAGATGACAAGAATTTGGTCTTTATTAGCCGGGCTCATTTCCTGGTCTCGTTAGTGAAGTTTCTCATTAGCGCCTCTGTGCATGGTTCCTTAATACATTCACCCTCCATTTTCCATCCAAAGCAACTGTTACTTTCTCATGAAAAGACGAAATCAAAATTAATGATACTAAACTTTATTTGTTTAGCACTTTTCGAAGTTAGTGTGGTACCCCTCTGCGTTATATTTACTGTGTACCTTTTTTCCACCCCTAACTCAGACTGTTATGTTTCCCAAAAGCACAGATGCTAACTTACGTAGTTGGAACCATTGACTGTCTATAGTCAAACTATGTGAGTTGCGAATGTAGTTAGCAACTATGCTTTTGGGAAACGTGTCTTTGTGCGACTACTGTGCAGGTTCTGATTCTACACAGTCCAACATGGTAGCATTTAGAAAGCACTTGCCGACGTGCAGGGCTGTAGCTGCAATGATTCACTTGTTTCTGATATAATGGACAAAGTAGGCTTTTGCCCATTTACCATTAATTGGCTGGCATTTTATTTAGTTCAGTACACAGGACATAAACCATTTTGGGTACAAAGTTTGGGAACTCTGCTAGCGTGAGCGCCTTCTCTCTGTGGCTACAGTGTGGATGGAGGCGAGCTGTTCGACAGGATCATCGATGAAAGCTATAACCTGACAGAGCTGGACACCGTCCTCTTCATCAGACAGATCACAGAGGGCCTACAGTACATGCATCAGATGTACATCCTGCATCTGGACCTGAAGGTAGAACTCAAGTAGCTTGGTAAAACCAGACTCTCCTACTTCGCTTTGCTTCGTACACAGAGTCTGGGAAGTCGTCATTGACAAGGGTTTACTTCTTTGTGGGTGGGCGCTTGTCAGAAGTTTAATCATTGGTGTACCCGTAAACTAATCACTAACGTTTGGTGATGACGTATGTTATGCGCCGGCTCAGCCGCCTAGTACTTCCGCTGGAAACTACAGTCCTTCATACCAGGAATGCAGTGAAAACAAACTGATCAGTACATTAAAGTTAATACTGTACCCATACATATGCCCATCTACCAAATTTTAGCCTTCACTCATTCACTTAAAAGAACCAAAGGTGCTCTTTCTGTTCTCCTTACAAGAAACAAACAGTTGAGCTATCGTTTTTCCTGCAGATACTGCTGCTGTTAAAAAAACGTAAGAGACCCGAAACCAACGGCAGAATCGGCGAGAATAACGCATTATTTACATCAGGACGAAATCTGCGTTGACACGAAAACTGAACCGTTAACCATACTCGCGCTAACATCATACCAAGCTCGCTATCTGACTTTATAGCAACACAGTTTGGCTCTAAGCATTTGGCTGTCTCAGACAACCATTTCATTAATAATGACAACATAACACTGAGACAGCGAATAGGTCTTGTGACATGAACAAAAACACGGCTTTTAAAAAGTTCGCTGCTAACTAAAATAGTGTGAAATTTGTGGGCAATGCAACACTAGAAGCTACAAACAAGCTGAGGTGGTTCAGCTGTCTCTCACAGAGATGAACAGGGTGCCTATTTCATGATGGCTATTAAGAGGATATGACAATCTGTAGGGAGTAGCGCTACAACATCATCTCCATTCAAAAAACTAATCAAACATTCATCTTGTTGTGGCTATAAGTCGCTGATACCCAGGATTTTGTCCACGACAGAGCGAATGGCCTCCCGTGTATCTATGTCCGTAGCCATTGTTGATTTCGGAGACTACAATTTCAAACTCGGCGCAGCTGCTACATCATGGCTCTCGGCCACGCCTTCTGTTCGTTGGTTGGTCCGGCGTACTTCCCGCCAAGGTAAACGAGGCAGAGCTCCGAGTGATCAGACTGAGTACTGAAGGGAAATGAAATTAAGCGGAAGTGCGAAGGCTGGCGGAGGCAGGCTACAATTCAAGGGCCAGTATAACCTCTAAATCTCTCATTTTAACTTAGGTTTTCCCTCAAGCAGGTTCCAAGCTGAAAAAAAAAACATGTCATCATATTGTAGGACAGTGTCACAAAAATATTCTGTATCTGCTGGTTGCAGCGCTTCACTGAAGCTACATCACACTTACATTGAGTGAAATATTCTAACCCAGGATGCCATGTTTGTATGGCATCAGTATCACATCAAGTGAGAAATCTCTAGATCTTGAACATCATCTTATACACATTTCCCTGATTCAGCAGGACATATTTGGGATTGCAAGAAACCTTGGGATCTCCACTAGAATTTAAAATAGGCCTGTAGTTCCACAGGTTTGAATATAGCAGCTGCATTATATGGACTTTATGGATTTTATGGGTCCCTTGGCTTTATGGAGTTAATAGAAACCGTTATGCTCTGTGCTGGACTAAATTCAACATTGAATCGAGATCTTCCTCCAAAATAAAATTTATTTCAGGACTTAGCTTGATGTGGGACACTGGTCTAAAGTCATAATTCTTATGGTTTTTTTTTTTTTTTTTCCAAATAAGAAAATGACAAAAATATTGAGAATGAAGTGGAAGAGTTTTCGATTTTTCACAATATGCCAGTACGGTAAAAAAAAAAGAAAAGAAAAAGATATATATATATATATATATATACATAAGATACTCAGCACCATTAAAAACGCACAGGTGAGGTATGTACTGTATTTGCGGTAAATTGAAGAATCGATTGATTTTTATTGCTTTTCCAGTGAGGCACGAGAGGAAATAAAGAAAAGCGCGTGGTACTGTAATCCTGATGCGCACCACGTGCACGCACCAAGCACTTCAGTAATAACAAACATTGAGCTGTTTGTGATGTGTACAGTGACAACTAACCTGTTCTTTTTGGTGTGGTCAATAGCCTACATAAAGCCAACAAAAAAAAACGAAAAATGCTACTGCATCAAGAAAATTGAATGGCTTGTGACACAGGAGAGAGAAAAAGAGCCTTTGGCATGTTACCGGCAGATCTCAGCCGCCGAGCGGTGGTGCGTCATTTGCACTGTCACCGTTAAATAATCAGTCGGCTGTCTATCCGAGAACGGAACACAGGCACTGTCACTGACCGACCCCGCTTAGGGCAGCCACGAGTGACGATGGCAGCTCAAGAGTGCCACATCTGGTCACAGCCTATACGTGACAGATTCCGGACAGCAACCAAAACTGATCATGTGATGAGGGGTCCGAGACGATTGAGGGTGAGCGCAAGTACCGTTTGAGCTAAACATGCGTGCACACGGCCCTTACAGAAAACCCATTTTTTTTGCCCATCAATAGGAGTAGGGACTCTTCAATTCTGACTGTGGGCATCTGCCTCTGTGTAATTTTTTGGCACTTTATTTCCCTGTTTCTGTCTGAGAATGGAAAACAGGGACTGGCGCCAAACGGTACTTGCGCTCACCCCAATCGTCTCGGACCCCTCATCTAATGATCAGTTTTGGTTGCCAACCAGAATCTGTCACGTACAGGCTGTAACCAGATGTGGCGCTCTTGAGCTGCCATCGTCACTCGTGGCTGCCCTAAGCGGGGTCGGTCAGTGACAGTGCCTGTGTTCCATTCTCGGATAGACAGCCGGCTGATTATTTAAGTGTCACTGTACACATCACGAACAGCTCAATGTTTTCCTATTTACTTGATGCAGTAGCTTTTTTTCGTTTTTTTTGTTGGCATGTGATTGACCTCACCAAAAATGAACAAGTCAAGTGGATTACAATACGAACAGCTCAATGTTTGTTATTACTGAAGTTTTCTTTATTTACTTTTCTTTATTTCGTGCCTCGCTGGAAAAGCAGTAAAAATCAATTGATTCTTCAATTTGCCGCAAATACAGTACATACCTCACCTGTGCGTTTTTAATGGCGCTGAGTATATATATATATATATATATATATATATATATATATTCACCAGTCAAGCAGAAAGTATGTACCAAAAAGCAAGCTAATATTTATCTTTGTGAAAAGGAAAAAAAAGTTTTGAACTTTATCATTTTAAGTCACAAAACAAGATTCAAACAGTTAGTAAGTCTTCTTTTTGCGTATCACTCTCTTCCTGAATCCTTCCTGTCATCCTCTTTTTCTCTCATCCCCCATTCTCTCCCTCTGCCTCCCTCTCTTACTCATCTCTTCCTTCTTGTCAGTTATTCTGTTTCTCATTCCTCTCTGCTTCTCCCTCTTTGATCCACCAAGATTGACCCTTTAAAAATAAAAATCTGAAATAAAGGTGTAATAAAGCCACTTCGGGCACTAATTTTAAGGACATAACTGTTTTCAGTTCGTGTATCTCACATATTTTTACTTTATATTTTTAATTGAAAGCCTTCTAGTGCCTACAGGGCATTATTTATATGTTCTGTGAGCGTTCAGCCATGTTAGACAGAATTGAGCCTCGGGGATCAGCGCTGCGCCATGATGCGCACAAACACAATTGGTTTGATGCATTTTTTTGTTTAGGATCAGCCGTTGTACCCAGTGACTCTCAGATCAGATGAGTCGTCGTGATTGACTGCTGTGTACTGGCTGTTAGGCTTTTTAATTTTAATACTGCTAACTGTTCACATCTCACTCTTGACCTTGATCTTGCAGCCGGAGAACATCTTATGCGTGAGCAGATCCACCAACAAGATCAAAATCATCGACTTTGGGCTGGCCAGAAGGTGAGGACATTGAGTGACATCTGGACAAATATTTAGGAACATGTTCATGTCCATTTCCTGGTTGGAAGTTGTGTGTATTCAGCCAAAGGAAGGGGAGTCCAATCTTATCCAAAATGCACCCCTGTGGGTGCACTCTTTTGGTTTAGTCCAACAATACAACACCTCTTAAAGAATTATTCATCCCAGTCCTCAGTCATGACCTTGTTTAAATAGATTCAGGAGCATTAGTGATTGACTGCATCAACTCCCTGTACCTCAATGGCCCTTTCCAGATAAGATTGGACACCCCTTCATTACGGGAAATGTTTTAGATTTGAAGTCTCTGTGAGAAAATAATCAACAGCTATCATGCCACCCTGTGGGCTGTTTTGTAATAGATGTTAGAGGTGTTGAGCTCAGAGCATGAGTTCAAATTTGTGGTAATTCAGAGTTATAACTGGACGTGCTCAAATAAATGTGGTGATTGGACGCTAAAAACGAGAAGTCTGATTAGATGTGATGAGCGGTCATTTTGATTGGTTATTATTATCATAAATTCTGATTGGATATGCTGAGCAGTCGGCGAGATTTGTCATTGTTTTCATCGGGCAGTACTGATGGGGATTCTGATTGGGAGTTCGGATGAATATAAGCAACTCAAGTTCTGATTGGCCATACTGAGGCAGCACTCTAATTAAATGGTCTTAATGGAGACTGAGAGCACATATATATGAGGTGTAGAGCGAGTCCTGCAATACGGTGGTTTTAGCGGACTGGTGATTGGAGTACAAATCGGGAATTCTGACTGGTTGTTCTTGGGATAGGCACAGAACAGGTGCATTAATTTGGCATTATGATTGGTCCCTCTGTGTGGAGGCAGAAAGCAGGTATACAGACTAAGGAGAGGTGGAGCTGTGGGGGAGGGTCTCACCTTGAGTGAAGTGCACTGGGCTGAGAGATCTCTCCTCTCTCTGTGGAGTCACTCTGAGCCCCTCCCTCTGTCCCTGTCCTACACAGGTACAAACCCCGGGAGAAGCTGAGGATAAACTTCGGCACACCTGAGTTCTTGGCTCCGGAGGTCATCAACTACGAATTTGTCTCATTCCCAACGGACATGTGGAGTCTGGGAGTTATAACCTACATGCTGTGAGTCCAGTACACATAACAAGAAAACTCTCACACATACACAGACACACGCACGCACAGGCATACGCATGCACACGCGCACACACACACACACACACACACACACACGCCTAACAACACACGCCCTCATTAATAAAGAATCTTACCCTGAATCAGACAGTTCAAATCCCTCTCTTCACCTCTCTCTCCATCCCTCCGCCTCCCTCCCTCACTCCATCTCCCCTCAGGCTCAGCGGCCTGTCGCCTTTCCTCGGCGAGGACGACAATGAGACACTGAACAACATCCTGTCCTGCAAGTGGAGCTTCGAGGAAGAAGAGTTCACCGATATCTCCGAGGAGGCGAAAGACTTCATCACCAGACTGCTGGTCACGAGCAAAAGGTATAAAATTAGCCTCATGGTACACAGTGGGCCAGTGGTGTGTGAACAGTGTACAGTGCTTATTTAATGAGCATAGAATATAGTCTTTGGGTCTTAGACCGCAGCAGAAAATGTCTATTTCTCGTCGTATACGAGCTCATGAATTACATGGAGTGTAGTATCTAAGTAAGTAAGTAAGTAAAATTTATTTACTATAGCACCTTTCACAGAGGACATAAAACTCACAAGGTGCTTCACAGTATAAAAAACATGCAAAAAACACAATCAGTAAAATACAAGCAATAATAAATATATATGATAAATATACAAATACAAAAGACACACAGTAAAATCACAACACGAAAAGAGTACAAAAAACCAGTGCAAAGATTGCTTAATTGAGAAATACACTAAAAAGGCTGCCTCGTTACAGACTTAGCCAAAGGCTAACCTAAAATAATGGGTCTTCAAATTAGTTTTGAAGGCCTCAATGGATGTGGCAGTCCTGAAAGTCAGCGGGAGGGCATTCCACAGCCTGGGAGCGACCGCCTGGAAAGCCCTGTCCCCTTTGGTGGATTTTTTAGTGCGGGGGACAATTAAAAGGCTGAGGTCCGCTGATCTCAATGCCCTGGTTGGGACATGAGGCTTAAGCAACTCAGCAATGTAGGTGGGTGCCTGGCCATGTAGGGCCTGATAAGTTAGATGTAAAACTTTAAAATGGATCCTTAGATTCACAGGTAGCCAATGCAGGGAAGCCAAAACGGGAGTAATATGTTCGAACTTTCTCGTTTTGGTTAAAAGTCTAGCAGCAGCGTTCTGCACAAGCTGCAGACGGTCAATGGAAGCCTTGCTGAGGCATGTAAAAAGAGCATTGCAGTAATCAAGCCTTGACGAGATAAAGGCATGAATAATCATTTCAAGCTCAGGTTTAGATATAATATGCCTGAGTTTGGCAATATTGCGTAGGTGGAAGTAGCATGTACGGGTTAGTGCCCTAACGTGGCAGTCCAGGTTCATGGCCTGATTGAAAACAACTCCCAGATTTCGTAGATTAGAGCGCACATTATGGCCAAGAGACCCAATACAGCTACCCAACTCAGCAGCAATATTATTTGGAGCAACGATAAGAACCTCCGTCTTGGCTGTGTTTAACTGCAAATAGTTACAAGACATCCATTCCTTAATGGCTGCCATACAATCGAGTAAAACATTAAAACCATTGGGCCTAGCAGGATCAAAAGAAAAGTAGAGTTTTAAATCATCTGCGTACAGATGGTATGAGATTCCCTTGAACCTGCCAATGATATGGCTCAGAGGTAAAATATTCAGAATAAAAAGAATAGGACCCAGAACTGAACCCTGCGGTACTCAACAAGAAAGGGGCGCAGTCTCTGACACAAAAGATTCAACAGCCACAGAGAAACACCGATTCGATAAATAAGAGGCAAACCAGTCAAGAGCACAACCTGAAATGCCTACGCTATCTGTGAGCCTGCCTAACAAAATATGATGATCTACTGTATCGAAAGCGGCAGTTAGATCAAGCAGCACTAGAATTGTGCATTTACCAGCATCAGAAGCCATCATAATATCATTAGATACTCTAAGTAGAGCCATTTCTGTAGAATGCTGGTGTCGATAGCCAGACTGAAATTTGTCGAAAATGCCATTTCCTTTTAAAAGAGTGGTTAGCTGGTTGGCTACAACTTTTTCTAAAATTTTTGACATGAACGGCAATTTCGAGATAGGCCAGTAGCTGCTAAATACATAAGAGTCAAGATCGCGCTTTTTCAAAAGAGGCTGAATTACAGCTGATTTAAAATTCTCAGGAAAACAACCAGAGACTAGTGAGCTGTTAATAATGGTGACAAGAAAAGGGCCAATAGAGCTGATAACCTTTTTTGCCAGGGATGCAGGAAGGCAGTCAAATGAAGATGAGGAAGGTTTTATAATATTCAACTCCTCCGTTAGCTCTGATAACGTTATTGGTGAGAAAGTTTCTAAAATGGGTTGCCTCGAAAGACAGGCAGATGGCACGATTGACGGTATAATGGCAGACCTGACTTTGGCAATTCTGTCAACAAAAAACCTGAGAAACTTATTGCAATCATCATCTGAAAACACTGGTGGGTCCATAGCAGACTGTGGGGGACTGACAAGATTTTGAATGGTGTCAAAAACCATTTTAGGATTACACTTATTTGAGGTAATAAGATTGGCGAAATACGCACCCCTCACTGTTTTTACCATGTCATTGTATTGAGTTATCAGCTCTTTAAAATACAACCGGTGTACTTCGAGATTGGTGGATTTCCACAAGCGCTCTAGACGCTGGTGGTGGTGAATAATATATATTCAGTATATACTGTGACTACAGGCTGACGAATTGGCCAGAGAAGGGACAGACCCTCTTCATGAGGCGCTGAATGGGAGGAGGGTGACGGAGTGCGACGGCACTGATCAGACAGCTGGATGAGTGCAGATAGAGAGAACTCTTGAAGTCTGATAGCAGCACATGGTTGGTTAACGGTGATTGTGTCAAGGTGTGATTGGTTAAGGACAGGAAGGGCTAGTAGTGTTTGATTGGATAACAGGAAATCAGTGCTTGAGTCTCTGAGCCTGTACAAAGTGAGTGTCTCCCTGATTGAGTTTTTGCTGACCTTCATTTTCATGCATGGTAATATAGGGAATGATGATATATGTATGTTGTTGTGTGTGTGTGTGTGTGTGTGTGTGTGTGTTATCCTGCAGTTGGAGGATGAGTGCTTCAGAGTCACTGAAACACCCCTGGCTGTCAGACCGCAAACTTCACTACCGCCTGCATCAAAAGGTATCGTATTATCTGACCCAAAATTAACTAAAATTACCCGAAGGAACAGGGCTCTGACTGTTTCCTGGTGTCTCTTCAGTGTTTCCCCACACTGACATGGTCTCCTCTCCCCCTCTTCCAGGACAACAAGTGCCATTCTACACATCCACCCCCTGCTGAGAGCTAAACAGGTATACTATATGCCACGTATACCACTGTACGCATACACCCCCTGCAGACAGGTTGACTATGGGCTACTTATGCCACAGTACACATACACCCCCTGCAGATAGGTATACTATACGCGCGTGTACCACTGCACACATACACCCCCTCCTGAGAGGCAAGCAGGTATACTATGGGCCTCGTATACCACTGTACATATACACCCCATTCCTGAGAGGTGGACAGGTATACTATAAGCCACGTTTATCACTGTACACATACAGCAATAAAACACACTAAAAACTGTTTACAAAATAAACCATTTACCAGATGACAGCCCAGTTATCCCTGAAGCAAAGTAACTTCAAAATGTATTTGAATATCCTGATATCTTAGTGGGGTGTTTTGATGCATTACGGCAGTGGTTCCCAACCCCAGTCCTCAAGAACCCCCTGCCCTGCAGGTTTGTGCTCCAGCTCTACTCTTTCACACCTGATCCATTTAAGGGCTTCATACTGATTGGTTGAAAAAAATCTACCTGAACAGGGTGTGCATGAAGGTGCATTGGGCCTTAAATGGATAAGGTGTGCTAAAGTAAAGCTGCAACAAAAACCTGCAGGACAGGGGGTCCTTGAGGACTGGGGTTGGGAACCACTGCATTGCGGGGTCTCTGAAGTTTAGTCTGTGTTTTGTTTCATTTCCAGAAGGGGGCGCCTGCACAACAGCTCTGTCGATGCGAGTCTGACGGGAGATGCTGCGACACGGGCTGCGGTCAAACCGGACCAATAATGCTGAAACTGCGCGATCATAGGCTCAGTGCTGTGTGTGTGTGTGTCTGTCTTTTTGAATGTGTTTGTGTCCATGCCGGCTCTGAAGGTTTTGCCTATGGGAGGGAATTTCAGTCAGCAAATACAAAACGTTTCCACCAGTATCACCTTAATCCAACACTGCATACTACCCCAAGTTCTCTTGTAACGGATATACTGCCATCATGAGCAATGAAAACTTGTATTGAATTTAACCATTAAAAAAAAAAACTTACTACAGCCTGTCCAAAATACAGATATAGTCACCACTTTAAACAACACCAAACAAACATACATGAATGAATCACTCAAGCTTGTCTCAGTTTAAGAGGAATGAATAGTAACAGTGTCATGCATTGTTATCCACCGTGTTTTTTTTTTTTTTTTTATTGCTGAAGGAAGAAAACAATTATCTTTCATATTTTATATTTTATTCTCATAGTGGACATTATTTGACCGTAGAATTTGTTCAGAAAGATTACATCCATTATTTTTTCTACTTTGAGCCAGAAATAGGTTAACGTCTGTGTTTTATGATGACCTGGAACATCCTGCTAGTGCCCCCTGCAGGCACTACGGTGAAATTTTGTTAGGTTTGATAACGCAGTCTGTAGTTGGACAGTGAAAGGTTTTTTCTTTCTTTTCGACGTTGCGCTCCAGCACAGGATTTGAGAACAATGGACATGAGGTTAATGTAAAGAATGTCGGCTTTCATCCGTGGGTTTTATGTGATGTGAACCACTCCGGCAATTTTCACTCAGTGTCAATCTCCAAATACTGGAAGACTGCACTCGATATCGCCATGGTTACAATGCACATTTGTAGGCCTACTGTACCAACACTCAACGTACACACTGGGCATCCTCACAATTGATTTTTGAGATTCTTGTTCGTGTCTAGAGGCACATAAGAATACCTATGTACCAAATTTTCTGGTCCATTCTTACTTAATCTCTGCTTTGCTGTTCACAGCACAGATACGCTTGCTGTTCTTGGCCATGTTAGTTCTTTTAAATGTGACTGTTGGAGCTGCATCTCAGAACCGTTTTAATATAAGAATTAATTTTTTTGTGCGTTTTAAATAAAACTTTAAATAACTGGCTTTTTTTTTGATCCACGTCATTATTCTTATGATATTTAAAATGTATGAGCTGTCTCTTGAGTGACGCTCCTGAAGTTACATTCTTGTGTCATGTTTTGTGAATTAATTGAGTGCAATCAGATAGGCTTCAATGAGCACTTTAACACGTAGAATGGATCACGGTACTATGAAAATAGTACTCTTTGTGTGAACAGCTAAAATTTTTGGAAATTATACACATTTTAGCTGGGGAATTTTTTCAGCCATTGAAATATAGACACTGTTTGAAATTTACCTCCACTTAATTATATTACATTTAAAGTCTTATGAAATAATTTCTTGTATTGTCATTCATTTTGCAATGACAGAACAAGATTGAAGTTGAATTTGTATTAAATATAAACTATCCATCATTTGACTGGAATTAGTTTCTTTTCTCTCATTTCCCAGATTGAATGCTTTGTCCGGACTTGCTGCTCATTTTTGAGCTTTCATTGTTTATCATGTTCAAGTATCCTTGTCTGAGCTTTATTTTACTTTTAAAACGCTATAGTTAGTGGCAGGTTTTTTTCTGGTTTGCTGGAAATATTTTTCATTTGCCTGCCAAGGACAATCTTGCAGTCCTGAATTAAAAACTATAATCCAACAAAGATCGGTTAGGTTCTCAGGAGAGCCCATGAGATCCGTGCAACTAAGAACGAACTGTTTTAGGAAGTGGGGGCTCTAGAATGTACAATGCCTGCCGTGGCCTGCGGGGTGAACCAATCACGGCATAATTGTTTTTATTTTATTTTAATTTATTTATGTATTTATTTGCTTATTTTGCTTCTTGGCTTTGACCATGCTAGTTCTTAATTTTATGAGGAAGCACTCACCCATGAAAGATAATTCAGGGTACTGTGATTTCGCATGAAAATCCTCTAATCTAAGGAAATTATTCAAGTGACATTAACATTAGCATTCACTGTAGAAAAGAGAATATCTCAGCTTGTGTATAGAAGCTGTAAATGTACGAATTTGGTCGCTGTATAAATCTTACAGCTTTACATTCTTTTCCAATACAAGGCGAATTGAATTTTTGTGCATTTTTCAGGCACAACTGCCATTCAAATTGTTGGATTTTTTTTTTTACTGGCTCAATAAATCTGCTACCTTTAGGGACTACAATCATATTGCAATTAGCAAAAAAGTTATTCTTCAAAAATTCATTGAGAATTTTAAAGTCTGTACTGCTAAGCGGTATCTCCAAAAATGGCATGGACTGCGTGGCAAACAGGACTGTGTACATCGCATGTCTATAGCTTTTTAGAATCAATTTGCATTTAGCTCCAATGTCGAAGCATATTTTCAAATAGTATGATAATTCGTGATGACTTGTTCGCAGTATGTCACTCATTTCATCCCCGACCCCGAAACGTTACAGGTGTTCTTGCTCTCGTGTTTGACGCAAGTTTTTACCCTTGATGAAATGGTATAGATTAGACCCTTAAACATAAATATTGTTCTCTACTGGACATCTAGATGGTGGGTAATTTTTCAAGTGATTCTCCTCAGCAACAGCGAAAGGGCTGAGACAAACTGCATCAGTAGGCCCTAATGATATTTCCTCGTAGTTGGTTTCCTAAATGTAAGCTCAAGCGCACTGACAGGGCACAAACAGCTGTTGCTGATACCTGACCTCACACTTTCGTAACACTATACAGATAGCCTATCTTGATATTTTTAGGGGGGTTAAAGGCCCGATGGTGTGAAATATGTGGGCATTGTAGCCTGTGTAATTTTCCACCGCTTCCTCGGCAATTCTCGGGAACGAACCTCCAAATTTACCGCGTTCGATGCGCCTCGAAAGCGTGATTAAAAACAACTCCTCTTATAGTCAGAAGCCACTCACTATAGGCAGCGGTGTCGTCAATATCTAAAGAGCATAATTTATTAATTCATATTAATTATGGATTACCTGCTTTCGGAAACTGCCGCTAATAGCATTTATTTATTTTGTTACTGTTTTTGCTTGTCAGTGCTGCGCATAAATGTGCTTTTTCGCGTTAAGTGAGTTTGTGTGTACGACTGTGCGTTTTTGATATAAAGGTGGCCATCTCACCTTCCATGAAGGCTTTCTTATCAACGGAACACTACCTATAAAACATTATTAACTTTACTTTGATTGTTAACGAATTTTCTTGTTCGTGACTGAATGATACTTGAAATGCAAGATCTTCGCTGATGTGTTATACAGAGGGTGGAAAACGCAAGTTTAATTATTTGTCTGTCACTTGTGCCGTACAAATTATGACGGATTGATTGATGTTGATTGTGCATTTTTTTTTTTTTGGCATCATCTTCTCAGCAATAATATGTAACTGTTAATTGATTTAATCGAATTATTTTATTTTGTAACATATACATAGCCTAGTATACCTTTCTTCCATAAAAGGTTTTTGTTATTACTTTAATTAATAACGTTTATGTTGGACTACAGATAATGCCATTTTTTTCCATGGTAGTTTGTGTTATAAAATATTCATCATGGGTATTTTAAACATAATAAATTGGCATCACATGCAACGTAATGAGAGTTTTGTTTTTAATGCTTTACAATTATTTAAGTCAGAGGACGTCTTAATCAACATCACCTCCCCAAAACGGCCTCTTTTGACAGATGTGTTTCATTGCAGACCAAAACATACCCATTCGCTATCTGTCATTGATGTTCATCATTAAATTTTCCTCTCTGGAAACTGACCAAGTGATACAAATTATAAATTTGTTGATGATAAAATTGACTTTATGGCTGGATAGACGAGCTCAGTAAATATTGGAGCAACGGAGAGGCAGTAAAATTATGAGTTATATGTTATGAATACACAGTCACTGTTCTGTCGAATTTCTCAAATCTTGACAGGCAGCCCAGTGAAGCCGAACTAACACAAACTTTAAATCCTTTGCTACGCAAATTATTGCGATTTCATGCGTCAAACTTATGCCCTTAGTCTTAACAAATATCACTGCAATAAGACTACTTTTGAGATCGTGGTTTACGTTCATTGCAAAAAAAAAAAAAAAAAAAAAAGCTATTATATTTGAAATAAAGAAATAAATAAATAATTTCTGCACATAGTGAATTTGTCATAGAAATCCCAGGGTATTTATAGGCCTACAAAACAAAGCATGAGCTTGAATTCAGCATTTAATGTAAATTGTTCATGTTGGTGATCACCCATGTCACAGACACAAGTGTTATTAGCCGTCTTTACACTTCGCTGTAAGGATGGCTTCAATTCTCATTGTGCCCTAGAGAAATCGGAGTAACCTTGACATGATATTCGTTTTTAAAATTTGATGTAGGTTTTAGTTGCAATCCATACATTTTAATAAACTGTGTAAAAAATTATGTATGCAAGGATTTCCGTTAATTTTTGGGTCCAAGTCAGCGGCCATGTTAATACGGAATTTCATCTAATACAAAGCTGCGCTGTTTTTCCCCCGTTCCCGAAAATAGGCGGCATCTATGATGATGTCCACCAGAGGTCAGGTTTGTACGATGAATTGGGTATCCATTTCATTTCATCGAAGCATTTCGAAAGGGGTGTTGTATTTACGCAATGTTTACGGACTACAAGCCGATGGTAGCCTATATACACAATGATTTTTGAAAGAGATTGAAGGCATGATATAAATTTTACGTTCGAAAGACACATTCGAACATCCATTTTTTTCTGAAAACAAGCTTGTGAGTTAAACTTTATGCCAGTCCTTGTGGTTGATTTATTGAATTTGGCGATTTTACACAATTAATTGACAATTGTTTGACCACTCCAGCACGACGAGGTCATGAAAGGTCGTCAAGCGATCAAGTTATATCGCCCTGGGATAGATTATAAAAAGATATTATACAACTGGAGATTTTGTGGTAGCAAAAGGGTCAGAAATTTTGGCTGGAGATTCTGAGGTTGTGGGTTTGACTCCCAGGTGGGGCACTGCTGGTATGCCCCTGCGCGAGGCACTTCATCTGGACAGCTTCAGTATAGATCCAGCTGAACAAATACATGGCATATGAAAGCGGATACAAGCAAAAATGTTCTCGAAAGATGACCTCCGGATAAGCACGGGTACTAAATACTTCTAATGTAAGTGAATACATGTGTGGAAGTGTTATTAATATTACCGTCCAGTGTGTGCACTTTTTAACTACAACGTGTAATGAATTGTCCATGACATTGTCTTGGTCCTTCAGCAAGCTGCAATGTCCTTGATCTTGAACGTTTCGCCTCTCTAACTCGAAAAGGCATGACACTGGCTGGTTAATGTAATATAAAAAGAAAAGCTACTCCTCGCAGGATGCTCATGCATTTTCTTGGATGGTGATTTGGCAATATTTCATATTCCTCGTCCATATGTTTGCATTTACGCTATGAATAAGCTGGCTACACACAATTTTTACAACACTATTATGAACAGTATAAACACTATAATAAAGACAGGTTAAACTCAAGAAGAGGAGCACTAAACTGACATTAGATTTGTAAGGTATTAATGGTTTCTGGGGTAAGTAGTTCTTTTCTCCTTAAAATAAATATGTACATGGTCTTGTATCTTTGCCTTTTCTCCATTTCCCGATTTTTTTTTTCCTTCCTCCGAATTAAATGTTTTATGGTCACAACACATCTTGTGCTTGGTCGGGTTTAGTTGCAGGGTTGAAACTGTTAGGATTTTCGGGCATGTAAATGGAGTGAATGAGTGGGAAATTCAGTTAAGGAACTGGAGTCACTCAGAAAGTAGGCGGTCCCTGTTGAGTTCTCTAGTGTTAGCAAGATAGTCCCTGTGTCTTGGGTTCTCAAGCCATTAATTTGCTGCTGATTGACTGTAGACCACAATATCAGGCAGACACTGCTGTCCTTCAGAATCAAGGTTTTCTGCTGCACAGGGAAGCTCATCAATCGAAAAACCTTTCATAAATGTGATCCATTTTGATGTTTCCAGCATATATGACATTTATTCCTCTCCCCACGCCTCTGCTCAAGATCAAATGATTTGTTAAAAAAAATTCTGCTGGCTGCACTGCCCCATTTTACATTTTTATGTGGATGAAAGTTGAAGATTCCAGAAGCCTTACTAAATATGATTGCGAAGCCAGTGTGTGTAATACGGTTTTCTCACCTGAGAAAATAAACCTGGGACTGGAGCTGGTGGGTCTGTCAGACCAGGGCTTTTGGGTTAGAGCCCCTGTAGCTAAGGTCAGGCCAGAAGAGATAGAAGGGCCAAAAGAGATCAAACACAAAATACCCGTGAGCACTGGGCTAACGTTCCTCATGATGTTAGTTTGGGAGGGTGGTGTCAATCAGATCTACAAACCCAACTGACTGCCCTCATCTTACAGTCACTGCTTAAAGGTACTACGCAACTTTAACTTGCATTCATCGCTTTCTTTTGCTGATGTGTGAATGGACTGTAAGGTACCATTTAAAAATAAAAACTTTCCAGACTTCCTCAGTTTCCCCATAATAGTAAGTAGACTGATTTATTTACAGAGATATCAGGTAAGATTTTTAGCAGCGCCCATTAAAACACAGAGTCCAATGCAAACTCTATGTGAGCGCAATAAAATGTTTTATCTTGCGAAGCCCGTCAGGCCAAACGGGAACATGACCAACATCGGAGGGGAAAGCAGTGTCAAAATCAGCAGGAAGGGCATTTGTTTCATGGAGGGACCTTTGTTTGGTTTTGAAGTATGCAATGCTGATTTACAGTAACAGTGAAATAAACAATTGTAAGCTGTAAAGTACGTTGTACTATGATGCAGAAAATGATGAATAAATAGGCGACCGAAGACTATGTACTAGGATAATTTCAAAGACATCAGTCCTGCAAAACTTTTTACTTTGTATATTTTAGGTGCAATATGTTAAATCTATATCCGACTCAAATCATCTGTTTAAAACTGACATTAGTTTAGGATTAAAAGCCCACCGCCAGATCCATTCAGTTGTCAACGAACAGAAAAGTCTATTTGATTATGCTGAAAAAATAGCGAATCAATTCAGGGATGGGAATTTCTCAAAGCGTAGGCTGCACCTTCGAAGGCTGCATTTATAGGGGTCGTCATTCACTTCCATCAGCCAAACTAACATTTAGGGTTAGAGATAAGGATAAATTTAGGGTTAGGTGTGTACTTGGTTTAGGGTTTGGGGTTAGAGGGAAGGTATAGGGAAACCAGTGACGACTCGCTTGGACCAAAGTTGTTTAACAGAGATGAAATGACGTCATGTCAGTAAGGCAGATGGAATGAAGTGACGACTTCTAAAAATGCAGCCTTCGAAGGCTGCAGCCTAGGCTTTGAGATGCACTCATGCTAGCTTCACACAGAGGGCAGCTGATCTGATTAGATTTTAGTGTCAAAGGTCGCTGGGTCAAAGTTCAAGATCACATAAAGTCAGTTGTATGCGTGGGCTGAAGATCAACTTTGAGGGCGAATGAGGCTATGGTAAACGGAGGTGCAATCAACGTTTGTGCTGAGTTCTACATTGTTTTTACTTGTTTTTATATTCCATGTAGTTCACTAGCCATTAGAGTTAACATCCACTGAATTTAGCCATGCTGACATGGCTGCAGTTCTCGGTGAAAGCTCGACAAACAGTGATTATTAAAGCTGGGTAGAAAAATATTATATAAATGTTCCATGCAGTGAGAATGGACTAGTGCTGTCCAGTGATTTTACACTTTATAAATCCAATTTCAAAGAACATAACATTAGTCAAACGGTAACTTTAGTTACCACCCTTACCTATCACTACGACGCTTGCCAATCACGTCCACTCTCGTGCATGTCGATGCTTGCGCCTTCTGAGCGCGAGCGCGCGAGCCACAGGATTCCGTCTGCAGTTCACTTTACGGCCACCGGTGTCATTAATTAAACGGATTTTCTGAAAATTCTACCTAACACCTTTAATCCTATCAAATAAATTTTCCAGCTATCTCCAGTCTGGGAGAAACTTGAACCATTATTTTCATCTATTTTCCCTTTATTGGAATTTGCACTGTGTAAGTAAAACATATTTTCATTATTTGTTTGAACAAATTTTCATCTTTAAGGGCAGAAAATTTAATCAGTGCCTTCACAGAATATAAACAAATCTTTTAAAATGTATTTTTGATTAAATTTATAACCCTTCATTGTTCGCGGGTTAGACAGAAAAGGCTGGTGTAAATCTGTTGCTAAAACCAGAAATCCACATGTTTTCCATCGATTATTACAACCCCAATTCCGAAATAGTTGGGACAAAGTGTAAATTGTGAATAAAATCAAAACACAATGACTTTCAAACCACAGCAACCGGTATTTTATTCACAATAGAACAGAGATAACATAGCAAATGTTGAAACTGAGAAATTTTACAATTCTATCCACAAAATGAGCTCATTTCAAATTTGATGGCTGCTACAGGTTTCTAAAAAGTTGGGACAGGGGCCTGTTTACCATGGTGTAGCATCCTCTCTTCTTTTTAAACACAGAGTGGAGGCGTCTGGGCATTGAGGAGACAAGTTTCTTGAGTTTAGCCATTGGAATTTGATCCCACTCTTGTTTAATACAGGCTTCCAGCTGCTGGAGAGTTTTGGGTCTCCTTTGATGGACTTTTTGTTTAAATATGTGGCAAATGTTCTCAATCGGTGAAAGATCAGGACTGCTGGCAGGCCAGTTCAGCACACGGACTCTTCTTTTTTTTTTTTTTTTAAAAGATTTTTTTCTTTATTTGACAGTTATACAGTGTAGAGAGACAGGAGGGTTGGGGAGAAGAATGGGGGAAGTCATGCAGCAAATGACCCGAGCCAGAATTGAACCCAGGTCGTTGCGGAAAGGACACAGCCTTTATGGTATGCGCTTAGACCAATGAGCCACCGGGTCTCTTCTACTACAAAGCCATGCTGTTGCAATAGCTGCAGTATGTGGTTTTGCATTATCCTGCTGAAATACACAAGGCCTTCCCTGGAATAGATGTTGTCTAGAGGGGAGCGTATGTTGCTATTAAACCTTTATATACCTTTCAGCATTCATGGTGCTTTTTAAAACATGCAAGTGTCGCACACCATATGCACTAATGCATCCCCATACCATCAGAGATGCTGGCTTTTGAACTGAACGCTGATAACAGGAGGGGTGGTCTTTCTCCTCATTAGCTGGAGGACACAATGCCCATGATTTCCAACAAGAATGTCAAATTTGGACTCATCTGACCACAGGACACTTTGCCACTTTGCTACAGTCCATTTTAAATGAGCCTTGGCCCACAGAACACGGTGGCGCTTCTGGATCATGCTCAACAATGGCTTCCTTTTTGCGTGATAGAGTTTTAGGTGGCATCTGTGGATGGCACGGCAGACTGTGTTTACAGACAGTGGTTTCTTGAAGTATTCCTGGGCCCATTTAGTAATGTCAATGACAGAATCATGCCGGTGAGTGATGCAGTGGTGTCTGAGGGCCCGAAGATCACGGGCATCCAGTAAAGGTCTTCGGCCTTGTCCCTTACGCACAGAGATTTTTCCAGTTTCCCTGAATCTTTTGATGATGTTATTGCACTGTCAATGATGAGACCTTCAAAGCCTTTGCAATTTGACGTTGAGGAACATTGTTTTTAAAGTATTCCACAATTTTTTTTTACGCAAGCCTTCACAGGTTGGAGAGCCTCTGGCCATCTTTACTTCTGAGAGACTCAGCCTCTCTAAGACATCCCTTTTATTGCCAATCATGTTACACACCTGATGCCAGTTAACTTAATTACTTGCTAAATGTTCTTTCAGCTGATTCTCTTATATATTAATTGCTTTTTCAGCCCTTTTTTTCCTGTGTCCCAACTTTTTTGAGACCTGTTGCAGCCATAAAATTTGAAATGAGCTCATTTTGTGGATAAAAATGTAAAATGTCCCAGTTTCAACATTTGAAATGTTATCTATGTTCAATGGTAAATAACATATAGGCTCATGTGATCTGAAAGTCATTGCATTTTGATTTTATTCACAATTTACACTTTGTCCCAACTATTTCGGAATTGGGGTTGTTATCAAAATTAGTGTTCAGTTAACAGTGAACAAAATAAACTTACTTACCTACTTACTTATTTGTTTATTCCTCCAGAATAATGAAGGAACTGATAAACCGGTTGCCAGAAGTTGATCGGTCCTTCTTGCCTCTAGGCGGTCACTTCACCATATCGAGGGCTGACTGCAATAAACAGTTATGTCCAATGTAAAACATCTGGACATAGCTGTTTATTGCAGTCAGCCCTCGATATGATGTCACAAACAAACAGATTTTGAAATGGCTTGTGATGATTAATTGGCTGTGCACCTAGTGACCTCATAGTAGACCTTTAAGTGATACTGAATGGCACATTAAGTGATGTAAAATATTTGAAAGAGCTGTTAAAATCTTCCCATAAACTCCTTGAACAGATTCCGAATCCTTGAGCAGGGCCAGACGGCTTTACCTCGCTCAGAATGTGTCACAGCATAAGAATAGTGATCCAAATCTGCACTACCAATAAAAATAAATCAAACCTAATGGCCAATCAGGGTCTCCAACTCTGCTGTGCTGTACGTCCTCACTATAGGTTATGATCGTACAAGAGCGAGGTGAAAATGGGTGAGTCCACCACACTAATGTGACCTATGACCCCTCTGTCAGCTGATCCACCATCCAGGGACAAAACTCAGGGGAGAAACTTCTCCTACAATCATACCTCAGGCCGCTGTCTACCTGCTTACCTGACCCGCACTGCTGTGCACATCTGGCTCTATAATCTGCCCGGATGTCCAGAGGTTCAGGACACTGCTGGGCCAGTATTCAGATCCGCCGCTGTGGATGTAATCCCTGTTCCTAGTGTTTGGAATAAATGAAAACTGTTTCCTCCATTTTTCTCTCTCTCTCATTAACTGCCTCTGCAACATTCCAACCAAATCTATCCCTCTCGCACTCTCTCTGTCTTTATCACTATCCCTCTCTCTCTTTCTCTCTCTCTCTAATTCTTTCTCTTACTCTCTCTCTCTCTAGCTCACTCTCTCTCTTCATTCTCAGTCTCTCTTTGGCTCTCATTCCGGCCGATACAGCCCTGCCAGGTAAGTGGCAGAGTCCTGTCAGTCGTACCTCGTTATTTTACTGTGACCTCGGAGCCAGGGACTGAAAAGGACAGAGAAGAAGAGCAGAGATAAAGGAAAAATGAATACGGCTCGGGAGAGGGATCAGGGGGTTAAAGCAGTTCTTGGCAAATAGTAAGTACGACTCAGTTGCACAAGAACACCAAAACACCTTCATCCATCACTTTTATGCGTGCACATAGCATGTCTAGCTGGATAGCTACAGTTTGATACATAACTTCATCTTTGATACAATAAGTATGTCTTGGCACCAAAATACACAAAGTTTGGCGCTCATATTTTGTGATACAGATTAACATTTTGATGTAAAAGTACTGCTTGATGCATTACCAAATGTTGTTGCATGTCCGCACTGTCGTATATAATCACATCAAGACAGAGGACCATTCCTTGCTTCATAATCTCGTTTTGATGCATAACTACATCTGGATACATAACTGCACCTGGCTGCGGAGCAGCACTCTGGTACAGGAAAATGTCTCTGCACACCTTGAACTTTATGACCACTGGGAGGCGACATTCCAGAACATACTCCTTTCTCGGCTTTAATTGAAGACTTGAAACACATGGAGCTGTCTAATATCCCTGTGAATCAAAACCCTCGGCTGACGTTTTACAGGCTGTGCATTAAATTGGAGGCACAAATCCACTTTTATTGGACGTGGCATGAGCAGGTGTTAATTTTTCAGATCCAAGTGATTTACCAGATTACGGCCATTTTCGCTGACGGCCTACATTGAGCACTGATAACTCCCAGAGCTGAGTGTCTTGGCTCAGAAAAGCCAATGAAAAATGTATATATTTATTTCTTTGTACAAGGGAAAAGTTCAGCTTCATAAAAGGTCCTATTGACATGTCTGAAACTACGCCCCCCCAAAAATATGGAGCAATTTAAGGATTGGCAGCCTTTTACAAATAATTCAACCGGGTGCAGAGAGATTTGTGACAGTTGGGGTCAGTGGAGGTTCACATCAGAACACATGCCGGGTGAACCAGATCTGGCTAATAGCTTTCATTATTCTTAACATGCAGTAATTTAGCCAAACAGGTGAAACTGATTTATGCCAGGTTTCGAAGGCCAGAGGGCGAAGAGTTAAACGGAGTCTTATATGACCGGTCCGAGCGCTCTTACTGCTCCGAAGTCCTGTGTGAAAGGGTGAGAAATTCAATTTAAAGTTTCCAAAAAAAAAGAGGGGGGGGGAAAGCCCTTGCCTTTTTAGCTCCTGAGGCAATCTCTGAAAGTAATCAGAACCAGATGTTCTTATTGGGTTGAAAAATAACTAATAGAGGCTGCATTTCTGTCAGAGCTGGACCACCAGAGGAAGGAGCAAAGATTTATTTACCCATGTTTGATTTTTTTTTTTTTTTTTTTTGGAATGCAAAGATGAATCTGAATTAAATATAATCTAGGCGCTACTTGCGCCACTGTACTGGTGCAATCATGGCGACTTAAAGGATAATTCCGCTATTTTTGAACCTGGGCCTCATTTTCTCATCGACTTATGTCTAAATGATCAATAGGGACAATTTTTTTTTTTTTTTTTTTTCCAGTCAAATATCAAACGAGACCGCTGTGACCCCGAATCCATGGAGCTGCTGCAATGTAATCCAACGAGGCACTAGTCCAAGTTTAAGTACATCCACTAGAAATGGGAGTTTTTGCCATTGACTGGCTCAGATTGTGATTATAAGTGTTTAGCAACGTTATGGAAAGGATCTTTATAAAGACAGTCATGTCTAACATGTAATAGAAATCTCGCTCACGGAGGATTCTCTCTCTGAAATCTTGTGGGAGGTGATTTGTTGCAGGAAGACAACAGCGTAAGCGTGTGTGAGAGTTGCAGAGAGCTGTCCGGGGAACAGTGGGGTACTTGAGCTCGAGTGCAGAAAGTGTAGCTTGAGTTATGTAAAAGATGTTTTAGAAATAAACAATGGTCTTCAGAATTGTGGGACAGGGACATGTGAAAATGTGGTTAGATATTCTACACATGGATGTAAACTCTCCTGTCCGTACACAGCACCTTGCAGACCGTCGTGTTTGCAGATGTCATCTTAACCCGGACAATGATTGCCAGTGAAATAAGAGAGGTAATTTTACTCCAAAATACTTTTTTCCTGAAGAATAATGCTTTTCCAAGAGCAGAGAGACCTGTTGCAGACAGAGTGTAGGTGATGTTATTAGCTAAAGTTATTGCGCTGATTTGGCATCAGTGCACATGAAAGCATGGCAAGATACGGTCAAAAACAATCACTCAATAAACCAGTAATTTGTTCAAAGTATCAACTGAGTCATGACTGACTATATAATAAAAATCTGAGCCTGTTAGTGACAAAAACACAAACTTTTAGTTGACTCACTTCGTTGCAGAGAAATACCCCCTCAGATTACATTGCAGTTGTTTTGCAGATTCTGAAAAATATAGTTCTCACTCAATAAGACCGATTAAAAATGTATTTGTTCAATTCATTATTTAGAGGCAAATAGATGGAAAAATAAAGCTCAGGATAAAAAATAATGGAATTATCCTTTAATAAGGCGTAACATCTCTCAGAGTGAGATCGATATGCTAGCATCTTCAAATCATTGCTCTCTAGCGACCTCCACTGGTTGGTTGGGAAACCAGAAACTGTTCGCCATAGCTGTGCCATCAGTGCAAAAGTGGCATGTGAGTGGCGTTGTGTGATGAGGTGACTACTTTAGAGGTGTGTGCACCAGAAACTGCTGCATGTAGCTGTCAAAGTCACAGCGTTAACATGACTGTGCATGATTGGACATTCCAAATCAGGGAGGAAAGGAAGGTCTACTCTTGAATGATTGGCGCACAAACAGAGGTCAAAGATCAGCCACCTGCACTAGCCCCAGCACTTGAAGTTCAGAGCAGTGGGGGGTAATCGTGGAATGAAGAGGCCATTTGTGAAAGCTGAATTTTGGACAGGGTGTCCACAGGAGAAGGACAGAGTTTTTGCCTCCCGGGGTTCGGGGAGGGGTGCAGGTGGCACCTCATGGCTGAAAAAGTGGGGGGGTCGCCAGTAATGCGGCAGGTTCTGGGTGGGCCATCCTTCTCCGTCAGCTGATACAACAGCCACCCAAGCACAAGGCAGAGGTAGTGCTGAGTTCAGAGGGTCTGTGAAAACCCCCCCCCCCCCCCACCGTCACCCCACCTCATCCGCACCCTCCCAGCGGCCTCTGCTTTGAAAATGTCCTCTGTAACGCTAGTTTCCTGTATGTAATTAAAAAATATGGCTCTGTTCAAAGAACCACCCCCACTGCCCGGCTTTAGCCCCGTCCCACTATTCTCTTCACAATCTGGGGCTCCATACAGTACATTAAAAAAAAAAAAAACGAAAGAAAATACAAGAAACCGTATGTGGTCTAGAAAGTGGTCCAAACAAGCACTTCTCAGGACCTGCGGGGTGGGTGGTGGGGTGGAGGGGGGGAACGGGAGGTCGGTTTGGGTGGGTTTGAAGCGCAGGTGGTTTTTATTTGGAGGTCAAGCGAGAGCATGTTTACTTTGGAGTAATGGAGTTACACCTGTCATCGTGCCGAGCTCGGGGAACGCTCCTGGTGAGTGAGCGCTGTTTAATGCCGCTGACGTTCGCCGTGAAGCCCGGTGACAAAACAGCCTTCGTCTCATCAGCCGTGCTCGTTTGTCACATGAAACTTGAAGCAATTTGTCTCATTATGCACACATAAATACACAACTGTGGCGCAGTGCTCAAGTAACTGGACAGTTTGCCTTGTTTTGCCTCGATATGTCGGCCTGCAGGCATTGAAATTCAGCTGATAAGATGTTGTCAAAGTACAGATCGCTGGCTTTAAGTCACATTTTTTTAATTCATGTTTGGAATTCTTGCCCTATTCAAACATATGCTCATGCTCAAAATACATTTGCAATTACAAATTACAGTAATGTGAAGATTTAATGCAATCATTGCAATGGCACAGTGAGCGCCACAGCTGTGTTTCCAAATTATGACACCTGAAAAAAAAAAAAAAAAAATTGTGGAAAAAAAATGCAGTCATTTAATTTTATTCACTCTAAAATACTTTACTGCCCACCAAAGTAATGGGTGCAATATATCAACTTTAACTGACTACATATGGGTCCAGTAGAAAATAGCCTTAAATAAGTCTTAAAGTGCATAATGCTGTTCTCAATCATGGTTTAACGTACTCCTCAGGATTTAATTTCGACAGAACATTTTATGTGAACACTTTAGGTTTTAAATACTGTAAATAAAACAGACAGAAACACGCAGGTGAGTTTGTCTGTGGAATGTCCTCCACAGATGATGCTTATCATTGGCTGTGAAGAGAGAGGAGGTGTTAGTGTGGGTGGAGGGTATCGGTGGCTGAGAAGAGAGAGGAGGTGTTCGTGTGGGTGGAGGGTATCGGTGGCTGAGAAGAGAGAGGAGGTGTTAGTGTGGGTGGAGGGTATCAGTGGCTGAGAAGAGAGAGGAGGTGTTGCGTGTGGGTGGAGGGTATCAGTGGCTGAGAAGAGAGAGGAGGTGTTCGTGTGGGTGGAGGGTATCAGTGGCTGAGAAGAGAGAGGAGGTTTTGTGTGGGTGGAGGGTATCAGTGGCTGAGAAGAGAGAGGAGGTGTTAGTGTGGGTGGAGGGTATCAGTGGCTGAGAAGAGAGAGGAGGTGTTAGTGTGGGTGGAGGGTATCAGTGGCTGAGAAGAGAGAGGTGTGGGTGGAGGTGTCAGTGGCTGAGAAGAGAGAGGAGGGAGGTGTGGGTGGAGGGTATCAGTGGCTGAGAAGAGAGAGGAGGTGTTAGCGTGGGTGGAGGGTATCAGTGGCTGAGAAGAGAGAGGAGGTGTTAGTGTGGGTGGAGGGTGTCAGTGGGTCTCCTATGTTTTTCTATTGATGATCAAAAAGTAGAGAGGGAATGCTTGCTGATTTCTAAGGACAGTTTGAGCTCGGCTTTTAACCAGCCGCACATTTCTGCTGCCAACAAGGGGTTGGTTCTCGCGACGGTATCTCATAAGCCTTATTTACAGATCCTGGAGGTGGCCCAGAACTCCTGAGCAGCAGGACAGCCATGCTTGGACCACCCCATGACCTGGCAGGCCAAATCTGTTACCCATTTTCTGAGGGTTGTCCTGCTGAACCATCGGCCCAGGTTGGGCGTTAGCGTCTAGTGGAGCCCTATCTCCTTGTCAAACACCTGGCGCGCCCATCCCTTCATTTGCACATGTTGCACTCAGTAAATATTCTTATCTGGATTAAGTTGCAATGCAAGCACTGAGTCAAGAACTGAAGCTCGGTAATTCTGAGAAGGGAAAACCCTCCCCAAAACAAACAACAAGCCCAAAAAGTGAAGTCTGGTCAGAACCCCGGTGAACCATTAAAGATGTAGAAATGAAAAACAAAAACCCAACGAGCATCATTAAATAATTATGCGGAAGAGAAGGGAACCACAAGCATTATAAACGGATGAAAAAGCTGCACCTTTTCAGTGTCAGATGTGATTTAATCGCTCAGAGGGGCAGGAGGGGGGCGGGATGGACCAGCGCCCTTGAAGAGGAGATGGGACGATACAGGATGGAAATTGGGCCAAGCTGGCCCAGGTCAATAACTCCACTGTGCGTCATAAAAGCTGGTCTATGCTGCCCAGCGGTGTACCTCTCTGATCTCTGATCTCTTACATTTAAGGCTTTGAATGGGTACCCCCCACCCCCCACCCCCCACCCACAAAGGATGTCCTTTGCCCTTATACTAACCAACAAACTCTTCATTCTAAAAGTGTTGAACTTCAGCGCACTCAAAGAGTGAGTAAAATTACGGTTGGCCGTACGGCCTTCTCCTGTTGAGCCCTTCTCCTGTGGAATAATTTATCCATTGAAATTTGAGGAGCAGATTCTCTCACATCATTTGAATTTAAGCTAAAAATGTGCCTGTATTGTGAATTCCTTACCTGAGGGGTAAAGCAGGAGCATGTAGTCCTTGGTTGACTCATAGCTAATCTCTGTCAATTCATGTATTGCTAGAACACTCATGAGGAACCAGTGGTGCTAAGCATGCATTAAAGGTACCAGTGTGACCAGTTATGGCCTGTTTCACTGTGTGGTGCAGCTGATTTGCTAGTTTGATTATTCTGGTTAGTTTGAAAGCCACACAGCGCTGGTGACACTGAGTAAGCAAGCGCTTGAGCTTTAAGACTAGAGGCCTAACATTCTCCTGCAGGATTTTCTGGCAGAGAGCAGAATTCATGGTTCCATCGATTGCAGCAAATCGCTCAGGTCTTCAAACAGCAAAGCAGCCCCAGACCATCATACAACTGGCCTGAAGTTCTTCAGATGTTAGTTTGGGTTCTTTTGTAACCTTCAGGATGAGTTATTGGTGTGATGTTGGAGGAATTTTGGTAGGCGAGCACACGCCACACACACACACACACACACACACACACACACACACATGCACACACACATACAAATACAGTATACTCATACAAATACAGTATACTATACACTATGAAATATTTACTTTTTTTTGAGCTCCAGAGTCTACTAAATCTACCATTCACAGCACAAGATGTTACCGAGCAATAAATCTGTCCAGTCTTTATTTGCACAGTTCAAAGAGGATAGCTTTGCACAGAAGCTTGTACATAGTGTAGTTTCAAAGCACCATGGTTTTAAAAAAATTCTGAAACTTGCAGATAGAAGCTGGACTTGGGTCAGAAATGTGTGTGGACTACAAATCAGCCTGTAGACTTAATAGATAAATCACATCAATACTTGAAAGTTTCAAATGCTTCCCAAGGGGGACAGGAAAATCCATTTGTGTTACATCCTGCATGTATAAGTATGTATTTCCATTTTTGTATAGGTATACGTACTCTGCATACGCACACCTCCAAGACAAAAGGCAGTATTTTTAACGTTGGCCAAGGAGGTTGTTTTCGCCTGGGTTTGTTACTTGTAAAAAGTGGCATTTTCGCAAGTAAGTAGATCTTCATGTTTGTCTGTCTGTGTATTTGTCTGTATTCACTTTAGCGTCCGCATTCCATGAGGCATCATCTTGAAGTCTACACCACATAGGTCCACGGATGAAGGAGTCTAATTTTGGAAGGTCAAGGTCAAATGTCAAGGTCATCAAAAAGGTCAAACACATATTTTGGCCAATGCCTCGCCAAAAAAATCAAAAAAAAAATATTTGAGACATGGGACCAACAGAAAAATGACCAATGCATTGACCATTGGAAAGTAACACCAACACCAACATTGCCCAACGACATCAACTACCGGTACTTTTGGGGGTCAAAGGTCAGATGGTGAAGGTGAAAAAAATCAAAAGCATTCAATATTTCAGTTATTTTCTTCTAATAATTGGGGATAGCAGATATCATGACTCTAAAGGAGCCTGCTAAATTTGATGAAAATCGCTTGAGCCGTTTCGACGTTACAACCGTTTCCATGGAAAAGTGTGGCCATCCCACAACTTTCCCATAATTCATTGCAAACATGGCGGTTAGATATCTCACTGATGAGGAATTGCTTGCTGTGATTGATGATGATGGTGAAACAGAAGACGACAGAGACCCAGAGTTTGTTGTAAATGAATCAGAAGATGATGGTTCCTCTTCAGTAGGAGGTAGGTTTCACTTTTTTCTCACAGGAGGGCAGCCAAAACCTGCATAAGAAGTAAGTGTACATAATTTTACATATGTTGAGTCTGTGACTTATGCAGGTTTTTGTTGCCAATCACTCTAGACGACACAGGAGGCTGGCAACTTTGAGTTTCATTTTCTCAAAAGTACCTCAACATGGGTCGGCCGGCATGGTTCTTAGGGGGGCTCATTTATCAGCTCATAATATTGCGACGTGTGTGGCTTTCTCACTCTCTGCACACAATAAGGAAACCAACAGTCACCATCAGAGGACTGAGCCACAATGGGCCACACACATCCTTCCAATGGCACATCCACTGTGGACGTATCTCCACAAACACATTCTTGGACAGGCAGGCAACCTATTTTTAATGTTCCAGGTTTTGTTTCGGTGTCCGCTTTTGGCCGATGGTCTTGTTGTTTGAAACGCTTTTTTGAGCGCGGTCTGGGTTATTTTTGGTTTTATTTTGGGTCCCACGTCTGTCAAACTGATTGTATCTCAGCGGGGGTTGTCTGGACTGTGACACAGGGTTCTCTCTCCATTAAAGGAGGTGGGAAAGAGGTTGGGGGGGTATTTGTGGGGGGGGGTGCCGCCCTGACTGAGCATCCTGTCCAGACTTTTCAAAGCACGACGGAAACCTGAGATCAGTTGAAGGAAGGAATTTTTTACAATTTTTTTCGCTGCTTGGAACCTCGGTAGGAAGCTTTGGGTTTGTTCAACAAGTTCTGTGACAAACAAGCTTTCATTTACGGTAAAATTTACTACCCTACAACCCCTCACCACCCATGCAGACCCTTTCCAGATATTCCCACACTGTCACACAAATCGCGCACACACACACACACACACAGTTTTCGACCATCCAGACCACCCAGCTGAGTAGCTCCCTCATATAATATGCCATATAATGGAGTCGTACGTACCAGAGGCTGGTCATCACACGGTGTTACTGGAATGAGAGTAATTTTTTTTTTTTGGGGAATTTTTCCTCCATTTGACAGCTACACAGTGTAGAGAGAGACAGGAAAGCTGGGGAGAAGAACGGGGGAAGACACGCAGCAAACGACCCGAGCCGGAACCGAACCCAGGTCGCCGCAGGAAGGACACAGCCCCCACGGTACGCGCGCCCATACCGATGAGCCACCGGGGCGCCCCGAATGAGAGTAATTTTAATAGATCAATTATCCAACTCCATGTAAAATTATATTAATCCTTCAACACTCTAATATTTTGGTGGACCGGCTTTAGCTTCAATCACAGCGTGCATTCATTATGGTGAGAATCTTATGCGAAGTTACAACACCGATTTTCTACCAGAGTTGCATTAATTTTTGGCCAAGATCTTGTACTGACAAATGGAAAGTCAAACCACTTTGGAAAGCCTTCTCCAGCACATCCCAAAGACTTTCAACTGGTCAAAGTTAAGAGTTTGTGGCAGCTAATTAATGAGTGAAAATGATTTCTCATGCTCGCCGAACCGCTCTTTAACAATTTGAGCCTGAAGGATCTCCATTGTCATCCTTAAATATGCCTGTGTGATCAGGGATTAAAAATACACTGATGGGGTAACCTGGCCATTTAGTATATTCAGGTACTTTACTGACTCCAGTTTTTGGCTGTGTAATGTTGCTAACCCCACAGGTGAAAAGCTGATGCAAAGCCAGATCATAACACTGCCTCCAGAGACTCATTCAGCAGATACTAAGGATGACGGGTGCGTCGGTTCATGGGCTTCCTTTCTCACCTTGGTGCACCCATTGCCCTGCAGTAGGGTAAATCTGGACTAATCAAACAACATGACCTTTTTCCGTAGCTCCAAGGTCCAATCTTTATGATCCCTAGCAAACTGAAGTCGTTTTTCCCAACTGGCCTCAGTAACAAGTAGCTTTCAGGCAGGACCCTTATGTCAGATTTAACCATTTATTACAGAACGACATGTATTTGTGTTTCACGACGACTCCGCTTGAGTCATGCTCCAGAAAAATCTGAGGAAGTATCACCAATCCCCTGGCAGAGCCTGAGACTCAGGACTTTTACATTAATTAACATAACATGAACTGCTCACGATGAAGAATGTTATTCCTGATAGGGGAGGTGGGGCAGAGGAGATGCAGAACTGTAGTAGGCCAGAGTAGGAACTGTGCAGAGGGCACAGAGCAGGAGAAATTAACTAACGCTGCCTTAGTTATGAAAGCCTGCCAGTTGGGTGGGAGATGCTGAAGTCAAGAATGATTGGACAGAAAGGGGCTTGTGATTAGATCTGACTTCTGTGCCTGCCAGTGCTAACGCTAAAGCTCCATTTCTTGTGACCACGCAGCTATTTATTCAAAATCCTGCAAATTCTTTTGTATTGTGCATGCGGAATTGCTCTTACTCGCACAATTAAACATAGTCATATGTTTTGCCATTAAATTTCTATAACAAGACTTCAGCAATAAATAAATAAATAAACAAATAAATAGAATGACCCAATAAATAAATACATGAAATAATAATTAAAGATATGTGGAAATAAAAGGCTCAATTATCAAATAAATCTGAAAATCTGAAAAAAAATACATATGCACATAAATAGAATTAAAAAATGAATTTATTGTATTTTGTTATTTGTCAAATTATAGATTTTTGTATGAATTTATTTTTAGATTAATTTCTGCATTTCTGTGCCCATATGTTATTACTGTTCAGACAGTAGCAATCAAACACTATGGCTGTCACAACCCTCGTCTGAATTCCTTTCCCGTCTCTTCCAATTCAGCAGCTCGCGTGTCTATTAGGGGTACGTATATTGTGTTTGGTTTACATCTTGTGTGTTTTCCCACCCTGGGCTGCATCTCATTACGAGGTTATCCACTGATAGCTATGCAAGGGGTATTTAAGCCCTGTGCTCTGTGTTGCAAGTTGCTGGATTTTAAATTGCCATCAGTGCAAAGAACCCAGTCAGTCTTGCTAATGAAAACTCTTTGTCTTTGTTTATTGCAAAGTGCACTTTAATGACAGCAGTTCCTGAAAGCCGTCCTTGTTACTTAGTTAATTTTAGTTAACTTCCCATCCTAATCAGGGTCCAGGATTGGGGCCGCGTTCTTGTTAACTCTTCCAAGTCTGATCCTTTGTCCACTTTGTTAGGAACAAGCTCCCAATCCTTCTACAGTCATCAGGATTGGAACTGAGTTATTCTCATGCTTCTACATCATCCTATTGGATACTTTAGTGCCAGCATAGTCAGCGCTTCACCTGGATGTTATCCTAGAAGCCACTGGCAGGCAATTGACAGGTCAGCTTCGTCTTTCACGTCTGTGCTGAATTGTGCTATCCTATTTGAGGTTCTGTCCCCACCTCTTCCTCAGGGGTTCTGGCCCCTAAATTACCGTATAAGCTGCCAATAAACTACCTGTTGGATTGTACTCTGCCCCTGCACTTGATTCCTGGTGTAGACCATAATGCTGCTTTCACACCGGATGCGAAACAAATTTTTCGCACGACAGATTACATTCAAAGTCAATGCAAAGATGCATCTTTGCATTGACTTTGAATGTAATCTGTCGTGCGAAAAAATGTTTCGCGTCTGGTGTGAAAGCAGCTTAATAATGACGCAGGATCAAGGTCAAAATCATCACCACTGAGAAGCCAGAAAAAGCTTTATTAGCTGGCAGTGGGAAATAAGAAGCCAAATTTTCATTTGATGAAGGTGGTAACTCATGCATTAACATGGCATTTAATTAACATTAAAGTTAGGGGTTAGAGTTTAGGTTACACTCAGGGAAATCAATGATGACTCACTTAAACCATAAAATAATGTCATATCAGTTTGGCAAATGGAATTAAGTGACGATCCCTAAAAATGCAGCCTTCGAAGGATGCAGCCTATGCTTTGAGATGCACCCATAATGACTAGTTGAGAGGAGCAAGACAAGCACAGTCGATCTGTGCACTCTTATATACAACGTAGATTAACCAATGGCAGTTAAATTACTCTATCCAAATACGTCTCCCCATTAACATGGGGGTGAAGAAATACAGAAATAAATTAAAATGGAAAAGAATAAATAGGGAAATGAATAAATGAGGAAATGATTAAATGGGGCAATAAATAGAAACAGAAATAAATGTAATCAGAAAATATTGCATTGAGAATAATTAAATCTGAAGATAAATCAAGACAAAATTAAGTAAACTGACAAATTAATTAATATATTCTATTTTATTTTTTATTTCTTTGCATATTTATTTTGAAATTGCCTTGTGTATTTATTTGATTACTGAGCTTTTTATTTCTACATGTCTTTCATTATCATTTCATGTTTTTATTTATTGAGTCATTCTATTTATTTCTCTATTTGTTTTTTATTTTGGCATTCTTGGTCCTCCAGAATAAAGCAGGGACTTCAACTCTATTCGGTTTATCGTAAAATAACAGTGCACTCCAAGATATAAATTTGAAGAAATCATCTATATCATCCAACCTGTAGCGAGCGCTGTCGCAGATAACGTCTATTAAAAAAGTCTACTCTTCTTCTTGTCGTCGTGACGTCACGTGTTGCCTTATGCTGTTTACTGATTGGCTCTTTAGATGCTGTTCCCGATTCGACTCATTGCTCAGATGCAGGAGATTTACCGGTTGGTGTCAAGAAAGAAACAGCAATAACTGCACCAAAGAGAAAAAATTTAACTCGTTTTCGCGTAAATAAAAAGCACAACAGAAATGGCACAATGTGCAGAATCGTCTTCAAATGACGGACCGCTGCGAAAGGAGAGAAGAGTCGCTATCATCACCGGAATAACTGGGCAGGTATGCAAAGTAACAAGCTCTTTCATCTTGGTACAGCAGTCATCTTTAATATCGATACTAATAAGTCGCCCCATAACAAATTGCATGCTTTGTAAATACGATATGATTTTGAGGAATTAAATTTGTGGAGTTGCGCCGTGGATGTCTGATTGTGCCTGTGTCTCATCTCCTTCCAAGTTACAAGTAACATCAGTAATAAGGGATGCTGTAAAATCTGTTGATTAGGTCATGGAAAGCACGATCCGACCGCTTCCGAGTCAGTAAGTTTGGGCTACTTCGTCATTTCAGACACGTTACCCATTTCCTGTATAATATGGTACGATGGTGTGCCGAATTGTTCCATATCTTGTGTCCACGAAACACGGAAGAAAACCTTTTATGATAAGGATCTGTTTCACGGATGTGAGGTTGCGTAACTTGACTCCTGACCAGTGCTTTTAACAACTCTATTTGTAGAGCGCAATTCTGGGAATGAATAGAGTTCTGAACTGTAGACAGGTACTAAGCTTGTAACAGTGGCCTTTGTGGCACCACCTGGCGTATTACTAAACCCTGCTGGAAATCTGGTTGACAAGCTAGATTTCTAAGACGGTTGAAGATGGTCGAATTAGTGTTTTATGACACCTCTAGCTTGGCATTGCTGATCTGCGGCGGGTTGAAACTGGGGTTCAGCAAGGAAAAAGCAGTCTGACCTAGTTAAGTTGGTAAAATAATCTGTTGCCAGGTGGTAAAAGGCTATTTGACCACATATAAAGAAGAAACTGGAGCACTCAAATCACCAGCATAAATTTATTAAGGTGCCAAGACTGACGTTTCGACGCACTGCGTCGAACTCCGAATACTGAGAACTCCGAATACTGGAGAGAAAAGCGAATCCCTCGGGGGCTTCGCCGGAAAAAAGTCCCTTCTTTTGGACTGGATGACCCAGACTTTATGCACAAGTGGGAACAAATACTAAATAAATGCTCCCTAGATCTAATGCTCCTGATCATTGGTAAAACTAAGACGGAAAAAAGAAGACGACTGCCGAAATCGCACAGGTGGAGTCTAAAATCAAGGCACACGTCGACACGGAGACTTTTAATACAATTACGAACAAAATCTCGACTTCCCTCAAATCCTTCCAAAAAGAACTTCAAAGTTACAAAATGAAGAAATATGAGAGGGATACAAAGGAATATGCCGAGGGAACGGTCTACAATTGGAAAGTTCAAAGGAGCGACTTTCGTAAATCCCGCCCTACCCGACAACCGAGATCCAATGACAACTGGTCCACCTCAGCCAGCGAATGCGATTCTGCACAGACAAGCGACGCTGACAGCCAACGGAGCACCAGACCTTTTTTGCCCAATACCAGGCTCCACGGCTATGGAAGACGAGGAGAGGGACGAGGGGGCGGATGAGAGCTCTATCCCGAGCTCCCGAGACGCTCCCAGCGCAATCGCAAGAGACTGTGATAAACATCTCTGGACTAAATTTAAGTGATGGAGAGACTGGGGTTTTAAGCAAAGGTATGTCCTTTAGCCCCACTAACAGGGTTGATCTATTCAAATTAAAAGTGGACACGTTTAGATTCTTTCGCTCTCTCCAACTTAAACATTTTTTCTGCTCTTGTCAGAGTGTACTGTCTAATGCTGAGGTGGTCTTAAATTCAGATGTTGAGGTAACAACCTTGCCAATCAGAGAAGCTACGCCTTTCAAAAAGAAGTCACGCTTTATTCCCCACTCTAATCTCAACCCATCCATTATCACATACAGCCACCTAGTTGAGAATGATTTGGCAGTTACCTGTAAGAAGTTTGAACAAAAGAAAATGAATCTGTCTGACCTTGAATTAAAATGCCTAAATGAACTAGAAATGAGAAAAGACATTGTTATTCGTTCTGCAGACAAAGGTGGTTAAATTGTTGTTATAAATGTTAAACAATATGATGACAGTATTAAGTCTCAGATTATGGACAACGACTGCTACACCCCCCTTCATGGTAATCCCATTGATCAATACAAAGCAGAAATTGATCAGGTTTTGGAGGTAGGGTTGACAAGAGGGTGGATTACTCAAAAAGAAAAAGATTTTTTGACTGTTCAACATCCCATTTGCCCCGTGTTCTATGGGCTCCCCAAAATTCACAAATCATTGACTAATCCACCCCTTCGACCTATTGTTTCTAGCATAGACTGTTTAACTGAGCCCTTATCCCAGTATGTGGATTTCTTCTTAAAGAAATATGTTTCCAACCTTCCTTCCTACCTTGGAGATACAACAGATGTGTTGAAAGTGCTGGACTACTTCAAATGTAATCAGGACTTCATTTTGCTTACATGTGATGTACAAAGTCTATATACCTGTATCCCTCATTCTGCAGGCATTGAAGCGCTGTCACACTTCTTTGATAGAAGAGGTACTGCAATTTTACCTCCTAATGAATTTTTACTGCCCCTTGCGGAATTTATTTTATCCCATAATTATTTTCAGTATGCTGGGTCTTTCTATCTACAAAGGCGAGGTGTTAGCATAGGTAGTTCCTTTGCACCATCTTTTGCATGTTTGGTTATGGGTCTGTGGGAGGAGAAGTACATTCATAACTCTGTTAATAACCACTTTTTCTCCAAAATTGTAATCTGGAAAAGATATATTGATGATATTTTATGTGTCTGGTCTGGGACCTCTGAAGAGTTGAGAGACTTTGTGGATTATCTAAATTCTACCACAACATATTTACGTTTCACAGTTGAAGAATCTCCAGAGAAAATTAATTTCCTGGATTTGACAATTTATAAAAATTATCAAGGGGGATTAGAATGCACGATCTATTGTAAACCATTGAGCAATAACACTCTTTTACGAGCAGACAGTCATCATCCGAAACAACTCATTAAGAATATTCCAATTGGACAATTCTTGCGTTTAAAACGGAACTGCAGCAGACAGGAGGAGTTTGAAAGCAAAGCAGTAGATATGATTGAGCGCTTCCGTGAAAGAGGCTATGCAGAGAAGGACATCATGTCAGCCGACCAGAATGCGATGCGCACCCCTCGGCCCCGCCTCCTAGACAAGAATAAGCGCTCGTCAACACCACGACTCTGTTTTTCTACGGAATGCTCTCCCATTGCAGGGGAAATCAAAAACATTATAAAAAAACTCGGGCTTGTTTTACAATGCGACTCTGCCATCAAACATATGTGTGCGGAACCCCCCCAATCTCTTTTCGGAGATCCCGATCTCTCAGAGATCGATTGGTGCACTCTATGATGCCCCCCTGTCCTCCAAATCTACATAGTTGCCCCCTCCACCAACAGGTTTTTCTCAATGTGGGCACTGTACCCATTGCTCCAATTCGTCTAATTCCAAATACTTTTGTCACCCACACACAGGTAAAAAATATAAGATCAACTCATTTATAAACTGCAGCACCACTCACGTCGTTTATATTCTCAAGTGTCCGTGTGGATTGCTTTATGTTGGCCAAACCAAACGCTCCCTGAAACTCCGCATCGCCGAACACAAGGCGGCTATTCGTAATCAAAATATGGACTATGCTATAGCAAGACATTATGCCCGAATGAATCATGGTTCGGCTGCATCATTAAAATTTTGCAGCATCGAAAAAATTGTTTCCCCGAGAGGCGGAGATATTATTAATAAATTACTCAAAAAAGAGGCTTACTGGATCTACACATTAAATACAGTGGAACCACATGGATTAAATGAAGAGTTAAACCTTTCATGTTTCTTGTAAAATGGAGGATTGTAAGTTCCTTGTTCATTGTCTATGTGTTACATCTTGTTTTTACTGTGATTGTTTTGGATTTACGGTGATTCTCAAGGTAACACCTCCTTTTTGTATGGGGTCACAGTATTGGCATGTTATGGTTACCTCCCTGTTCCCTTATTTTCCAATGGGAAGTTTTTTCTCTGTGTGTAGGAGGGTATTTAGCTGTCTCACCATACATGTTTGACTCTGAGGAAGATGCAGTGTGTCGAAATGTCAGTCTTGGCACCTTAATAAATTTATGCTGGTGATTTGAGTGCTCCAGTTTCTTCTTTATATTTGGATTTACTGTCCTTTCTGCGAGCACCGACCTCCACTGACAGGGGCTGAAGCGCAAGGGGTTCCTTCAGGCTATTTGACCACCTAAGACTGGAAAACTCATCATAAACCAGTCTGACCTTCTAAACTGCTGCAGTTTAATCCAGTGGGGGACTTGTCTGCGTCAAATAAGCCCATGTTTTTTTCCATTGACTGGATCAGATTGTTACTATAAGTGTCTGACAACATTGTGGGAAAAAATGCCTGTAAAGATGGATATATCTAACCTGTAATGTGAGATCTTGCTGAAGGAGTCCAGCTCTGAAATTTAGAGGGAGGCGAGTTGTTTTGGTAAAACACCAGTGAGTGAGAGTTAGAGTTTGCATCCCTTTAATAGGCTACCTTATGGGGACCGGAACACACTGAAGGTGTGGCGAGTAGTGCTACTTGTGGATGTAAACACTCCTGTCCATGCATTGCTCCTGGCAGACCATCGTATTTGCAGTGGCCATTTTAACCAGGATGACGACTGCTGGTCAAATAAGAGAAGAAATCTGATACCAAAGTACTTTTCTTCCTGAAGTAAAATGCTGTTCTAAGAGCAGGGAGACCTGCTGAAGACAGCGTGGAGATAATGTTATTAAGCTTAAGTCATTGTGTTGATCTTTCTTTAGTTCACACAAAAGCATTGGGGTAACGTCTGAAACGATCACTCAATAAACCAGTAGTGTGTATGAAGCATCAGTTGCATCTGAATTGTGGCAGAATTTATTTTTCTCGGAAAAAAAGGGAATAGAAATAAGTGCTTAAATCTAAATACAAGGTTAAGATACTTGGTAAGATTTTGTTTTTGCTGTGTACCTATATGCAGCATTAACCTCAGCTTTAAATTGTAAGGGTAGTAATACTTGGCTACATTAAGAGGATATAACTATATTTAACAACTATTTATGAACCTTTGTACAAGTGCATTCAGCTTGGTCATAGCCATTACCTGCCTAGCCTAATTAGCTAGGCTATGGTGAACGATCTTACTTAGCAATGACAGCACAGGCAAGTTTGCTTGATGATGGCATTAAGGGTTGGTGATGTAGATGGAATAATACAGGCCAGGAATCAAATACAGCGGCAGAGTACAATCCAATTGTAGGGTTTATGGATAGTAATATGGTGGACCATGGGATGGAGCTCAGAGGATAATAGCGCAGTTCAGCTCCGATATTACAGGCGAAGCAGTGTGGGTGTAGCCTGTGCATAGCCAGTGGCTTTCCTGGACGATTGCCAGATGGAGTGCACATTTCACCAGAGCCGAATTATCGGGTGGCAGGGTGGAGACATCCAGCAGGAATACGTTCCCAGTCCTGATGACCATAGAAGGCTTGGGAGCTTGTACCTAATAAACTGGGCTGTGGAACAGACTGTGAGTCAATTAACATGAGTGCAGGCCCAATCCTGGAGACCATGAGAAAGGCTTGGGAGCTCGTTCCTATCGAATTAGAAGGGTAGTAATGTGTAAAATACTATCATCAAAGGTTACGATTAACTTTCAGAGGACAAAGAGTTTTACAAGCAAATACTGACTGTTGCTGAAGTGCATATAGCAAGTGACATTCCAGCAACTTGCAGACTCGAAGGAGGGGGTATAAATATGTCACACACGCGTGAGGAGGGGTAATAATGAGATGAGACACAGCTGGAAGAAAGGAAAATGCGCTAGTCACAAACTGATCAAAAATGCAAGCTGCTGGATGGGAGAGGATACAGAAGGCATTCGCAGGAGGGTTGTGACAGACTTGATATCCTCCATCACAGTTCTCGAGCAGCGCTTTCCCTCGCATTATTGCTAAGGCTTAGGCGCAGTGCCCAAGTTGATGGAAGGGAAAATTTGGAAAACAAAAGGTACAAATATGCAGCAGCGCTCACGGGCGATTTTCAGCCAAGTGTGCAAGTAACATGAAAGACACTTTTGAAAAATCAAACCCATTTTTTTCCCCATAATTTGGCCTAATTTTGTTTTCTCTTTGAATTTCTAAGGATTCTACTAAGCTGCAATGCAAGAACTATCTTTAATTATGAGAAAATGCATTTTTAAATTTTTCATGTTGTCTTTCTTGTTACCATGTTTTTTGTCAAAATACTATTAAAATATAAGTTTTAACAAAGTTTTTGGGGTAAAATGGTTTCAGTTGCACTTTACTTTGTTTCTAAAGTGTTTTACAAAAAGATTTAAGGGAAAAGGCTTAATATCTGCGGAGTAACAAAAAAGACCTATACGGTAACAAAAAAGAAAATGACCAATGGTGGTTTCCTATGACAATTTTTTATTTTTTTTTTTAAAAAGTGTCCAGCATTGAAAGAAAATATCAGTGTCTTATTCTGTGCTCATGTCGCTCGTGCGACGGCACAGATTTGTGTGAATTAGTCTGCGAGGCTCAGGAAGCAGTAAGCCATGAGAACCCATTCTATATTCTGAATGTAGTTACACTACACTACAGTCCAAATGAAAAGCAACCGCATAAAACAGGTGATTGATGATGAATACTGAATATACCAGTGTTTCAAATATAGTGTCATTTAAAATGTGGGTATCTCTATATTTGTAAACTTGGGGACAGATTTTTATTTTCAAATTTTGAATCAAAAGCTGCTAATTTCTGCAGTACTCAAAGGTGGTCTAACGGCTAATGTTGGTGACATGGATCAGAGCGCTGCTGTGGTTTCAATGCTGTGAAAGGGAGGTATGAACACAGCTCTTTTCTGCTGTTCAGTCTTCCTGCGTATCTCTGCTCTATATGGCTGAGAGTGGAAAATAAGTGAACCTCCCTCATTACCACAGCAGAGCCATCTAAAATAGACAATTCCATTGAAAAAAAAAAGAACCAATGGTACAGTGCATGAAATACCAGAGAGCAAGAGAGACCACATCTAAGAATATGTGAAAATTTATTAATGCGTAAATCACACACAATTCCAATGTTTGCCTCCTTAATCAATAAAATTTCAATTGAGCATATGACACAAAGACATTACACCCCACTTGTGTTCACCAGTGCAACATAAACACTGTATTTTACAGAAGCAAGGGAATCACTTCCATACGACTGAGTTAAGTCATTTCAAATGTGATTACTTAAACTGGCCACAAATCCAAAAGTTTAATCACATAGAAGCTATTAAAAAAGCACAGTTTCACTTTTTTTCAGAATAACTATGCAATAAGTCCAGGTTCTTCTGAAATATTTTATACCTTTTTTGGTCATTATGAGGAATGATCTTATAATAATCTTGGGGCAAGCGTCACATCATCAATCAAACAAAATGTCAAATATGTTCCCAAAAGCCATTTTGGGTTTGGCCGCAAGAAACTGGACGAAACTGGTGGTCTACTTAGACTAGCTAGTATACAGTGGGGTGCAAAAATTTGGGCACCCCTGGTTTAAATGTCTGTCATAATTAATCTCCAAGTGATTGAAAGCAAATCTGAACACTAGATGCTACAAAGTTAAGCATGACACATTTCTGCAAATTTAAAAGCAAGGTTTCTCTTTATTTTAATTTTTCTGAGTTTTTAAATGATAAGAAAGGAAAAAGGGCCCTGTGCAAAAGTTTAGGAACCTTTTTGGATTGTTCTTTGATACCTTTAAAGAAGATGACTACTAAGGCCCAGACCCAGTTGATTTTCTCGTTTGGGCTTCAATGAGTCAGGTGAATATAACTCCAGGGTTGAACTGTATATTCTGAAGTAACTCCATGCCTTCTAGAGTATCCGACTGTGGTGGCTGTTGTGTCTGGGGTTAAAAACCATGTGTTCCTCTAAACAGTTGTCCAAGGATGTCAAAATCAAGATAATTCACTTCCACCAACAAGGAGAGGGCTACAAAAAACTCAACGTTTCAATCTACCCATTTCTACTGTCAGAAACATCATATGAAAATGGAAAATAAATGGAACGATTGAAGTCAAGGCAAGATCTGGAAGACTAAGAAAAATTTCAGATAGAATGGCCCGAGATCTGGTGAGAAATGCTCAGAAGAACCCACACATCACTGCAAAAGAGCTGCAAAAAAGAGTTGCAGACACAGGTCTAGCTGTTCACAGGACAAAAATGCAGCATACCTTAAACAACAAAGACTTAAATGGCAGACTTGCAAGAAAGAAGCCTTTCCTACGACCTCAACACAAAATTAAGCATCTGAAGTATGTAAAAGAGGACCTTTAGAAACCTCAAGCCTACTGGAACAATGTGCTTTGGACTGACAAAACCAAAATTGAACTTTTTGGCCACAACCAAAGAAGGTATGTTTGGAGAAACAAGGGTGAAGCGTTTGTAGAGAAGAACACATTGCCAACTGTTAAGCGTGGAGGTGGATCCATTATGCTTTGGGGTTGTGTAGCAGCTGGGGGTGCAGGCAATACTGTGCAGGTGGAAGGAAGAATGGACTCCACCAAATATCAAGACATTCTGGAGGCTAATGTTCAAAGCACAGTCCAGAAATTATAGATGAAGACGTTGGGTATTCCAGCAAGACAATGACCCGAAGCATACCTCAAAATTCACCATGAAGTACCTCCAGGAAAGACGGATGAAGGTTTTGGAATGGCCTTCAAGTCCCCAGACTTGAATATTATTGAAAATCCATGGAGAGATCTCAAAATGCTGTGCATGCAAGAAGGTCGAAGAATATTTCTGACCTAGAGATGTTCTGTCAGGAAGAATGGGGAAAAATTCCAAAGACAAGAATTGAAAGACTCTTAGCTGGCTACAGGAAGCGTTTGCAAGCTGTTATAGCTGCCCGAGGAGGAGTTACAAAGTACTAGCTGACAGGGTTCCCAAACTTTTGCACAAGGCCTTTTTCCTTGTTTTATTATTTTGAAAGTGGAAAATGTTCAAAATAAAAATTATTCTTGCTTTAAAATGTGATTAAATGTGTCATGTTTAACTTTGTAGCATTTAGTGTTCAGGTTTGCTTTCAGTCACTTGGAGATTAATTGTAACAGGCATTCAAACCAGGGGTGCCCAATTTTTGCACCCCACTGTAGCAGGCCTAGGCCTTGGCCTTGTTTCGTCAAGATTTCATCAAAATTATATGTCTGTGAACTGGACTTTTTTTTTTTTTTTTTTTTTTTTATTGTGGCCTCATACCTGTCTTTTGTGTTACCAGTTTGTCTTTTTTGTTACTCAAGATGGTAACAATAAAGACAAACTACGGTAACAAGAAAGACACATCCAAAAGTTTTTCAGGGTACTGTGGGCACTTGTCCACACACAAGCATGCCTTAATTTTGGCAAACTGAAGCAGTTACACTATTTCAGGTCACTCTTTCAGTTTCTACCTGGAATCATGCTTTATTTTGTGGTAACAAGAAAGACGTGCAATTTGTGAGACATGCAATCTGGAAAAACTTACAGTGCTGTCTCTTCCTCCCACAGCTTCTTCAAATTCTAAAATGCAGCCAAAATAGATTCCTTACATCCTGATATTTAAAAAAAAACCATGGTAGTGATACCTATTGGAGACGTTAATTATTGTCCTCAGATGTGATGGTGGTAACAAGAAAGACAGTGACTGAACCAAATTTGCGACATAGCTTTATTGACTAATATCTCTAGAGGAAATCTAGGAAATGGGGAGACAAATCTGTCTTAGAGACCTAAAATACAAAGAAACCTGTGAAGTTTTGTAAGTGATAAGATTTCTCCAGGGAAAAGCGAAGAAAATCAACTTGAATAAAAGTGACCACACTTGAGACGGGTAACAACATTGACATTTTGACCATAAAAATGCTGCTATTTTTTGTTTTTTCCCCTCAAACATGACCAAACAATTTTTTTTAAACTAGAAAAAAGTGTTCTGCAACATATTAAATTGCTTCCTGGGTGTTTATTTTGAATTAAATAGGTTAAATACGATAAGAGATTTTTTACCCCTAAATTGCTCACTTGGCTGAAAATCGCCCTCACGCTAAAAAAAAAACAATCTACCTAATGATCAGTTTTGCCTCTCAGTCTGCAAATACATAGCCTCCGAGTTGGATCCTCACACTCATGTGACCAAGTCAAATATGAACTTCCAAAAAAAATTGTTTGCTATGCGACCGTTTTAGTCACAGCCTAGTGTAGGGATGTCAGACTGGTCCGTAAAAGGGCCGGAGGGCTACAGGTTTTCATTCCCACTGAGTAGAAGCACACCTGATACAACTAATTTAATCTACTGATCTCAGGCTGCACAGTTGATTAGTTGTATCACTAATTAGTTGTATCACGAACCTCACTTTGTTTGGATTTTCGCACAAAATCTGCCCTGATACAGCCACATATAAATCCGTGTACGACTGTTATGGGCAACCGAGAAAGTTGGGAAAGGTCTCATTTTTATCCTTTGCTGGGTGACGGCCGAAAAAAAGGGATTATGTCGTGGCTTAGTCATCGGTCTGCCTATCTGTCCATAATGGAACATTCTTGGCTGGTGAAATCAACTCCTACAGTTTTCAAAGGACATCCCTGAAACTTTGCACATACAGTGGGCTCCAAAATTACTGGTGCCCCTGACTGGCAATGCACAAACAATACTATAAAAATTCTAAAAAAAAAATAGAGAAACTCAAAATACCAACATGTGAGAAATACAGCACGTTATTAATGTGAGAAATAACACAGTACGATATTAATGTACCAATGGAACCAACCAAAATCATTTACAGATTTAGAAAATCTATTTCCTCCAAATCAAGGTTTCACAATTAATGGCACCCTTAAATATTATTGTAAATGAAATCAACAAAAATTAAACCAGGTATGAAATTCCTCTTATTTAAGTTTTATTGAAGTGTTCAGGAACTATATTGAGCCATTACATCACTTTCTGTTTCACTAGGGTATAAAAATGAGGTAAAACGCATGCAATATCCCTTTGTCATCCTACACCATGAAGAAAGCAAAATGTCATTCAAAAGAGGCAGATGGTCATAGACTTTCATAAATCTGCAGTTGGCTACAAGAAGATTCACAAACAATTGAATATGCTACTGAGCACTGTCAGGGCAATTAATAAAACATTTCAAAGATATGGAACTGTTGAAACCTCAAGGGTGGAGGACGCATTGGCATTTTGCCTCCCAGGAAACTGAGGAGGATGGTGAGAGAAGCAAAAAAATTCCCAAGAATCACTGCGAAGGAATTGCAGGCCTTGGTGGCATCTTGGGGTCACCAGGTTTCGAAAAAGCACCATCAGGCACCACCTCCGCAACCACAGGCTCTTTGCAAGGGTTACCTGAAGAAAGCCTTTTCTGACCAGAGGACACAGAAGCAACTGCTTGGAGTTTGCCAATTATCATGTAAATTATGAGTGGAACAAGGTGCTTTAGTCAGATGAGACCAAAATGGCATGTTTCGGTTAGATACAGCATCAGCATGTTTGGCGCCGAAACAGGGATTCATTCAAGGAGAAACACCTTGTACTTGCAGTGAAATATGATGGTGGGTCAGTCATGTTTTGGGGTTGTTTTAATCCAAGAGGTCCAGGGACACTCGTTAAGGCTAATGGCATAATGAATTCCACCATGCATCAGGATATTTTGGCTTACAATCTGGTTGTCTCTGCCTGAAGGCTGGGACATGGCCGTAGGTGGGCTTTCCAACAAGACAATGACCCAAAGATACCTCAAGCATACCTGTGAGCTGAGTTGAAGAGGGCAGTTGATAAACACAAACCCAAGAATGTGAAGGATCTGGAAAGGATCTGCTTAGAGGAATGATCCAAAATCCCCCCTGTGTGCCTTAACCTCTTCGAAAATTACAGGAAAAGGCTCTGTGCTGTTAACATTGCCAGAGGTGGTTGCACTATGTGTTAAATAAAGGGTGCCAATAATCACGAGACCTTTATTTTGTTGAAATTTATTTTGCATTAAATGACTGTTATGATTTTGGTTGTTTTCCTCGAAACATTAATAAAATAAAGTATTTCTCGCATGTTGGCGTATTATGTTTCTCTATAATTGTTTGTATTTTTGTATTGTTTGTGCAGTGTCAGTGAGGGGTGCCAGTAATTTTAGAGGCCACTGTATGCTGCAGATAGACTGATGATGTGCATATTGCAGTCGTGACTCCGACAGGGGATGTTTTGCTCGTAGAGCGCTCTTGTTTGTGTTCTGTTGCAGCCCATTCTCTCATCGGCATTAAGTGTTGGTGTGCCCTCATAAATAATTTCTTGAGATGACGAGCAGCAATAAAATGGCCGCTTGTATTCATTTAGTTAGCTAGTGTACTATCAGGAAGGACTACCAGATCCTCGCAGTTGTCACTACAAACGAAACACCAAACACTTCAACTGATACCCACATGGCTTTCTGTCTCCATTTAGTGGGCATCGCGGCTTTGTTTGTAAACATTAAAGCTCCTTTCACACTGGACGCGAAACGAATTTTTCGCACGACAGATTACATTCAAAGACTTTGAATGTAATCTGTCATGCGAAAAATTCGTTTCGTGTCCGGTGTGAAAGAGCTTAAGACTGGTCTATAAAAAGCGCAGCTTAAACTCTTCACACTTCTGTATGCAGGGTATTGGTCACCCATCCATGGTGCTGTAGTTTCCTGTCTCTTACCCAAGCACGTTATGAGATGGGTCACCCTGACCAGGATCAAGCGTGTTAGATCGTGGAACTGCACTTTTGTTTCTGACAGTGAACTGTACTCATGCATACTGTGACAGGCTGGTAATGTACAGGCAGAAGGGCGACCACCTGACCTTTCTTACTTAACCTGCTGATGAGGGAGGTATGACGTGCCTGTTGCTGATTTTAGTGTGAATTAGGGTACTATGAAGTGTGATTCCTCAATCATAGCTGCAATAATACTGTGCTCACATGTGCATAGTTATTCAGTTTGGCAATGTGGAGGTGTAATGGACTGAAATCTGACACTCCAGTCCTAAATTGCCGTGGTCCCTGCTGGTTTTTGCATTTTCTTTTCAATCAGTCAATGTAGTCCTCAGAATCAAGGTTTGTGGACTCCCTAGCCGATCAGTGACTTAAATTAGCGCGTAAGTGCAGGAAACCTCAAAAACCAACAAGCGCTGACACCGTGGGCCTCGAGGATATTGAGATAGAGGTCATTTTTGTCGATGGGATCTGCAATACTGAGATCAGTTGGTTTGTTGTTTTTAATCTGGAACATTAGGGATTACTGATGCTTGTAAAGTCACAGCGAAATTAAGGATACACCGTTTGCTCTCTCATCAGAATACATGGAGCCGGGCCAGAAATGACCAGTAAAATAACATATCTTTTATCTACCTCCGCTTTCTCCTCAGAAAGTGTGTGGGCGATTCATTATAATTTGCGCAGAGCGAGCTGGAATCACTTTACAAATTGTGATGGAGGAGGGGGATGGGGTGGGGGTTGGTGGGTAGTGAGATGGATCAGTTTCAGGATAATGCAGTCTTGGGAGGGGTAAGACACTGAAATGTCTAATCATGTGAGCTGCTGAGGCTTTTAGCTCAGTGTTTGGGGCCCTCCGGCCCGGCCCCTGGAGCAGCAGGGTGGCCGTGGAGAGGTCCCAGTCTGAGTCATGGGAAAACATCAGTGTCAGTCACAGGGCCAGACCCTCTACCTGGTGTGTCTGCTTTGCTCCAAAACTGCACGGCCCCCTGAGGCTTTCCCAGCACTAAACAAGGGCAGTAGCCAGGGAGACTGGAGGATAAACACGGCCTGTCCCGCCAGTCAACCTGCCCACTGGGACTCCACTGTGCTCTCTCTCCCTCCAAGTGCCCCTCACATCCCTCTCCCTCCACTAATTCTGTCACTGAAGACCGAACGCAGAGCTGTGGAACAGGGCGAGTGTGTGTGTGTGTGTGTGTGCTATTGTTGTAAATATACTGAGTATCAAACCTATAGAGAACATAGATACCTTCTTACATTACCCTCAATGTTTGGGGGCTGTTCTTGGCATAGATATTATCCCTCATATTCTATAACATTACGAAAACATTAGCGCGCCCACCTCTTTTATGTTACCAGATAACGGCAAGCAGAATCGGTGAGTTTGCTTTCAACATCTTTACAATACTGAATATGATTTCATATTATATTTGGGTATTTCATGTTTGATGTGAATGTAGCAGTTTTGACTGATTTTTGAGATCTGATTCAACTTGGTTTCACTGGAAACTGCATCCAGAGTGTAAATAGGCACCCAAGCAGTATGAAGACATCAAGCGCGGTTCGGCCGCACAATTTTCCATTCTGCTATTCCTCCAGTAGATGGCACTTTGACGTCATGTGTGAATTCTCGGCACGGCGCAACATGGGCTTATTGAAGCTGGAGGATGGTGAGTTGAACGCGGCTTTTCCAGCCAAGTGGAAATTCCTGACCCTGGTCGGAGAACGGAGACGCCCACAGGCTTAAAGGACGATAAAAAGGCCAGAATTCCCGTCAGTTTAAAATTAGAATTTTCTGAGATTTGTTGGCCGATGGTTGGCTATTTCATCCTGTTAGTAACGATGCGCAGCCCCCGTTGTAAACGCTTCTTCATCAAACACGCTATCAAGGCGTCCGTGTGTCTGTCTCTCAGACACACGGCCATCGTTAAGCGTTTCAGAGTAATTTGAGGACTTATGCCTCATTTCCTTTAAATACCACTCACAATTACTAATTCCATTTGGAGTAGGCATATTTATGAATGTTAGAGTATCCTACGATAATGCAACTTCTCAGTATTAATTTAATTTGACACAAGCTTTTGGGATTTTAGGCTTATTTCAGATGTGTTTCCTTCATATTGCATGCACCAGTGAAGGTAAAAGAAAGCAGTTACTTATTCCATAATTGAATGATCGTGAGCCGCCGCTGGAAGGAGAATTTATGAAGAGGTCTTTGTTCGACGCCAGAGTCCGGAGGCCTTCGGCGAGCTGGCCGCGTCCGTGTTTGTCTTTGCGGTGACTCCTTGTCGCCGTATCGTACCGCGCCAAGCTAGTTTATTTGCAGCGGGCACTCCGGACAGGAATCACGGTTTCATGTGGCTTGTAATGGTTTGTCATTCAGTAGTATCGTTTGACTTACGGCTTGTAGCTCCGAGTTGGCCGGGGTCAGGCACTGACTGTATTTATTTCTCTTGGCTTCGCGTTGCCTCGGTCCACCTAACAAGACAGGGAAAGCTTGAAATGTAGGATTAAGCTCGATGATCGTTCCAGCTCAATAACGGTAGCAGTCCTCTCATTTAACTTTAGACAAAATAATAGCAGAGATTCGTACTGATACCCGTTAGTCAGTTGGTGGAGAAAAGCCAGACATCCCTTGAGTTGATGGTAACCACTTTTCATATTTGTTTGTGCTTGAAAAAGATAACGTTTTCAACATTATTGAAAATTTGACCTCCCCCCGAACTGCTGCCCTGTTAGAAAAGAATCGACCACATTGGTGTGAAACGCTAGTGGTCACACCCCTCGTGTGCGTTTGCTGTCAATCAACAAAATTGACTTGCAGTGAGACAGAGGGATTTCTCGCTCATCTGAAAGTGCCGTTTGTCGCTAAACCTCTGTACTCAACAGTTCATGTTTGGTGAAAACAGAGGGGGGAAAAAAACGTAGTGTGGTGCTGTCTGAGTGAATAGTTTCTTCTACAGCTTTGTATTGACCTCATAGGGGAAAAAATATTAGCAAGGGACGAAACACTCGTCTTCGTGGTGGAAAAACTGTGCCCATTGCCTGCATTACAGAATTCATTTGTTTCTTATCTATCTTAGGAATGATGTCATTAATACCCAAAGACCTTTATTTTTCATTCTGCTCACATCTGGTGGATTTGTTTCTGGAAGAATGACCATGTACCCGTGCAAATACATTTGTTTCTGACACTGTAAGCTAGAACATTGTTCCTGATTGAAGGACAGGAAATTGTTCTGTACAAATGTCGACTTGCAAGGAGGTGTTTTGACTACGGAATGTTTCCATGTACCGAGAATAGAAATATGAAAGTAATTTGGCTTGAAGTCGTAACGTTCTGGACATAACTGCGCGGGAATAAGAAACTCAGGTCTAAAATTAGAATCGCTTGCATTTGGTCGGGTTTATTTGTTTACACTTTGGGGTTTATGAGTCGGAAAGGGAGGCGAATTTCGAAGCCAAAAAGTGATCTGGAGCAAATAAGATTTCACCCCGTGTTTGTAGGGTTTGGCTGCAGCCGCATTTATGGCCATGAGATCAGCAGTGGAATCCTCAACAGCACTTCTGCCCTGTCAAACCCGTTAACACTTTCCCCGCCAGTGACGAGAATTAAGCCGCTTTCACACCGGACGCGAAACGAATTTTTCGCCCGACAGATTACATTCAAAGTCAATGCAAAGACGCGAATATGCGTCTTTGCATTGACTTTGAATGTAATCTGTCGTGCGAAAAATTCGTTTCGCATCCGGTGTGCAAGCATACTGTCAATCAGCGGTTCAGTCGTTGGATGGTGGCAGGCGCTGTTACGAATCCAATGACAAAAATGGGTCAGACGAACAAGAAAACGGTGCTTTCTGGTGCACCTCGCAAAAGTAAACACGAACATTCAGTTTTTTTCCTTGGGCGCTTTTTTCACGAACTGTGTTGAATCTTGATAGATGCCGACAACTTGAAAACAAAACAGTAGGTCAAATAACATCCGTACGTTTTTCTCAGCTTTTTTTCCCTCGAAATGTGGTTTTTGATTAACATTACCAACATTCAAGTGTTCGTAAAAAAGAATGAATTGAGCTAAAATGAAATGGTTTAATAGTGTAAAACTAGAAGTGCTGTTCTTTCTGTTTACACGTTAATAGAACTGAATTAATTTACATGAGAGTGTTCATTAATGGGCACTGTCCCTTTTTCTAAATAAATACAATAAGATTAATGAATAAATAAAATGTTCTGGGGATGTTGAAAGATCAGCGAATGTTATGAACAATGCCGGCAGTGACGGACGACTTAAAATATATATTCTGGTGGGGAAAGTGTCCGCCATCAGAACCTGTAAATAAACGGCTGTGCCTGTTTTTTTTACGGACCGTCCTCTCACAAACAGCCCAGAGCCCCTTACTCAAGGACACTGGTTGGCATAACCCTGGGACTTTCAAGCAATGACGTTGAATCACCAAAGCAAAAAAAAAAAAAAAAAAAAAAAAAAAAAAAAAAAAAAAAATATATATATATATATATATATATATATGGTGCACATTGTGGTTGTGTGTGTGTGTATAAATAAAACGCGCACTAGAGATTTTGCCTTTTTTAATTTGGAAGTTACTCTCAACCTTCGATGGGCTCCAGCAACCTTCACAATGCTTATTTTGAGTCAGAGGGATAAGCAGTGGATGGATGGATGGATAGATGGATGGTTATTTTGACCTTGCTTGTGGATGTGACACACTCCTTCCTCTGTTATTCAGAGACCTCAGCAGCCTGTTGCAGACCGCACCCCACACAGTGCCCAACACCGGTGAATTTCAGTCTGACTCTGTGCTGCACAGTTAGTCATGGGTAGCAAACAGGTCAGGTCTACCTACAGTGGTGTTTCTGTGGAATGACCCAAGGTTTTTTCCCCATTAAGCTGTGTCTTACAGACCAGCCTCTATCCCTAACCTTAAAACACAGGCCAGGCAGTGAGTGGGGGGAACTCAAAGAGGCGGGTCACTGTTGTCGGGGGAATGTGTGAACTGGCGACACGGTTCAGGCCCCACCCTGGGGGATGGACACAACACTGTTAGCGCCTGACAGACACGGATTGTACTCCCTCTTGCACTTCTGCGAGGGCGATCCATTCTCTCATTTGGAAGCAGAGAATCCCAGCGTGGGTCTATTTTCTCATGTCTACTCAGGTGTTTAAAGAAAATAAAGTCCTTTATGAATTAATTATCCTCCGGGGAATACGCATGACCTGCCCAAGAATGTGAACTATTGCTTTCTTTGGCAGTGTAGATTGTGCGAAACAGCACTTTTTTGGGGAGAAATATAAAATGTACCTTTTTTTTATTGTAAGAAAGAGAACCCATTAAAAGTGGTGCAAATGACTGCGACTCGGCAGACAAAGACTGGAGCCTCGTCGAGCCGGTTATGTTTTGGCTCTTCTTGTGCAAAACTCGGCCGGCTCCAGCCTACTGTTGAAAGTGCTGTACTTAACGGAAACCAGGGCAGTTATGATTGACTTCCTGTTATTGACTGGCTCGGGACGGAGCGCCAGGTTTCACTAAACGGGAGCACAGAGGGGCCAGTGTAGGGAGACGGGGGCCCGCTCTGTCTCGACAGCACTGAACATGTCTTGTTTCTAGACTCCTGCCCCCCCATCCCCTCCTGTCCTCTTTCCTGAATTTTTTAATTTCAGTCTCTCACTCACCCCCCCTCCTCCATGAAAAAGGCGGGCAGAAGGTGTTGGGTGCTGGCTCCGCCCTGAATTTTGGCCAGTATGTTGACAGATCCATCCTAGAAACAGGATTGGTCATTGATGTTGTCCATCACTGCACCCCACCCATCCCCTCACCCATCGTATAAACACACACACACACACACACACACACACACACACACACACACACACTGGCCCGGCGTGTCAGAGGGAGTTCACCTTAAACACCTCGGGCAGGTGCCAAGGCTTCATTAGCTGTCCTCCTGTGACTTTGGCTGTTTGTACTGTATTCATCCGGCGAGAAACTGCTCTACATCTGTTTGATATTTACATCTGGCTCTGTGTGTGTGCGTGCCTGCTTGTGTGTGTGTGTGTGTGTGTGTGTGAGCACGCATGTTAGGGTGAAGCAGACTTGTGACCCACTGTGTAAGGTACCCATCGGTGTTCTGTGTGTAACCTGCCTCACAAAAGGCACTTCTCCAAATCTTGATAGTTCAGGAATACCGCAATGCATTCTGGGAGGTTGACACTAAGTGGGCAGCTGACTGATGTCATGACTAACCCTGCGCAAATGAACTGGACTCAGTCAATGCCACATGAAGCACAGTTTTTGACGGAGGGTTTTGTATGAAAAAAGGGGTCATAACAGGTTGAAGGATTCAGAATGCTTCACAATTTGACACGAAACCTTTGGTTTATGATTCAGTCGTTGACACAAAGTGACATTCCAAGGGTTTATTCATTTTTATCCCCTGCCGTGACAGGAAATGGAGCGGGGGACATCCCAGTGGAGCTCGTCCGTCCTTCCGTCCATCTGTCCGTTCGTTAGGATAAGTGGGTACAAGTTTCTCACCAACTGCTGCTCCCAGATCAGTGAAATTTTGTGTGCGTATTTCACTAGTCATGACCTTTGTTGGATTCAAAAATGGAATTCCATAGTGGCGTGGGATATTGATGACGACATCATTTTGTTAAAAATGAGAGGTACCTGGTAACTGGTTAAAAATGTAAAGAAAGTAGCTTGTTTGACTGGCAGTAGATACTCATTTGAGATCTTAATTGAGAGAGAGGTATATAGCTTCGCTCATGTGGCCTACCTGCTGCGGAAGTGTACTACAGTTTCCTCTCTTTACCTTGGAAAAGGCATTGGCAGAACTGCTTTTCATTACCCTCTCTAGAGCGCTCCCAGACGTCTGTTCCATCCACGCGCACGCACACACACACACACAAAGAATAGCACTGTTATTCCATTTTTACTCAACCCTCTGGTGTTTGGCCAAAGGCTGGTAAGATGAATCTCGTTCCCGTCTGCAGTCGACCCGCTCCGTAATAAAGCCCTTCTATTTTAGCAGTGGAATTTCACTTTTGGTGACGGCGTCTGGTTTTAATATCTCAACGACTTACTGCTCAAAAAATCGTGTCAGGACTATTATTGATATCGTAAATCCCGTGTTGGTGTGATCAGTGACTGTGTGCTTCAGCCTGGTCATGACCTCTCTCTTTCCACATTTGATGGATCTTGTTTAATCACTCCTTTATTTCGGCTAACTTTCTCACATACCCCTCCTTGGTGAGATTTTGGTCTTACTGGGGTTTCCTTGATTTAGTGATGGCAAGAAAGGTGCATGAGAGGTTATGGGTGACAATTTATAAATTAAATCCTCGCTTTTAAAGAAAGAAATCACTGCTGCCATTAAGTTTTGCCTCAAGATAACCAGTAATGGACATGCACTTGGAGTAAATTTTATTGTAAAATAGATGCACAAATTAAGTTTACTAATTTCTGAATAAAAACACAGAAGTGTTTTTGCCTCGGTCTGGTTATAATGTTAGTGAGCTGTTGGCATTTCTCAGCATGAGAATCTTGCGGGGAATCTCTGTCATTCTCAGGTCAGTTTGAGCTACACTGCTTTCTTAACACCCTTTCAGACCCCTCCGGTCTCGCTCTGTTCAGTTCCATTCAAAAGCAAGGACTCATTGTCAGGTACTGAAGATTCTCACTTTATATTCAGACTTGAGTGCTGATTCTGTTTTCGTGGTATAAACTTTATTTATATGTTTACTTGTTAGGGTTTTTGGCACTTGTTGCTGCAGGTAACCTATGAATCCTCCATCTCTGTGGAGAAGAACAGGAATTACTTACCAATGATTAAATGTAATGGAAAATATTCTGTGCGCAAAATGAGATGGGTCTTGTATTAGAAGCAGAGACCTGGTGAATCCCAGTCCACCCTTGGCATAGTGTGCTGCCACTCTAGACTGTGAGCATCTGATGAGCCTGCGTGTGCTGAGTGGCCCTTACCATCATAATGTGTCTTTATGTGCTGATATGAATGTCATGTTTGTTAGAGGTTTTTCGTTAGTTTTGATCCTCGTAATCATTTCCTGTCATTTGTGGAGTGTGGTTTGAATACACACTGGAATGTAGTGTCAAGGGCTTCTGAAGTGGAGCACAGACCAGCACACAGGACAGCCAGAGAGATTGTACAGAGCCACACACACACGCAGACCTGAATTTATGCATAGAAACACACTCGCATGCTCCCTTACGCATGTATGCACACACACTCAACACACATGCATAAGCAGACACACATACACGCACACATACACACTCTCTCTCTCTCTCTCTCTCTCTCTCTCTCTCTCTCTCTCTCTGGAGGTTTTACCAGGAAAAATGTTTCCTCTCACCTTTTTCCAGTGGAAAAATCGTATCTGTGCTCGGCATTCACTAGAGCCCCCCCCGCCCCAGGGCCTTATGGGACGTCTGCCTCTGACACTTTCAATATAGATATTGTGACTAAAACGGGCCAGCTGTGCCTTATACAGTCATGCGAGGAAAAAAAAAAAAAGTACTCCCCAAGTAATTTTTTCTCCTTTCTGGACTTATGTGGACACAAATACAATTAAAAATTGACCTTGCATTAATTGACTAAAAAAAAACCAGATGTAATTTTCTTTTGCAAAAAAGTAAGTGCACTTCTGGCATCAGTGATTTATACCGCCCTGCTATCGGCAGAAAAAACTTTATGTTGGCATTTAGTATAGCCATATACCAGACTCTAACATTGACTGGGAGAGGTGTTTGCCCTCTCGTTCGTGCAGAATTCCTTTGACTGAGATGTTTGAAGGGGTTTTTTTTGGACATGCAGGCCGGCTCAGGTCCCGCACAGCATTTTAATGGTGTTCAGGCCTTGGCTTTGACGAGGCCACTCCGTAACTCTTCATTTCTTCCTCCTGAGCCATTGGTTCATGGTGCTGCTTCTGTGCTGAAGAGATTTATCCTGTTGAAAGGTCCACTGCTGGTTCAGCTCCAACGGCCTGACAAATGGCCTCAGTCTCCTCTTGCGCTCTCTGGTATGATACAGAATTCATAATTCATTCTATAGTTGTACATTAACCGGGCCCTGAGGCAGCAAAGCTGCCTCAAACCAGTACATTTTCACCAGCATTCAGCATGTCTTACAGTTGGAATGAGGTCAAACGGTCAAATGCTGTTTTTGGTTTATTATGTCCCTCATATATGTGGCAGGGGCTTAAAGGTACCCTTGTCCATCCGTCCATCTGTTCGTTAGTACGGCATTGTGTAGGAATGTTGTCTGTCCCCTTCTCCTCAAAAACTACTTGACAGAATTCAACAAGCTTTGGCAAATGCTTTCCACATAGATCGAAGGTGTGCATCTCATATTTTGTTTGACAAAATTGGATAATTTCACAATTTTAGGAGCTTCACAAACTCTCAGTGGCGGGGGCGTCCGATTCCAAGGACGCAATGTAATAATAATATGCTATTATTTCCAGTGTAACACAGGTCAAAGATAAATTACAAATCACTGCTTTCTGTTTTAATTTTAATTTAACATACCATCCCAGATTTTTCTGACTTGGGGTCGTATTTTGGAATTTGCGCACATTTTTACCCCTGGCTTTGGATGTCAAGCTGTGTTAAATGTTCCTATATTGCTTTTCTCATTTCCAATAACTAGTCTGTGACTGACCACTAGTTGGCGTTGCTGGGGGAGGATTGTGCTTGGTGAGTTGCACGTAGCGGACAGGCGGGTTAGAAGAGTGTTTTACTGTCCATATAGAAGATAAACTCCTGCAGTGGGGACTTCTGGCCAGCGTTACGTGGGCGGGCCCTGATGTATTGTGTGTCATAGATCACAGGAAGGGGGGGGGCATTGCGATGTCTTTATGTGCGGGATTAAGCATGTGGAACGGTGGGGGGGGCTAAGGTCTGGGCCCGTTGGCTCCTGTCCCACCCCCCCACTGTGTACACATGAAAGATGTGTTTGAAGTGCTGTCTGTTGTGCTGCTAATACCATCTGGGCAAAGACCTTCGGTCACCGGCGTACAGGAGTACGTGTGTCTTCATTGCCAGAAATAATAATAATAAAACAAGGAATCTGTCCGTATTCATTCCCGAAGACGGACTCTGGCTCCTAATGAGATTTGAGGCTCTGAACGAATAAAGTAAGTTAGTAGCAGCTTTGGCGTCGCTCTTGAGTGTCTCTCGACAGCTTTTCTTAATTTGTGTCGGCAGTAACCCCAGGGTTAGCGTCTAATTGTGGGACATGACTTTTTTTTTCAGTATTAGGTGGAGAGAAATGTGATGAGTGAGCTTTGGAGATGGAGTAGGGTTAGAGTCTGGCTACATAAGCAAGTCTGACTGTTCCATGGTCTCCCAGTGAGGGGATAAAAACCTCCACTTACTCCTCCATCTGAGAAAGTGACCCCTGCTGGTCACCCTGTGTGACATGCCCTGTGATCCACCAGCTGGGGTCTGCTCTGAAAACGAGGTTTTCTAAATGAACTTGGCAATGATAAATAAAGGCCTTTAGTCAGCATAAATATATTCTCAGGTTTACTTCAAGCATCCTAAAATTATACAAATAATTATACATTATACAAAGTTTATAGCAATAATAACACATAAGTCATCATCACTGTCAGTTTCTCAGCCTGTCTTGCGGTATGTTCATTATGTCAAGAGATGGGCACCATTTAGTTTTTCTCTTTTGACGCGTTCTCTCCAAGCTTGCAGCCCTGTGTGTCTGATCTAAAAACTGAGAACCTGACTTCGGCACCCAAACACACCCAAACCATTTTGCCTGGGAAAGAAATGGAACTGAATATATTCACACTGAACAAAGTTATCAGGGTATCAGTACTATGAATACAATTGCGTTTAATTGTAGGTATCAAAAGAACTTCACTGTTAGCTTGTGTCTTGAGGTAATGCAGCTAACGTAAGGTGACCAGATTTCTGAGATGAATATCGGGGACAATTCTGGTTCAGCGGTCAATATGGCTCTAATATTCTCAATGTTATTATCTTTAAGAGTAAAGAAAAATGGGGACAGTTTCATTTTTGTGTATCTTGACCTTGGAGTATGTAGTGCTGTGACGAACTACAGTATAGTGTAACAGACTGACAATACTGGATATTTACAAATAATTATGGATGGTCAGACCTTGCTTAATTGGTAAATATATAAACGGTGCGAAATTAAATATTTAAATGACAATGGGGAAGCTATTATATTATGTATGTATTTCAGTATGTAGGCTTATGTATAGTCTGTGCTTAACCACACTACTGACAAAGACTGCATATTCCAATGTCCGGCAATAAGTAATAACCCTCAATCCAATAATCCCAATCTGAAGGATGACATTATGCACTTAGGTAGGAAAAGTTGTCCAATTATAAATGAGCATCCCAATCAGATTCATCCCTCTAGCACCCCGAGACTCTGATCCTCAGGAAAACGGTCCTAAAATGTCAGAATGTTCTAATGAGCTTGAGCTATTTATTGGGAGGTGGGGGTGTGTTGTTAGCATAATGGCTAAAAACTGCTTTCTCAGGTCAGTGGAAAGCCTGGTTAGCCCTGTTAGCGTTTCGCGTGTATTCGCCTCTTTGCATTGACTTTGAATGTAATCTGTTGCGCGAAAAATTTGTTTCGCGACCGGTGTGAAAGCGGCTTAAGAAATGCCGCTAGTTTCTATATGGAGATAAAAGCTGATTGATTGTACCCATACACACGCGCTCTCAAGTAAGTGCGGGTACACACTCACGCATAGGCACAAAGGCTGAAGACCCAAAACGAGAGAGGAGGCATCGTGCGATAGCTGCAGGCCTGGCTGTGGAGTGTAGGGCTGTGTGATGGGTGTCAGGGGTGCAGTGTTAACTGGGAGGAAGTGGGTGCGAGGCAATGATTGACACTCCAGCGCGTAACCGAGCCGCGATCGGTACTGGAGGCTCGCCGTGTGGAGCCGCGGAGCAGGAAGAAGGCACCTCCCCCATCCTCTTCCTCGGTTTTTTCCTTCATGCCACCCATGAAAGGACGCTCTCGAGAGGACCCCGACTGTTTTTACAGCTGCACAGATCGAGAGCCCCCCCCACCTCCCCCACCCCAGTGAGTCGGGGACCTGACCACAGGTCACGCCGAGTCTCTTAGGGGTACTGGCCCAAAGTCAGCGATTCAGGGCCCTACATCTATCCCTCCTGCACAAGGTGCACAAGTCCCTCCCTCCATCCTCTGTTAGACCTCTCCTCATCGTCTCTTACCAGTCGCTGTTTAATTACCCACTGCTGATTCAGCTCTGTCTGCAGGCAGGTACACCGACAGAAGGATGGGCACATAACGTACGCTGGCAGACAAACTGACCAATGGACAGACCGATGGACCTGCACACAAACCAACTGCGGGTATTTGTTCTGACTTTGGCTGTAATTTTAATCACAGAAGCCCGCTCGATTTGGCTTTCCCCAAAGTCGAATGAACTGACAGCCAGAGACTGGCAGAAAGGCGGGCAACAAGGTAGTCGGAGACTCGGAGACACAGACAAGTTGACACAGACGTATAGATTGACTGACGTATTTACTGACTGACTGTGTGATGGATAGACCTGAACATTTTGTTCCTCGTTTCCCCAACTCGGTCCTTTGTGGTGCTACACTGTACTTCTAACACCCGGAGGCTCTTGTTTAGTTTCCTCTGTCCCACAGTAAACTATCGTTTCTCTCTCCCCCCCGAAAAACAGACCAGCCGCTTTTCCTGAGCCTTCGGTGTGGGGGGCCCTTCCTGTCTGCAGTCCACTTAATCTCCATGGGAGCCAGACCTCCTTCAGGAAAAGCAAATAAGACTTATGCCGGCATATGCAGTTTCAACTAATATCTTGCGCTGTGATTACTGTGAGAACTACGTGCCTTTCAATTCGCCATATTACCAGCAGGGGGCGACATCCAGTGGCAGCGCCTGTGCTTAGTTGACTTTTTCTCATCCCTGAACGGGCAATTCAATTTCACCGCAGAACTTTGTCTGTACCCTGGATTTTGCAGGGTTTTCTGTGAGTGTACTCATGAACTTTTTCATTCGCTCTTTGAATTCTGCTTGGGATTTTTTGTACAAATTATTTTTGTGTTCTTTACATTTTATTTTTCTTTCAACTTAAATTCTCGAAGCATTTGTTCAATGCAGTCATTTCATCTTTATGTTTATTTGGGCTTTTTACTTTGAACTCTCATAATAGTCTTTATGCAGATAGGGAAAAAATCAGATATTAAATATATAGCTAATACAGCTAATATTTTAGCTTGGGCTGACTGTGCATAATGTGAACAAATAAATGTCATTGATTTATATAGTATGGATTTGAAAATGTGTGCTTAATTTATGATTTTTTTTAAAATATACCTCTAAATCTGCTCTAATGTATTTTTATGTGCAACAAGATGGAGTGGTTCATGTGCTGTTGTACTCAGCCTAATTAATGTATGACGTCTCTAATTTGTAATCATTGGCAGCACTGACCAGTTCAGCTGTAAAATATCAGTGCTGAAAAATGCACAGAGCAGCTGTTTAACTGAGTGCTGAAGGAGTTGAGAGTTACAGGTTCAAATCCCTGCTGGGGCATTTCTTTCGTACCCTTGGGAAAGATTCATGACCTGTGCCTTAGGCTATGTTCAGCTGTATACACTGAGAACTTAGTAAAATGTAAAGCAGTTTACATATTTATTTACTGTATGTGCTTATGCAAAATTTAAGCTGCGATATTGAAGTTCGCTTGGATGGGGCCGTCGACAGTGATATTATGCAGCTGATGTCGAGGGACAAAAACCTAGCAGCTATATGTGTGTAAGTGTGAAATACCTTCGAGTTTAATTTGACTTGGCCAGTGAGTGAAAAAAGATGTGCTCTGTGGTTGCCTCTGGGAGGAAGAGGACACGCATCATCAGTATGAGACAGGGGTGTACACGCATCATCAGTATGAGACAGGGGTGTCAGGTGCCCCCCTGCAGGCTGTGCTCAGTTGTTCTGATTGGGCCATTTTTCTGATCAATTTTAATTGACATAATTTTTTAAAAAGAATATTTGTTTTCTTCCAGTGATAATTTCCTGGAAAGCCACCTCCCCAAAACTACAAAAAAATGTTTAAAAATAATTTTAAAAAAGCACCGCCTGACAGCCCCAGAGCACTTTGCAGGCAGATGGCCCATTACCTGAGAGTGTTTGTGTGTTTTTGAGAATGGTTGAGTTTCATGCTTGAGAGAACACTGGCTTATTGTGTCCTGATAGAGACAGATGTATGGGGGGGTGACTAATCCATCCTACCTGCCAAAAACCGCTCACCTCCGAGCCCAGTGTTACATGTTACAGTCTCCATTTTATGTGGCATGTGCGATTTGATTGGGTGAGAGAAAGAGGGAATGAATGGTTGGCTAACTGCCACTCAGCAAGTGAAAGCTGATGATAGATGACTGTGTCAACATCCCTCTTCCACACCCAGCCGCAGTTACTCAATCACTCGCAAACAAAAGCGATATTGCTGTATCATTACCAAACACTTTGAGGCACGATGCTCATACTGATTATTAGGATTTTAGCCAGAAAATCTGACTTTTTTTTTTTGACCAGTCAGAGGGTGACATTGCAGTTTCATTGGCATGCTAAGCCTCTGAGAACTCGTATGGTCAAGCAGGTTCTTCTTGCTAACTCTTTGATTAAAAAGGCTTGTTTTTATGTATGAATCATAGTAACAATCATCCTATTGAAAATAATTGTAAAAATGCAAAGGAGTGTTGATAATAGCTGACGTCTTTGCCTTCTTGGTTGTACTGCTTCTTTGTATTGCTGAGAGTAACCCAGATGGTAGCCTCTATGGTTTGTCATTATGGATAAGCGCGTCTGCAGAATGTCTTTAGCATATTCGGTGCTGTGTGTGGATATATGGGTTGTGACACCTCATGAAAACGCGTGCGATTCCCACCAGGTTCATGTGATATGGATGTTAATAACCTGAGATTGGAGATGACAGTTTCTACTTTTGCTTCATATTGACTGTGCTGGAGTGCACAGCCAAAAAAGCAAACATTTCGTCCTAATATTGCAGACTGTACTGCATTTACCTTGGAATAGGCCCCTGCTGTTTAAAGGATAATAATCTGGTGTTTTGCTGGGAATATATTGTTGTATTCACACAGCATCACCTAAGGTCAAGGGGCCTTACAGAAGGGCCGGGCGTATTTTGGCTGGTCATGAGAGTTGGGGTGCCAGTTGTGGGGGACATTGTGTTTTTGGGGATCCCCCAGCATTGAAAATGGTGTTGCGACCTGCCGTAGGCCAGCCTTATGGCGGGGGGGGCATGCGTTCCACGTGATGTGACACAGCTGTCTGTCACCCGGAACACCGCCTCCTCGGCCCCTCCTGTACGAGATTGTGATAGCCGTTTCGGCGAAGCCCCCCGCTGATTTACCAGTTCATGTAGAGAGCTGATAACCCCCCCCGTCCCCATTACCGTCAATACATGAATGGCACAAAATAACAGCGTTAAAAAAACGGTAAAGAAAGGCAGTCGGGCAGGCTCTGTAATCTCGCCAGCGCACCCGCGGCTGGCCCGATTCAAACCGCTGAGACAAACGAGGTGGGAAAAAACCGGACCGCTTTGTTTGCTCAAGAGCTTGTTTTGGAGTACGGCGCCTCGCCTCGGCCGCGACAGGAGGCTCGAGGCCTGTGCTGCTTTTTTTTTTTTTTGCCTAAAACCATTCACCTCCTCGCCCTTAGAAAAATAAGAGTAAAAAGGTCCCACATCATTGTGCTACCTCTCGACTCTGCCTCCCATTCTAAAAGTCCCCTCAGTTTTCTGTATGTAGTGTGGCCTATCCCTCAATGTAAGCTTGTGTGCCGAATTGTGGTGGATTGAATACCTCAAGAACAGTTGGTGTCAAGGAACTGGATCGAGCAGCCTTGTTGCAGAAATCAAATATGTGATGCCCATCAGGCTAGACCCTGACCTTTCACCGTTTTAGCTTTAATAACTGTTGAGCTTGGTCCTAACATGCAGTAACATTGGTGAGGCCGAGTTCTGTCCAGCTGCAGTCTCATCCACGCCCCCAGGCTAAATGAAGTGCTGCTGTTCACCTTTGATTTTTTCGTCACCAATGAGTTAACTGTCAATAACTGTAGACGTAGAGTCTGTGACATGCGTTAGGATGGTCAGGTTTATCAGCCATTATCCTAATGCTGACTGAGGTTCAAACTAATGAAATGTCACTTGTGTAACTGCCGTGCCCGCTGTACAGAATGCGCTTCTGTCACGCAGCGTTTTTTTCTTTTTTTTTTGTTATGGTTTCAGTGTCACACATCTGGGAGATGGCAGCTAACTGTGAAGTCTTTGAATAATCTGTTATAGAGCGAGAGGGTGAGAGAACGCAAGAAACTACAGGGAGGACACCTGGCAGAACAGATCGCTGTAACAGTCTCCTGTATACACGCAACAACACTGCATTAAAAGGGGGAAGGAGAGAATGCATAATGGAGAGACAGAGAGAGAGAGAAGTGGAGGGAACTGAACAGAGAGCAAGAAGGACCGAGAGGAAGAGAGAGGGGGCAGATAGAGAAGTTGGCCCTGGTTTGAAGCTGAGATAATAGCACATAGATCCAGAATTCCCAGTATCCGTGTCCTGGGCCTCTCTCTGCGCAGGACTGGGAGTCGGGGCTGGTGAAAGGCTTTCTAACCCGCTCCAGCGGCTCTGAAGACGGGGCCAGCGAACCGCAGCTTCCTCCTCAAGGATGTCAGGGAGGAAGGACCAGGGGACTGTTTATATGGGCCCCTGCCCACTCCTTATCACACACCCCTCTTTCTCTCCATGTTTAAGTTGGAAAGTGAGACTCCTATACGAATAGTATATCCCCTTGTAAAATGAACCAAATGTAGCCACTTCCACAGGCTTCCTGCGATAGAGCGAGAGAACGAGGGAGATTGAGATGTCTATTTTAAATGGATTGTTCGATATTTTTGAGATGGAAAACAGAAGAGATGTGGTCAGATTTGTTCAGTTACAAATGGTCATTTATTTTGACTCTTTGGGGTTTCTGGCTGTGGTAAAGAGGAGACCACTATTAGTGTCGGCCTAGCAGTCGAAATTGCGATTTGACAATAGATTCAGTTGGCTAATGCAACAACTCATCTTTTTTTTTTGTCTGCCTAGTACCCACCGTGTCATAAAGCCATTGCAATTGAGCGCTCATGTACCTGGTACAAGGACCTTGCCTTTCTTAAGCCTCGTTTTTCGGTATTTATTTATTCATTTTCCCCAAATCGTTGGGCATGCGACTATGCGTGTCATTATAAATGGGCCTAGCACAGTTAAATGTGTGTGCAGTAATCTCGCCGTTGGCTTGGTATCGAAATCAAAACCGCTGCTAGGTTTTATTAAAATAAACAAGCGAGAAAATTTGATCGCGATGAGAAAGACTCATTATTTCTTCTCTGGCAGTTTTAATAAATGTGAAAGACGCGCACGATCGCCTGTCCCGAGAGAGCGGAGGAATGTGAATCTGAGAGCCCGCTCCTTTCCTTCGCGTCTCAGCCTCAGGGTTCTGGTTTGAAATCAAATGAAACTGACCAAGTTTGATTATTTTTCCCCTCCAGAAACTTATCACAGTTAAGCTGCTTTCACACCGGACGCGAAACGAATTTTTCGCACGACAGATTACATTCAAAGTCAATGCAAAGACGCGCATTGACTTTGAATGTAGCCTAATCTGTAGTGCGAAAAATTCGTTTCGCGTCCAGTGTGAAAGGGGCTTTCGGCACATTATGTAGGCTAAGCAAATTATTTGCCATTTACACGTCTCGCCACTACACTTGCGGAATGAAAATTCGCCGTTGGTGCGGGACTTGTTGGGCGCCGGAGTAACGGTTTTCTGCGCGTGAACTTGAGGATTAATTTAATATTTTGCTGAAACTCGTTAGCTACGCCTGACCTTGTCGGTGAAACGTTGTCTGGAAAAATGTGACCTGAAGGACTGGCCGCCGGGGTTCAGTCTGCCTTGGCGAGTAAACGCCAAAAACGCGGTTTGTCTGGCAGTAGTTTGTTGTAGTTACGGTTCCCTAAGTCTCGAGAGAAACAGCGACCATCACTGTAATGGACTGAGGCAATGCGGGAACTGTAGTTCATCTGTGATGTCGGCCACGTAATCAAACTAGAAGTTTTACATTATATTAATTAGGTTCTTGGTGAGGGAGTCGACAAGCCAGCCTTGTCGACAAAGAAATGTTCGACTGACCTGTTTATTTTCAGTCCTCATGTTTGCGTCTCATTCAATAGCTAAATTTCTCTTCAACTCGCGAATTAGCAGAATCAGATGAACCAGAATCAGACCGAAACAGGTTTGAAATGGGAACGCACGGGATGTGTGATTTTAATAAACCGGACCTGTACAGCCCTGATGAACCGAGCGCAGTTTGAAACGAAACACCGCGCCAAAACTGCTCAATGCGCGCCTGACCTTCCCTCGCGCTATTGTTTGCGCAGCAGCGGCTCGTGAGGTGTCCTCCATCACGGGCGCCGCAGAGCCAGGCCTGTTATTAGCATTAGCCGCAGCGGGGATTCAGAATAGGACACAGGTCTTCACTGAGGAAACGATACATTCAAGTGGGTGCTCCACCAGCCCTGTGCTCCTCATAAATCATTGTTTCGTAATGGTGAGAACAGGAAGTATTTGAAGCTATTGTTAAAAGCAAGTTCTCTTTTAATTAAAACATATAAAAATGCTTTTAGACATTTATGAATTATTTCAGTCCTTGGCCATGACATTTTATCTTAATCTTTGTGGACTGCGAGTCCGCAGGAACACAGATCTGTGCGGTCAGATATTTTATGTTTTACTTGAAAGGCATTTTCCATCATCCCAGTGCAAAGGGTAACGATTTATCCCAGCAATCTGGTCAAAATGGAATGAAGGCCAGGGCTGTGTATTAGGGAATTTGTCAGAGAATCTTATTTGAGGCTTTTGGCTGAATACATGAAACCCCCTTCATCCACTGCTTTAATGCAATCTGCAATGTAGACGGAGTTTTTTGGAGGGGAAAGACGTGAACAGAGCCACTGTTGGCGGGGGGGGGCGGGGGGCGGGGCGGCCTCACCCCGAGCGGTGTGTTTCTGGAGCTGAGGAAACAGGGGCTTCCGCTGCCGAGCTGGGGGACTCGTAACAGGTTTAGGGCGGACAGACGGACGCTCTCCCGGGCGTTTTTTGGGAGGACGACATCCACACAGATCGTGTGGGCCACCCCTGCTGCGAGCTCAGGCAGATCTCTCTCTCTCCCCTCTCTGTCTCTCTCTCTCCCCGCCTCTAGATTAATTTTCGGTTTCAATCTCTGCTTTATTCACATGGAATAACCTGTGCTGCCAAACTTGACAATGAACGACCGAAGCAATAAAATAATGAAAGTGATCTTTGATAACTTTTTTCCTTTCGCTGTCCCTTCCTCTCCCTCACAGGCCGCAGTCCCTCCTCTGCCCCCCCCCCCCAGCCTCTGTCCTGTCCAGCTTCTTTATCGACTTGCCAAGCGGGCGAGCGAGCGAGCGAGGTCGGCCCCCGTCGGAATTCCTTCGCTCCCCTCGCACCTTTTTCCTGTCTGTGAATGTAATCTCGGGGAAACAGAGAGCGTTTCCCAGTTCCACCGGCCCGCAGATAAGGCCCATTTATCAGCCCTGATTTGACTTTATGGGTAGTTCGGAGGGCGGGGGCGGCACTGGGCTGACGGTGGCGAGTTCCTGAGCCGTCCGATCGCTGGCGAAGGACTGATTGGGTCAGAAAACGCGACGGCCTACACCTTCACACTGCGGAAAACCGCCACCGTCCTATTGCCTGGCTGCATTCCACACCGTAACATTTAATTTTGAAGTCGACTCTTACGTATTATCCCGACTGCATACATCTCCTATGTGCAGTGCAAAGAGATCAATTAACACTGGTTGTTTGACCTCTTTGGCGCAGACATAGATGCCGGCGTCCATAAATTCCAAAATTTAATTCCAAAATAATTCTGTAATTGAATTTCCAAATGTCCTGCTTCACTGTAATAATTTTCCAGCGTCTATGTTACATGAATACGGAGTTAAAAAGCCTAAATAGGCTCATGCATAACAGGAAAAATTGTCATTATTTGTACTCTGCGCAAAGGGGTTAGCTATGTGCCCACCACTCACACCAGTGCCAGATTTCTCGCCAAATTACACGCCCACTCAGAAGAGCATTTAAGCAGAACTTGCCTTGGGGACAGGCAACAGAATCCCCAAAATGACTGGGCACCAGTAAAACAAGATTAGACCCATTTGTCACGGAGGAGGACATGTCAGTTTATTAGGGGGTTTAGCCGCAGCCTGAATCAGGGACTCAGATGTGCTTTATTCATGGGCGATTACAGGCGCGCTGCGATTCTCATCAATTTAACTGTTAGCAGAGTCCGAGCCTTGATAGCTTTCACATGTACTCTCTGTAACCATGTGTTATGCCATGGTGAAGTGTGTGGCCTGCGGTCGACGTGTGTGTTTGAGTGTGTGTGAGAGCTTCAATGTACAAATTCTTTGCTAATTGCAGTCCCTGTAATGTGTGTGAAATTGCAGCGCTGTGGCTGTGCTCATGACGTGACTCTGTCCTGTGCTGCACAGAGGAAACGGTGTGAACTTTACACGCTGGGTTCCTGCTGGGCGAGCCGCGAGCCATGAATGCAGAATCCATTTTATGGACGACTTGTGCCCCGACCTCCTCCCCCACCCCCTCCTCCCCACCTCCCGGCCATTTGCGTTTCACAAATTTTTTGTTTAACATAACCACAGCCGTTAGTTGTTTAAATGTAGGCTAAGCCAGGATTTATCTACCCAAATAAAGAGTAGCGTGGCTGGGTGAACTGACGCGGAGCCCAGCCGAGAGAGTTCATTTTAGGCTCTGGCAGTGTGCAGTGTTATACTGTACACACCTGGCCTGCTGTTCCTCTGGGACACAGGTACTGTGTCATACTGTAGTCCAGGGCTCCCCAAATCACGGTCCTCAAGCGCCGAGAGCTGCTGGTTGTCCGCCCTGCCTGTACCTGGGAGTCAGGTGTAAAGACAGTCTGGCCCATCAGTGGCAATAACTGCTCACTCAGTCGCCTGGAAGGAGAGAAAAACCAGGGCTGGATTTGGATTCTCGGGCCAGATTTGGGCAGCCCTGCTGTGGACATTTTTTTCAGCGAAGGGTCCTTTAGTGCCTGGTGTCTTTGCTCCAGCCATGTGCTCCACTCGTTCATTTGTTATTTTAGATAGGATATACTTATTGAAACCCGTGGGATAATTTGTCCACTGCATTTAACCCATCCTGGAGGTAGGAGCAGTGGGCAGTTACAGAGCAGCGCCCAGGGACCAACTCCAGTTCTACAGCCAGAGCATTGGTCAGGAGCGCTGGTAGGAGTGTTCCTATAGAGTGTGTTTTTCAGTGGGGGAAACTGAAGTCCTCGGAGAAAACCCAAGAAAACTCGGGGAGAACATGCAAACTCCATTCAGAGAGACCCTGGCCTGCCGAGACTCGAACCTGGAACCTCGTTATTGTGAGGCAACTCTGCACTGTGTTTCACCTGAAGTCCAGTAGCCCTTGCAGATCTCACCCCTGAGAGTTAAACGAAGGACATGCTCCCCTGACTCTTCTGATGTTCACAGGAATAACATTATGGGCGTAGATTATGCATCTTTTGTGCTGCAATCTGGCCTTCTGAAAACTGAGGAGGGAAGAAATCATGTATTTCTCTGTGAAAAGAGCTCCCTGGCTGCCAGTTTAGTGGAGCTATGAAGTGTTCAGACTGATGAACTCTCTCTAAACTGGTCAGGTAATGGCAGCAGGCGCTTTGAGGCTTTTGTGTCACGGATAGATGTGGTTTGTTTCTGCCGAATATTCTCTGGCCGGGGGGAGGAGGGTGGACAGTCGGTGCCCTTGTTTGCTCCCTCACCTCCTGGTCACAAGAAAACTGGGGAAGAAAAGAGCTGAGGTTTTCTGGGATTGGTGAACGGAGCGTGGCCTCGCTTGTGAGGCGGAGTTTATTGGATAATTTTAGGGTGTGTGTGCGGGGCTGAAAAGAACTTTTGTGTTTGTGAAAGGTGGACCTCTGTCTGTGTCTGTGAAGTGATTTTTTTTTTTTTTTTTTTTTAACTTCATTTTGAATGGAAATTTATGACATTGGCTGGGTTTCAGGAAAAGTTACCTTTCGAAGTGCTGTGACAGGCCGAGTCAGACTTGCTGAGCAGGGGCCAGTCAGCGGGCTGTCGGTAAAACTTCAGAAAAACCCTGATGTTACCCTCTCCTAAGCTCATGGGGTGACCCCACCATGTGACACCAGACGGTCGCAGCAAGGATTTGTTTTTACGTCTTATTTCCAGCTCTCTTTACAGGTGTCCTCAAGTGCCACTGTGCTTGACTGTGCCTGAAAAAAGACCCTGTTCTCAATTTAAGGCAATAAAGTGCAAAATTAATTTTACGCACCATAAAAAGGCTGTACATTTGTACATTAAAATTGTACATTGTCATGTAAATTAAAATTTCCTTTATTTTATCTGCTTTTGCTGTGCTAATTTGTTCAGCTACAGTGCTGTTTGTAGGAAAATAAAATGTTCGGTGGTGGATGAGTCTGGATCGGGTTCGTTAACCGCATCTCGCGCAGTTAGCGGCTCAGCAGCTCAACTGCACAACTTCGGCTCCACATTGTAGACGATCGCGGCGCTCGAAATCTGCTCCTCTGTGTGCTGAAATTCCGCCATGCGCAAGGAAGTCGATAACGAGACGTGGCAGTGATTTGACCTACAGTGTTTATACGATTTGATGCACGGCACCGAGCATGCGTAGATTTATGTTTCCCCAAATTGATTCAGACGTTGCGCTTTGGACATCTAGTTTACGCAGAACGTATCCACGATGTTGCCTGAATGTTCTATCATTTCCAACTTTGCCACACATGGCTGTAACATTGCAGGAACCTTTTTGTTCAAGTTGGGTACAATGCCTTATATTTTGCCTGTTTTCCAGGCTTTAAGTGCGGGATGGGGAGCAGTGTGCAGCAAAACAATGAAACTGTTGCCTCATTACCAAAGTCTTTCTCTCTGTCGTGAAATTATGAAATGGTACTGTACTTTTGTTTTCATTCGCCCACTCCACCGGATGGGCGTGTATTGTGATCACCGCTGTACGTCCGTCGGTCCGTCCACAGTTTACTGTTCTCATTCTGCTGACTACAGTTTATGTTGGAGTCTTTTCATGTTTGTTTTGTGGGTCAATGGTGACATGAAGAGGATCCCAATTGATTTTGGTGATGATGGGAACAGTTTTAGTGAAATAAGATGATGTCGACAAGGTGGCCAAGTGGGCGTATTACCATGCTTTGCGTGACTATCTTTTAACCCTTTCAGCGCCGCGGGCAACTAATGATGTAAGAAATCAAAATCAGAGGCAGTTGAAAACTTATCATGTGGCAACTTGTTTAAAAGAGCTCCTCTGCGGGAGCTCTTTTAAACACGTTGCCACATGATAGGTTTTCAATAGCTCAGGATAACTAAATTTTTAACACCTTGAGCGCTCAAAGGGTTAATAGTTGATGAATTGTCAATTCAAACAGGAGAGGAATGATATGTAAGAAGTACTAATTACACTGGCAAAGACTTAGGTTTCAGGCAAGATTTTTTGAACTCATTCTCTTCGTACACATTTAAGACAACATATTTTCATATTTTGTTGCATTAGGGCTAGTGCTGTCACTCAGCCAGCAGTGATTAGCTGGGGCTTGGTTTTTCCTGTGAGCAGGAAAACAGAAATGCCATGGAGTTCCCGTAAACCTGACCGCCTCCCGGCTGCCAACTAGTCTCCGATTATAATTACATAATGCCGCGCGCTGTGCTGTAGAGAGCTGTTCGTTTGTTTTGGCTGCTCGCTCTGTGGTGTCATTATAGGTGTCTGGGCTGTGGTGATTGGATTTGATGGGCATTTGATTAGTTGGCCTGGCAGACAGTTGGCCCGTAAAGCTGAGCTTACCTCCCCTCTCGTGACCTGGCTGTAATTATTGGGCAAGCTGGCGGAGAAGACGCTCGTCTGTCCATAGGTCAAAGGTCAGAGAGCTGCCCTGTCCCAGAGTAGGGGGGTCCGACTGTCCCGGATGCTGGGAGGGTGGGGACGCTAATGCATTTAGCAGGTCTGGCTGCCTTAAGGAAACACGCTCGGACCCCCCGCTTCAACCGTAACCTTTTGCTGGACATACAGCCAACTCAGCCAAAATACTGTTCCTGAGGGATCCCCCCTCGAACCCGCACTGACCCCGCCTTACGTCCTGGCTTCACCCCAGAGGCACTTGTCCAAACACTGCCGTTCTTTTTCTGAACGTCCGTGGACTTGAGCCATCAGCTGAAACATCCTTGGCTGTGTTGCATGATGGACAGTGATAGTCATGATGCTTATAGTTACAGGAATAAGTGTATCTGAAAGGTTCTACCATTCATTCTCCTGTGTGTTCATATGATATTATATATTTATAGAGAATCTCCAATGGGTGGGCCCAAGATATCAAATTTATGCAACAAGAATGGTAATTTTCATTTATTCGGAGCATGTTAGCAGGCATTTCATGGCTGGTTTGGCAGTGCGTCAAAATGTTTTTGTTTTACGGAGACCTGCAGTGTTTTGCAGTGCTTCACTGTGAGCAGTTTATACAGTTTTTTGCAGAAAGTTGCTGTGAGCTGTATTGTGCAGTGTTGAGCTGTAGGATGGGGAGGGGTATTGTACAGTGTTGGGCTGTAGGATGGGGAGGGTATTGTGCAGTGTTGAGCTGCAGGATGGGGAGGGGTATTGTACAGTGTTGAGCTGTCGGATGGGGAGGGGTATTGTTCAGTGTTGAGTTGCAGGATGGGGAGGGGTATTGTACAGTGTTGAGTTGCAGGATGGGGAGGGGTATTGTACAGTGTTGAGTTGCAGGATGGGGAGGGGTATTGTACAGTGTTGAGCTGTAGGATGGAGAGGGGTATTGTTCAGTGTTGAGCTGTAGGATGGGGAGGGGTATTGTTCAGTGTTGAGTTGTAGGATGGGGAGGGGTATTGTACAGTGTTGAGCTGCAGGATGGGGAGGGATATTGTCAAGTGTTGAGCTGTCGGATGGGGAGGGGTATTGTACAGTGTTGGGCTGTAGGATGGGGAGGGGTATTGTGCAGTGTTGAGCTGCAGGATGGGGAGGGGTATTGTACAGTGTTGAGCTGTCGGATGGGGAGGGGTATTGTTCAGTGTTGAGTTGCAGGATGGGGAGGGTATTGTACAGTGTTGAGTTGCAGGATGGGGAGGGGTATTGTACAGTGTTGAGTTGCAGGATGGGGAGGGGTATTGTACAGTGTTGAGCTGTAGGATGGAGAGGGGTATTGTTCAGTGTTGAGCTGTAGGATGGGGAGGGGTATTGTACAGTGTTGAGTTGTAGGATGGGGAGGGGTATTGTACAGTGTTGAGCTGCAGGATGGGGAGGGGTATTGTACAGTGTTGAGCTGTCGGATGGGGAGGGGTATTGTACAGTGTTAAGTTGCAGGATGGGGAGGGGTATTGTACAGTGTTGAGCTGTAGGATGGAGAGGGGTATTGTACAGTGTTGAGCTGTAGGATGGGGAGGGGTATTGTACAGTGTTGAGTTGTAGGATGGGGAGGGGTATTGTACAGTGTTGAGCTGCAGGATGGGGAGGGGTATTGTACAGTGTTGAGCTGTCGGATGGGGAGGGGTATTGTACAGTGTTGAGCTGCAGGATGGGGAGGGGTATTGTACAGTGTTGAGTTGTAGGATGGGGAGGGGTATTGTACAGTGTTGAGCTGTAGGATGGGGAGGGGTATTGTACAGTGTTGAGCTGTAGGATGGGGAGGGTATTGTACAGTGTTGAGCTGTAGGATGGGGAGGGGTATTGTACAGTGTTGAGCTGTAGGATGGGGGGGGGTATTGTACAGTGTTGAGCTGCAGGATGGGGGAGGGGTATTGTACAGTGTTGAGTTGTAGGATGGGGAGGGGTATTGTTCAGTGTTGAGCTGCAGGATGGGGAGGGGTATTGTACAGTGTTGAGCTGCAGGATGGGAGGGTATTGTACAGTGTTGAGCTGCAGGATGGGGAGGGGTATTGTACAGTGTTGAGTTGCAGGATGGGGAGGGGTATTGTACAGTGTTGAGCTGCAGGATGTGGAGGGGTATTGTACAGTGTTGAGCTGCAGGATGGGGAGGGGTATTGTACAGTGTTGAGTTGCAGGATGGGGAGGGGTATTGTACAGTGTTGAGCTGCAGGATGGGGAGGGGTATTGTTCAGTGTTGAGCTGCAGGATGGGGGGGTATTGTACAGTGTTGAGCTGCAGGATGGGGAGGGGTATTGTACAGTGTTGAGCTGCAGGATGGGAGGGGTATTGTACAGTGTTGAGCTGCAGGATGGGGAGGGGGGTTCAGTGTTGAGCTGCAGGATGGGGAGGGTATTGTTCAGTGTTGAGTTGCAGGATTGGGGGGTATTGTTCAGTGTTGAGCTGCAGGATGGGGAGGGGTATTGTTCAGTGTTGAGCTGCAGGATGGGGAGGGGTATTGTTCAGTGTTGAGTTGCAGGATGGGGGAGGGGTATTGTTCAGTGTTGAGCTGCAGGATGGGAGGGGTATTGTTCAGTGTTGAGCTGCAGGATGGGGAGGGGTATTGTTCAGTGTTGAGCTGCAGGATGGGGAGGGGTATTGTACAGTGTTGAGCTGCAGGATGGGGAGGGGGGTATTGTTCAGTGTTGAGCTGCAGGATGGGAGGGGTATTGTACAGTGTTGAGTTGCAGGATGGGGAGGGGTATTGTTCAGTGTTGAGCTGCAGGATGGGAGGGGTATTGTTCAGTGTTGAGCTGCAGGATGGGGGGGGTATGGGGAGGGGTATTGTACAGTGTTTGAGGATGGGGAGGGTATTGTTCAGTGGATGCAGGATGGGGGGTATTGTTCAGTGTTGAGCTGCAGGATGGGGAGGGGTATTGTTCAGTGTTGAGCTGCAGGATGGGGGAGGGGTATTGTACAGTGTTGAGCTGCAGGATGGGGAGGGGTATTGTACAGTGTTGAGTTGCAGGATGGGGAGGGGTATTGTACAGTGTTGAGCTGCAGGATGGGGAGGGGTATTGTTCAGTGTTGAGTTGCAGGATGGGGAGGGGTATTGTACAGTGGGGTGCAGGATGGGGAGGGTATTGTTCAGTGTTGAGTTGCAGGATGGGGAGGGGTATTGTACAGTGTTGAGTTGCAGGATGGGGAGGGGTATTGTACAGTGTTGAGCTGTAGGATGGGGGGGGGTATTGTACAGTGTTGAGTTGTAGGATGGGGAGGGGATTATTGTACAGTGTTGAGCTGTAGGATGGGGGGGATTGGTGTTGAGCTGCAGGAGGATGGGGTACAGTGTTGAGCTGCAGGATGGGGAGGGGATGCAGGATGGGATGGGGGGGTATTGTACAGTGTTGAGCTGCAGGATGGGGAGGGGTATTGTACAGTGTTGAGCTGCAGGATGGGGAGGGGTATTGTACAGTGTTGAGTTGCAGGATGGGGAGGGGTATTGTACAGTGTTGAGCTGCAGGATGGGAGGGGTATTGTACAGTGTTGAGTTGCAGGATGGGGAGGGGTATTGTTCAGTGTTGAGCTGCAGGATGGGGAGGGGTATTGTACAGTGTTGAGCTGCAGGATGGGGAGGGGTATTGTACAGTGTTGAGCTGCAGGATGGGGGGGTATTGTACAGTGTTGAGCTGCAGGATGGGGAGGGGTATTGTACAGTGTTGAGCTGCAGGATGGGGAGGGGTATTGTACAGTGTTGAGCTGCAGGATGGGGAGGGTATTGTACAGTGTTGAGCTGCAGGATGGGAGGGGTATTGTACAGTGTTGAGCTGCAGGATGGGGAGGGGTATTGTACAGTGTTGAGCTGCAGGATGGGGGGGGGGTATTGTACAGTGTTGAGCTGCAGGATGGGGGAGGGGTATTGTACAGTGTTGAGCTGCAGGATGGGAGGGGTATTGTACAGTGTTGAGCTGCAGGATGGGGAGGGTATTGTACAGTGTTGAGCTGCAGGATGGGGAGGGGTATTGTACAGTGTTGAGCTGCAGGATGGGAGGGGTATTGTACAGTGTTGAGCTGCAGGATGGGGGAGGGTATTGTACAGTGTTGAGTGCAGGATGGGGAGGGGTATTGTACAGTGTAGGATGGGGGGAGGGGTATTGTACAGTGTTGAGCTGCAGGATGGGGAGGGGTATTGTTCAGTGTTGAGCTGCAGGATGGGGAGGGGTATTGTACAGTGTTGAGCTGCAGGATGGGGAGGGGTATTGTACAGTGTTGAGCTGCTGGATTGGGAGGGGTATTGTGCAGGAGTGTTGAGCAGTGTTGAGTAGGATGGGGAGGGTACAGTGTTGAGCTGCAGGATGTTGAGTACAGTGTTGAGCTGTGCAGGATGGGGAGGGGTATTGTTCAGTGTTGAGTTGTAGGATGGGGAGGGGTATTGTACAGTGTTGAGCTGCAGGATGGGGAGGGTATTGTACAGTGTTGAGCTGCAGGATGGGGAGGGTATTGTACAGTGTTGAGCTGCAGGATGGGGAGGGGTATTGTACAGTGTTGAGTTGCAGGATGGGGGGGTATTGTACAGTGTTGAGCTGCAGGATGGGGAGGGGTATTTACAGTGTTGAGTGTAGGATGGGGAGGGGTATTGTTCAGTGGATGCAGGGGGAGGGTATTGTTCAGTGTTGAGCTGTAGGATGGGGGGGGTATTGTACAGTGTTGAGCTGCAGGATGGGGAGGGGTATTGTTCAGTGTTGAGCTGCAGGATGGGGAGGGGTATTGTACAGTGTTGAGCTGCAGGATGGGGATTGTTGTTGAGCTGCAGGATGGGAGGGGTATTGTACAGTGTTGAGCTGTAGGATGGGGAGGGGTATAGTACAGTGTTGAGCTGCAGGATGGGGAGGGTATTGTACAGTGTTGAGCTGCAGGATGGGGAGGGGTATTGTACAGTGTTGAGCTGTAGGATGGGGAGGGGTACAGTGTTGTAGGACAGTGTTATTGTTGTTGAGTTGCAGGATGGGGGGGTACAGTATTGTACAGTGTTGAGCTGTAGGATGGGGAGGGGTATTGTACAGTGTTGAGCTGCAGGATGGGGGAGGGTATTGTACAGTGTTGAGCTGCAGGATGGGGAGGGGTATTGTACAGTGTTGAGCTGCAGGATGGGGAGGGGTATTGTACAGTGTTGAGCTGCAGGATGGGGAGGGGTATTGTACAGTGTTGAGCTGCAGGATGGGGAGGGGTATTGTACAGTGTTGAGTTGCAGGATGGGGAGGGGTATTGTACAGTGTTGAGTTGCAGGATGGGGAGGGGTATTGTACAGTGTTGAGCTGTAGGATGGGGAGGGGTATTGTACAGTGTTGAGCTGTAGGATGGGGGGGGGTATTGTACAGTGTTGAGCTGCAGGATGGGGAGGGTATTGTACAGTGTTGAGCTGCAGGATGGGGAGGGTATTGTACAGTGTTGAGCTGTAGGATGGGGAGGGGTATTGTACAGTGTTGAGCTGTAGGAGGATGGGGGGGTATTGTTCAGTGTTGGAGTTGCAGGATGGGGAGGGGTATTGTACAGTGTTGATGCAGGATGGGGAGGGGTATTGTACAGTGTTGAGCTGCAGGATGGGGGGGGGTATTGTTCAGTGTTGAGCTGCAGGATGGGGAGGGGTATTGTACAGTGTTGAGCTGCAGGATGGGGGAGGGGTATTGTTCAGTGTTGAGCTGCAGGATGGGAGGGGTATTGTACAGTGTTGAGCTGCAGGATGGGGAGGGGTATTGTACAGTGTTGAGAGGATGGGAGGGGTATTGTACAGTGGAGCTGCAGGATGGGGAGGGGTATTGTTCAGTGTTGAGCTGCAGGATGGGGAGGGGATTGTACAGTGTTGAGCTGCAGGATGGGGAGGGGTATTGTACAGTGTTGAGCTGCAGGATGGGGGAGGGGTATTGTTCAGTGTTGAGCTGCAGGATGGGGAGGGGTATTGTACAGTGTTGAGCTGCAGGATGGGGAGGGTATTGTTCAGTGTTGAGTGCAGGATGGGGAGGGGTATTGTACAGTGTTGATGCAGGGGGAGGGTATTGTACAGTGTTGAGCTGCAGGATGGGGAGGGGTATTGTACAGTGTTGAGCTGTGGAGGATATTGTACAGTGGGAGCTGTAGGATTGTACAGTGTTGAGCTGCAGGATGGGGAGGGGTATTGTACAGTGTTGAGCTGCAGGATGGGGGAGGGGTATTGTACAGTGTTGAGCTGCAGGATGGGGAGGGGTATTGTACAGTGTTGAGCTGCAGGATGGGAGGGGTATTGTACAGTGTTGAGCTGCAGGATGGGGAGGGTATTGCAGGATGCAGGGGGAGGGGTATTGTACAGTGTTGAGCTGCAGGATGGGGAGGGTATTGTACAGTGTTGAGCTGCAGGATGGGGAGGGGTATTGTACAGTGTTGAGCTGCAGGATGGGGAGGGGGTATTGTACAGTGTTGAGCTGCAGGATGGGGAGGGGTATTGTACAGTGTTGAGCTGCAGGATGGGGAGGGATTGTACAGTGTTGAGCTGCAGGATGGGGAGGGGTATTGTACAGTGTTGAGCTGCAGGATGGGGAGGGGTATTGTACAGTGTTGAGCTGAGGATGGGGAGGGGTAGTGTTGTTGCAGGATGGGGAGGTGTTGTACAGTGTTGAGCTGCAGGATGGGGAGGGTATTGGGTACAGTGTTGAGCTTGCAGGATGGGGAGGGTATTGTACAGTGTTGAGCTGTAGGATGGGGAGGGGTATTGTACAGTGTTGAGCTGCAGGATGGGGGGGGGTATTGTTCAGTGTTGAGCTGCAGGATGGGGGGGGGTATTGTACAGTGTTGAGCTGTAGGATGGGGAGGGGTATTGTACAGTGTTGAGCTGCAGGATGGGGGGGTATTGTACAGTGTTGAGCTGCAGGATGGGGAGGGGTATTGTACAGTGTTGAGCAGGATGTATTGTACAGTGTTGAGCTGCAGGATGGGGAGGGGTATTGTACAGTGTTGAGCTGCAGGATGGGGGGGGGTATTGTACAGTGTTGAGCTGCAGGATGGGGAGGGGTATTGTACAGTGTTGAGCTGCAAGATGGGAGGGGTATTTGTACAGTGTTGAGTTGCAGGATGGGCAGGATGGGGGGGTATTGTTCAGTGTTTGAGTTGAGGGGATGGGCAGGATGGGGAGGGGTATTGTTCAGTGTTGAGCTGTAGGATGGGAGGATATTGTACAGTGTTGAGTTGCAGGATGGGACAGTACAGTGTTGAGCTGCAGGATGGGGAGGGTATTGTTCAGTGTTGTTGAGGATGCTGCAGGATCAGGGGGGTATTGTACAGTGTTGAGCTGCAGGATGGGGAGGGGTATTGTTACAGTGTTGAGCTGATGGGGAGGGGATGGGATTGCAGGATGGGGAGGGGTATTGTACATTGTTGAGCAGGATGTTGTACAGTGTTGAGCTGTAGGATGGGGAGGTATTGTACAGTGTTGATGCAGGATTCAGTGTTGAGCTGCAGGATGCAGGATGGGGGGGGGTATTGTACAGTGTTGAGCTGCAGGATGGGGAGGGTATTGTACAGTGTTGAGCTGCAGGATGGGGAGGGGTATTGTACAGTGTTGAGCTGCAGGATGGGGAGGGGATTGTACAGTGTTGAGGAGGATGGGGGGGGTATTGTACAGTGTTGAGCTGCAGGATGGGGAGGGGTATTGTACAGTGTTGAGCTGCAGGATGGGGGGGGGTATTGTACAGTGTTGAGTTGCAGGATGGGGAGGGTATTGTACAGTGTTGAGTTGCAGGATGGGGAGGGGTATTGTACAGTGTTGAGCTGTAGGATGGGGGAGGGGTATTGTTCAGTGTTGAGCTGCAGGATGGGGAGGGGTATTGTACAGTGTTGAGCTGCAGGATGGGGAGGGGTATTGTTCAGTGTTGAGCTGCAGGATGGGGAGGGGTATTGTTCAGTGTTGAGCTGCAGGATGGGGAGGGGTATTGTTCAGTGTTGAGCTGTAGGATGGGGAGGGGTATTGTTCAGTGTTGAGCTGCAGGATGGGGAGGGGTATTGTTCAGTGTTGAGCTGCAGGATGGGAGGGGTATTGTTCAGTGTTGAGCTGCAGGATGGGGAGGGGTATTGTTCAGTGTTGAGCTGCAGGATGGGGAGGGGTATTGTACAGTGTTGAGCTGCAGGATGGGGAGGGGTATTGTACAGTGTTGAGCTGCAGGATGGGGAGGGGTATTGTACAGTGTTGAGCTGCAGGATGGGGGAGGGGTATTGTTCAGTGTTGAGCTGCAGGATGGGGAGGGGTATTGTACAGTGTTGAGCTGCAGGATGGGGAGGGGTATTGTACAGTGTTGCTGCAGGATGGGGAGGGTATTGCAGGTTGAGGGATGGGGAGGGGTATTGTACAGTGTTGAGCTGCAGGATGGGGAGGGGTATTGTACAGTGTTGAGTTGCAGGATGGGGAGGGGTATTGTTCAGTGTTGAGCTGCAGGATGGGGAGGGGTATTGTACAGTGTTGAGCTGTAGGATGGGGAGGGGTATTGGATGTTGGTTGCAGGATGGGGGTATTGTACAGTGTTGAGCTGTAGGATGGGGATGGGTACAGTGTTGAGCTGCAGGATGGGGGGGGGTATTGTTCAGTGTTGAGCTGCAGGATGGGGGGGGGTATTGTTCAGTGTTGAGCTGCAGGATGGGGAGGGGTATTGTTCAGTGTTGAGCTGCAGGATGGGGAGGGGTATTGTACAGTGTTGAGTGTTGAGCTGTAGGATGGGGAGGGGTATTGTTCAGTGTTGAGCTGTAGGATGGGGAGGGGGGGTAGTGTTGAGGAGTTGAGTGGCAGGATGTTGAGGGTATTGTTCAGTGTGTTGAGGTGCAGGAGGATGGGGGGTATTGTTCAGTGTTGAGCTGCAGGATGGGGAGGGGGTACAGTGTTGACAGTGTTGAGCTGCAGGATGGATGGGGAGGGGTATTGTTCAGTGTTGAGCTGTAGGATGGGGAGCTGCAGGATGGGGAGGGGGGAGGGGTTGTTCAGTGTTGAGCTGCAGGATGGGGAGGTATTGTACAGTGTTGAGTGCAGGTTGAGCAGTGTTGTAGGAGGGGGGGTTCAGGGTATTGTACAGTGTTGTTCAGTGTTTGCAGGATGGGGGTATTGTACAGTGTTGAGTTGTAGGATGGGGAGGGGTATTGTTCAGTGTTGAGCTGCAGGATGGGGAGGGGGTACAGTGTTGAGTGTTGGGTATTGTACAGGATGAGGCAGGATGGGGAGGGGTATTGTACAGTGTTGAGTTGCAGGATGGGGAGGGACAGTGTTGTGTAGGACAGTGTTTGAGTTGCAGGATGGGGAGGGTATTGTACAGTGTTGAGCTGCAGGATGGGGAGGATGTACAGTGTTGAGTTGAGGATGGGGTATTGTTCAGTGTTGAGCTGCAGGATGGGGATGGGGGGTATTGTTCAGTGTTGAGCTGCAGGATGGGAGGGGTATTGTACTGTTGAGCTGCAGGATGGGGAGGGGTATTGTACAGTGTTGAGTGCAGGATGGGGGAGGGGTATTGTTCAGTGGATGCAGGGGAGGGGTATTGTACAGTGTTGAGCTGCAGGATGGGGAGGGGTATTGTACAGTGTTGAGTTGCAGGATGGGGAGGGGTATTGTTCAGTGTTGAGCTGTAGGATGGGGGGGTATTGTACAGTGTTGAGCTGCAGGATGGGGTATTGTTCAGTGTTGAGCTGCAGGATGGGGAGGGGTATTGTTCAGTGTTGAGTTGCAGGATGGGGAGGGGTATTGTACAGTGTTGAGCTGTAGGATGGGGAGGGGTATTGTTCAGTGTTGAGCTGTAGGATGGGGAGGGTATTGTACAGTGTTGAGCTGCAGGATGGGGAGGGGTATTGTACAGTGTTGAGCTGCAGGATGGGGAGGGGTATTGTACAGTGTTGAGCTGCAGGATGGGGAGGGGTATTGTACAGTGTTGAGCTGCAGGATGGGGGGGGTACAGTGTACAGTGTTGTTCAGTGGAGAGTTGCAGGATGGGGAGGGGTATTGTACAGTGTTGAGCTGCAGGATGGGGGGGTATTGTTCAGTGTTGATTGTACAGTGTTGGGCTGGTAGGATGGGAGGAGGATTGTACAGTGTTGAGCTGCAGGATGGGGAGGGGTATTGTACAGTGTTGAGCTGCAGGATGGGGAGTACAGTGTTGGATGCAGGATGGGGAGGGTATTGTACAGTGTTGTTGCAGGATGGGGAGGGGTATTGCAGGATGGCTGCAGGATGGGAGCGGGTATTGTACAGTGTTGAGCTGCAGGATGGGGAGGGTATTGTTCAGTGTTGAGCTGTAGGATGGGGAGGGGTATTGTACAGTGTTGAGTTGCAGGATGGGGAGGGTATTGTACAGTGTTGAGCTGCAGGATGGGGAGGGTATTGTACAGTGTTGAGCTGCAGGATGGGGAGGGGTATTGTACAGTGTTGAGCTGCAGGATGGGGAGGGGTATTGTACAGTGTTGAGCTGTAGGATGGGGAGGGGTATTGTTCAGTGTTGAGCTGTAGGATGGGGAGGGGTATTGTACAGTGTTGAGCTGCAGGATGGGGAGGGGTATTGTACAGTGTTGAGCTGCAGGATGGGGAGGGGTATTGTACAGTGTTGAGCTGCAGGATGGGGAGGGGTATTGTACAGTGTTGAGCTGCAGGATGGGGAGGGGTATTGTACAGTGTTGAGCTGCAGGATGGGGAGGGGTATTGTACAGTGTTGAGCTGCAGGATGGGGAGGGGTATTGTACAGTGTTGAGCTGTAGGATGGGGGGGGTATTGTACAGTGTTGAGCTGCAGGATGGGGAGGGGTATTGTACAGTGTTGAGCTGCAGGATGGGGAGGGGTATTGTACAGTGTTGAGCTGCAGGATGGGGAGGGTATTATTGTACAGTGTTGGGGAGTATTGTACAGTGGATGTAGGGGGGGGTATTGTACAGTGTTGAGCTGCAGGATGGGGGGGGTATTGTACAGTGTTGAGCAGGATGGAGGGGTATTGCAGTGTTGATGCAGGATGGGGAGGGGTATTGTACAGCTGTAGGATGGGGAGGGGTATTGTACAGTGTTGAGTTGCAGGATGGGGAGGGTATTGTACAGTGTTGAGTTGCAGGATGGGGAGGGGTATTGTACAGTGTTGAGTTGTAGGATGGGGGGTATTGTACAGTGTTGAGCTGTAGGATGGGGAGGGGTATTGTACAGTGTTGAGCTGCAGGATGGGGAGGGGTATTGTACAGTGTTGAGTTGCAGGATGGGGAGGGGTATTGTACAGTGTTGAGCTGCAGGATGGGGAGGGGTATTGTTACAGTGTTGAGTTGCAGGATGGGGAGGGGTATTGTACAGTGTTGAGCTGTAGGATGGGGAGGGGTATTGTACAGTGTTGAGCTGCAGGATGGGAGGGGTATTGTACAGTGTTGAGCTGCAGGATGGGGAGGGGTATTGTTCAGTGTTGAGCTGCAGGATGGGGAGGGGTATTGTACAGTGTTGAGCTGCAGGATGGGGAGGGGTATTGTACAGTGTTGAGCTGCAGGATGGGGAGGGGTATTGTACAGTGTTGAGCTGCAGGATGGGGAGGGGTATTGTTCAGTGTTGAGTTGCAGGATGGGGAGGGGTATTGTTCAGTGTTGAGCTGCAGGATGGGGAGGGGTATTGTTCAGTGTTGAGCTGCAGGATGGGGAGGGGTATTGTACAGTGTTGAGCTGCAGGATGGGGAGGGGTATTGTACAGTGTTGAGCTGCAGGATGGGGAGGGGTATTGTACAGTGTTGAGCTGCAGGATGGGGAGGGGTATTGTACAGTGTTGAGCTGTAGGATGGGGAGGGGTATTGTACAGTGTTGAGCTGCAGGATGGGAGGGGTATTGTACAGTGTTGAGCTGTAGGATGGGGAGGGGTATTGTTCAGTGTTGAGCTGTAGGATGGGGGGAGGGTATTGTACAGTGTTGAGCTGCAGGATGGGGAGGGGTATTGTTCAGTGTTGAGCTGCAGGATGGGGAGGGGTATTGTACAGTGTTGAGCTGTAGGATGGGGAGGGGAGGGGTACAGTGTTGAGCTGCAGGATGGGGAGGGGTATTGTACAGTGTTGAGCTGCAGGATGGGGAGGGGTATTGTACAGTGTTGAGCTGCAGGATGGGGAGGGGTATTGTTCAGTGTTGAGGATGGGGAGGGGGATGGGGATGGGGAGGGGTATTGTACAGTGTTGAGCTGCAGGATGGGGAGGGGTATTGTTCAGTGTTGAGCTGTAGGATGGGGAGGGGTATTGTACAGTGTTGAGTTGTAGGATGGGGAGGGTATTGTACAGTGTTGAGCTGCAGGATGGGGGGGTATTGTACAGTGTTGAGCTGCAGGATGGGGAGGGGTATTGTACAGTGTTGAGCTGTGGGATGGGGAGGGGTATTGTACAGTGTTGAGCTGCAGGATGGGGAGGGGTATTGTACAGTGTTGAGCTGCAGGATGGGGAGGGGTATTGTACAGTGTTGAGTTGCAGGATGGGGAGGGGTATTGTACAGTGTTGAGTTGCAGGATGGGGAGGGGTATTGTACAGTGTTGGGTTGTAGGATGGGGAGGGTATTGTACAGTGTTGAGCTGCAGGATGGGGGAGGGGTACAGTGTTGAGCTGCAGGATGGGGAGGGGTATTGTACAGTGTTGAGCTGCAGGATGGGGAGGGGGTACAGTGTTGAGCTGTAGGATGGGGGGGTATTGTACAGTGTTGAGTTGCAGGATGGGGAGGGGTATTGTACAGTGTTGAGCTGCAGGATGGGGGTATTGTACAGTGTTGAGCTGTAGGATGGGGGGGGTATTTACAGTGTTGAGCTGTAGGATGGGGAGGGTATTGTACAGTGTTGAGCTGCAGGATGGGAGGGGTATTGTTCAGGCTGTAGGATGGGGGAGGGGTATTGTACAGTGTTGATTTGTAGGATGGGGAGGGTATTGTACAGTGTTGAGCTGCAGGATGGGGAGGGGTATTGTACAGTGTTGAGCTGCAGGATGGGGAGGGGTATTGTACAGTGTTGAGCTGCAGGATGGGAGGGGTATTGTACAGTGTTGAGTTGCAGGATGGGGAGGGTATTGTACAGTGTTGAGCTGTAGGATGGGGAGGGGTATTGTACAGTGTTGAGCTGTAGGATGGGGAGGGGTATTGTACAGTGTTGAGTGTAGGATGGGGAGGGCTGCAGTGGATGTAGGATGGGGAGGGGGTATTGTACAGTGTTGAGCTGTAGGATGGGGAGGGGTATTGTACAGTGTTGAGCTGTAGGATGGGGGAGGGGTATTGTACAGTGTTGAGCTGTAGGATGGGGAGGGGTATTGTACAGTGTTGAGCTGTAGGATGGGGAGGGGTATTGTACAGTGTTGAGTTGCAGGATGGGGAGGGGTATTGTACAGTGTTGAGCTGCAGGATGGGGAGGGGTATTGTTCAGTGTTGAGCTGCAGGATGGGAGGGGATGTTCAGTGTTGAGCTGTAGGATGGGATGTTCAGTGTTGAGCTGCAGGATGGGAGGGGTATTGTACAGTGTTGAGCTGTAGGATGGGGAGGGGTATTGTACAGTGTTGAGCTGTAGGATGGGGAGGGGGTATTGTTCAGTGTTGAGCTGCAGGATGGGGAGGGGTATTGTACAGTGTTGAGCTGTTGGATAGGAAGGGGTATTGTACAGTGTTGAGTTGCAGGATGGAGAGGTGCAATTTTTTGGCTCAGGTCCCCTCATGTTTGACACACACCAGGAGTCTATGTGGCCCCGTTTCCCCTCCCCTGGGCTGTGCAAAGCAGTGCCCTATCAGTGGACAGCATTGGAGAGGAAGCAGAGAGGAAACCAGTGTCACCGCGGCTCAGACTGTTCCAGTGCGGTCGGAAAATCTGAGCAACTGTGAGCAGAACAGGACCTTATTGACCAGGTCCAATCCTCTGGCTGTCTGGTTCACGTCAGGAGTTCCCCCCTCCACCCCACCCCCCACCTCTGCTGACCCGCTGCTTACGATCCTCTTCTCGAACACGAAACACCATCGATGCACAACAGAGTGCTTTTCTTCTGATGCATCCTTCAGGGGGCTGTGTACGGTGCGGTCGAACAAATATCACTCTGTTATTTCTGGGTGGTGCTGGGTTTTCCGAACTTGCGTGTGTGTTTGTGTGTGTGTGTGTGTCTGTTTGTGAATATGAGCTTCTCTGAGTTTTTTTGTGTGTTTTTGTGTATGTGTATGTTTGTGTTTGTTTGTGTGTGTGCACGTGTGTTTGTGTACCATGTTTCCCTACTGTTTTGGGGACCAGTCATGGAATTCCAGATATCTTTCGACTTGTTGGGATATTTTCAGGTCCCCTCAAAAAATTTCGCTATTTAGGGTCAGGGGTTAAGGATCAGGTCGGGTTAGGGTTAGGGGGTTCAACGTTCGGGTCGGGTTAGGGTTGGGGGTTAGGGGGTTAGGGGTTAAGGTTCGGGTCGGGTTAGGGTTAGTGGTCAAAGTTCAGGTCGGGTTAGGGTTAGGGGTTAAGGTTGGGGTAGGGTTAGGGTTAGATATGTTCTGTTCAGGTTTAAGGTCAGGGAAAGGGGTTGGGGAATGAATGGAAGTTTGTGGAATGTCCCCAAAAAATATAAAAAACAAACCTGAGTGTGAGTGTGAGTGTGAGTGTGCGTGTGTGTGTGTGTGTGTGTGTGTGGTAGTGTGTGTTTGTATGTGCCCACGCACATTTGTGGGCCTTGGTGTGGTGAGTTGAGGAAACTTTCTGTTAATGCGTATGTGTTTTTTGGTTTTGTAGTATGTGTGTCATTTTGCTGTGTTTCTCGCTCCGGTCCTGGGATAGACTATTCAGTGGGAGACTCGCAGGAAAAGAGATTTAGCTCAGACATCTTTTCATCATCACTGCTTTCCTACCCATTTATTATGTGCTCTTGTGTGTATGTAAGCTGTGATTCGTTTGTTGTGTATTGTGTACATATTTTTGTATTATGGATGTTTGTTGCACTCTTTGCCTGCATTATCGTCTCCTTCAGGCGTAAGTGCATCTGAGATTGTTTTGGTATGTTTGTGGGTTGGTATATGGAGTATTTGTGTGTTTATATGTGTGTAGGTGTTTCTGTGTACTTGTGGCGGATTGTTTTTGTGTTTGCAAGTTTGTGTTTGTTTCTGTACTGATATTTAACAGCATTGCGGCAGAAAATGGATTCACTGAGATTAAAGGCGTGTCACTGGTTTTTGGGCGAGTCGCATTCGGAGCGCTTGCACAAACGGAAGCGTTCGCTCATGTGTGACATGATTTCCTCCGAGCATATCCCTGCCAGTCTGATGTCCCAGGCATTGTGGGTAGGGGTGCCCATATTTGGCGTTTCCTGTGTCCAGCAGGGCTGGGCGAGCGTGGGTTTGTTTGTTTCAGCGGTTTGAGGAGTTGTGTAATGGAGACCGATGCGCTCATCGCAGCGTCTCTCACACACAAGGGAGCTGTGTTTTCTCCTCGTAAACGCCACGCGGTCTCGCTCGAAGGCGCAGGGCTGTGAGGTAAAATAAATGAGACTCGACGCGCGACCACAGAATTTACTCGAGGCGGACTGTGCTTCCCAATCCCCTCGGCCGCACCTAAAGCCACTTTTCATTCAACTGTGTCCTCCGCACTTCTTTAGCACAGTGTTCCTCCTCATCAAAGAAGGAGAATAAGTGTCCTTATTTACGAGTTGGCTAACGTGCCGTGGCGTTTCCATTTTCTCCACAATTTCAGACACGCTACATTAATGTCCTGAGGAGGCAGTCCATGAAATTAAGGTATGAGACCATTCCAGGGCACCGACTGTCCACAGTATGTCCACAAGACCAGTGGTGGCAACAGGGTGCGATGTTTTGTATGTTTAACCTCATAAAACTATGGACCCATATGTGGGTTTCTAAATTTAGCGACTGTATTCAAACCTGTGGAACTTCAGGCTCATTTTAAATTCTGGTGGACATCCCAAGGTTTCCAATGATCCCAAATACAACCCCAATTCCGAAATGGTTGGGATGAAGCGTAAATTGTGAATAAAAAATCAAAAAATGCAATGACTTTCAGATCACATGAGCCAATATGTTATTTACAGTAGAACATAGATAACATTTCAAATGTTGAAACTGAGACATTTTACATTTTTATCCACAAGATGAGCTTATTTCAAATTTTCTGGCTGCAGCAGGTCTCAGAAAAGTTGGGACACAGGCAATAAAGGGCTGAAACAGCAATTAATATATAAGAGAATCAGCTGAAAGAACATTTAGCTAGTAATTAAGTTAACTGGCATAAGGTGTGTAACATGATTGGCTATAAAAGGGATGTCTTAGAGAGGCTGAGTCTCTCAGAAGTAAAGATGGCCAGAGGCTCTCCAACCTGTGAAGGCTTTAAATACTTTAAAGCCTGGAATACTTTAAAAACAATGTTCCTCAACGTCAAATTGCAAAGGCTTTGAAGGTCTCATCATCGACAGTGCATAACATCATCAAAAGATTCAGAGAAACTGGAAAAATCTCTGTGCTTGAGGGACAACGCCAAAGACCTTTACTGGATGCTCGTGATCTTCGGACCCTCAGACGCCACTGCATCACTCACCGGCATGATTCTGTCATTGACATTACTAAATGGGCCCAGGAATACTTCAAGAAGCCACTGTCTGTAAACACAGTCCACCGTGCCATCCACAGATGCCGCCTAAAACACTATCATGCAAAAAGGAAGCCATTGTTGAGCATGATCCAGAAGCGCTGCCGTGTTCTTTGGGCCAAGGCTCATTTAAAATGGACTGTAGCAAAGTGGCAAAGTGTCCTGTGGCCAGACGAGTCCAAATTTGACATTCTTGTTGGAAATCATGGACGTCGTGTCCTCCGGGCTAAAGAGGAGAAAGACCACCCCTCCTGTTATCAGCGTTCAGTTCAAAATCCAGCATCTCTGATGGTATGAGGATGCATTAGTGCATATGGTGGGGGACACTTGCATGTTTTAAAAAGCACCATGAATGCTGAAAGGTATATAAAGGTTTTAGAGCAACATATGCTCCCCTCCAGACGACATCTATTCTAGGGATGGCCTTGTGTATTTCAGCAGGACAATGCAACACCACATACTGCAGCTATTACAACAGCATGGCTTCGTAGTAGAAGAGTCCGTGTGCTGAACTGGCCTGCCTGCAGTCCTGATCTTTCACCGATTGAGAACATTTGGCACATAATTAAATGAAAAGTCTGTCAAAGGATACCCAAAATTCTCCAGCAGCTGGAAGCCTGTATTAAACAAGAGTGGGATCAAATTCCAATGGCTAAACTCAAGAAACTTGTCTCCTCAATGCCCAGACGCCTCCAATCCAATCTGCGGTAAAAAGAAGAGGGAATGCTACTCCATGGTAAACAGGCCCCTGTCCCAACTTTTTTGAGACCTGTAGCAGCCATCAAATTTGAAATGAGCTCATTTTGTGGATAAAATTGTAAAATTTCTCAGTTTCAACATTTGCTATGTTATCTCTGTTCTACTGTGAATAAAATACTGGCTGGTGTGATTTGAAAGTCATTGCGTTTTGATTTTATTCACAATTTACACTTTGTCCCAACTATTTCGGAATTGGGGTTGTATGTCCTGCTGAATTACAGGGTAATGTGTATAAAATGATGTACAAGATCTAGATATTTTCCGTTTGATGTAATTCTGTCGCCATTAAAACATGGAGTCCTGTGTTAGAATATTTCTCTCAGTATAAGTGTGATGTAGCTTCAGTGAAGCGCTGTAACCAGCAGATACAGAATTTGTGTGACACTGTCCTACTGTTTGAAAACAATGCTTTTTCTGACTTTGAATCTCCTTAAGGGAAAATTTAAGTGAAAAGTTTGAGTTTCAGGAGGTTAATGTAGCAGCTTGTTAGCAAATTACTTTACGAAGAGATATAGAAGCTTCAAAATTGATGCTTGTTATGTAGTTTTGATGGAAGGAAAAAAAAATATGGAATGAATGTTTAAAAAAATGACGTTATTTGCCGGTGCTGATAGTGCAGAACAGTAGGTATTCGGTAGCAGAGTGACAGTTGGCCCGGGTATCCGGACGGGCGGGGTGTGTGATGGCAGTCCTGTTTACCGTCGGCTGGTGTGTGTTTTGTCGTTCCAGGATGGCTCGTACTTGGCGGAGTTCCTGCTGGAGAAGGGTTATGAGGTGAGTGAGAGAGGGTGGGCCGAGGGCCAGGGGCCGATATCACTGTTATTGTGGGGAAGTGCAGGAGTGTAGTCAGGGTCCCTGGAGAAGAGCCACACCGGGGCCCCTGCTGATCCAACTCTACCTGCTGTCACCTCCACACCTCTGTGGCCCCTGGCTGGGAATCTGATTTATCTTACTGCTGTTCAGTGTGTACACTTCTGTGTTCACACACACACACATGCACACACACATGCACACATGCACGCAGACATAAACACACACACACGCAGACATACATACACATAGACACACAGATACACACACATACACGCGCGCAAGCTCACACACACACACACACAAACACACGCACAGACATACTGTGCATACACATATACACGGACACACACACACACATGCATGCTTACTATATAGTAAAATTTCCCAGCTCAAACCACACATAGTGAGCTCGTGTCCGGTGTGTCAGCGCTGGAGTTTCAATCCTCCGCATCTCACTGTCGGTTCACAAACACCGTGAGTCTGTCTCTCTGCTCTCTTCCTGCTGCTGTGAAAGATGAGTCAGTCATGAACTGTTCAGCTTCAGCTGCTGGAAGGTCAGAATATTGGCTCAGATTTTCCCTTAATGTTTCATTTGCTATTGCTGCACAGTGTCAAAGAGCAGTACCTCACACACACACACACACACACACACACAGGCAATCAGCTCTTCAGTCTCCCAATGCCTGTTCATTAATGATGGGGATGGAAAACCACAAAGGAAATGATCTGTGGCCAGTTAGTCATAATTGATCTGTGAATGTAACAGTTCATAAATACTGTAATTGAAGGGTTACACCTCGAGATGCACAGGGGCTTATGAATTCTTCTGGCCTGGGAATCACAGTGTTGCACAGTCATTCTCTGTGTGTCACCCTCAGTCGCTCGCTCTCTCCCTCCCTCCCTCTCTCTCACCCTCCTCCCTCTCTCTCCTCTCTCTCTCTCCTGCCTGCATCTCTTCCTGTGGGCGGGGTGTAGTTGGGGGTTTGTTCTATCTCTCATCTCTCCTGCATGTCCGCGCTCCCCTCTCCTCTCCCCTCGGTGTGGGTTGAGTGGCGGTGTGGGGCGGATGGGGTTCGGGATGGCGATCGTACTCCTCCTAAAACACCCTTGTGAAAACCTGGCAAACCCAGGCCCTGAATTCCCAGACTGAAATTGCTGTCTGTGTGGTTTAGCTCAGCACTGACCAGTTCAGCTCAACTCCCCTCGAATCCCTCAGGTCCAGCTGAGGTCAGAGAAGTGCACTGCAAGTGCAGCCAAGAGTCAATCCATTGTGTTTACTCTCAGCTCATTCCAATTCACTCTAGTTACTCTCAGCTCATTCCAATTCACTGCAGTTACTCTCAGCTCATTCCAATTCACTGCAGTTACTCTCAGCTCATTCTAATTCACTGCAGTTACTCTCAGCTCATTTCAATTCACTGCAGTTACTCTCAGCTCATTCTAATTCACTGCAGTTACTCTCAGCTCGTTTCAGTTCACTGCAGTTACTCTCAGCTCATTTCAATTCACTGCAGTTACTCTCAGCTCATTTCAATTCACTGCAGGTACTCTCAGTTCATTCCAATTCACTGTAGTTACTCTCAGTTCATTCCAATTCACTGCAGTTTCTCTCAGCTCATTTCAATTCACTGCAGTTACTCTCAGCTCATTTCAATTCACTGCAGTTACTCTCAGCTCATTCCAATTCACTGCAGTTACTCTCAGCTCATTCCAATTCACTGCAGTTACTCTCAGCTCATTCTAATTCACTGCAGTTACTCTCAGCTCATTTCAATTCACTGCAGTTACTCTCAGCTCATTCTAATTCACTGCAGTTACTCTCAGTTCATTCCAATTCACTGCAGTTTCTCTCAGCTCATTTCAATTCACTGCAGTTACTCTCAGCTCATTTCAATTCACTGCAGTTACTCTCAGCTCATTTCAATTCACTGCAGTTACTCTCAGCTCATTTCAATTCACTGCAGTCACTCTCAGGTCATTTCAATTCACTGCAGTTACTCTCAGCTCATTCCAATTTGCTGCAGTTACACTCAGTTCATTCCAATTCACTGCAGTTACACTCAGTTCATTCTAATTCACTGCAGTTACTCTAAGCTCATTTCAATTCACTGCAGTTACACTTGGTTCATTTCAGTTCACTGCAGTTCCAGTCAGTTCATTCCAATTCACTGCAGTTACTCTCAGCTCATTCCAATTCACTGCAGTTACTCTCAGCTCATTTTAATTCACTGCAGTAACAGTCAGTTCAATCCAATTCACTGCAGTTACACTCAGCTCATTTCAATTTACTTCAGTGCAGTTCAACAGCTTTATTGTGCATTTTGAATACTTTGTGATTATTTAGCTGGCTTGTGGACAGATAGTGTTGCATCTCATGTTCACGTGCTGTATTAAAGGCTACAGGTGTAGATACTGGTGGATTATGGGAAATCTAGCTGTTGGTTGTTGAAGGCTAAGTGAACCAACCCTACACATTTTCTCTCCAAGTTAATATGAGGTATTTCATTTCAGAGCCGTGAATTCTGTCACCTTCTGTTTTTGATCTCATTTTTTTCTTCGAGAGAGAATTTAGCCTTGGATTTTTGTGCACACCTTTTCGCCACAGCAGTGACCTGGACAGCGTGAGGTTTACTGACCCACAGGTGGGTTTATTTTCCCCTCTCTGATGTTGAAGAGCAGAGGTGTGGATATTTAGCCGCACGTGGTGCTGTATGTCCTCTCTCACCTGTGTTGTTACAGGCTCTCTGATCTGAGGCAGATCACATTCCGCCAAAGCTGGGATTCAGCATGAGTCTCTGACAGCATCACTGTCGCCTCTTAAAGGAAGCCGCTAATCCCGTCTCCTGTGAGCTGTTCTGTCAGACGGGTTGAGCGTGTTTGTGGCCGGCCTGGGACTTTCATCTGTGCTTAAAGCCCCAGTGCGCAGGGTAGGTTCTGTCCCAGGTGCGGCTGGAGTCTCGCGGAGTCATTGCACCTCTTAGAAACAGTGCTGAGGAAGAATTTCACTAATTAAGCTGCATTTTCACCTTATAATTATCCACACGTACTCCCTGATTGAAAAGATGTAGAGACCATGTAGTCATGTAGAGACCTTTGGTTCACGTACCAGGGCTGTGTGCTCGTTTGATCTGATCTGAAGTGCGGCCCCATGTCTCGTTTCATTGGGGTGAGAGGGTGGGACACAGGAAGAGAGGTTCTAACTGAAGAGAGGAGGGTGGAGCCCTCTGCCTTCTGTTCTCTCTGCATCTCGGATCTCACCGCGGCCCCTTTCGGTTTCCTGTGGCCCCTGGCCCCTGTACATCCCTACCAGGCCCCTGCCCTGATTCTGCCCCTCCAGCTAGGGACGAGTGAGCCAGGTGACCTGTCTTTGTCATGCCCCTCCCCCTCCATCTTTGATTTCTTTCTCGTGTGCTCCATTGGATGAATGGTTTCCTGCGTTTAGTCTGTTTTTCTGATCCTTCATACTTCAGAAAGAGTTGCACTATTCTCTCTCTGTCTTTTAATGTCTGTAACTCACTGTGCTGGCCAGGTATACACACATATACACACACAGGGGGCACACGTGCACACACACATGCACACACGCACATACTCATGGTAGTAATGCCATGCACACTTGCCCGTAAAACCAGGCACACATACTAATGCAATCAAAACTCAACCCCCAATGAAATTCAACACTAAATGAAAAGTGTTTAAATGCCTTTGAGATGTGATACTGCAGTTTTACAGGGGTGGTGGTTTGCAGGTGATTGGAGGGGACAGTCTCTCCATTGTGTGCAGCTGGAAGGTTCTCGTTGCCTGGCGTTTCTCTGGTTTGACTCATCCCCAGCATGGAACAGGCCAGCGCCTGAGTCACAGGCCGCGGACGTCATTACGCATCGCCGCGGAAACCCAGGACCTCACACGCGGTCCAGACCAATCGGATCAGTCTGCCCTGTAAACTGCATAATGCCAGAGCAAACTGCTACAATTACAAGAAAAAGCTCGGGCTCGATAAACTGCCAGCAGGAAAAATTCATGAAGCTCCTCCACGTTTCCACTGTGGAACCCCATCTTCTACAAGGGTTTATTGTTTTGAAACAGGGTTCAGTCGGGTTTATCACACTTTCCCCGCCTGCGGTAAAGACTGTAAAGAACTAATCAGGGCTGCAGGGACGCGAGCAGGAGCGACGCAGGCGATGCCGTAGAGTTGTAGGCCCACCGCGATTGTACATGTGATGGCTTTGGATTCTGTCTGAGAAATCAGAGACAGAGAATGCCAGGTGCGGTGTTATAACTGTGAATTCAGCTGCTGTGGAGATGAATGAATGGCTAAATGCTGTAGAATCCAGAACCACACAGCCCGGCTTCTGCTTTGATTAGTGGTCTGGGGTCGGGCTCCGCAAGACTGGCGGAGGTCGGCTTCATATTGGCTCGTCACGTTATACAACAACAAGAACAGCGTGCTGGCCCTATCGGTCTGCCATGGCTTGCTCTAACTCTTCCATATTTAAGTGAATATTTAAAAGAATATCACATTTTTCCACTGCCACAATGTACATGTTCTACATGGGCGGTATAATCAGAGCAGCACTTCGACTCGTGAAGCGGTATTGGTTGGCCGAATCCCCTGACCGCCACGGGCACACGCGCAGCGACAGAGATTGATTATTGGCCCGCTTTCTTTTGCCTGGCGGTTAACTGGCTGCGTGTTGTATTATAAATGCGTATAAAATCCAATATTATGTTAATGCGGGAAGCAGCAGGGTCTCGTTCATTATGCATTAATGATGTGTCAGGTTTTAGCTGCCCAACATGGTGCGGACAGGCTTTTGCCAAACGGAACAGTAATATTGCAAAAATCTCCAATGGTTGCCAGTTACCCTAGACTCCTTCGCCAGTCCAACGTACCACCCAAGCTCTAGGGCTATGGGCCAGTCCTCAGCTCTGGCTGTGTCATTCAGGTGAATTAATAATTAACCCTTTACGGTATGGGGCCACAAATACATGAGAAGAATATACTTAAGTGGACTTGGAAAGACCAATGTACCAGTTTCCACTGTTAGTCTAAAGAAATGGAGCTCCTCAACACTGACGAATGGTAATTTCTCAAAATAAACATGCCAGATACTATTCCTCCAAGTGCTGGCCTAAATCCTTCAGGAGCTGGGGAACTAGCCTGCTTGGAGTGTTCTTCTGATTGGGTCACTGTGACATGCTAATTCACGGTGAAACAGTCACTTTTTCCCCATCGGCTTCATCAGTAGCTTAATAAAATGAAGATGATCCAGGACTAGAGGTGGGTTAACACTCTTTATCTTTAAAGTGCCCATGACACCAAAATAAAAGTATAAAAAGACCTCAAGAATTTGAAGTAGTAACGGACTGGAAGTTTTGTGTCATATAGCTGCTCCATACACAAAAAAATAATAACAAAGAGCAAGCGATTCAAAATTATATTTCTCTTACGCCACTGAGAGATTGTTGTCGCACTTAACCATCTTGACTGTGACATCATCGCAAGAACTCCTGCAAACCCACGCTACGCATTTCAAGGAGGATATAGCAGAGCAGAGTGAGATATCCTCGGATATTTCAGACTGTTCTTCAGTCATAGATACTTTCTATTTCTGATTAAAGATCTAGATCACAATTATACGGATATAGGCCTGCATAGCTGCCAGTACGTCAAGATTATCATTCCCGTTTGTAATGTCTTGTAATAATACTAACGTTTGCACTCATCATATCGTGTCCAGTCTCTATGTCGCTATGAATTACGAACAGGATAAATGATTAACAATGCCAATATTGTAAAACAGAGTTACAAGCATTGGTGCCGACTTGGGTTTAATATTGCGACAAAATGTCGGTAATATTTGAAGATACCATTGTGTGCTATAGCACGTTTCACTCCAAGGCCACAAGCACATTGTCTTTTGTTTGGAGGTTAGGGTATTCTAGATCATAGCCTTTTACTGGCCACTACTGTGCAGATAACGGTTTCTGGCTGGCCAACACTACACAAACACGCTCACAGGCACACGCGCACACACACACACACACACACACACACACACACACACACACACACATATTCCCTCCTTGCAAAGCTACATGCACTGCATACACTGCACTATGATAACAGTATAAGGCACTATACTGTTGGCAGTGTGTGGCCTTTGGGTTCCCACTGTAAGAGTCTGTCTGCACTGGAGATGCCCTGCTGTGCTCTCTGTGACTCTAACGTGGCTCTGCCTCTTATACAGGTGAAACTCTTGGTCTGCAGAGCCTGCTGGTGTTTAAGACTGAGCAGGGAGGGGCTTCTTGTGTTTGTGGACCTTTAGGCCCTAAGGCAGAGACTCCCTGCTTATAGAGTCTTATTCCCGTGCGATTACATAATGAGGGAGAACTGTGGAGGAGCTGGCAAAATACTGCTATAAATCTGTGCAGGAGCTTTTTACACTTGTGTAATAACTGCATTATTGAGTGTTTATAATTAGTGTTCTGTTTATTGTTAGTGGTAATAATAGTAGGATAATGATGATTATGATTATAGTAGTAATAATAAAAATAATAATTATTATTATTTTCAATACAACTTTTGTTTTGCATTGAAAATAATTAATGTGGAAATAAAATCTCATGCAGAAACATGTGAGTGAGTGAATTAACTCTCTGTTGCGTGTGTGTGTGTGTGTGTGTCTGTCCATGCAGGTACATGGTATCGTTCGACGATCCTCATCCTTCAACACGGGCAGGATCGAGCATCTCTACAAAAACCCTCAGACGCACACTGAAGGAAGTGAGTCCCATCACTGTTGACCGCCTATCAGGAATGTGTTAACACAGGAACAGGCCTGAATGTGTTAATACGGGGAACAGGCCTGAATATGTTAACACGGGGAACAGGCCTGCATGTATTAACACGGGGCACAGGCCTGCATGTGTCAACACGGGGAACAGGCCTGAATGTTAACACGGGGAAAAGGCCTGCATGTGTTAACATGGGGAACAGGCCTGCATGTGTTAACACAGGGAACAGGCCTGAATTTGTTAACACGGGGAACAGGCCTGAATGTGTTAACAAGGGAACAGGCCTGCATATATTAACACGGGGAACAGGCCTGCATGTGTTAACACGGGGAACAGGCCTGCATGTGTTACAGGAACAGGCCTGCATGTGTTATGGGGGAACAGGCCTGCCAGGGGAGCAGGCCTGCATGTGTTAACACGGGGAGCAGGCCTGCATGTGTTAACACGGGGAACAGGCCTGCATGTGTTAACACGGGGAGCAGGCCTGCATGTGTTAACACGGGGAACAGGCCTGCATGTGTTAACACGGGGAACAGGCCTGCATGTGTTAACACGGGGAGCAGGCCTGCATGTGTTAACACGGGGAGCAGGCCTGCATGTGTTAACACGGGGAGCAGGCCTGCATGTGTTAACACGGGGAGCAGGCCTGCATGTGTTAACATGGGGAACAGGGAGCATGGGGGCATGTATGTGTTAACACGGGGGGCAGGCCTGCATGTGTTAAACGGGAACAGGGGAGCAGGCCTGCATGTGTTCTGCAGGGGAGCAGGCCTGCATGTGTTAACATGGGGGGAGGGCCTGCAGGCCTGCATGCATGTGTTAACACGGGGAACAGGCCTGCATGTGTTAGCAGGCCTGCATGTGTTACGGGGGAGCAGGCCTGGGAACAGGCACGGGGAGCAGGCCTGCATGTGTTAACACGGGGAACAGGCCTGCATGTGTTAACACGGGGAACAGGCCTGCATGTGTTAACACGGGGAACAGGCCTGCATGTGTTAACACGGGGAACAGGCCTGCATGTGTTAACACGGGGAACAGGCCTGCATGTGTTAACACGGGGAACAGGCCTGCGTGTGTTGAAGCAGGCCTGCATGTGTAACACGGGAACAAGCCTGCATATGTTAACACGGGAACAGGGGTTAACATGGGGGAACAGGCCTGCATGTGTTAACACGGGAACAGGGGGAGCAGGCCTGCATGTGTTGAATAAGCCTGCATGGGAGCAGGCCTGTGTGTGGGAACAGGCCCTGCATGTGTTAACACGGGAACAGGCCTGCATGTGTTAACACGGGGAACAGGCCTGCATGTGTTAACACGGGGAGCAGGCCTGCATGTGTTAACACGGGGAACAAGCCTGTATGTGTTAACACGGGGAGCAGGCCTGCATGTGTTAACACGGGGAACAGGCCTGCATGTGTTAACACAGGGAACAGGCCTGCATGTGTTAACACGGGGAACAAGCCTGCATGTGCTAACACAGGGAACAGGCCTGCTAGACTCCTCATTTGCTCAGTCATTTTGTGATTTTAAGTGTGATTGAGCTCACTGAGCTACGACTGCACTCTGAATAAGTGCATACTTAAGATTTAAATGTGCTCAAGTGCAAGCGTGAACCAGCATCAATGGTAGTATTGACAACAAACTAGAACCAAGGCAATCAATTTGAAACAAAGAGCAGCATCAGATTGGTCCTCCTGGTCTAAAGGGCTGCACCCGTCTTTAAGATGGCGATAAGGTCTTTGTGAAACAGGAGTAATGGAAAATTGGTAACTAGTGGAGTTTAGTACCAGCAAGGTTTAACTCTCCTTTAATGTGACTGCAGGAAGCGAAACGCCCAACCGCGGCGGTAAGTTTGGCCTTGTTTGTGGGGTTCGCAGATGGTTGCCTATTTTTCTGTTTGTTGATTCGGCTCAGAATGAAAGACGTGATTTTTCTCTGAATGATGTTTTCCCCTCATTGGGCCTTTATTTTAGCTTCTCCAATGAGTATGAAATCTGGGTGTCATTTTTTCTCTCTCTCTCACTTGTAAGGGAGAATCGCCTTCCCTTTCTGTTCATCATTAATTGAGAATAGGTGTCAATTTTGTATTCATGGTGGAGGAAGTTCTTTTTGCTCTGGGTGTACAAACTGAATATTTAAATATATTGTATGGATGAATAAAGCCATTGATTTTCCCAAAGGGGAGTGTCTTGTTGATCAGCTGATTACTGGTGGCCTTTTTCTAAACGACAGTTTTGTTAATGTTTTGCCACTGGCTATATGGTCTGTACGAATTACTGTGTCAAGTGTGCCACCGTTTATTCCAAATCAAGTGCTCCGGCGTGAGCTAGAACATTTATAAAAATTTGCGAGTGGCTTCAAAAATATCTGGCTGGGGTGATTGGATCCATAGTTAAAACATGTGAAGTCTCTCCTGAGGTAAGTGTTCATGTTTCTTGAGTCATCTGACCGGACGTTAGAGGTATAATTTCGTGTGAAACACGATGATGGCTCCTATATAGTTTATGCTAGCTCAGCGAGCGTGAAGTGTTTGAGTGTGGCGATGTTGGACACAAACGGGCAGCCTGCCCTCATCGAGATCAGACTGGAAGCCCTGCTATGGATTCTGGGGAAAAATAGTGATGCAGAGCAGTCAGGTACAGCACAAGGATGACCTCGGGAGGTGGAGACTGCGATGGAGCAGGATATGGAAGCTAGTGCTGGAACTGGAGAAATTGGGGTAATTAAGCAGGAGGTGGGCGGGAGTGCGGAATGAAATCAGTGTGGATGGGGGGGGGACAGGTTTGAGGGGTACAGAACGCTCCTGATGAATGTAATGTGTCCTCTGAGCAGGTCGTTGAGGTACAGGACCTCTGTAATGTGGCAGAAAATGTTGGGTAACCCTTGAAAGAGAATATGCCGGTCTGTGCAGGAAGCTGGGACAAGCTTTTTATGAAGAACTATACAGTACATGTCAAACTGCACACAGTGGTCTAAATTCACGAAGTGTCCCAGTCTGGTTGGTGCTCACGCACAGTGCGAATTTATTGTCTCCTATCAGAGTCATCACCATCGGGCCATTGGACGATGCTGATTTATCCGGGATCAGTATTCTGACTTGCATTTTCACGATTACTGTGTTTTTGGGATGGATACCAATTGTTTGAAGGTGATGGTTGCCCTGTTTTGAAACCAGATTTAATGGGTCATTAATTTGATTTGGTGTCAGGAGTTGCATCAACTTACTTATTTGTTTGACTCCGAGGCTAAAATTAGCCGCATTCCATCGCACCTGCGAATAAGGCTTCCTATTCTTGGCGTGCATGCACTGCCATGCAGGTGTTTCCACGGTGATTAATCCTGTTTTCTGCACCGAGGTGAGAAAGACATACCGAGGTGTTTGTAGGAGTGAAATCGGAGGTATCGCAATCGGGCTGTTTTGACAGGCTGAAGTGTAGCGGTATTGTGGCTTTGGCTCTGCTGATAGCTCTCTGCTCTCGTGATGGAAATCAGATCCGTTGTAGCCTGCGCCTCCGTAACCATAGGTGCGGCTCAAGCGTCTCCATGGCGACTGCGGGTTGAACAGCAAGGGCTTTGTTCCGCAGTTCTCTTTCCTGGGCTGAGATGTCCTGTTGTTTTCTCTGAGCGTTAGCACAACAAGGACAGGGCAGGACCCTCTGAGCTCTTTTAAATTCAGAACTAAGTCTGAGTGGTCATTTAATTTTTAAAAAAATTGAAGGCCAGTGTCATTACTTTGTACAGACTACAAGATTCTGTCATAATGTCTTTCTTACAGATATAAACTGTGTATAGGCTATATAATGCATGGGAACAAAATCTACTGTGTTCCTTACCGGTCTATCATGGACAATCTGTTTCTAATACATGTTGTGTTTGATTTGTCAATTCTTTTTTAAGACTATTTTTTTGGGGGGATTTTTTTTCCTTTATTAGACAGTTATATAGTGGAGAGTGACAGTAAGGTTGGGGAGAAGAATGGGGGAAGACATGCGGCAAATGACCCGAGCCGGAATCGAACCCGGGTCGCTGCAGGGAGGACACAGCCTTTATGGTGCGCGCGCTTAGACCAATGTGCCACCGGGGCGGCCCACATGATGTGTTTGATTTGTCAATTCTTAAGGAAAAATATTTAGGGTTTTTATCTTTGGACTGAGAAAAGGCGTTTGAGTTGGCCATGAGTAGTTTATAAAACCCTGGAAGGTTTTGGTTGGTTAAGGCCTTTGTAACTTGGGTTAAATTTCTTGGGTTGAGTCTGACCTTACCGAGTGACTATGTACGCTCCTATACTTTGATAATGTCTCAAAAACCTTGGAACGCAAAATTTCTTTAAGGTCTACTTCAGAAGTTAGTGTCTGGAATATGCAAAATCATTTCACCGTATTCTTACGATTTTAAGAACTGGCTTAATTTTCACGGAAAAAAACCCAGACTTGTGGTAAATAAATTATTTGGCCTGATTATTGAGGGCTGAACTTTCCTGTGTCGCTTTATTGACTATCCATCTTTAAAGGCCGAACTGTTGGACGACTTAAGTTGTAACCTACTGAAACCAGTTGAAAGTCTGTGTTTCCATGCTTTCATAGTGATTTTTGTGTAACTGTTGTGATCTTGCTGACTCTTATGGCCTTTGAATGTTTAAGGACCGGCAGTGCACCGCAAGGCCTGACTTATTCAGTCCTCGTGCCGACAGAAATAAACCCCCCCAACTAAACCGGTCATGTTATTTCTGTGGGGGAAACACTTCAGTCTGGTAAAAACTTCTACCATCTGAAATGTTGCTGAAATGTACAGTTAGCTCAGATAGACATGCATGTAGTAGAAGACTGGTTTCACAGATGCAGTTTAAGTGTAGTCTGGAAGAAAAGTGAGGTTTTTGTCCCCCGGCGCTGCGGTAGCGAGCAGAGCGGGGGACATAGTATTCAGCTCCGTCCGTCCGTCCGTGACGTCCCGTTTGTTGAGAACGCGATATCTCAAGGACGGTTTGACCAATTTCATTCATCTTTGGCTTCAATGTGTATTAGTGTGATACGCCGACCCCAGTCGATTTCCGTGACCTGGCGGGGGACATGTCTACGTTTAGTGGCAACACTTGTTATGAATGGATTCAACTCAAAATTTAAGTTGGTCCTGGACTAGGGCTTGGGTCAATCTGTGTATGTGCTACTCATCTGTATTTTTTACATTATATGATATAAAGTGAATTTTGGGGCTGATTATAGATGGGTCCAACTACGTAGCAGAGCTTTTTCAGTGACTCTAGGGTGGAAGTTGTGTTCTTTACCCTGATTGGCTCTCCCTGCCCCTGTGCGCATTTATGTTCTTTATTCTGATTGGCTCTCCCTGCCCCTGTGCGCATTTGTGTTCTTTATCCTGATTGGCTCTCCCTGCCCCTATGCGCAGTTGTGTGTCTTTATCCTGATTGGCTCTCCCTGCCCCTGTGCGCATTTGTGTTCTTTATTCTGATTGGCTCTCCCAGGCCCTGTGCGCAGCTGTGTTCTTTATCCTGACTGGCTCTCCCTGCCCCTGTGCGCAGATATGAAGCTTCATTACGGGGACCTGACAGACAGCACCTGCCTGGTGAAGATCATTAACGAGGTGAAGCCCACGGAGATCTACAACCTCGGGGCCCAGAGCCACGTCAAGGTAGGGGCCCCCGCCCTCCGTCGGCGTCTGTGGCCTGTGTGAGGAATGAGATTCCCCCCCCCCAACCCTGGGGCCACGGCCTCCGGCCAGCGAGCTTGCTTTACTGGAAGTGAGTTGCGTGCTTGTTTGTTCAGTGTGTGTGTTACTGTTTGAGGATGTGCACGTGGAACGTCCCTCGGCCAGACAGTGCCCTGTTTGTGCGGGAGGCGGGGCCAGAGGCGGAGCGTTAGTACCGCAGAGAGGCTGTCCCTCCTCCCTCCGTCCTCTGGTCCGTCCCCCGTGGGGCGCGCATGGGTTCGGTCAGGGATGCTCCGGTCCCACTCGCTGACGCACACGGGAGGGGTGCTTGGTCTGTGTCCGGGAGACACCCACGCCCCTCTTCTTCTTCTGTGGTCTGGGAGCGGCAACAGAACACAACTCTCTGTCATTCTCTTCCCTTTTTCTCTCCCTCTCTCTCCCTCTCCCTCTCCCTCTCTCTCTCTCTCTCTCTCTCTCTCTCTCCCTCCCTCTCTTTCTCTCTGTCTCTATCTCTCTCTCCCTTTCCCTCCCTCTGTCTCTCTCTCTCTCTCTCCCTCTCTGCACCCCACAGGTGCTCAGTTCTGTTCCGTCTCTCTCAGACCCTTTTTCTAAAGAGAAGTTTTCTCTGCATTTTTTCATTTCCTGGATCCCAGAGCCGACGAAATATTTAAAGATCCTGGTCAGTTATCAACAGCAACAAGCCATCCCACTATCACTGTGCACCAAGAGATTTAAAAAATAATTTTTTTTGTGAAACAATTTCTTTAGAATGTCAAACTGGGCTTTGCAAATTGGGCCAAAAAATTCATTGAGATTAGAAAAAATGGTCGTGAAAAAAAATGGGCAGATTAAAAAAAACAGTTTGTTACTGTAAAGGGTCTGCAGGTATATTGAGGGATGTTTTGGAAAAATTATTCCTTCTTTGGGCACTTTCACACCTCCATCCTATAATAGAGGATTCCAAAAAGAACTAAAGATTCCTTTAACAAGCCGATAAGCCCTTTACTTTAGCGTTATTGGGCTGAAGTTAAACAGGCAGGTAGCCGCGGCTCAGGTCAGACTGAGGATCCTGGGATAGCTTCCGCCGGATGCCGGGGGTGTGGCACACAGATGTGGAGGGAGCCAGATTCCCGGATATTTGACGCCGGGAACATTAGCGGCAGTTTGGGTCAGTCGAGAAGGGAAGGTTTGCTCGCTGACGCGGCCGTGTTTCATGTGAAATATCTGCCTTTGCGCCTGAAATCGCCCCTGCAGAGCTCAGAGAAGCCAGAGGATTCAGATAAACGCTGCGGTCTGTCCTGTGTGGGTGTGTTTCCTCCACTGTGAGAGTCCTCTGTCGCTGTGCAGAAAACATGTGACTGCACACATTTACTGACACGAGTGTGTGTTCATGCATGTGTCGTATGTCTGTTTGCAGGAATGTGCCGTAGTGTTTCAACAGTGATGTACTTTTACCTCGCTTTTTAGTTTTTTTGTGTGTAGCTAATATCACTAATATTATTAATAAATTAATTAGAATCCCTGTACACGGTAATAGTCCCAATACTTAGAAACTGCCCTACTGGTGTACACAGTATATACTGTGCATGTAAAACACAAATGCAGTTACGCAATCCGTTTTCGGCAGAATAACTGAGAATTTGATCATTTTGCACCAATATATTTACCCATTTTTATGTAACTGTTAGTGCACTTTTATTACATGTCAGTGTTTCAGAGAAAAAAAGGACAGACACTACTAGCTTTGTTCGTCCGCTGTTTCCCAGATTGAGTCTTTAGGGATCTGAGTTGTATTTGCGCCAACTCAGGCCAGAGAGGGCAAAACAATATCGCCGTGCTCGTCTGAGATTTAGCAGTGCTCTTGCGCTCTGTGTGTGCGCGTGTGTGTACGGCTGTGTGCGTGTGTGTGTTCTCTCTGAGTTGTGGTATTGATTTGGAAGGAAGTGGTGATACCCGCGGGTCGTTCATCATCCTGCTGGATGCTGGATCTGGCCGTCACGCGGGTGCAGTGGAGAGCGCTGCAGTGATGCATTGTGGGAGCCTCGGCCGCTCAGATCCAGCGCTGCTCTCAAGTGCTTCACTGTGTGGGTGTTTGTTTTGGCCTGGAGCTGAACTGACCGCCGCCCCCCCCCGGAACGAGAGTCCTCCTTATCGAGCCCCCATCTAATTATGCGTGGGCCGCTGGTCTTCGTGAACGAAAATGAAATGATAGGAAGTGGCTCCGCTCCTCCTGCAGGAAGCCCATGAAGAAGAGTTTGTTTCCTCAGCCCGTCTGGACGTGTCTCTCGCGGGGATGTGTGCAGCGCGGTGGGGAAAAATACAGTTCAAATACAAACACTTTACAGTTTAAGCTCGATCGTCAGTCCTGCGGCAGCTGCTCTCCTGTGACTTCATAGGTTATAATCTACGCTTGAAGCATTTTTTTTTTCCTGTTTGCGTAACTTCTTTGGAAGTTGAATTTCGAATTTCAAGGGCCATTACTTTCCAGTTTCGGAAATGTTCATGGTATTATTTGCATTATATCTAATCATTAGGAGAAGAGAAGACATTAATTATGTTTGGCGATGGGTGCATGTGTGGGACGGTGGTTCTGGAAGGTTGAAAACCTCTTGTCACAAACGGCTGAGGTCAATCAGCCATTTCACAGCAGCAGAGAAAAACAAAGACCGAGTCGGAACGATCTCCCAGCTCATCGAAAATAACACCTTTCACTTAGGCTTTGCTCATTGTCTACAAACAAAGGAGTGTGTGGTGTGGCACACAGGAGGCTTATGACCAGTAATTCTGAATGTGCTTTTGATATTATCTTTGAGATAAATTATTTAAGGGCTGTGTTCACTGCCTGACAGGTGTGTGGTGGGGAATCGTGTGTTTTAGCTGAGGTGCCTCTTTATCTGAGGAGTCTTTCCATGACCTGTATCGTCACTGGCTTTCTGTACAGTATTTGCGCTTTAATTTGTGTCTAAAGAGTAATATTGCTGAAGTGGTGGCAAAAAAATCTATTTGAAACTGAAAGTGGTGAATTGATTCAGTTTCCTTCGAAACACGCACACAAACGCATTGGACACGCTTATGAACACACACACACACACACACACACACACACACACACACACGCACTATTCATTCTGAGCTTCGGTATCCTCCCTGCTGCTGGGACAGGGCCACTTTTGTCCCACAAAGCATTTCCCGTGTTGTTCCCTGTGCCTGTGGTTTGGTCATAGTGCAGTGCTGTTGTCTGAAACTTTACACTTAGTATCTGACCGTACCCTTCAATTCAGGAGAAAACAGCTGTCTCTGTGTGCCGGCCCCTCTGCAGCAGTAACCTCACTCGTCTCTGCACTGCAGGGGAACGCTGCTTATGTGCGTCTCTGTGTGTATTTCTGTGTGTTCAGCAAAGCCTCAGTGTAATGAGGGCCCTCGCGTTCTGCCCGAGCGACACACAGCACAGTTTCCAGCCTCATCATGCTCTGCTTCTGGGAAAATGCACAGGAAATAAGTCCAGGTCACTTCCTGTCCCATCAGAGTGCCTGGCTGCGATAGGGCTGTGCAGCTGGGAGCTCTGATGCACGTGCTTGTGAAAACAGTCTTTAACCCTCGACGCCCCCATTTCAAGTCCCAACAGTGATATTTCAGTGTGAACGATAAGCTCTTTTATTGTTCTTTTGGCTGTCGGTTGTAAATCAGATTAATATAATCGTACCCTGTTCTATCATCATCATCATCATCATCATCATCATCATAAGTTATCGTGATAATTATCCTCATCATTTAGATGATAAAATTTGGTCGTCACATCAGTAACTGCTGCACAAACAGGCTCATTCTGCCAAAGTGCTTGTCCCATTGTGGCAACATATTCAGTGTGAGAGAGAGCCAGCTTACTTTACAGCTTATTAAAAAATATTAGTTGGTCAGCATCCTTCACATTTCAACTCTCAGGGGCGGAAGGGTGGTTTTAAAATTTTTTTTATTTTATTATAATTTGACTTTGAGATTCAAATAGCACAACAAATCCAAACTACAAGCACATGTATTTACGTAAAGATTCAAATCTGCTTGACCCATCACTGGCGCAGTTATTGTAAGCTGAACGGATCATCTCCTGCAAGGACAGGGATTTTGGGCATTTTTCTCTCTCTCTTTCTTTTTGGATTTTTTCAAAATAATTTTTTTTTTTTTTAAATCTGAGGCAGGAGGGTTTTTCTAGAGTGGGCGGGGATGCTAACCTATTCATTTAATATGGCCTCATTTAGCACATGCTTTCTTTCAAAGCAACAGATCATATCATATTGGCATTGTCAGCCCCCCCCGTAAAATACCTGCACAAAACATTCCCATAATCCCCCTCACTCTGCTGCCTCTGACGAGCCTTTGGGCTGTTGTCCCCCAGCTGTTTTCTCTGGATAAGCTGTTTGCATTACGCAGCGAGTTCTGTGCAATTTCTTTTCGTTTTCCTGAACTGCCACAATCTGAATCCAGCCCACATAACTGGCATGCCGACTGGACGTGGCAGTGAGCTAGACGATGGTATTTTGTGGGTTTTTAGCGGTATTCCTGGGAACATATTGAATTTCTACGAGCTAAGAGCCCATATCCCACCCACATGATGGTCAATATTAATGCATTATGAATTATTTCTCATGATGACAAGGATAATGAGGTTTATTTCAGGTTTATGCTTCAGGGGAAACGATCATTTTTACCTCTGTGCTACCCGTATCTTCATTTACCTGCGACTTTATTCATGCGAATGTGAAACTGCTCGTAGCTGTGGTGCTAACTGGAACAAACTGGGTGTTGAATGTTCTTTTCTTTTATTTCAACCTAACACCCACACTGCATTTTTTGCTGACAAATGAACTTTTTGTTGTGTTATATTGCAGAATGATTTTAAATGGCTGTGATGGCAGAGATTGAAGTAAGAAGTGTATTAAGACCATTTATCAATACTTGTAAATGAGGCGTAGCGCATTGTGGCTCAGTCTGATGCATCTTTTCCTTTTTGCCGCGTCACAGTCGTTAGCACGAAGCTGTCTCAGTCAGTGTGGCCTGCACACTCACCCTAAAGCTCGGCTCAGATACGGTTTCTCTCCACTGGGTGGTATCGCAGCTGGGCCGGCGCAGGACCGCACCACGTAAGCGGTTTTTGGTCTCAGTTCAGCTTCAGCGTATGTGTCTGATTGGCCCAGACAGTTTGTGTGCGCGATGAAGGTCGTTTTAGATATTTACAGAACCGTCTGACAAACTTTTGGCCGATCTGGTGGCAGTCATGGGTTTGTGGTTAAAAGCAAAAAAAAAAAACAAAAAAAAACAACACTACACTTTGTGTAACTCCATAGCAGCTTTGGTAGCATTAAAAACTGAAGAAAGCAGCTGGTGATGGCAGGCTGCAATGGTTAATTTGACCAGAGGGGTCGCTGTTGTGCAACAACACTTTGTGGAGAGATACCTGTGATGCGAATGCCTCCCTGGCTGAGCCGTGAGGCGACCAGAACTGGACTCCCGGACCTGGGACCCATCTCTGTTCTGGCGGCTCCCTGTAATCTGTTTCTCATAAGCAGCATGTAAGTCCCATTTTAATGACCGGCACAATTGTGTTCTCCTAACACGTAACAGACACCAGACGCCCTGGCCGTTAAATTCGGGAGCGGGCTTCGCATGCCAGATGTGACGCACCGTTAGAGTCGAGTCTCGCGTTATTCCTTTCGCGTGTCTCCCTCTCGCTCGATCGCGTCGCGGGGACGTGACCGCGTTTGTCGGTCGTGATTCAGGGAGGAGGTGGTTAGCGGGGAAGTGACTCTTGTTGTCTGTTTTTCATTTGCGGCTTTACGGAGCGATGGAAGAAACATGCCCGCGAGCAGCTGTGCAGCTGTGAAACGTGTGGGCGTGGCGCTCGGTCAGAGTCGCCCTGTTTTCAATCTACTGCTCTTAACCAGCTGCTCTCATTGGTGGAGCGGAGCAATGATATCGTAGACGTGCGTGTCTCTGGAGAAAAGATGTGAACTTCATAAATGAATCCCCCAGTTCCAGATTTTTCAAGGCTTTACTCTTGATTGTGGTGGTGCGGGTCATAGCTTGTGGTTCTGCACACATACAAAGAATATTGCTCTGGGCCCCCCTTTTTTAATAAAGCCTGTAGACCCTCTCCCTCCGCGGGTCACCCCAAAGCGGTGGGCCGTCTGAATCATCTCCACCTTTCACCTCACCAGGGGCAGCGCTGCACAGCTTAATTTGGAATGTGATCCGTACTGTAATTGATCAGTCATCGGTAACCAACAAAGCTGGGATTGGTGCACTCAGTACGTGATTGGTGTTTACGTTAAGGAGGCCTGTAGCCTGCCTGTGTGTGGGCCCCCGCCCCACTTTGCTGGAGTATTGGGTTCTGTTTTAAGCGCCTCTATGTGGCTCTCGACACGCTCTCGGCGTGAGATGTTTTCCGAGGCCTAATTTGCGCTGCGTGAGCCGAGAGGGGCTCTGTTGTGAAAGGAGACACGATCCCGTTATTGGTGCTAATTCTGAAAACGGGGGTCAGATCTCGTTTCAGGACTGTTCACGCAAGCAGCCGAACCCCTGCTCACCCCCTGACAACCCTCGGACCCCCCGACCCCCCATTTCCTCTTCAGTGCGTTACGGAGACGGTAGGAGGGTGGACCTGTAAATGGCTGCTCCTTTGCTGAACAGACGGAGAGTGGTGGGGACAGGAGTCAGGGCTTCATGGCTTTGATTCTGCACTCCAGTTCGTCCCTCTTTAAGTCCAAGCAAAGCCAAAGAGTGTCTTATCCTGAAAGGGTCTGTGGGGTTCAGGCTTTTATTTCATCCAATCAGATTAACTCCTGATTCTACTAATCGACCCCTGTGAGTCCTCGCTAAAGACCTTCATTTGTAGAATTAGCCGTGTAACTTCTTATTTGCACCGAAAGCTCACACCTACTTTGACCCTTTATCATTAAGACTTCAGGCCTTTTCACACCAAAGACGAACGGAAAATCAAAGTGAAAACATGTCTATTAAAAAATCAGATCCCATTTACCTTTTTGAGCCTATCCATACCGAATCTGAAGCTTTCCTATATTGCTGTCAAGTAGTTTTCTACATTTTTTGATATGGTTTTTGTGTCATGCTTGGTGTGAAAAGACCTTTAGTACCCCATTATAGTGACTGTTGAAATATGATACTTTGAGGAAGAGAATATTTCGAAGATATGCGGCTTTGAAATGCCAACTCATGCAGTACTTGTCTGTCCATATTGTTCAGAGAAAAACTACTGCTAGGGGAGGGAAATTATGGATCTTCTGAATATCTTTGACGTTATTTTACCCTGAAAGCGCTGATCACTGCTGTAGTCACACAAGGCACAAAATATATGAAGCAAAATTTCAGATCTCAGCCTTCAAAAGGTCAACAATTAAAATATGCCTTCACTCTGGGAATAATGCTCTCTTAAGATGCCCTGAAGATGAATTCCAGCCTGAATTATGTGGCCCTAAATTACCTCAAATGGAGCATTAGTGCCCTTTTATATCGGTTCTGCCTGTCGCGGCCCGGTGACACCGTGAAGATAACTGCTTGATATGAGCCAGGCCCTTCCCATCATGCTCTGCTCTCTTCTGAGCTGGTAACCTTGGCTGTGTTCGAATAGTCCAAAAATGGTCTTATGGTCTAATTGTTAACCACTTTTCTTAACCTCAATGGAAATCGTCTCGAGGAAAGGTGTAAATGGGTAACGGCTAAGGAAGACAACCGCGCTAATAAGAGAATCTGAATGCACTTAAACATGATCTTGGGTCTCTCACCCGTCATGTTTGTTTGTTTTTGTGACTGGCCGGTTGGGTGATTGTCGCTCTAAATAATGCTGAAACAAGAACTTTCTTTAAAATCTTCAGTCCACGAAACCGTTTTTCTCCCTGTCAGTCAAAAGTGTTGTGATCAACCATTGAGCAAGATACTGTGAATTATCGGTCTGTCCTGAGTGGTTTAGATGCATCCGCGGTTTTTTATGACTGTGATGGAGATTTCCCTGCTGTTAATTAGACTGGTATTGGCGCCATCAAGCTAAAATATGACACTAGCCGATCTACTTGATGATGCTGTCAAAAATGATTTACTTCCAACTAAATTTTATGTTGGATCCAAAACAAATTTGGTGTCATTTTTGATTAATGCTTCATGTCTACTGAGTTATTCAGATGTTACTTCCAGTTTTCCGTTCTTAGAATTATAATCACATAATTCCCCATCCCAAGTCCAGTGATGTTTTTGCGGAGTTGTAAAGCTGTAGTTTGCATTTAATGAATTTGCCTGAAGTGGCTTATTGTTCTTCTTAATGTAACAGATGAGGAGCAGAATTAAACCCAAAATTGTTGTCCTCACTGAAGTATTTTAGAATTTGTTTACCGCCATCTTGTGCGAATAAGCTATTAAATGCAGTGTTCCAGCCGATTGGCTGCTTTGACAGGAAGTGCAACGCTGGATCAAAGCCCATTGGCTGCCTAGACAGGAAGAGCAGTGTTGACTTGGAGCCCACTGGCTGTCGGGGTTTGAAGTACAGTGCTGCGTCACACTCATGATGATACTGATTATGCAGTTCTTTGTCTCAGCCCATTGGCTGCTGAGACAGGAAATGCAGTGCTTTGTCTTATCCCATTGGCTGCAGGGACAGGAAGTAAAGTACTTTGTCACAGCCCATTGGCTGTTGAGACGGGAAGTTCAGTGCTTTGTCACAGCCCATTGGCTCATGCCCTGTGTTCCTGCAGGTCTGGGTTGGCTGGAGGAAGTCAGGACGAGGGAGGGGATGAGGTGGGGTCGTGATCATGGCAGGAAGTCACATTCCTGCCCAGTACAAAGGAAATGAAGCGAGGGAGTGCAGCAGAGATTTCCATAATAGCCTGAGAAATCCCCCGTACTGACACGGAGAGCCGCCTCACCCACCCCTGAATGACTGAAACATGCTTATATCTCTCCCCACGGGAGCCTGTTCAACTCTTTTCCCCCTGAATGCCTCCTATTGTGTGTGTGATCCAGAGGCCATGTTTGTTCATTGTCTTTAATCTCGTGTACATTTGGCCGATACCCCCCTTCATCTGTGAGTTATTACGGGGCGTCCCGCGATGGTACCCCAGCAGAATCTCTGCTCCAGCGCAGAAGCCGTGTGTAAATGTGGTTTCTGGGTGTGTGGGGGCAGGGGGAGTTCTGGGAAGTGTTCAGCCGGGCAGATTATTGGTTTAAAGTTACCGCGTCGGGCTCGGTATAATCGCCGCGAAGCGAAGCCCTCATACGGCACAGCAAAAGGCCGCCAGACTCCAGTTTATTTTCTTTTTAACGGTGGAAAGACGGAACGCTATTTTTAACACTTACGAGCGTTGGGTGATCGGAAACGCTCTGTCGAACCCCTCCTCACACACACACACACACACACACACACACACACACACACACACACACAGCGGGTCACGGGACGGTTTTGGGTACGGGCCGCTCCAGGCCTCTCTGCTGCGGTTTTTGGGGTCTCTGAACCCTGTCCCGTCTGCAGATGTGCGTCTCTCTCTCCCGGATCCACGCCACGTCTCCCACGGAATAAACGTGCTGCGGGAATGTTGCCCCCCTTCCCACCCTCTCCATGGGAAACTGACACCCCCCCCCCCCCCACCAGAAGGGCAAATAAGGGGGGATTGTGCCCTGCACATGGTGTGCTGGACGATCGGGGCCCAGATGTTCTCGAAAACGTTTCGTAAATTGTGCGGAACATGGCTGCTTTGCTCCTTGCGCTTCAAATCATATAAAAGTGTACAATTTGCCTACTTATTCCCAATGTTTATTCTGTCAGTATGTCCGTTAGACGCCATATTTCTGGGTAAAACAGTTTTTACCACACTGTGCACCGCTGTTGTTCATTCACGTGTGAAAACGATTGAAAGTAAGATGTTGAGGGCTGAATATGTTTTTGTTGAGTAACAGTAAATTCTGAGGTCTGCTGGCTGCTGGATTTGAGAGGTGAACAGTGGTAAAGTGACTGATGAGTTGCTTGCAGTGAGTGTCAGTGGTGCAGTACCGTGTGCAGCATACAGATGGCAGCAGTGAGCCGAGGCTGGCCCTCACTCTGAGACGAGCTGAGCTGCTGTGGGGTCCTGTTAGCAGCCAGCGGCTCGTCTCCCACTGCAGCCTCGCAGCTTTTTAAACAGGCAGCGGAGGGTGGGAGCTGAGGGTCCTGGTGAAGCACTGTGTGGCTCTTACTGGGCAGGGAGGAGAGGACAGCCTCAGGTAGGGTTTCCTAAGGAGAGAAGTGCAGTTATCCTCTCTCTCTCTCTCTCTCTCTCTCTCTGATGCTCTGCAGGGGGCAGGGAGGGCTGAGGCAGTAGATGTGGAGCGTGCTGCAGAATATCTCTCTTTTTCCCTCTCTCTCAATTTCTCTCCTGTATCCATCTCTCTCTCGCCTGCATCTCTCCCTCTCTCTTATTTCTGTATCTCTCTCTCCTTCTCTCTCTCTGGGAATGTTTGTCGTGATTTTTTTTGTCCTGCCGTCAGCATATTTTCTCCTTTAATCCTCCTCTTCCCCTCCTCGTTTAGTGTCTCATCTTTATCTCTCTATCTGTGCGTCTCTCACTGAGGGCTGTGGTGGCTCTGGTGGTGGCTGGTGGCACTGAGGGATTGTGGGTAATCTGCTTGGAGCAGCTGTATTCGAAACACCCGTGCTGTGCGGTGCCCGCAAGCGAAAATACAGACAGACTGTCAGAGTCAGTAAACAGTTATTGCTCGGAGTATTTAGTGGTTAATGGAACTGGGCTGTAACTGTGGGTCCACTGCAGCCATTCTGGCTCCCAGTTATGCAAAACCTTCTGAGAAAATGCACTGATTTTGCAGTGGGATGAAGCAAGTGTTGAGTTGTGGAGAGCTTTGAGACTTCGGCATGGATGATTCTGGGCTGTTTCGCTGACTGAAGCAAAGACTGCATAGATAATTCCATCTTAAAATGGCTTGTGCCGCTGTCAGAGTACATTTGTACTCCGTGAGTGTCACCTCGGTGGGTGCTGCATGGTTGTAGGAGAAGATTGCGAACCTGTATTCAGAAAATGAAATGTATTTGAATAGTTAGGAGTGCGGCGATGTTTTATTTTAAGTGCACACTGTAGTGTGTTTGATGGCCTGTACTTGAATTTGTTTGTAAATCATCACAGACCAGTGAGTTTGTGTGCCTGTGCGTGTGTGTAGACATCAGGCACATGTTTTGTATTGTTTGAAAGTGTTTGGCATTTCTTTGATCTCACCGAGCAGAAGCCGGCTTGTTTGGTCGCCGGCTCTCTTCACGGCCTATAAAATGGCTCAGGGCTCACAAGATGGCCGCTCCTTTCCTTTAATCCACGGCTGTGGGCCAATTCAGGAATGAATCGTCTTCACCCACTCACCCTGGTCACTTTCAATCAGCAGGATGTGATGTAGAACCTAAAATGCACAAGTCAACACTCAAACTGAAGAGAGAAACAGAGAAACAAACCTGGGTGTTTGTGAATTGGACGATACTTCTACTCGCAAGTTTGGAAAGCCACAGGAATGCCTTTTACTGTTGCATGTGATCTGTGTGTCAAGCAATTCATTTTGATTGCATAATTCCAGGAAAAAGGCTTGTGAGGCACTGAGTCTTAACATCTTACATATGAAATGCGAGCTCACGCGCCTTCATTATTGTGTACACTCTGCTTATCACGCTTTTTAGCTGCCTATTAACTGAAATGCTATGACCTTCCTATTTATCAGATATCAGCCAGCTTAAAACAGCTGGGAGCGCAATGTTACATCTCCGATAAAATATTCATTCGTTGGAGCTAAAGTGGATTTATATTGAGCTGCTTAGTCCATAGAATTTTCAAGAATATTTAATATTCAATTTTGCGGTTATTATTTGAAATGAGCACGTGCACATCTACGTTGTCATTTTCCTGTTTGTGTTTTCTACCTTCCATGGAAGTGACTGGAAAGTAGGCAGGTAAAGCTTTTGAACAGGAAGTTTGGGGCTGTCATACTGCATTGCGGGCAGCTTCATTGCTTCAGCTCTCCAGTGGGGAAGACTTGTTCCCTTGAGCTGAGTGGAACGTTGATGGCCAGATAGAAGAGGGGGAAGAGGGGAAGAATATTACCTTTCAAGGAATGGACTGACCTATGATGGCCAGCAGAATAATGCTTATAAATATGTTACAACGTTATGGATTTTAGATAATTTCCAGTTGCCCTTTGTCCAGTGCATTAGTTTTTGTTAAACCACAGAAAAAATACATTCAAATGTTATTTTCTTTACTTTATACATTTTGATACTTTGAAGTATTAGACATACATGAAACAAAAATGAGAAAGTTTAATGAAGTACTCAGGAGACTGTGTCACTGTACTTAGCACCTGGTGTCGGAAGTATAATCCCTGTGGTAATTTGTAATGGGGTTCAAGCACTTTCTGGTATTGCTCACATTAGAATTAATTTCATGATCCTGTTCACTCCGAGATAAACTGATGGGGCACATGGATGTTAGAGGATGTATTGTGGATGTATTGACTGTCGCCTGTAATAATCCGCGTTGTCCCTCTCAATGCTTTTCGTCCCTTGATGTGCCGCTATGCTCTCTGCTTACGTCATTTCACAAATTACAGCTGCGCTGTTTGCCCAAGCTGTTTGTTTTCAGAGTGTTTTCCGATTGTTCGCTAATTGAAGCCACAAACCGTCTGTTGACTGGAGCTCTGGCGTTGCTGTGTTTGATTGGCTACTTGCAAACAAACCATTCATTATCCCGAGCGTGTACAGTTTTATAGGTTGCGTGGAGGAAACGTTTGTGTAATCCTTAAATCAGAAATAAACAGTATATTTCAGCAGGGAGGTCTCCGAAGCAGTTAAAATCTTTTCGAAAAAAGTAAATATTTTATCGGCGCATCTGATCATTGTGAGCAGCAGTTAAATAAATAGTTTCTACCAACTAAGTTTTTGATAAGTGTCCCACTCATGCTGCTGTTGATTAGTGTGGAATGTCTTTTTGCTTTTAGCGACTCATTTACCATTTCGTACAGGGTTATTGGTTCTGTGGTCATGGACGGATACTGACGCAGTGAAACATCTGCTCTTCACTGTGTAGAGATTAATTTGGATCATCTTTGTGCTCCAGTGGTTGTGTGGAGTTTTGCAGAGGTCAGTTTATGCTCATCTCTTCCCACAGTGTCAATAAAGAATTAGATTTGTGTCTCAATGACAGGAGCATTCTAACTGCTACAGAACCATGATCTTGGATCTGCATCGCAAATTTAAGCCTCTGTACATGTACAGTATCTTTTATATGCAATTAAATTTTTCCCAAATTACATTTCACTGATATTGCTACCCCAAATCAGTTAAAGTTAAAATTAAAACTGAAAGCAGTGATTTGTAAATTATTTTTGACCTGTATTACATTGAAAACAATGCAACAGCATATTATTTGATCTTTCACCACTCAAATTGTATTGATTTTTTTCAATAAATATTTAGTTTTAGTGAGTACATGTCCACAGTCTCACTGGTTAGAAGTCGATTGATTTTTTTTTTACGTCAGTTATTAAAAAAAGTCATTTTTAATGTAGTAATATTGTAATATATTATATACAACTCTCCAGTTCATGCACAGATATTTGCGGTAACAGTAAGGATAGTTCTTTCCTTTTTTTTGACTGGAGCACACAGTGTCCATTTTTTCCGAAAAAAAAAAAGACCCGAAATATTTGATTTGTTCGACCACGATACACATTCCCGCTGTGTGATAGCCCATTGGAGATGCCTTTGAGATCAGAGAAGTTAACAGCACTTTTGGGTACGATAAACATAGGGTTTCCTTTTTATACATTCAAGTTTTATCTGACATTTATGGATATATCTGTACATATTGTAGTACTTGGCAGGTGTTTTCCGAAAGTAAACTTGAGCCCATGTGGTTATATCCCTTATAGATAAATAGAGGATCTCCAATGAGCGAGTGAGTTTATGCAATGGGAGTAGTAATTTTCATTTAGAAGACTGTGAATAAATGAAAATTACTCCTCTTGTTGCATAAATTTGATATTTCGCGCTCATGAATTCGAGATCCTATTTATTCCATAAATGTCAGCGTTTTATTATTTGGAAAATGGAAAAATGGCGTCCATATTCGCTTCCGTCTGTTCAAGTCAATGGGAAGAATAATTCGTTAGCTAGTATGCTACTGCTTTTGGCCAATAAAGTAATAAGTTACACATACAACTGTTTTTGTGAATGCTTTTATTTATTAATTCAATGACAAAAAAGCATTAGCATGCTAGTTAGCAAATTATTCATCCCATTGACTTGAATAAACTGTCAACTTGAAGCTAACACCAGCGATGGTGAACAGCTACCAGCAGAATTGCTAAAGTTACCTTTGCAAACAAATTAGTTGATATTTGTCAATGAATTGAATCTGACCAATTGCAACTGCTTTCTGTTTTTATGCAAATTTTCATACCATTCCAACTTTTTTGAGTTGGGGATGTTATTTTATTTTATTTTTTTTTAATTTATCAATCCAATGATGAGAACCAAAAAATGAAAAAGTTCAGATCAGAGCACCTGAGGCCATTTAGCACAAATCTTTTCACTGAATTTGGAGTCTGAATTTGTTTGGGAAGTAGGAATTTACAAAGTGCCATGTAGATTTAAGGTGTTATGTTCATGTCAATGAGGTGTTATTTATCCCTGACATTTATTTGGCTTGCAGGTGTTTTATTTAGTTTAGTTTGATAACCATAATCTGCTGTTGATGCTGATTTTACCATCTTTTCTATAGTTATGTCTCTCCCACAGAAACTAGAAAAGCGGTTTGTCTTTCATTTGGAACAAGGGCTCGCCGATTGAAAATGTATTCGGGGCATTTCTGTGAAATGACGTACCTTTTCTTTTAGACCTACCGTAGCTTCTATATGTGGACATTGTGTTTCAATTTAATATTGCAATATTGTTAGGAATGCATTAATTTACTATTCATTTAGATAAATTCAACGATGTGAATTTAAAATTGAAACCTTCATAAACAAAGTGGCGGAGGTCTTTCACCAGGTGATGTGTTTCTCTCTTGTATGTGGTTTGGCTGTTAATACTCAGATGCTCACGTCAGTGCCTGTGGGGTACAGCAGAGACTCTGAGGACCGGAGGGCGACAGAGAGAAGTTAAACTTTTGAGCGCTGAGTACGTTTTCAAGGAATTAAAAATGTAGTAATCCTGAGCTGTTGAAAACCTATCAGGTGGCAACTTGTTTAAAAGAGCTCCCATGCGGGAGCTCTTTTAAACAAGTTGCCACATGATAGGTTTTCAACAGCGTCTGATGTGATATCTTACATCATTGGGCAACTATAGTTGCCCACAGCGCTGAAAGGGTTAAGGAAACACACCTGCAGTGAGAGACTCAGAATTGATATTAGAGCCTGAGAGAGAGGGGCTCTCCTGTATTTTACACTGTGTCTTTAGTGTTTAATTCATTCGCTCTCATTCTCTCTGCTCATCCAGAGAACACTGGACCTCATTTTCAATTGAACAGTCTGGTTACTGTCCTGTTGTTCATTTATTTATTTTTTCTGGATTTGGAGGATTATAGTTTATTAAAAATGATTGTCGTGTGTTTGTTTTAACTTTTAATCGCAATGTAATCACAAACTTGGGTATACAAGTGAATTGAATGGGGGCCGTGTGCATTTTTTTTCTTACAAATGCAGCTTGTGAGCCTGGATAAATGCTGAAGTTGGCATAACTGTTTTTGTCGTGGGAAAAACTGCTTTAGGCTGCATTCATTTATAGGTCAAAGTCAATGATAGAAGCTGTGTTAATGCAGGTCTGTGAGCGTGTGAGCGTGCGAGTGTGCTTGCGAGTGTATGCACCGGAGTCTGCTTTTCTGACTGCATTTTACTCTTGCTGTAAATGTGTTCATCCCAGATATTTACTCTCGAATAGAAACTATAAAAACCTGCAAAATGAACAGATTGCAGTTTTAAATTTAAGTTGTCATGAAGTAAATGTTGGCATACAACTGTACGCAATGTCTCTTGTGAAGTTATGGACGGATTAAATTGGGTTCCTGGGAATGTGGAGAAAAATTTAACACTGCTACTCTGGCATGAGAAGTATTATGTGAGTTTCCCACAGAATTTTGCTAGTTAGTATTTACGTGCTTCAGATTGACAGCTGGGAATCTGTGTTCTGCATCCTGTTCTCCTTTACTTTCTGTATGAAGAGTGTCCTCAGTCCTCTGACATCTCTGTGGAGTTTCTCTTCCTTTTTCACTGGTTTGTTTGGTCTGTATTTCTGGGAGTAAATGCAGGTTCGCTCATGATTTTCCCTGTGATGTTTTAGAAGCAGAGATGCAGTGTGCTAGTGAGACGCTAGTGTCACTGTACAGCCCGCCGTGATCCCCCATCACCGTCCTCTCATACACACCATGTGCTTCTGTGTGAGACGGGCTCCCAGTGCATTCTGCTTTTAGAACAAACATCTTCCCCTTATTTTAAGTGCATTTAACTGCTCTGATTAAAGCTTTTTCATGCAGCAGCTTCATTCATTATCCTTTAAATGGCATGACTTCAGCTATTATATTCATGTTTTTCATTTGAAGTGTTTTTCTGATTTAATTTTTTCAGAGTCAATCGTAAAATTTTTCCATTCGTACTGCACATCATAGCACAAGAAATAAAAACATCTAAAAACAAACAGGAGAAAAAGAGTGAAGAAAGAAAATGATCCGTCTTATTTCTATGTACTTACTGCTTAATACCACAGTGCAGTTTATGGCAGTTGTAACTGGTTTGTTGATGCAAGTCAGCTATTTTCCCTCCTGCTTTCCTTTATAATTTTTGCTTCATCTTCACAATTATAAAAACATTGTACAAGAATGACAATTTATTTAATTGTTAGAACTAGGTGTTGAAGCTGCATGCGTGAGAGACAGAGCGGGACATCACTCTGATATCTGCTCCTCGAGCAGAAAACTAGAGCAGTGCTCCCGTTGTTGTGGGACCAAACCGCTTCATACTGGTCTGTGCCGTCCTGTTTCTCAGGGTGTGATACACACACATACGATGGGGAGTCAGGCTTCTTCCCTGTTCGAGAACAATCACATATCAAATACTGAGGTACAGACTCGCCGAACAATCAACCATCGTTCAGCTCACTCTCCGCAGGTATTGATCATTAAGTTACCCTCCAGTACAGGAAACACGGGTGTTCTCAATGACTGCACTAAATACACTGCTGTCTCAATAAATTATTCTGCATTCAACTCAAGGCTGCTTAAAAGTGGTAAATATCATTGCAATAATAATAATAATAATGATTATAATAATAAAATAATAATTATTATTATAATATTCATTACTTATGATTAGAGACCCTCTTGTGATGGAATCATTACCCCCTACTTTAAACAGCTTTCTCGGACCTCATTACCTTTGACCTCGGCCTTCATTTTGATCTAAACTACACACCTGTAATCTGCATCTCACACAGTTGTGACTTTATTCCTGTTGACAAAATCTGTCCGCAGACAGACACAGACGTGAAGACCTGGCAAAACTAACCAGAACTGCTTCTGTCATAGGTCCTGCTGCAATCGATGTCTCCAGGACCACAGTTTTCCGTGATCACGCACACACACACACACACACACTTACACACATACACATGCTTTGTGTTTTTGTGTTTTCCGGGGACGTCCCAGGGATTTACATTTATTCCCTCACCCCGTAACCTGACCTTAACCTTAACCTCTAATGCTTAAAAAGCTTTGTTACCTTGGGGGGGGGCTGGAAAATGGATATTCTGTCGCTGTGCGGACATTTGGACCCCACAACAGTTGGAATAGGTGCCCACCACACGCACGCACACACACACACACACATGCACATCCACACGCGCACACACAAATGTGCACACAAACACTTACACACATTCACGCTCACACAAGCTCACAAGATTAAAAACAATAGCAGCCCACCCTGTTGTGGCTGGTAAAAATTACATAATTAATAATGCCACGTATGTTTCTGTAGCCCATGTAAGCTTTGTGGGAGATGGTTCATGACTGGAAATGTTGTTTGGTTCGTCAGATGGATAGTGGGAACACTGGAAGACATGGCTGAGGTGGAGGGTGCCGCCTTGAAAATGAGCTCTTGTCCTTATTAGTGTGTGATATGTCTGTAGGGAATCAGACATTTTTGCTCCTGCTTTCAAAATAATGTTGTGCCGTTGTATCTATGGCCCAAATCCAAATAAAACACAATTCTTTTCTCTTTTAAGCTGTCTTTCCAAGTAACACAAAATTACTGCTGGACTTGCAATGTACAAAAATGCAGAAAACACTTCCCTGCTCCTCAGTTGTAAAATAAAAAAAGGAAAAAAAAAGTCCTCAACAACACATGACACTTGCGTAAACGGACGATGCTGTGCCATGCTTTTGTCGACTGTAAAACATTTTGGCCATGACAACAGATTGGGAATCCACGAGTTTTAATTTCTCAAATTAAAATAATCGAAAAGATAGCGGGGGCGCATCCATTTTTCCACAATTAAAACATGGAATTTCTCTGGGTTTTTTTCCAGTGTTGAGGTTTTCCCGAACACAAGTTCTTTAGCTGCAGAGCAGTGAACTTTAGTCAGCGCTTCAGTAGTTAGACGTTTGACGTAGGGCCAGTCACTATCATAGTAAAGTCGCGTGATTTCCTTTATGTTCTTGTAACGGTTCGTCTGTTGTGCGCGGTCAGCTGCACGACGGGCAGAAAGTAGAGGACTGGACTCGAGCGCAGAGGTGGAGCTGGTTGTAGTTTTAATAAACTTAGTAGTTTCAAAACAAGAAAAAGGAACAAAGGTTCCTAAGCAGCACACTGTAATACTACACTAGGTACAAACAGGAAAGCAAAATTAGAAGCAGTGTTCCTTTAAACAGGTAAACGTGCGCATGTGGCTTACAAGCAGCATGGATTCTAGGTTGCAAGTACAAATACCTGAGTACTGAAATAAAGCCTATATAGACTACGATGTCACAGGCATAAGGTTATACAGACTTCACAAAGAGACAGAGTAGGCACTGCTACCACTCAGTGCAAACAGAGAGCAGGTGAACGTACTGATTGAATAATGCAAAGTGATTATTGAATAATGATTGAGGACTGACTGCTCCAGGCCTCAGTAGACCTGTGAGCTGGACGGCTGGGGGCGTGTCCTCACAGTTCTCATGCAGTCGTCTTTTTATTCTTGAGAACTTTTCTAATAAACGGTTGCATACTGTATAGCACACAAACCGTTCGCTTGAGGTATGTACAACCGTATTTGCGGAAGGAACAGGGCTCATAATTGAAGGAATATCAAGTGGCTTTTTCCATTTGCACTTATTTTCTCTTGCTTTCATGCAGTTCTTATTTTAAATACAAAACAAAATGTCATGATCAATGAGTTTTTAGGAGTTTCTGTAGCCGACATTTTTGTTTTTTAACATTTGACGGGGGAAACCCAAAAGAACTATCATATAGCAAGCATTCTGATTGGCTTATTTCGCAGAATGCCGTTACGTCACGGAACTCAAAACCTGGCACGAGTGACATTTTAGGAGGGCAGCTCACCACTTAAGACGTCTGCAACGGAGGCTACATGAAGCGCAGGTTAGATTGTTAAATTTGCCGGTAAGGTAGCGCGGATTTCCCAGAGTAGTTTACCTTTCGTAATACGTGGGCCTACTTTTGAGTGCATTATTTTTCAGGATTTAATTATTTAGTTGGCCCTCGATTGCATTTGGAAAGTAGTCTTAAAGGCACACTTTGTGAAAAATTTAGAAAAAATAATTTGCTTGTTTTTCCTCTGACAGTCTAAAGGACCCATAAATTAGAAACCCTACCCATCTTATATGGCTGTTAGTCGTCTTTTCAGTGCGTTTGCAGTAAAAGAAGTGTGAATCTGCTGTGACTTTTTAACCTACGCCATTGCTTAACAAAGAACCTACAGGTCATCTGACAATTTAAGTCTCCGTCTTTGGGGGAAATGGGATTGATTAGTCTTCCTGACATCACCAATCAATCTTGATGAACGCTCACTCCATGTAAACAACAAAATACTTGGAAATCTTGATTTTCATATGAAATACCCCTTTAAATTGCCAGTGGATTATCATTCTCAGTATTGGAAAACGTGTTAATGAGGGAAAGTGACTGAAAAGAGCTTAAAGGGATATTTTCCCCTATTTTCAGTTTTGGCTACGCCCCTGATTGGCAGGTCATGTTGAATAAATAACATTGTTTATTTTCCGCGAGATGAGAACGCTTCGAGTGTTGATAAATGACAACGCATTAGCCGTAGGTCATTTAAAGTGACATGCAAGGATTCATTCGTCCAATCATATGCCTGCGGATTCAGGATTAAGAGTTGTTGACAAGTAATGAGGACTCATCATGTGCTGCTTCTTAAATCGGTGTGTGGCATTATTTCTGCAGCTGGTTCAGTGTGATGCTGTGAAGCCATGATGCAGTTTGAAAGATTCCTGGTTTTGAATCTTTTACATGTAATATTACCCACAAATATAGTAAATTGATTTTGACATTTTTAGGAATTTTGAAGTTTTATAAGCCTTTCCTGAATTGGCGCATTTGCTCCATAAACCAGCTACATTTATATGTTGGATGGAATATCTTCAGTTCAGTGGGATCTGGAAGACTTGCTCTCACTCTTAAACATTTGAATGTAAGTGAGATATACCAATGTACAGCGCTAGCCAAGAGAATTCTGTGCTGCAGGGTCTGGAGAAGGGCTCGCGGAATCTGAAGCGTTTTAATCTTGCCATACAGGTAGCCCAAGTAATAAACCTAAATAGTATGTGTAATAATATGTGTATGGGACAGGAATGCATTATCACCATCATAATTATTATTGTTTTTTGTATTAGGCTAACCGTTTTAACAGTAATTATGATAGTCATAGCAGTAGCACTGCAGTTTGGCTTATAACTCAGTTTACAATGTCATGTACTTAAGGCTCCTGAATTACTGTCAATAAAATGGCAACATTATCATTTGCGCACTTGTAAAATGTGAGGTATGCAGATTTGCTGGAATTCAAGCAAGAGCTGAAAGAAAGGTTAGTTGTGCTGTTCGTGTCGGGGATCCGCCGTGTCCTTTCACACCACTGAAGAAATGTAAAAACCGCTCCCTTGGAACGAGTTTCCACCTCTTAACAATGGCGATTTTTGTGAAGCGGCGAAGGCGTGTCGTGGCGCTCGACACGATGACAGCTGAGGTGTGTTTAAAGAGCTGCTGACGGTGTGAGTTGTATGAAATCTTTGTGTTCCCGTGGGCAGTGTTTTGACTTGCGCGTCTCTGGCTGCCATTGATGATCCGTCAGCCTTCTGAATGAGCTCTCCGTGTGCAGCACGGTCTGTACGTATTTAGAGTGAGACACAATTCTCACTTTTTGGCTGGACTGTAGCTGGGTACATAAAAGTGATGATATTGTGTTAAAGGTAAACCGCCAACTTTAATTTGTGTGCATTCTCATCCACATAGGGTGAACCATGCAGGACGGGCAGCCGGTCTTAAACATTGCTGCTGTCCAAATACTTATGCACTGGTCTGTATGTGAGACCATCATTTCCTCACCCTCTTTCCTCTCCCCAGTCTCTCTCTCGGTTCATAATCTTGTGGGTTGATGAGATAGAAGTATCATTTCTGAAACGGCGCTGCTCACCTGCAGCTTCGATGATCTTGTGTTCATGTGCTGCCGTGAACACTAAAACCAGAGAGGAAGAGCGGGATTGTGGGATTCACTAGTCCTCCCAGCCTGCTTAATGTGAAGGGGAATGTTCTGCACTTTTAGAAAAATTATAAAGTTATATAGGATTCATGTGCTGTGGTCATCAAAGTAATTTTGATATTAGGTGAAGATATCCTGAGTAAGCACACAATGCAGTTTTTAAATGATTTCATTTATTGAAAGAAAAAAAAGCTATCCAACCTACCTGGTACTATGTGATAATGTAACTGCCCCCTTAATTACTGAATCAACCAATTAAACAAATTTAATTGATAATTGGGCTCAGTTTCACTAGACACAGCTAGGCATGATTACTGACAGCCCTGTTGAATTTAAACATCACTTAAATGAACCTGGTCTGGCAATGTGAAGAAGCAAAAAAGCAGCACATGATGCCACGATGTAAAGAAATTCACAGATGTGAAACGAAGTCGTTGACATCAATTAGTGAGGAAAGGGTTAGAAAGCCATTTCTTAAGCTGTGGGACTCCATTGAACTGTAGTGAGAGACATACAAATAGCGAAAACTTGGAAAAGTGGTAAATCTTCCCAGGAGTGGCTGGCCTACTCATCCAGGAGGTCACAAAAGAACCCAGACTAACATCTAAAGAACTGCAGGCCCATCTTATCACAGCTGAGGCCAGTGTTCACAATTCCACAATCAAAGAAGAGACTGAACAAAAATAGCGTCCGTTGGAGAACTGTAAAGCGAGAACTGCTGCTGACCAAAAAGAACACAAAGGCTTGTCTCACATTTGCCAAAAAAAATCTTGATCACCCCCCAAGACTTATGGAACAAACCTCAATATTCCATTACACTGGGATCATAGGGTCAGTGTGGAAGGCAGCGATCACTTCAGTATGCTGTTAATTTCTTACTCTATGACAAACAAACAGTAAAAATGTTTTGCAATAGATCAGCTCTGTCCGAGTTGGTTTTTTTTTTGCAAATAGAGTTTATTTCTGTCAATTTTAGGCCCTTATGTACTTATACATTTATGCAGTAAAAGGTAAAAGTCAGTTTCCTCTGAATCAGGCAAAGTGTGAATGTGCTTCTATGCGATTTATCAATATAGAATAGAATTCTGTGTTATTAAACGTTTCCATACAGAGAAGAGAGTATGGAGCCTTTGGGCAGAAGCAGTGTGGTGCGTGGGGCAGGGCCAGTGTGGTGCGTGGGGCAGGCCAGTGTGGTGCGTGGGGCAGGCCAGTGTGGCTGTGCCTCTGTTGTGTCAGAGATGCTCGTCCTTGATCACGTTTTTAGTGTCTCGTGTGGTTCTTTGTCTCATAGCACACCTGGAACACTTCAGGTCTTTCAGTTTAAATATTTGTGTGCATTTTGATTACATTTTATGATGCGGTGGTAATTTTGAAAACCTGTGAATACATAGATTAAATTATGGACATCCGGCATTGATAAACATGAATTATTAAACTGGGTGAAATGTTTTTGCTGCTGATTTTGGTGTGCGTTTAATAGTGTGTCACTTACACCGGCATTAATTTCTCAGCCATGGTGATTACCCTAATCTCTTGGTGCAAATATGTGGGACAATGTAAGAATGGATGTAAAGATTCAAGCTTGTTTTCTGAGATGGTAAATCTTTTCCTTGAGACATCGTTAAAATCCGCACAGTCTTTACTGTCAGTGATTTGGTCGCTGTGGTCTTTGGGGCTGGGGAGGGATGCAGTGGAATTTGTGGTGCGTTGATGTATTTAGATAAAATCTCTCTGGGTGTCCGGTGAGAATCGGTTATGTTTTTGCCGCGCTGCGCGTGCCGCGGTCCTTTTGTTTGGGTTTGGAGCTGTCAGTGTTAATGATGGGGATGCTCGCTCGGCAGAGCTGAGAGCTGCGTTATAAAGTATGAATCATCTTTTCATCCTACGCAGGGCCGCGCTGAGTAAATTTTACGGGAGAAATAAATCGGCATCAAGCAGAAGCGCTGCTTGACCCCCTTCTTTAAAAGTTTAGCGAGAGTACAGTGGCGGAATCCTTGAGCATTTTATCCGAAAACCACATTCCTCACGCGCGGCGGTCTGCCGTCTCCTTCGCTCGCGCGGCGTGACGGGAATGGAAAGTGACCGAGACATAAAAAAAGCGCGTGTAATAAATGGGCTCAGTCATGTTCCGTCTCGCGGGGCGTCTCGAGGCTGCACCGCGCCGAGCGTGTTTACTGCGCCTCCTCGTCTCGTACATGTGGAGCTGCTTAGCCTTTGTCAGCACAATACTAACGAGCAGCAGAGCCCACAGAATAAAGTCATTTTTTATCTGAATTCTGTTAAAAAAAAAAAAAAAAACCTCAGACAAACCAAAGATATGCACAACTGTATGGCATGGCGTTGGTGATTTTTTTTTTACTTGTATCTACCTCATGCTTTTATATTATTTTGACAAGTGATGAAAGCTGTAAAATTATGAATTAATTATTCATTTTATTACCTGTTGTTTTGATTTTTTTTTTTTTTTTTTGGATGTGTGACAATATGTCTGTTGCTACTTTTTTTATTTATTTATTTATTTATTTAACCTTCATTTAACCAGGCAAGTCCTTAAGAACAAAGATCTGTAGCTGGTGAATGGGTTGTGCTTTGCTAGGATTGGATGGTAGATGTACAGGGGCAGGAAAGGTTACCACTGTTCTTTGCATTCATGTACAGAAGGCTAGTGTTCTTAGCAAGTACTTAAACTCCCAGAAGGGAAAACCCATTACTTGTGTTCAGACTGATAACTTCTTCTCTGCTAATGAAGAATCTTCCAATTTTGAATTTCAAATATCATAATATGTAGTTATAGGTTTATGCTTTATTGGCCTGCTAATGTCCCACTTCCGTTCTGTTGACCGCTTGTGCCCATCTTTACACTCCAGCCCCCCTTATTCGCTGCAGGACAGTCTCCCAGATTCGCTGGTCGGCTTCGCACCTCGGCCAAAACCGCTGAAAATGGTGCCGCAGTCACCCTGGCACTGACGGGGATACAGTGCTTTTTCAGGATGGGGGGTCCAGGAAACCCGAGACTCCGATTTCCCTCATGTCCCACGATGATGCCAATTTAATCTGCTCAATTATGTACCCGTCCATTTCAGATGCCTGAGTAAAACACTCCCTGGAACCTTCCCATGCTAACATTCCCACATTTCTTCTCAAGTATTTATCTTTCTTTTTTTTCTTTTTGGTTTCTTTGGTAACTTTATGAAAGCTCGTACAGGACTTAACTTCTGTCCAAAATGCTGACCCATGTTCTCAGGAGCTCCCTGCGGCAGTCAGTCCCCAGTCCTTCTGTTTCGACACTGCAGGAAAAATGGCCCCCCCTGAGGCGGGGTAATCTAGTGGAAAATTGCTTGACTGGTAACTGAAGAGTCGCTGGTTCAGGTCCCCAGTGGGGTTTGGGATTCTGACTTCCTCTGGAGAGATGAAGTTGGGAAAGGACTCTGCTGTTGGGCCCTTGAGCGAGGCCCTTAACCCCAAAATTGCTCCAAGGGCTTTACCCCTGTTTCTCTCTGTCCCTCTTCACTGCAACTGTTCTGTCTGGTATTTTTCCCAGGGCATCCTTGAAAAATAGAAAAATGATCTCAATCGAGTCTCCCTTTTTAAATAGAGGTTAAAAAAATGGGGGGAAAAATATCCTGCCCTCCTTTTCTCTGATTTTAAACGGTCAGCCAAGTCTTCAAATGACTCGATAACTCTTGCGCCTGGTTACTGTGGCACTGTGGGGCGGTGCGAGGGGTCTCTCCCTGATCTGTGAGGGCAGACATGAGGGGGAGCGATGAAACTCATATCCCTGCGGAGAATCGGCTCAAAACCTTCGAACCCTGCATTCCACAGTCCTTCTGCGTCCCCTCCGAAGATCAGCTGTGCAGGAAACTGCGTAAACCCCTGAGCTGTGGCCTGCTAACACCATCTCCTCACGTCCTGGACGGGGCACTTCCTGTCTTCATCTACACTTCCTGTGCAGCTCCTGCATTATGGCTCTCCACTGGGTTTCATCATTATGGAGAGTGATGGATGCTGGCCGTGATAATACAACCGCTTGTAAATCGTGCTGTACTCTGTCAGATGCTGTTAGACTGTGTCGGCATGGCTGTAGAGCATGATACTGTGTGTATTACAGTGGCAACTCTGGCCTTACGGAAAATTTTGCTCTTTGAGACATTAAATGAGATTGTGTGACCGTTTTGCATCGAGATAAAATTTCAATTTGATTATTAACCCTTTGAACAGAAGGCTTTAATTCTGTTATTCCAGAAGCAAATGTGGGATAGTGAAGATGTAATTCATACATTCCTCCAGGACGACTGAGTATGTGAAGAAATGTTCCACCTAACTGACCATCACTGTACAACAAAAAATATCTACACTCGTATTTACCTCCACTAAGGAAGTTATGTTTATGCCTGCTTTGGTTTGTCTGCTTGTTTGTTTGTGTACAAGATAACTCAAAAAGTAATGAACGGATATCTCTGAAATTTTGTGGGTGGGTTGCTATTGCCTCAGGGATGGACCCTATTGATTTTGACCGCGATTGGTCAAACAACATGGTCACCACAGCAACCATCTCAAAATCCTATGTTGCAGATACCTTAAATTTCTTTAGAGCCATGTTCACTCTGCAAGATTTCGGCTGTCCTGCCTTGGCGGAGGTTTGCGCTCTCGGAGTGCCTCTAGTTTTGAATTTAGCCACTTGACCACCACGTGGACACACACATGCACACTCACCAGGGGTGTCCCCCGTACCCCAGTACCACATCAGTCATGCTCAGATACTCCCTGGCCCATGTCGGGGGTTGTTCATCTCAAATCTCACCAGTGATATCAGGAAGACGGCCGCAGAAGCTGCTAATCTCTGCGCTGAACAGGTTCACACCCTGCTGAACTGAATGCAGATTTAGGGTCCTGTGCAAATTCACTCTCAGTGGGGGCCCCCCTTCTCTCCTCAGACTTTTTCTGCCTGCGGCTATTTGTGGGGCCCCCCTCCATCTTTCAGGGCCCCGAGCTGCCAGTCCCCCCTCCCCACCGGGGCCCTCACTGTGATCCTAATGCTAATAGTGTTCTCTCTTCCTGGCGCTAATGCTCTTTCTCTCTCTCTCACACACACACACACACACACACACGCACGCACACTTATATGCTAGCACTTATTCCTGTGACACTACTTTGTTTACGTTCTCTGCTCACTTGAGTTGTCTGAGCACTTCTGAGGAAACTCGAGTCCGCATCTGCAAGCCTTTCTTCACGAGCCCAGACAAGCAGAGGGGAGCCCTGGGCCGGTTCAGATTCCCCTCGGAAAGGGCGTCCGTCATCATTCTGCGTGAATATTAGTGGATTTGTAGATACGGTGTAATTTTATAGGCTGAAAGGAAAAGCTTTCATGTTACTGACTGAAGTGTTGAACAGGGCACCCCTCACAAACTCCCCTCCCATACGTCAGTTCGTAACGGGACACCCCCTGGGCGCTTGCGGTAGCACTCGCATTAAAATAATCTGAAAATTCAAAATCGGAGGCCGTATTTTTAAGTAGGGATTGTGGTAGCTGGGCACAGTGACGGGTTCATTTTCCGCATCTGGCGTCTTTAAACTGCTTCTTTTTGATTATTTAGACTGATCGAATTTCACATGTTCCTCAGTAAAAGCTTGTAAGTGCGTCATAGCGGGAATTGACAATGAAAGCCTGTTGAGACACGTACGCTAATTTATTGAGTGGATACAAGTGGCTGAAAGAGTACTGCTTCAATACTGACAAATGGAGTGTAAGCACAGCAACGAGACATGCAAATTTATTTTGTTGCTGTGTCGATCCATGCACGCTAACACGCGTAGCTATACGGACAAAAATGCGAATTGCAGTGTGTGTGTCGTGTGATGCCATCCAGGGTGTGTAAATGAACCCTCTTGTTTTAATGGGGGAGTGTTTTCTCACAGTGTTGCTGACAGGGGGGTTGGTGAAAACAGCGCTGTCAATCACTGTTGTGTGTTTGCCCTCCCTGTAGGGAAAAGGCCCTCTGTTTTTTCGGCCCGGATATTTTTCCCGAACAGCTGGGAGAAGGTGGGGGGTGAGGGGCGGGGCCTGCGGTGGGAAGCGAGGGGACGGATGATGCAAACAGGTTGCCGAGGATCGTGGGATACGCCGTGCTGCGGCAGACCTCCATCTCTTTCATCCTCCCCCTTTCCCAGAATGCAGTTGCATTCGGCTCGTTCGCTACGTTCATGTGTATTTTTATCGTCGTGGATACTCACACGCCCCCAAAATCGCTCAGTTTGATTGTAAATGTGAAATTACAAAATAAAGCAACAAATGTTGATCTTTATTATCTGCAGTATCTCCCTTTGAAATGAAAAATACTATTTATGGAGACACGCTTTGATGTCGTCAGTAAGTCTTTTAATTAAACGTGCTAGCTTTGCTATGGTAATTCTTCATCCTTTAGGCCTTGCTCAGGGAATATTCTCCTTTCATTTCCGTGTGCATTTCTCTATTTGGTGGTGAAGGAAAGGGCTACTGTTGGCTGCTCCAGACAGGACCGGACAGGGGGGAACATTTTTGAGGGGAAGTCATTCCATTGATATAAAACCCCCCAGAAAAACAGTTCCTTCCTCACGCCTTTCCTGTCGATATCTCCCCTTCAAAGACGCGGCAAGGTACTCCACGCCCTGAGTACACATAGAACGTAACTACACAAACAGTGCAGAAAACCTCCACATTTACATGCGAGAGATGTGGCCTGCTCTCTGTCCGACTCTACCTTTGGTTCTGTACGCTGCCGTTGTGCGTCGCGCCACTTTCAGGAAGCAGCGCCGAGAAGGCCAGGGGAACAGCTGCTAAGCCGCAATTTAGCACGACAGTCCAGCCCTGTTCGGCTCTCTGTGTGCCCACCTTAATCTGCACACCCAGTTCCTCCGCTCAAAAGGCTTCTGTGTTTAAAATGTTCCTTCATATTTATAAAAATGGGAAAAGGGGGGAGAGGAAGTGCTTTGGAAAGATTTACCCATGTGTGAGTCAGTATGTGGCTCAGCACCTTGGAACTGTCTTGTGTCGCTTGCTGTGACTCGAGCTCTGTTCTCAAGTGCAGTATCTGGGAGGACCGCTTGCCTATCAAAAGCCAAATGCATCTGTCAAAATCTCAATGGGAATTTGAGTGTTGTATCTGATTTTTATGATCATTTCTTTGAGCGAGACAAAGATGTTTGGCTTGTTTCATCATTTGCCAACAGGGTGATAAAATTTCACTTGAGAAAACAGAGTTGAAACAGTGAATCTCAGACTGAATCCTCCTCAGTTTTGCAGTTTCCTCTATTCTGCTTTCAGTGCTAATTCCCCTGGTGTAAGGGAAGCAGCTTCGAGCCCCTCGGTCTCGTTTTGATCATTTATGAATGCGGTTTTCAAAAAAATGTCAACTTTTCCCCATCCTCACAGCAAAAACATCTGTGTTAAGAAGTATTCTCGTAAGAAATCACGTAAAGTCACGTGAAATCTTTTTTTATTTTAATTTTTTTTTTTTTTTAGGTAAGGTATGAGATTCTGAGCCACATCGCAGTTTGTTTTGGCATTTTATTGGCACAGTTATTAGTAATACGCCTCAGTCTTTTTTGTTAGTTGTACACACTGGGACATCAAGAAACATGAAAGAAAAGAAATTAAGATTATGATGTAAAATTTTAATGCTTTTTAATGTAATTATTATTGTATTTTGTTTAGGAAGATGCCCCATATGATTCTGGGTAGCCACTATTTTGATCCAAATTATACAGTAATTACAAAAAAAAATCTTGCCTCAGCCCTATTTTATAATGATCGCTGTCGCTGAAATACATCTTTGAGACTATATGTAAATATGTACATTTTCATTCAGTGGGTCAATGGAAAACAGCAAACCTCTTTGCATCTTTTTGAATTATGGTAATCAGATTCCATTGGCCTACTTCAAGCTTAAAGCTTTTAAAAACTCAGGTTTGGTTGCCCTTGTTACAAACCCCACATCTGCAAAAAAATGTCTTTAAAGAGAAATGAAATTGTAATTAGGCAATGTTACATTTTTGAATAATGAGAAATTAAAGCGATTGCCTCCCAAGCACCATTCAGACTGTTCACTGGGCTTGGAGAGGAGTTGCACTCTTTCATCCATCAGCTTGATATCTGTTGTCATATTTGCAATTTGCCAGGTGCAAACTCAGTTGGGTTTTAATGGGAATGGAATTAATGATGATATAATTGGTTTGTTGCATGTTATTCCCCAAACACTCCTATTTATTAATTTAGTCAAATAGCCCTGCCATTTTGAACCTTGGGCCTGATATATTAGCCTAATCTTTATCAGGGACTGTGCAGAAATACTGAGTTTAAACAGAATGAATAGACATTCGAAAACAGAGAGCTGTACAATATTTGGATTGTTGATTTACAGTTTGAAAGTCAACGTTATGAATGAAGATTTGAAATATTTGGAACGTCCCAACATGTGACAAGTAATTTTTCAGACTTTTCCAGAGACAGCCCAGAACTTAGCTGTTGAGTTTTGTGTGTGTGTGTGTGTGTGTGTTTGCGTGTGGGGTGGGGGGGTGGGGGTCGGGTCCTCAGGTGTCAATCAAGGGGTCTTGGACCTTCCTTATTTTGGACTGGGGGTTGACTAAGAAGTTTGGGTTCTAAAAGTTAAGTGTGAGATTAGAATATTTGAGGCTAATTTACGTATGTTTTGGGTTTATGCAGTGTGGAAATTCAGGCTCTCGCACACCGGGCGCCGATTGTGAAGTGGTGCATGCTGAGATTGAGTGATCTTTTGCCACATTTGGCTCCAAACAACAATCAAAAAAAGGTGGTTCACCACTATTTCTGCAATATTTGTTAACTTTGTATGAATTTTACTCTGAAAATAGATTAACAATGCTGTCAATGTTGAATATAAATTTTTATGTATAAGTATTTTATGTACAGCACTGTAAATGGAGATTTGTTACATACTGCTTTTGCTGCCTTGCTGGTCAGCTATTTGTTTATTTTGTTCATCATTTAGCACCCTCTGGTGGTATGTCTGTAGCAAAACATGATCTGATGCAATACTACTTGTTTGTGATGAAATAGACTAGTGCTTTCTAGAGGTTTCTGGCATCTTCTTGCCTGGAGGGGGCCGGATCACCCAGGACTCCTGTAGATCTCTCCTGCATGTTCCTAGTCTATATAAATGCTTTGATTTTGGTCAGTTGAGGAGAGTTTTTGTTTTGGCATCAGAGTTACATAGTGGCATTAGAGTGTTATTATAAGATTACACTGTGGATTATTTGTAGAAATTTTTGGACCTAATCAGCGAAGAATAAATTTGTTTAAGTTGTCATTGCTAGTTTTCTTTGTTGTGATTTTCAAGTCATAACAAAATAGAAATCTGTACATGACAATATGCATGTACTCATGCCTAAGTTTGAAGCCAAGGTTACGTTTGACTCCAAATACGGACACATTAAGACACATTTAAACGCCCAAGCTAACTGTATTCGCCAGCAAAATGCTCATTAGAGTCATTCTGAAACAAACTCAAATTATAAAGCCAGTGTTCAACTTTACATAAAGATATGTTACATGAGCTCATGCCCAAGTATCATAGAAGTGAAGCAATCGTTATGTTTGACTCCATTGGCTCATCATGAAGTAAAACTTAGAAACCCAAGCTAACCATATTTGTGGGTGAATTTTGCTTGTACGATTAGCTAACTCTTTAAACGTTCTGTAAAATCTAATTTTTTTTACCGCTTATTTTCATGACACTGCAGTATTTTAGCTGGGTTATTGGCATGATATAAAATATTCACAAATGCTTGTGTAACATTTATAAGCTCATATTAATCTTAAAATAATCAAACGGAAAACGCAGGCCTATATCTCCACTCCCAGTTGGTTGGTACGTTATTGTCCTTACACACTGACATTAGGCAATGAGAGATTACAGTGGGAGAGACTGACTTTACTGTCAAACTGCCATGAAAAATAATAACAGCGGCACAGACAGATGCAATTTTAAAGTGTATTTTATATCTGATCACAACTCTTACTCCTGCTCTGAGCACTGCAGTGGATTTATCAAGTTTACTTCGACAAGCAGCCATGTTGAGGCAACCAATTCTGCTGGTTTCGCGAGTGCCGTCCTCCATACAAAAGCTGACATTTTAAATGAGGGGCGTGGCCAATTAGCTTGTGTTCGAAACATGTATTCTCTACATTTAACATTTAGATTTAAAGGCACCCTTTGTGAAAAAAATTTTGAAAAATGAATTTGTTTAAGGACCCCTAAATAAGGAACCCTTCCCATTTTAAATGGCTGGTAATTGTATTTTCAGTACGAGTGCGGTAAAAGAAGTATGAATCTGCTGTGACTTTTTAATCTACGCCAATGCTTAACAAAGAACCTACAGGTCATCTGACAATTTAAGTCTCCATCTTTCATAAGAAGTGCCCCTTTAACATTTTGATTGAACACTGAAACTATATTAATGTATTTTTTAGAGGAAAAGTAAATATGACCCAGTTCAGCAATATTGCGGTTAATCTGGTGAGAAGTGACTTTGAGAAATTCACCCCACTTTTTTAAACATGTTTGGAGCTAAATGTGGTGAAAATCTCGCCGTTAATCTCGGCGTGGGCCACTTTACAGTCGGTGCCTTGTGCTCACAGGCCCTGCGCAGAGACACCCCCCCCCCCGCACATGTGACCTCGCCTGCACAGTCACCCAACAGCCTCTGACGCACTCAGTTACCAGCCGGCTGTAAGTCAGGGCAGGTCATGCACTAACAATGAGTGGAAAAAGGTGCTGTTTTTAAAATGGTGGGGAAATATGGACACGACCCCCCCCACCCCCTCGGGCTGAGTTACTGTTCCTCTCTCTCGCTGGGAGCCCCCTGATAGCTGTGTGTAATTTACACAGTTTCTCACTCTTTGCCGTTTATGATCCGGCTACGGAATTTTTGGCCCCGTCAGGCTGTTACATCACCGGCCGGGACAGTGCAGAATTAGCCAGGCTGGGGGTCTAGTTTTTGGATGAGGGCGGGGGGTTTTGGGTGGGTTTTAGGACGGGACCACCTAGCGCGGCAGGAATCCCGGCTCTGATTGATTGTCACAGTGTTGTAGGGGGAGTTTTGGGGGTGTTTGTCGTCCGCCCCCACTGGGACACCCGCCGTACTCATGCTTTTCCTCAGAGGGAAAGGAAGAGCGCTGGAGAGAAAGAAAGGTGGAGAGAGATCAGCCCTGTCCTTGTTCCTGCCCTCTGTTCGGCCCTGACTGTACTGACTGCAGCTGGGGCCGGGACAGGGGCCCGATCGCTTACACAGAAGACGCAGTAATTCCTCAGTACAGTCTCATGCCTGTTTCCCAGTTCTTAAATCCAATAATTGTGATGAATGCAAAAGATTAAACAGCCATTTGTGCACGCCATTTGAAAATGGCTCCTAATTAAACGGGAACTTTTATTTCAGTCCAAATAAGGTAAAATATTACCTGGCAGCCTGTAGAGATTAATAGGCGTATTATTTGGTGATTAGGCTGATGGGGAGGTCGTGTAGAGGGAGCGGAGCATGATGTATGGAGAGAGGAAACGGTTCTCCTGACGCGGGTAACCCTGTACTGTGGGGTAGCAGAGGCGCGCTCCAGAGCTGGCCTGTGTACAGCATTCCTCACGCCACATACGAGCACACCGGCCCCTCAATCACGCACCACCGCCAGAGCGCCCTCTCTCTCTCTCTCTCTCTCTCTCTCTCTCTGTTCAGCGATTTTCTGCTCCCCAGTACTGGGAACATGTTACTGTGGTTTATACTGACAGATTTTCTTTCTTATCCTGTTTTGTCATTTGTCAGGACTAGATGTTTGCTTGTTTTCAAAGGAGGGTAATTTTCTTTGCTCCCGTCCGGGCTGCACACTTATTTGTATATAAAAATCAAACCTAATCTGTCTAAATCTAGCAGTTCCGGCAAGAAAAAAAGGTGATTTACTGTATTTATCATTTCTAATTACATTATGCACAAAGATTTCAAGCCACTCTAATCCCTCTACTTTGACAGCATGTTAAGCACATGGACAACATTGAAACGTACATAAAAACTACAGAGGAAATGCCTTAATGGAATGATAAAATGAAGGACTGTTTGGTGCTTACACTGCTGTGTATTTGAGATGCATTTCTGTGCACTGTTAGTCACATATACACAGGTCAATACTGCAGCTTTATCTTTAGGAGCTGATGGTGAGTATGGTATATTAGACCGGTGGAATAATTGTGCTCTGGTGTAAGCGCTTGTGCAGCACTGAGACATACCGTGGCATTACAGGCACTGATCGTCTCTTGAAGAGGGCGCTAGTTTCTCCGCAGATGATGATTATGTTTCTAGTCACGTTAATGTAAAGGGCCAATTTGAGCATTGGCGGTGAAAATGAAGATCTGCTTGTGGTGATAAGGTTGGTGGTGATGGTGATGATGGTGTTGATGGTGAAATGTTCTGAGGTAAATGTTGTGCACATGCAAAGTCCCCTTGTCGTCCAGCATGGTGCAGAAAACAAAGGAATGGCAGTTGGAAAGAGACAGATGGTCATATACCCTTATGAATCTGGTTATGGCTGATGGAAGAGTCGTGGAAGATTTTAATACAGAACTGCGCACTGTCAGGACATTTCTTCAGAAATGTCATAGTGTGGAAGAGTGGAAGTCCTGACATGTTGAGGACACAGATGCATCGCCCCCCCAGGGTGGGACGGTGGAGAGAGACGCATAGATTAGTGGTCCAAAATCCCTCCATATTTGTATCTTGCCTGTGTCAGAGAGTCGACAGGAAAAGACTCCATTATGCTCTCCTGGCCAGAGGCGGCTGCACCCAGTACTAAACCCGGGGTGCCAATAATTATGGTTCCGGAATTGGTTTCTACTACAATATTTCTTGCATCTTTACATTCTAAGTTGACCTCTAATGTTAGGTATTATTATTGCTTTAATTTCATATTTTTTACGGTATTTTTGGTGCATTTGTAGTTAGGGGTACCTATTATCCTGGAGCCCACTGTATTTCCATATCCTTTCGCATTTGAGGAATGCATTAATTCCCCTGGAAACTAATACAGTATCATCACTTACGGACTACCACTGATAGACCACACGTCATTTATTACTGTTTTATTTTTAAATTGTTTGAATCTTTGCTGGTTTCACTTGGCAAAAATACCAGACCCTATTAAAATAAAAGACAAAAAATCATATTGTAGCAGAGGGGGTTCGCATTAAAGGTGAAGGTAATGAGGAGACTGTAATGGTAATTGTAATTGTGGGTGTAATTGCAATTGTAATTGTTGGATGGTACTCTGGCTGTAACTGTATCTTTGTATCTGTCCTGACCCGGCCTGGCGGGGTTTGGAGCAGCTCATGGGATCCCTGAATCTCTGTCTGGGTGGGGGTCGCGGGGGGGTCAGGAGGGCGAGGAGCCGCGCCTCTCCGGGGGGGCACTGAAACACAGGGCGAGGGGTGAAGTGCTGGTCAACACGTACATCCGAAATCCCAGAACCTCTGAAGAGCGGGGCGAGAGAGAGGCCACTGCCTGCATCTCAGATCTCTTGGCTCGCGTTCTAATATTCCGGGGCTTTTCCTGGCAGGAGAACAGAACGTAGGTTCTGCTGCTTTGTGCTGCTTGAGAACCACGGAAGCAGAATTCGGATGGGGGCTGGGAGTTAGAGGGAGAGTGGAGGTGAGAGAGAGAGAGAGAGGGAGAGCAGTATTTACGGTTGAATGGGATTACACTATAGGGGGGAACATGCAGTGATCAGGTCTGCCTGTTCTGTATGGAATTGCTAATCTCTCACACCTCAGAGCTCTAGCTCTCGTGTGTAAGGACGGAGGCGCTGCATATGAAGACTGAAGTGATTATCTTACGTAAAACGCGGAAGCGCTCGAGCCACAGGCCTTCAGAGTCGTACTCCAGCCCTCAGTATCTGTGCTTTGGGACTCTGGCGGGGGGCGACTAAATTTATTTGCCGCTGCGTTTCTCATTAGTATAAATGTCTCTCTCTGAGCGAGCGGCGAATCGGCCATTGTTCTGTGAGCCCCACCAGGGTCAAGTCACGTGAGAGGGCGGAGCCTGCTGGCGGTTTAGAGGAAGGCTGGCCAATAACGCGGCAGTTGGTCTAAAGTCGTCAAAATCGCCATGTACAGAGTCCACTCCTCAAAACGCCCCCAAAACAGATGCTCTGTCTTCAACCTGTAACACCCCACAACAGGTGGGAACACTCACCGTCTTCATTTCTCGCTTTTTCCTGGAATACTGCTTCAAAACACTGTAACTTTTTAATAAAACTACATATCGCCTTTGTGTAGTGCTGCATGAAGAACTAAACTGCTTTATAAATGCTGAAAACGCACACTGTGTACTTTTATTGCGACTGATGATGGACATTTTGTTACCCTGACACTGACACCCATGCAGCACGTCCATATTTGGGTTTTGGGGAACTAAACCGCTCCCGAGCTGTGCTTTAAACTGTCCGGCGAGCTGGACTCTGTCCTCACTCACTCTGATGAAGTGGGGCGTCGGCCTCCAAATTCACCTCTTTCCTGATCTCCTCTCTGCCCCCAGCTCCACCCTCAGGCCCCCAGCTCCACCCTCAGGCCCCCAGCCCCACCCTCAGGCCCCCAGCCCCACTCCAGGCCCCCAGCTCCACCCTCAGGCCCCCAGCTCCACCCTTAGGCCCCCAGCCCCACCCTCAGGCCCCCAGCTCCACCCCCAGGCCCCCAGCCCCATCCTCAGGCCCCCAGCTCCACCCTCAGGCCTCCAGCCCCACCCTCAGGCCCCCAGCTCCACCCTCAGGCCCCCAGCCCCACCCTCAGTTGTGCAGCTCCACCTCCTGTCCGGCCTGTGCCCTGTATCCTGGGCCTGGGCTCTCCGTGCCTTGAGTCGAGCTCGTGAGGGAGGGGTGAGAGGCGAGGGGGGGGTTACTGGGGCTCACCACAGCTCTATATCTGCTAGGGAGGGTTATGGGCCGAAGCCCTCCATCCTCACACTCAATTCAATTTCAATTTCACATGCTTTATTGGCATGACACATCAGCATGTGTTGCCAAAGCATCAGAGAACAACACATATGTACTTATACATGAGATCTTAACAAACTCTCAGCATTTACATCGAATAACTATATACATTTTAAAACACTTATTATATTACTTGGAATGGTTGAAAAGAAAAAAAGATAAAAAAGAAAATAGAAAGAAATTAGCCATGTTTGGTAATATAAATTTTTTGGTAATAAAGGGCTGGTGCTGTCCCTCCGGCTGTGGCAGGTGCTGCTGCATATTGTGCTGCCAGGGTTTGGCAGCATCGTTCCTCTCCCAGAAGGATTTGCATTTTCTGGGAGTCGGGTACTTTGGGGAAATTTGGTATCAGATCAGTGAATTTTGGGTAGAAATGTTCTCTAATTCGGAGGTATTTCTCACAGTGTAGGAGGAAATGCAGCTCTGTCTCCGCTTGCTCTCGCTCGCAGGGAGAGCACAGCCTCTCCTCCCTGGGCAGCCAGGCCTGCCTGCGTCGACCCGTCTCTATCGCCAGGCTGTGCTCACTGAGTCTGTACATCGCCAGTATTTTCCTTTGTCTGTAATGTTTCACTGCGGTCAGGTAGTCTGCCACAGTGTCGTCTCTTTTTAGGGCCAAATAACTTGCTAATTTGCTTTGAAGTTTTGTTTGATTTTCCCAATAGGTGATATAATTCTGTTTTTGTTGTGTTATAATCTGGTTGGGTCGATATGAGTTGGTGTTGATGCTGTCCTGAGGCTGGATGGGGTTAGTGGGGGTTAGTGACCTGAGCCTCAGAAGCAGCTGGGTGAGGGGACTCCTCTCTGGGCTCAGCTCTGGGCATCTCAGGGCTTCACACTCTCTCTCTCTCTCTCTCTCTCTCTCTCACACACACACACACACCCCTGTAGTGTCAGCAAACTGGGTTATATGGTAAGCATCACCCCTGTGCTGGGCTGGACAGAGCACCTGAGGATGAAGGGGCCAAAACAGAGAGGGGCCCACACTGGAGGCCCCTCTGATTAGGGCCCCTCCAGGGCCACTTCTTTATGAATACTGTTCCTCATACGTCAGGGTTGGGGCGGTAGTTTTCTACTGGCTGGGGGGTTGTGCAGTTTAGGAGGATGGTGCGGGAGGACTGGGTCTGCATCGCTACAATGGTACCCATAATGCACTCTGTTCCCACAGTGCCCTACAGTGCGCTTTGAGGGACTGAAAATGGCGCATTCCTGCCTCTCCGCTCTGGTGGTGCATTACACGCAACCTTCATGTGTGCCGCGCTGGTGCACTGCTATGTTTTTGGCACTGGCTCCTCCAGTTTCTCTCATCGGGAGGGAAGTTTAAAGTTTGAACAAGGGTTAGCTTGTTTGCGTCAGGCAAACCTGCGGGACACTTGTGTTATGCGCTGGAACTCTGCGTTCCTGCAGCCTGTGCTGCTCTCCCATTTCTCAAACAGGAAATAACTGAGTAGAGCAATGGCGTGTTCCTGCCAGAGCCGGGGGCGGGCGGAGGGGGTGTGAGGGCTGGGCGGTGTGAGGCCGACCCTTGGCAGGACAGATCCCATGTGTGCCAGGCTGACCTCTCGTCAGACCGGGTCATCGTGTGATCGGAAAAACAGATTCTACATGACTATGAAGCTCTTTCAGTTGGTAAACTTGTCCTATCAGCAACAAGTATAGATCGGTTCTGACTTTATTTTCAGGTCCCTCTGACATTTGGTTGCTAGCTGAAGTATCAGGTGTTAAAGGTGAAAGATCACCTGTATATCCCGAGGCCACACATACACTGTGATCCAGTGCATTGCAGCACTGTCTCTAATGCAGTTACTGGTGATAAGAGCACACTTAACCCCCCACCCTTCACCCTACCCCTCCGCCCCCTGGGTATGTCCCCCCCTCCTCATGACCGAGCGCACGGTGGTACTGCCCCCTCTCTTGCCCCCCTCTGGGGCTGATGTGCTGTGTGGAGGTGTAACATCCAGGAATCGGAGAGTAAATGCCCCTCCATGTGTTCCCTTCACTCATGGTCTGGGCGAACTGGTGTCTGTGATCACTAGTGTCTGCAATTACTGGTGTCTGTGATTACTAGTGTCTGTGATCTAGGGTCTGTGATCACTAGTGTCTGCAATCACTGGTGTCTGTGATCACTAGTGTCTGTAATCTAGTGTCTGCGATCACTGGCATCTGTGATCACTAGTGTCTGCAATCACTGACGTCTGTGATCACTAGTGTGTGTGATCTAGGGTCTGTGATCACTGGTGTCTGCGATCGCAAGTGTCTGTGATCTAGTGTCTGCGATCACTGGCGTCTGTGATCACTAGTGTCTGTGATCTAGTGTCTGCGATCACTGGTGTCTGTGATCACTAGTGTCTTTGATCAAGGGTCTGTGATCACTAGTGTCTGCAATCACTGGCGTCTGTGATCACTAGTGTCTGCGATCACTGGTGTCTGTGATCACTAGTGTCTGCGATCACTGGTGTCTGTGATCACTAGTGTCTGCGATCACTGGTGTCTGTGATCACTGGCGTCTGTGATCACTAATGTCTGTGATCTAGTGTCTGCGATCACTGGTGTCTGTGATCACTAGTGTCTGTGATCAAGGGTCTGATCACTAGTGTCTGCAATCACTGATGTCTGTGATCACTAGTGTCTGTGATCTAGTGTCTGCGATCACTGGCGTCTGTGATCACTAGTGTCTGCGATCACTGGTGTCTGCGATCGCTAGTGTCTGATCTAGTGTCTGCGATCACTGGCGTCTGATCACGAGTGTCTGTGATCTAGTGTCTGCGATCACTGGTGTCTGTGATCAAGGGTCTGTGATCACTAGTGTCTGCAATCACTGATGTCTGTGATCACTAGTGTCTGTGATCTAGTGTCTGCGATCACTAGTGTCTGCGATCACTGGTGTCTGTGATCACTAGTGTCTGTGATCTAGGGTCTGTGATAACTAGTGTCTGTAATCACTGGTGTCTCGCGATCGCTAGTGTCTGTGATCTTGTGTCTGCGATCACTGGCGTCTGTGATCACGACTGTCTGTGATCTAGTGTCTGCGATCACTGGCGTATGTGATCACTAGTGTCTGTGATCAAGGGTCTGTGATCACTAGTGTCTGCAATCACTGATGTCTGTGATCACTAGTGTCTGTAATCTAGTGTCTGCGATCACTGGCGTCTGTGATCACTAGTGTCTGCGATCACTGGTGTCTGTGATTACTGAGGTCAGTAATCACTGGTGTTTGTGATCTGCTCTCCCTTCTGGCTGTTGTTTTGTGCCGATTGTTTATAAACATGCAGTTCATTGGAACAAAAAAAGCAGTGGGACACCTGAGGCTTTTATGCGGAGAACATTCCCGCTCAGAGCCTGGATCCCTCTCCTCGGCTGGTCAACTTTAGCTTTTTTCTGGTAATAGATGGAAATAAAAGTGAAAATATGTCACTCATTTTCCATTGATAATGATACACATTATAATGTGCATTATGATGCTGTTAAGCTTTCAGGCCTATGATCATGAAATTACTTGACAATGTCAGGCTTATGTTCATAAATTTTAATTTAGACCAGGTACCTCTAACTCAAATAACGTAGTGGCTATTGCCCCGGACGCTGCAAGTTACGATCCGGGTCAAAAACAGGTAATATAGCCGGCGTCCGGTTCAGTTGTCTCAAATGTCCAGTTATTGAGCCGGACGAAGTGGGGGTGCTCGTCCTAAATTTGAAGTTACGTCCGGGTCAATAACAGGAAAAGCTTGAATAATAGAGCCGGCGTCCGGGTCAATAGGCCCCACCTTCAAATAAACCCTGGAGCACTACCATTGTCGGCTAGGTACCATTGTCGCAACTGATAATTTTAAGTCAGGCCAACGAAGAATCCACACATGACATTTTCATGGCCATAGCTGGATAATATTTTTGCCAGACACACGGAAAATATTGCCTTTCGAATAATTTTACATTTTGAGACTAAAGTTTCATTGCATAAATAAGCCCCCCCTCGCCTTTTGGTACATTTCAAGTTCCATCAACTTTTATAAACTTACTTTAGGGCGTTTGCGCTCCCGCGCCGAATTTCTTCTGCTCAGTCTCTGTCCCATATCGCGCTTTCCTGCTTTTAGTCGAAACAAATTGATCATTTCAAACAAAATCTGACATATGCATTAAAATGTTCAACATGATAATCGCTGAGATCCGGGATACAACTTCCTGAAAATATTACACGAAGCTGTATTTGGTTCGGTGCACACGCACAAAATCAAATCTAATTTTGCCAACCCCTAAACCCGTAAAGATCCCATTGTCGTTGCAAGTTACGTAGGTGGTCATGTGATCCCCGAAGCAAAATGTACATAAAGGTTGATCGCAGCATAGTGAATATGGGGAAATCTTGTGCTGCTGTTGCTTGCACCAATAATAATGCCATTCAGTCGTCTGGAAAATACGGCAAAATAAGTTTCCATCGATTTCCAGGAAATAGTGAAGCCCTTTTGAAAGAGTGGCTTGTTAAATTAAGAAGAATTGACCGTGGACAGCCTTACAAACAAACAAAACATTCAGTTCTTTGCTCAGAGCACTTCGAGAAAAGCTGCTTCACGTACCAGAAGTTCACAAGAAAGTCAACGGTTTTGCTGCAATAAAAACTGGTTTTCAAGTGAAGATTTAAAGAAATTAGTGTTAAATATATAATCTATACAAATATTAACCTTAAGTCTGAACGCCCCCGTAACGGGGGCAATGAATTTGCATAATAAATACAGCATGCATCCTAATAGCAACCTCGTCATGCGGCATATCCTCTTAAAGCGAAGAAACTCGGCGAAAAGATAGTGATGACCGTTTTTACCTAAACCGAACACAATTCAAGTACAGAGCAAGTAAATTAGCATGTAGCAAAACATTAAATAAAATAAGATAAGTGCTCTATCGCAAGCATTTCTGCTGAATTTGTGCCATGCATACAAACGATACCTCAAATGAAAAAGGACAGTCCACAGATTCCAACGATAGGCTATAAACCTTGTCATTTTAAATTGTCACCATACTCAAAGAGCAGCAGGCATACACTTTAAATGCTACAGAGATGAGCAAAAAATTTCCTTACCTTTCATAGTTGTCATAAAAGCTGTTTGTCGGCAAATCTGCGCTTGCTATTGTTTTAGCCACTCTATCTGAGAGTCCTCTCGCCATTATGCTATGAACTGGAAGACCTCAGCAGTATAATCGCTGAAAATGGTTTGTTTTTTGTATTTTCGCCATAATTAACCGCTAAATATTCAACTGTTGCTTTCAAAGCCGGTTTATGACTGAGAATCCTTGCGCCAATATGCTCAAGTTCAAACACAGCACAGCTATACAAGTGCTAAATCGACCAGTGAATCTATAGTCTGTTGAGCTAGTGTCGTGGATAAGGCAGAGCATTTGGACCTGAGGTTCAATATCCGGTTATACATGCGACCTTTCAGAGCAAGGAAATAATTTTTTTTTAATATAAATAAATAATAATTAATCGATGCATCTCCATTCAATCAAAGCTATCTTCCTGGGTTACTTTGGGGATCACGTGACTTACACTACGGATTCTGCATCCAGTGCAACGCCTCCATTAGGTCTATGCACTGGCACTCAGCAACCGTAATTTTTTTTTTTCCCCAGCGAGAGCGGCATTTCAGAACTCTTTTGTGAATGAAGGTAATTTCGGCGACAAGTACTTAGACCTTTTTTTGTAGCACGGTCACGCAACTTGCTGTAAAAAAAATAGACAGCTGTCCGATTGGAAAATATAAATGGACGAAACCACATACTCGTCACCAAAATGACCTTCATTCGCTGAAGAGTTCTGAAACGAGTGCCAGTACATAGACCTAATCATAATTAAATTATTTTTCTGTACTGCATGTAGCCAATCATTTTGTCGCTTTTAGATCGCATGGGGGAGAGAAGCCGTGTCCTCAATTGCCACTTGATTATTCTTGAATTGGAAAACGTGCTAATAAAGGAAAACCATCTAGAATTAGCCTGGACTAATGTTTGTCAATAATTGCCCCCGAATTTTCAGGTCTAGCGCCAGCCCTTCGAGTGTTCAACTGTCAAATTTGAATTTGGGAGCTGTCAAATTCGACCAATCAGAATGCTGCGTTCGTGGACGAACGCGGGGCACTCACAAAACCCTGGCTTTCGTGCAGGCTCTCTTTTCATTCCCTGTCCCCAGTGCTGTCGCCGACTCGCTTCGCTCCGCCCCTCAACTCGCGCCTCCCATCGCAAACAAGAATGCCTGCACGCAGGCTACAGTGTACCCTCAATGCGCGACCAGTATTCACTGCCTGTCTAAAACAAGCCGTGTTCGTGGAACAGTGATGCCCCCGGCGGCAGGTTAAAGTATTGCAGGTTAAAGTTTTTTTCCCGCTGCAGACGGACAGACGGACGGACAGACGGACAAGTGAAAAACTATATGCCCCCGAATCTTCTATTCCGGGGGCATTAAAAAAAAATCGCCTTTTGGATTTAACTCCATAAAGCCCAGTGTCCCCCTGGCGGTAACGCCGGCCTCACGGAAGTTCAAATGACCTTCTGCAGTCTTTGACCCTTAAGCGCGTAATTGCTTTCAAGCTAACCCTGTTTAAGATCGCTTTATCAATAATCACACAATTTATTTCCTGAATAATGAAGACCAATATATAAGCCTGTGATTATTAAGAAAGTATTAAGAAACAAGAGCACTCGGAGGGTCTCATTCATGAAACGTTAGTTAATTTGTGCGTAGATTTGCACATAAAAGCCTACGCTACTAAAAACCCCCTCCGTATTCTGAACACCGCGGGAAATTCAGATCTGATCGTAAACATTTGTGTGTGATCATGAATGCCAATCCATTGTAAAGTGACAGCGCGCTCCCGGTAATCAGCTATTAGCATAAATCCCCGCCCATGAATTGCCAATGACCACCATATAAGGAGGTGTAGATGCATCCAGTCGACCTGTCAGTCATGGCGCAAACAAAGAAAGAAAAACGAATTTTTCCGAAGCGGAGATAGAAATAATTTTGGGTGAAGTGGAGTTAAAGAAAAACATTTTATTTTCATATGTTAGCAGTGGTGTGACAGGGACAGGCAAAGCGAAGGCCTGGAGGTGAGGTGACTGTTGCCGTTAATGTTGTCTCTGTAGTCCAAAGAACCATATCCGAGGTGAAGCGTAAATGGTTTGACATGAAACTGGAGGCAAAGAAACGCACAAGCGCACACACGCACACACACACACACACACACACACACACACACAAAATACATCAGCCACAGGAGGAGGAGGCTCACAGTCACAACAATCAACTACAGACGAGCGCATCGCTGGTATAACTGGGGGCAGTTGCTACAGGTACGGCAGTTTTTCAATGCATTTCAATGTGGAGAGGTACGGCAGTCCCCATTTCAAGCCCTGCCCTACCCTAACCTTAACCCCTAACCCTTCCCCTTATCCTAACCCTAACCCCAACCCCTAACCATAATCCCGAATCCTTATCCTAATCCCTTGAAATCGACTGCTGTACCAATAAAAACTGCCGTGACTTTCTAGACACTGCGTAACTGGGGAGACCTCTCTGTCAGGAATTATACCTGGCGTAGACGCGACATGCCTCCACTTTTATTTTTTTTTATTATCATCATTCAACATGTAGAAGTAACGTGTAATCTATTGAGTCGATTCACATAGATAATTCACAATCATGAACCTAATCTGAATCTTAAACCTGCCAACTAATTTAACTAAATGTGTTATATTTTTAATCCTTTGTCATGTTTAGGCTATATCACGTGTTTCAAAGGCATCTGCGTATTGTGTACATAACAGAGCGCAACATGAATTAAAATTGTAATTTCCAATAGTGACAGGCATTATTTATGTGCATTCTTAAATTTACACAAGCACTACGCGTGGTCAGCAGCATGTGTAGATTTTGTTAGTAGCTACGAAAAGATCGGAGCTACTAAAATATTGATGAATGCGGAGATGCACGCGAATTTCCGTCTGCGAACAGTTTACACACAAATTCGTTCTGCTCACGTTTGATGAATGAGACCCGGAGAGCGCATACCTCCGCCAAGGCCCAGCAGTCCCCCCACCTGCTTAATCCCTTCCGGATCTAGCCCAAAATCTAATGGGATCTAAGTTAGACCAATGCCCACCTACTTTGAAAATTTCGTGTAAATCCGTCCATTAGTTTTTCCGTAATGTTGCTAACTAACTAACAAACAGATTCCAACGATTACATAACCTCCTTGGCGGAGGTAATGACAGATCACCGAAGGGTAACACTGACAACAGACTAGTAAATAGTGACATTATATGGATGGGGGGGGACTAAACAATAATAACAAATAATTAATTAACACAGTGCTTTCCCTGAATTCCATTCCGTTCAGGATTTTTTAAAATTTTTTAATTTTTTAACAGTGGAACCTAATTTATTTTAAGATTGCACTTAATCATAACGTTTTCAGCCTTCGAAAGAATAGGTTGCATCTGCAGGGAAGTGTACAGTAGTTGCACACTGGTGCGAAGCGATACTAATTAATTTATTAAATTACCAATGCTTTTTACGTCAAAGCTTTGGTGATTGAATAATTGGTTATTAGTGCATCGTGAAGTTAGATGCGTGGCATGCATTTAAAATCATTGAGTGTGCATGTCATGCCAAGATGTTTCAAGGTAGCAAAGACAATCATTAGGTCTTTACAGTTCGGCTTCTGGGAAAGTTGTAGGAAGGCTATAATATGAGATTGTATGAACTACAATTATCTAATTAAACAAGACAGAGTAACGAGAAAGTTGGAGTCTCATTATGGGCGTTTTCTGGCCCAAACCACCGAATTCAAAATAATTTTCAGCATTGATAAACCACCCCATGGGGTTCATGAATCCACCAGAGAAACCTGCAATATCAATTTTCTTTATGGAACAAACATGATATTTTTAACATTTTTTAGTTTTTTTCGGGAGGGGGCACCCATTCCGGGGCCCCACTTAGTGTCACCAATGATTATAATCATGTTCTTATCCATGCACATCGTAGCTGATATATTTTCCTCATGAATAAAAAAAAAGAAATTGTTGAAATAGATTTCATACTGCCAAGCTAGGAAGATATTTGTTCAAAAAATATGTTCTGAAGTGGAGATTTCCAACGGCCACGTGTGTAAACGATGGGACATTTGACAAAGTTCCCGGCCATGACACACTAAGGGAATTTGCTGAAATTTGCCCTAGCATATGTCCAACATTCAATGAACAAACCAGGATGTGTTGACACTGGTAACACGTTCATCCGAACACTTGCATGAACCGACCGTTGTAAACCCTAAAATGGGGTGTGTTGATACAAAATGGAATGTGTGAGTATGGCTCTCACTTAATTCTTTCAGTTAAAGTTTTTTCAGTAATATAGTTATTAACTATGACCCTTATGATGTTTATGCTTAAAATTATTGCCTATTCTTAGACCTTCAAACTGAAGGAGCCTCAAGTCCGTATTCATTTTCAAGTCCATATTCCTCAAGTTATAGTAGCAGATTTAGCTGAAATACTTTTTTAGATATAGCCATGTGAAAGTGGATCTTCAGAAATCGCTGCTCAGAAAGGCCGGTAAAAGAGCGTAACTTATCATAACAATAATTCTTTTAATCTTGACTGATTCAGTGCATAACTTCTCATTTCTTAAACAACCTTTTCGGAAGATGTATACCGTGGTCGTGAAATAGATGTTATGGTGTTTCAAGGGGACAAATTATGGGCTTGCATCAAACAAAGAAAGCCGCCAAGCAGATTGTTTAAATTACCAGAGTTGGGTCATGATCTGTCCAACAATTTATTAAAACCTGGAAGGATAGTGGTGAACCATCAACTTGGCAGAGGAAATGGGTTGGCGAAAAATCATGACTGATCCTGATTGGATATCACTAAAATGCTCGGTGAAGACTCATCATAACACATGGACAGTAGAACTCATGGCTGTGATGAATTATGAAGGTAAGAGCATTTCCACATGCACGATGCCACAAGTACTTGGAGGATTGGGACTAAACTGCTGCGTGGCCACAGGAGAGCCACTTGTTCGTGAGACTAATTTGGCAAAGAAAAAGGTTCATTTTGCAAGGGAGCATGAAGATTGGACTGAAGTGCGATGGAAAAAAAAAAAAAAAAAAAACAACGTCATGTGGTCTAAAGAGTCCAGATATACCCTATTCCAGAGTGATGGGCAGGTCTGGGTAAGAAAGGAAGCCCATGAAGCGATGCATCCGTCATGTATGGTGTCCGCTGTACAGGCCTCTGAAGGCAGTGTAACGATCTGGGGTTGCTCCAGCTGGTCAGATCAAGGCTCAGCACTGTCCGGCAGCATGGCCGAATCCAGAGGGGTGCAGAGTTGGGCTACGCCCCCCATATTTTTGCCACGCCTCCCCCCCCCGCTCCTCCTGACTTACTGACGTGTATTTCAGCCCATTGACTGCATGCTTCAGCCAAAATCTAAAAATCGTTCCAGCATTTAACTGCATTTTTTCAAATGGATCCCCTTGATGTTTCTGACTGGCTGGTTGACTACTGGCAACATAGTTTATAGCTCCACCTCCACAGTCACTGATAAATCTGATATCAACCCAGGGAGTCTGACCACTCGTCTCGTATTGAGTGACTGTCAGGTGTGTTGGACTTTTCATTGTACAATTAGTTTCTGACAATAAATACTGATATACCATGCCTTAATTTCAGTTTAAACCTTTATTTGTCCTCTTTCCATCTTTCATCGTAGATGCAGTCTTTCAGTTAACATAAATAGGTAAACTAGTAGGTATTCTGATAGCTTGGTTACCCACAACCACTTTTTTTTTTCTTCTTTGCCTGCGAGTCTATTCAAAGGAAATAAGAAAAAATTGCGTGGATTTTTTGATCACCAAAGCACGTACTAGCTCAGAGACGTCAAGTGCAAGACCTGCACAAGAGCAGGCAGAGCGCGTGAGCGTTGGCTGTTCTTCCTCTCGCGGTGCGGAGATCACTGGTGATAGCTACAGTCAGTGAGCACGGTCTGAATGACAGCACTCTGATGCAGCCACTAAAGACGTACCCCAAGCGAATGTTTCGCCGAGGTCCTCAGGCATTCAACCCAATTTGGTACCGCTCTCGGCCATGGTTGGAGTACTCCGTAAAGCTAGATTCATGTTTCTGTTTCCCCTGTCGAAAGTTTGAGGCTACAAATGAAAAAGACATCACGTTCACATGACGAGGTTTTTCCTATTGGAAAACTGCATTAGAGTCTGAACCTTGATGAAGAATTACCATAGTTCCAAGCTATAGTAATCCTATAGTAGACGGATGGCATTTTCACCACCAGAGTGTAGTATTATTATAGTAATACTATAGTTATACATTTAAAGGCTGTTGTAGTGCTATAGTTACAATGTGACGGCTGTAGTATTACTTCAGTTACACTATGCAACCTATAGTAATACTGTAGTTATATTGTGTGTTCTAAAGTAATATAATGAAATAACTGAGATATTTTCATAAGGGATAGGGGATTCAATTACATGCCTCTAGCCATTGCCATGTACAAGCGTCATACTCAGGGGCAGAAATGAGAAAGAGACTGGCAGCTGGAGAAAGTATTGCTCACCTGTAAGGCCCAAATCAGACTGAGACTTCTGCTGGTCTTCAGCTACTCTTTTGTTTACTTGTGGTTCGTGCACGTGGTCTGTAGCTACTCTTGTTTACTCGAGATACTTTATTGCAGCTTGAAATGCTTTCCTCATTTTGTAAGTTGCTTTGGATAATAGCATCTGCTAAATGACTAAATGTAGATATAAATGTATTAACATACTAAACATTTTGAATAAGAAATGTCATAGCAATTTTTTTTTTTTTTTTGCTTGAGTGTACGAGCTTGTGGAGAGGATGGTTTGGGGGGTCTTTGGGCCTCCGTATACCCAACACAAGAAACTATATCACCACTGTGTACCATTACCCCCCCCCAAAAATTTTCACTGCACCCCCAGTCAAAGCAGGCTGCATCCGGCCCTGATAGGATGCATTTCATATTGCTGTAGTGTTTTGCCTCTTGTATTTGTTCGTAGCCATGAAAGTTAGTGTGATCTCTCTCTCTCTCTCTCTCTCTCTCTCTCGTTCTCTCTCTGTTTCTGTGTGTCTGTAAAACGTGGAGGTGCTGATGGATGCTGGCCTGTGTATTTTGACTGATGGTTTAATAGAAAGTGGCATGTGGACATCCTGCAGCCACACTTCCTCATGTAAAGTGGGTATCCTTCCTCTAGCTGAGTTAGGTTTCCTCTTTTTAATAACAGGGGGCACTGTGTCTTTCTTGGGAAGTTCTTAAAGGTCCAGAATAACACCCCAAACACACACACAGACACACAGAGACACACACACACACTGACACACACACACACAGATTGGTTGCCCCAAGGGTTCTTCTGTTCAAACTGACCAGGCTAAAGTTGCTCATGTGAAGAAGTCATTGGCACAGTACAGTGCACAGTGACCTCTGAGTATTAAGGTCAGTTGGGTGGCCCTTCTGAGAGCAGGCTTGTAGTGACCAGGCGCTGGTTCAGGTGCGGTCTGTGATTTCTGAGTCCTGCTGTTGGAGCATAAAGCTCTTCCCCCTGAGCTGGCCTGTCAGCCCCGGCTCCTGCAGCTGCGCAGTCCTGCCCTGACCAGGCACACCTCCTCCTGCAGGAGGGCGGACCTGAGTTAGAGTCAGTGTTCTGCTGGCCTTGCGGTTCCTGTCGAGAGGTGAGGGTCACATGACAGCCTTGAGCAGTGATGGAGCTCTGAGCTGTTAACCCCGCGTCTCCTGTTCAGAGCCTGAAACTTTCATCTGTGTGAAATATTGAGCGTCAGATGTGGGGGGTGATGTTACCCCATTCTGTCATGTGACCGCTGGCCGCTGTCACGTCACACGGGACATAAATCCTCATCTGAGGCGAAACCCAAGGGCGCATAAACACTCCTCTGTCTTTACTGCTGTGCTGTGGTGTGTGTAAGTGTGTGTGTGTGAGCGTGCGTGCGTGCACGCGTGTATGTGTGTGTGTGTGTGTGGGTGGGTATTCACCATTAGGGCTGGGTGTGAAAATGAGGGCGACTGGTCATGTTCCCAAGTGGAAAATCATAGACCGTACATATACGCTGCTTTTCCATTACACGTTTTAGCACTACTCGCCTCTGCTCGACTTGACTCTACTCGGTTTCGGTCGTTTTCCATTACAATTGAGTACCACCTCAACGTGGGTGGAGTCATCATAGCAAGCATCACTCCCTGGCCAATCAGTGGCCTGCAGTCTGTTGGCGTCACATTTTCGGCTCGACTCAGCTCGCTTGGAACCGTGGCCGAGTAGATACTAAAAAAAGTACCTGGTACCAGGTACTATCACCTAATGGAAAACCCTAAAGACCGAGTAGAGTCGAGTAGATGCTAGTGGAAAAGCCCTAATAGTGTACTTTCCTGTTTCCACCTCATTCTGCTTGTGTGTGTGTGTGTGTGTGTGTGTACACTTCTGTAATCACGTGAGTGTTGTGTGAGCGTAGACAATTCATGCGCATGATATTTTTTAAATGTCACATCAAGTAGCTGCGGCCAATCATTGCACTCACGCACATAATGCACAGACGCTGAACTCCATTGCCAGATTCTGAAGTCATCTTGAAAATGAGGTGTTGACGTCTCTGGGGACAGTGGGGCAGTAGATGGCGCTGTTCCAAAGCGCTCTGTGAGGAGCGCACTGTGAGCACCTCGGAGAAATTAGTTTCCGTCAGATCACCCGGGAAACTGCAGCCCAGCGGACGCTGTTTATACCTTCAGTAAACACACATGCAGTAACAGCGTTCTGCCACTGGGGGCACTAGAGAACCCATAGATTGGCAGAAAGACGCTCTGTCAGCTCGGCCCAGTGTGAGCGGGTCAGATGGGTTTCTCAGGCGGTGCGTGAACTGCATTTAATCACCATGGCATCAGCCAGCGGTTTTTCAGTTGGTTTGCTGTAAAATTAAAAGCGACTTAGTTTCACAGGTAGTAAACTTCTGGTTTAGGGTGAGTTAGTTATTCACATGTTACTAAAGCCTGATGCACACGGAGTATTTGGGCAGATGAACTGGATGTGTGAAGCTGAGTGCAGGAGTGTAGAGCCTCCACATACTGCTGTAACACTCTGTATCACTCTGTACTCGCTCATCTTCCCATATTAAGCCTCCTCAGCCGTAGATGTGAGATTGGGAGCAGACTTAAAGGAGCTGGACCCTGGTTCTGGTGTGCGTCCGCACTGGGCTGGACCAGGCCACATCTCCTCCAGGGTTAAAGAGAGGAATTATCCAGCTTTGGCAACAGAAAGTATCTTCAGGTATTAAATATGAGAGAGAGAGAGAGAGAGAAATGGAGAGAGAGACAGGGAGAGAGAGCGAGGGAGAGAGAGCGGGAGAGAGTGGTCTTTGGACTGAGAAACGTAGACGAGCGAGCATTGGAGTTTTCTTGCTTCATGTGTTTGTGTCTGTGTGTGTGTGAGAGAGAGAAGGAGGGAATATGTGTGTGTGTGTGCGTGTGTGTGTGTGTGAGAGAAGGAGGGAATATGTGTGCGTGTGTGTGTGTGTGTGTGTGAGAGCACTCAGGAGGCCCCTCTGTAAGTACTCTGGCCCACAGAACACAGTGAGCTCGCGGTGCAGGCTGGGTCTGGGTCTGTAGGGAGGAAGTGGAGGGGAAATGGTGCGGAGGGAGAGTGAGACTCCGGCCTCCTGCTCGCTGCTGCAGAGTCTCTCATGAAAGACTCCTTGTTTCAGCTGGTTTGGGCTGTTCCACTGCTGCTCTGCATCACCCAGCCTTCTGCCTCTCTTTAACAGGGAGGGGCTTTATTAAAATGCTCTCTTGGCCCAGGGTTCAGTTGGGTTTGGGTTCAGGATCGTTCAGCACAGACTGCAGTCGGTGGGCGAAAATGTGGAATAATGATGTGTAATGTTAGCGGTGCTGTGATTAATTGAGGGCTTTGCTGGCACTGATATGTAGAGGTGTGTGTGTGTGTGTGTGTGCGCGTGCTTGCATGTGTGTGTGAGAGCGGGGCAAACATGGGCCCTCAGGAGCAGCTGTTTCAGGGCCCCGGACAAACCCTGTTCTCACCCCCATTACATCCTAATGGCAGCCGGGGGCCTCTGTCACTCATGCAGTCTGTCACCGTTAGACTCATGCCTGCTGTTTATTTGAGAGCTCCCCACCTGTGTGTGCTTGTACGTGTGTACACGTGTGTGCGTGCGTGCGTGCGTGTTTATAGAGGCTGTGTAGTATCAGACCCTCAGCTTGATCTCTGTCCCTGATGTCGCCCGGCCGGCCGCACTACTGAGCTGCTTATCTGCCGCTCCAGCTGTGTCTCACGCTGTCACCTGGGTGTGAATCTGTGTGAGGCATTGTGGGAATGCCAGCGGGAGGTGTGTGTGTACTGTGTTGGTATGTGGGGATTAATGAATGTTTTGGATTTATTAATTACTCGCGAAATTGTCATTTTTACAATCTTGTGTTTTACAAGTACGTTTTCATTGTAACTCATCGGTGGTCTCTTGGTTATAGATAGAAAGATAGAAAGATTTCTAAATCACGATACGCTTATGTATTTTTATCACATAACTGCGGCACTTTTCCCATAGCCCAGTTCATGACATATTTTTGATATTACCCTAGGGTAATGTAATTTTTGCGAAATTTCATTGGCTGAGAGCCTAGGGAAAAAAATCGCTCTGCATTATGTTAGGCTCTTAGTATTTGGCCAAACTGAATACCAAGTGTTACATCGGTAAAATCGGTGTGGCTTAGCACTGTGGCGAACTAGCTAAATGCCACTTTCATAACGTAGTTAACGCTATTTAGTGAGCTACCATGCACTCTGTACCTTTCCATAACCATTATGGAACATTAGTTTGTTAGCTACTCAGTTAATTGAATTTATACACCATTGCTCATTCAGCCGCGGATGTCTGTGACTCAGTGACTGGCTATGTGAGCAGAGCGATGAAGTTAGCGCAATGCTAATATACAACGGGCTCTAACGGAAATTACATTTGTTTTCAATTAAATCACGCAATTCAGTTATGTGATAAACAGACTCTTATTCCCTTGGTCGTGTCACATGAAAGTTATGGAACTCATTGAACAAATTTAGGGTTTGTTGCTCACTAAAGCTCGCAACAAATGCAAAATTCACTGAACTCGTTTCGTAACTTTCATGTGACACGCCCACTCGTGCAAGATCTTCTATGTCTTAGTAATTCTGTAATTAAGTAGTTTGATTTTTGATTAGGCGATCTCAAATGGGGACGGGTTGTGATCCTTCATGCACAAAAGATGAGTGGCTTCTATCGGACAGCGCTCGACTCAAAATACGCCAGCATTACTGCGAGTTGGGGTTGCAGAAGTAAAAACAAATTAAGCACAAACATGATGGTTTTTCAAGTAACACGGCCAGGCCTGCAGAACACTGGAGCTTACTTGGATGAAGTTTGGAAAGAATATTGGACTACAAAACAATAATCTACCGGTTATGATTTACACGACGAGTACTCGTTTATTTACTCAAGTGCTCGTTTGCACCCCCTAGTGTGCATAGTGCTGTAAACATGGGACCGACAGCCCTGTCAACACCAAACACCGTCGCTGTTTATCTGTTTGACATTACTTGTGCTGTCAGCTCTGTACTGTCTCTCTCTGAACCTTAGAGGCCTGGTTGATGGAAGATCGAAGGGAGTGGGGGGCGTGGGGTGGCCCGGCCCAAATTCCAGCCGGCCGGCATGAGGGTGTCTGCGCCCCCTGTGTCATCTGGTGTCCTGTTTTTATAGGAGGGCCGGCACCGGGCCCCTCTCACACCTGCTTTCACGGGCCTGAGCGGGGGGCCCACACAGCGGGGGTACGGCTCACCTGCCGAGCCTCTCTCTCTCTCTCTCTCTCTCTCTCTCTCTCTCTCTCGCTCTCGCTCTCTCCCCCACCCTTCTGTAAAGAGGCTTTGAGCGGCAGATCATCTGCACACACACTTAAACACACTCCCCCTCACATTAAAGGCCTCATTTACTCCTCCTGTTATCAGCACCTTGTTTAAAGCTGCAGTTCATTACTGCAGGGTGATCAGCAGCTGCCATGGAGGGGGGGGGGTGTTTACTATCTAAAAAGACAAATACAGCCCCTAAAACCCTCTCAAATGCAAACTTAATGAACTAGCATTCACCAGGAGTACATTATTACTGCGGGTTTATTTCTTTACTCTGTTATCACTGATGTGTGATGTTCTTACCAGAACATTCTCATGCTGATGTCACTAATGTCACTGTAGCACAGAGCAGAGGGGCTCTAAAATGCTTGTTTCTGGGGAACAAAGAAAAAGAAAAACGAAAACATTTTCAAAAACGTGTTTGCTGAAGGGTAGAGTCCCTAGATGGAGAGAGTCATAACAACTCAGAAATAGGAGCCATTTTGTTTCAATGGCGAGAAACTGAGCCTTTAAGCAAAATGGAAATCATCTGATTTTTTTTGTTCATTTGTTCAGAAGTAAAAGATATTTATTTTGGGGGGGAGAAACAATAAACCAGCTAGCAATGGAACTGACAAGCTTGAGAGGGAACATTTTCGAACACGAGAAAAGAGAAAATGGCAAAAAAAAAAAAAAAACTCATTCACTTTGAAACGGAGCCAGATGACCTGATGGAAACAAAATGGCTTCCTGAGCAGATTTTTTTAGAATCCTCCTGTTGCAACTATCTGTCTAGGAACTGTATATAAGGGTAAACAGCTTTGTACTGGGTTTTCTGCTCTCAGTTTGCCATCCTGCCTGAACCTTGGCCCAGATTCAGTCCGGGTTCTGTCGCAGGGTCCGAGACGAACTCGCACGGCCTGCTGAATTTACTCCCAAGCAGGGGAAAAGTTAATTGCCTCAAGTTTTTAGGGTTTTGCATTCCTGACGTCTGGCAGTGGAGTCCGGAGAGGGGCTCGGCGAGAGAGAGAGAGAGAGAGAGAGAGAGAGAGTGTGAAAGAGCGAGAGAGAGACGGCGTACAGCTGTGCTTCATTGGGGTATCGTAGCTCCATTTGGCCGGCAGTTTGAGGTAATGAGGCGTGCGAGGCTTGGGTTTAGCCCAGGTACCAGCCCCCTAAAGACTGTTTAACACGGCCGTTTCCTCACCGTAAACAAACGTCCTGCAGACCCCCCCCCCCTCGCTCATTAGAGTCTGAGGACCTGGGGTGGGGGGCGAGGGGGTGTTGGGTATTGGGTGTTGGGTGTACCCCGATCGGCGTTCCTCAGAAATGTAATTTTGATTGAAGGATCGTGTAACGAGGGCAGCAGGGGCCTGGTTTCCCGCGGTAACAACGGGGGCATTCATCACCGGGACTCTCCCCCGACCTGCAGCAGAAGGAGGAATTTGCAAATTTGTCAAATTTCACTCCTCCTAATCAGGGAGAGAGAGGGGCAACAGGATGTGGGGGGGTCCGGGGCCGAACCTCCCTGATTGGAGCCAAATGGAGCTGCGGCAGCCGGGGGGGTTGCTGGGATAGATTGGTCCTCCAACCACCCTGCTGTTTGACCCTGCTAATCTCAGGCCTGAGTTCTCCTGTCACAGCAGCCTGAGCAGTGATCTGAGAGAGGGAGAGAGGGAGAGAGAGAATGGCTCTGTCTCATTTACAAGGGGGCTTCCTATCACCTTGATACCTGGTTAGGACCCATCCGTTTTAGGAACCATTTGTTCAGAGAGTAACTTGAAATAACACACTCTGAGAAGGAATCGTCACATGACTAGAGTGCCGTACGTTGCAGCGAGGTTTCAGCGGTTTCCAGGGGAAATGTAAACGTTCGCTTTCTGTCAGTCTAGTTTGTGGAGCTTCAGTGCTGCGAAAACATCGGAATTAGTTTTTAATTCAACACTCTTTCCTGCTAAAAAGCCGATAAATTATCAGAAGTGGGGGTGCCCTGGTGGCACATCGGTCTAAGCGCGCGTACCATAAAGGCTGTGTCCTTCCCGCGGCGACCCGGGTTCGATTCCAGCTCGGGTCATTTGCCGCATGTCTTCCCCCATTCTTTTCCCAAACCTTCCTGTCTCTCTCCACTGTGTAACTATCTAATAAAAAGAGAAAATCCCATAAGAACAATCTTTAAAAAAAAAAAATTATCAGAGGGGAATTTTATGATGAAACGATATGTGCGATTTATCTAATACCGACCGTTGCCATCCTACGTCTGTGATCTATATCACGAATTCCCAGCTAGTCGCAAGGCATTATGGGATTCCCTTTGCTGTGAAGGAATCGCTTGATGTTTCCTCGAAATTTTGCGGAAATGAGACACCTAACCAGGATATTTCCTATGCTTCCTACTGAAATGAGACAGTCACGAGCAGCCATATTTCCTGAAAATGCTTCCTAAATAGGATGCTTCCTTGCAAATGAGACGGAGCCAACATCTGTGCACCCCGGTGAGGTTTCAGTGTACCCGTCCAGTTTTATTGGTCAGGAACAGGGGACTGCGACGACTGCACTCACAGGCTGTCCCATCCATCCAAGATCATCATGTCCCTGCAGTCTGGAGCAGGACTGTCACACTGCTGCAGTGTTCAGTTACGCAGTGTTTTGGGTCTGTCAGCACTGAAGCCTCACTTCAGCTGATTTATTTACCTCAAGAATCTGCACACTTCATCTCCGAGCTCTGAACGAGCTGCTGATTGACGGAGACAGTGAAATTCTGCAGGCGCTGCTGCCCTGTGGGACTGAAGTTCGAGATCACAGCCCTGACGAGGGAGCATCGCTGGGGTGTCTGTCTCCTCCACACTATACAGTCTTACTCTGCGTGCATTGATTTATCCCTTTTAACAACTTGGATCTTAGATCTACAATTTCAAGAATCTTTTGCCAAACCAAATGATTCCACGCTGTACTTAACTGATCCAGATGCATAACTGAGGAAATCAAGCGGTGTAAAGTTATCATTATGAATCAAGAGCTAAAATGTTTATCGTAGTGTGCTTTAGGGGAGTCCTAGGGGATTGTATATTATGTTTGTATTTGTACTAGTTCGTGATTGTACAACCTTTCTGTATAACTTCTCATTAATGCAGGGGTACACTTGTGTTTTTTAAGGGTAATTACAGTATTTCCAGGGAACTTTCATTTATGGCCTTCCTTTAAAGTGAAGGCCTCTGCAGACAGTCGGCTTGTTCCTTCCTCGGCAGATGTGGGGCCGTTGATAAGCAGCAGTTACATGAAGGGCGTTTATGAGGCCCGACAGTTTGAGGGATTCAAACTGAAGTGGATTTAATTCGTAAGCACATTCCGCGAGTGCCATGCGAGTCAAAGCTTTGGAAGGGAGGTGGTGTGGGGTTAGCTGACTGTGTATAGTGATACTCCTCTTCACGGCTCAGTGACGAGCAGCCCATTGGGACTTTCCAAATGAATATGAGGCCTTTGGCAGAGAGTATCCTTTACAGAAATATTTCCCCATATTTATCTCCTGAATCTGTGTGTTTGAACTGTGTTTTGCATTGCCACGGCTGCTGTCGTGTATATAATGTCAGGGCGACGATTGGTTGAAAGTGGTGGTGGGTGAGTGGGGTGTGCTGCATGTCTTGGGTTCAGTGCTTGGACCTGTTAGATTCTGTCTCACTACGATGTGGAAATACACATCTCATTTTTTATCGGTTATGTTTGCATTTCAAATGTTTGTTTTTATTGCAGCGCTGACTGTACTGATGCAGGGAAAAACATACTGGTCTCTGTTCATCTGCTCATCACCCTCTCATTCAAACTATTAGCCTGTATTAGCGTGTAGCGTGTACTATGTGTGACTGAAACATTAGTTCATACGAAGTGGTGGAAGAGTACAATCACATTTTGTTAATACTTTGTCATCTAAAGACTCATCCGATTAATAACACCCTTGAAAATCCCTCATATCTTATTCTTTGTCTCTCTCCCAAAAGAAAAGATTCCCACCCCTGCTCTTGGAGATTATTTCATCCATTTATTTCAGTTCAACCTTTAACACAGCGCAGCCGGAGATTCTGCTCAGCTGCTCAGTAGTAGAATCATCTGGGCCTGTTCATGCCTGAAGTGAAAGCCATAAAGATCCACAGAAACAGGACTGGGAAACACTGGCCCATATTAACAGGAGATAATAGTCTTTTTTGTCTGTTACCTTTCTGTTGTTCTTTGATTGACATGTAAGATATCCAGCTAGATATGGGGGGGGCGGGTGCGCGCGAGATGCTCTTGACTGATAGAATGCAGATAAATATCTGATAATAAATGTGTGTCTGAAATGTATCCATTGTTTGAAACTTAGCTTCATAGCTATGGGCGAATACCTCGTCCCTGTGTGTGTCATAATGAGGTGTGACTCGGCAGTACCAGTCCTGCCCAGTGACAGGTCCTCTGGTCACATGGTTCCAGCACAGAGGAAGAGCAAACTCATGCAGGAATCGCAGATGATGTGCTGAAAATCTCAGATAGAAGGCCTTCAACTCTACAGTTGCTTAAAATTAAGAAAATAGAGCATGCACATCCACTCAAATACAGGTGCGGGACAATTTGAGAATCCGCCAATAAAATGATAAATAAAGTCCGCACACTGAAGGACAATGCTCCCCAAAAATTTATTGTGTCAACATTTCGATCAGATAGATCTTCATGAAGATCGTTCTGATCGAAACGTTGACACAATAAATTTTTGGGTAGCATTGTCCTTCATTATGCGGACTTTATTTATCATTTTCTTCAACTCTACAGTCCCTGTCTAACCCATAAGAACTCGCGTTCGGGATGTCTAATTTGTTTGTAAAACCACTTACATGTGAAAGCTTGTTCAAGAAATCAGCCGTGATTTTTCCAATTCCCACGTTTATTTCTTATTTTTGTACGCCCACCCCACCGGATGGGCGTATATTGTGATCGCCCCCGTCCATCCGTCGCTCTGTCCGCAATTTATTGTTCTCACTCTTCTGACTACAATTTTTGTTGGATTCTTCTTATGTTTGTCTTGTGGGTCAATAGTGACATGAAGAGGATCCCCATTGATTTTGGTGATGGGAACAGTTTTAGTCAAATAACATGTCATCGACAAGTGTGCCGAGTGGGCGTATTACAAAGCTTTGTGTGGGTAACTTCATGATGATTAAGGCGCCTGCATGATTCCTGAAATCAAAACAAAAAAGTGGAAATCAATGACAAAAAATAAAAATGAAAATCAGGGAAAGAGGTGTGCTTCAGTTTTAAGGGGCACCTTTTTCGCTGTCCAACCAGCTGTTTTCCCTGTGTTTTGTCGTTCCCGATGGTCCTTCTCCAGTCAGTCTGGCACAGCTTCATTCGCACTGCTTGTAATTGCATTTATGTGAACTAGTGACAGCAGCTCGTAAAAATGACTGTTAAGCCCTGGGAGAGAAGATTTACGGGAATGATTTGTTTTTTTTTTCCCCAAAACTCCAGGTCGGAGTACTTGAACTCAGGGGTAGTCGTCACGGATACAGCAGCAGTATAGTGCTCCGTTTGGAGCATTATGATCACATATTTGTGCAGGATTAGGAAAAGGGGTTTCTTGGGTCATTTTATGAAAATTGAGATTTTCCAACAAAATCAAAGAGTGATCCAAGTTTAAATTTTGAGAAAAAAATTGAGTGAATTTTTGCACAGCAAAGTGTTGTAAATTGACAGTACAGTAGTGATATCACTGGGATATCACTGAGATACCCCGTTAATCTCAGTATGGAAAAAAAAAATCCCAAGTGACCCCTTTTCCTAGTCCTGCACACATATTGTGACGTCATAAGTTAAATAATTAATGTGTATAAAATGAGGCCTTTAATGTGGCTTCCCTGGGACTGTAGCTGCCTTCTCTGTCCGAAGGGGAAGAGCGAGAGATGAAAGAATGACAAAATGAAAAAGACCAGATGAAAAGAGGGCTCCTGTATGATCTCTGGAGTCAGGACAGCGCCCCCTGCTGTAGTATGAGGGTCCTGCATGTAAAGGGCCGCTCCGCGTTAGACCTCATAACCTGTTAACGCAGAACACCTGTGATTGTAGTGTTGAGCTGTTTGAAGTGTAATCGTGTGGTGTGCGCCTGTACCCTGGAGGAGGTTTGGGGTGGTGCTTGTTGGTCATTTGCAGAACAACTGTGTGGTTTCATTACTGCTCCTGTCATCTCTGACAGGACCACATGTTATCAAGGAGCTCTTTTTTTCATGGAATGAATTCAAATATATGTGCAAAGTTGTGCATTTTGTTTGTAATTGTTGCTAATACTGTCGTAGTTTAAAAGTTTTACTGCACTTTGCTTGGGGACAATTAGGACAAATCTGTTCAATGTAAATGGAGTACAATGCATGAGATTGATGGTCTTGGTGCAAAACAGCCATGGGCGAGATGTAAAGGTTTTGAGCTGTGAGGGGTAATCTTCCACTTGTACATTATCAGTCCTCCTCTCTTATTCCATTTTCAGTCCTCCTCTCGGTCTCCATTGTCAGTCCCTCTCTCGGACTCCATTATCAGTCCCTCTCTTGGACTCCATTATCAGTCCTCCTCTCGGACTCCAATATCAGTCCCTCCTCTTGGACTCCATTATCAGTCCCTTCTCTCGGACTCCATTATCAGTCCTCCTTTTGGACTCCATGATCAGTCCTCCTCTCCAACTCCATTAGCAGTCCTCTCGGTCTCCATTTTCAGTCCCTCTCTTGGACTCCATTATCAGTCCTCCTCTCGGACTCCATTATCAGTCCGCCTCTCTGACTCCATTACCAGTCCTCCTCTTGGTTTCCATTTTCAGTGCCTCTCTTGGACTCCATTATCAGCCCCTCCTCTCAGACTCCATTATCAGTCCCTCTCTTGTACTCCATTATCAGTCCTCCTCTCTTATTCCATTTTCAGTCCTCCTCTCAGACTCCATTATCAGTCCCTCCTCTCGGACTCCATTTTCAGTCCCTCTCACGCAGTCCATTATCATTCCTCCTCTCGGACTCCAATATCAGTCCTTCTCTTTGACTTCATTATCAGTCCCTCTCTCTGACTCCATTATCAGTCTTCTTTTTGGACTCCATTGTCAGTCCTCCTCTCGGACTGCATTATCAGTCCTCCTCTTGGAGTCCATTATCAGCCTTCCTCTCTGACTCCATTATCAGTCCTCCTCTCGGACTCCATTTTCAGTCCCTCCTCTCGGAATCCATTATCAGTCCTCCTCTCCGACTCCATTATTAGTCCCTCTCTCAGGCTCCATTATCAGTCCTCCTCTCCGACTCCATTATCAGTCCCTCCTATGGGACTCCATTTTCAGTCCCTCCTCTTGGACTCCATTATCAATCCCTCCTCTTGGATTCCATTATCTGTCCTCCTCTCGGACTCCATTATCAGTCCTCCTCTCGGACTCCATTATCAGTCTTCCTTTTGGACTCCATTGTCAGTCATCCTTTTGGACTCCATTGTCAGTCCTCCTCTCGGACTCCATTTTCAGTCCCCTCTCTCGGACTCCATTATCAGTCCTCCTCTCTGACTCAATTATCAGTCCCTCCTCGCAGACTCTATTATCAATCCCTCCTCTTGGACTCCATTATCGGTCCCCATCTCGCAATCCATTATCAGTCCTCCTCTCCGACTCCATTGTCAGTCCCTCTCAGACTCCATTATCAGTCCTCCTCTCCGACTCCATTATCAGTCCTCCTCTTGGACTCCATTATTAGTCTTCCTCTCCGACTCCATTATCAGTCCCTCTCTCGCAGTCCATTATCAGCCCTCTTCTTGGACTCCATTATCAGTCCTCCTCTCAAATCCATTATCAGTCCCTCTCTCGAACTCCATTATCTGTCCTCTAGGACTCCATTATCAGTCCTCCTCTCGACTCCATCATCAGTCCCTCCTTTAGGATTCCATTATCAGTCCCTCTCTTGGACTTCATTATCAGTCCTCCTCTCGGACTGCATTATAAGTCCTCATTTCAGACTCCATTACCAGTCCTCCTCTTGGACTCCATTATCTGTCCTCCTCTCGGACTCCATTATCAGTTCCTTCTCTCTGACTTATTATCAGTCCCTCTCTCAGAGTCCATTATCAGTCCTCCTCTCAGACTCCATTATCAGTCCCTCTCTTGGACTCCATTATCAGTCTTCCTCTCTTACTCCATTAACAGTCCTCCTCTCAGACTCCATTGTCAGTCCTCCTATTGGACTCCAGTATCTGTCCTCCACTCTGACTCCATTTTCGGTACCTCTCTCGCAGTCTGTTATCAGTCCTCCTCTTAGACTCAATTATCAGTCCTCCTCTCGGACTCCATTATCAGTCCTCCTCTTGCAGTCTATTATCAGTCCTCCTCTCGGACTCCATTATTAGTCTCTCCTCTTGGATTCCATTATCAGTCCTCCTCTCGGACTCCATTATCTGTCGTCCTCTCAGTCTCCATTATCAGTCCCTCTCTCGGACACCATTATCAATCCCTCTCTTGGACTCCATTATCAGTCCCTCCTCTTGGACTCCATTATCAGTCCCTCTTTCGGACTCCATTATCAGGCCCTCTCTTGGACTCCATTATCAGTCCCTCCTCTCCGACTCCATTATCAGTCCCTCTCTTGGACTCCATTATCTGTCCCTCCGCTCAGTCTCCATTATCAGTCCCTCTCTCAGACTCCATTATCAATCCCTCTCTTGGACTCCATTGTCAGTCCCTCTCCTTGGACTTCATTATCAGTCCCTCTTTCGGACTCCATTATCAGTCCCTCTCTCGGACTCCATTATCAGTCCCTCCCTTCCCTCTCACTGCTTATCTTTTTGATAATATTTCAGAGTCTGTGTGCGTTTCCCCATTTCTCTCTCTCTCTCTCTCTCTTTTATATATATATATATATATATATATATATATAGAAAATCAGCTATGGTGTAATATGGCAATTCATTAAAACCATCACATGATGAATTATTCCCTATTTGCGTAAATCAGTAAATTCCATTTTTTGGCCTTAATTTAAATATTTAGGAGACAGGACAGATAGTCTGAGCACCATGAATGAAGCCCTGAATGAAGGAAAGAAAATTAAAATTCGGGGGCCACTTATTTCAGTGTTTGGCAAATGTCACAGTCCTCTGGAAGCCATGTACTTGACTGGATATTTTAACCAATTTAGTCAAAATTGCAATAATTATTTGCTTACATTTTAAATGAGTTTCAAAGCTATTGAGCCACATAGAAGCACAGCACCTATGGCTCATAATTAAAAAAAAAAAAAAAAAAAAAACTCCTCAAAAATTCCCCTTGTTCGCATTAGTGCGTCCGTCAAACATATCAGGGTGATGGCCGAGGGTTTTTCTCCTCAGACATCAGTGACAGCTCCATAATGTAGCACGGTAGTGTTTTCATTCAAGTATACTGAAGTTAGAGAGTCTTGTCTCTGTTCATCAGTACTAGTCAGGCTTTTTAGAATCGAAGTCCAGAAAAAAGTCCACCCCAATCCGTCAAAAAATAACATACATAATTTATGGCACTTAAAAGACAACAAATAGGAGGCCCTGTGACATCTGCATTTCCAGGAAATCTCCCCATATATGGCTTGCTGTCTGCATCATCGTTTCCTGTGGAAGAAGGCAGTAGTGGCGGCAGGTAATTTTTTTTTTGACTGTCCGTCAAAATCACTAACGTACGAATGATGTGTTAGTATAAATGCAGCATTAACTTATTAGAAATGAATCGTTATGTGCAGTGACTTCTTAGGAAATAGGAAGCGAGTTGAAAGAGGGTAAATAAACACCAAAAACAAGTGACCCCCGAGAGCTCAGTGCAGATCAGATTCTCCTGTTTCTGACGGACTCTGATTTGCGCGTTATAATATGACGGATTGTTATGTGCGTTATAATTCTGACTCTGGTGTCATTTAACACGCGCAAGCAGTCAGATCTCCGGTGAAAAAGTTACTTTTTAAAAAAATTGGGTAAATTACTGTTTTTTTTTTAACCAAATTAACTTTGTTCATTAGTTCAGCTTTTATAAAACATTCAGAAAATAAGTGATTGAAAAAGTCTATATTTTGACGTTAATGTGACAGTTTATTACACCTTAGCTGATTGTATATATGTATGTATGTATGCATGTTGTTTTGTAATTCTCACCCAAATAATGTCCAGAAGGGCTCTGAACAGCTAATCTTTCAGCGCAGAAGTTTAAATGAGAGAATCAGTGCGTTTCTGTGGTAATCTCTGTTCCCATTCAGCCTGGAGCCGATTTTGCGTCCTGGTGTTTTCTGTTCTTTTGTGCTGTTGGCTTGACAGGAGACTCTTTCAGGCAATGTGTTCCGCCCTGTTTGATTTGTTCCATTATTGAGACCATTTCAATATAAGTAAATCGTTTTGGACGGACTTTTTGACTGTTCTCTTTTCTGAGCGGTTTTCCAATAACACGAGCCATCGTCGTGAGTGCTCTAAGGTTTCCTCTTCGTATTTATGAAAAATATATTTCATTTGCAGCATTTTAACGTCAGAACAGGAATTATGAGCGAGGGACAGAATGAGAGATCGATTGCATATTTCTGAAGGTGAGGGAATTAAGTTTTCACCACTTTAATGGTAAGGATATCCTTGTGTGTCCAGAATTGATGAAGGACACCCATAAAATTAATTTCATTTCAGACCAACGGGGTGCTGCTGGTCTTTTATCAATATTTTTCATTATTCTGCATGTCTTTACTGTTCATTTCCATGCTTGCATAGATCCCTCTGACAGTCATTCCCTGCTGCACTTATCCAGCCTATGCTTGTTTGACACTTGGTGCAGATGGCCAGTGTTTTTTTGTATTTCCGGAATGTTCTCATAGAATTGGTCTGAACATTCGTAAACCTCCGGATGAAGTTTTTTATCTGCATCAGATATTGTTATTGCGAGTGGTTTTCCCAGTTCCCTGTGAGTGTGGGAGCATGGTGCATCCTGGGGGTCGTAGTCCGGAGGGGGAGAGGCCACAGACAGAGAGCCCCCTTTATGACCTCATAATGCGGGGAGAGGAGATTTCACAGCGGGACAAAGGAAATGTAACAATGTAACAATGAGATTGTTCTGCACTTCCAGCACATGAAAGCTTTGAGGGGGAGAACTGGACTCTATTCTCAGGCTTAAAAGGCCTGCTGATGTACTTATTTTAAACACTGTTTATTTATCCGCCGCAAAATACGCTGCGTATTTTTGGCGTATATGAAAGGCTGTGTGCAGCCCGGCGACAGTGGGGGGGGGCGGAGGGGTCTTGTCTGGTGAATGGAGGTCCTCGGGGAATATGGGGCCTGGCTCCGCCCACTTTCAGACCAATTCTGTCAGTCTATTGGCTCCCTCTGCCCAGTTTCCCATAATCAGTGTCACATGAAGCTCCACTTTGCTCTCACCTGATTGGCTAAATGACAGGAGCGGAGTGTCCTGAGCCGAAGGATGCGAGTGCACATGAATTTTGGTTAGGATTAGGGTTCAGCTCACAGGTGTGTGTCCAGACGGGCCAGGACCTGAACAGAAGGGAGAAAGAAACTGCTTTATCCGTCTGTGTACGTGTGTGTGTGTGCACGTGTGCATACTCGCATAAGTGTATGATTTTGAATGTGTGTTTTGTGTGTGTGTGTGTGTGTGTGTGTGTGTGTGTGCACGTGTGCATACTCGCATGAGTGTATGATTATGAATGTGCGTTTTTGTGTGTTTGTGTGTGTGTACACACGTGTATGCGTGTGCATGTGTGCATACTCGCATGAGTGTGTGATTCTGAATGTGTGCGTTTGTGTGTGTGTGTGTGTGTGTGTGTGTGTGTTTGCGCGCATGGCCGCATTTGTATAATTATTGCCATTTCCTGATTCTTAAGATTTCCAGAAGGAGAAGCTGTCTGTTTATTTTGAAATATTTTTTAATGGGATATTTTATTTTTTATTTTTAGATTTACCATTGCACAGACGTAGGGAGTTAGCCATGCATGCACATTGACATCCATTACTCATTCTGCATCCAGATTTAGACGTAGTGAAAAATGTGGAGTGTGGGGGAGTGTTTGGTGAGGTGGGGGTAGAGAGGGAGAGAGTGAGAGAGAGAAAATGCACTGTTGGAGCGCTCTTGTGCAAATTCCTCTCCAGGTCAGAGCTGCATCCATTTCACATCGCTGTCGGTTTGTCCCTCGTCACCGCCGTGTGGAGCAGTGAGCTCAGGGAGTGTGTCATGTGTAGTGTATGAAGTGTTGGACTCGCCCGGCTCTGTTCTGTTCTAATCCTGCGTCTGATCATAGATAAAACGAGCAGCTCTCTCCTCCCGGCAGATATTCCCAGGTCCGCTGTGAGAGAGGCCCTCAGGTCCTGTCGCTTTGTCACTTGCGGTGCTGCTGTAAAAACACTGAGAGGCATCTCTGACACAGAGTGCACGTGACACTCCAGACTGCACACACTGAGTGTATTCATCAGTTCTGACCGTACGCTGGGGGAAGGGTGCTGCACTTTACACACGGCCCCTAACTCTGTGCCCTCTCTCCAGGTCACATCACATTCACTTACTGCCGCTGATGCCGTAACGAGCTGTTTCCATAGCAGACCTGTACCTTCTGATTATATATAAAGCTTTAGTTCATGGGAAGCCAGTAAATTCTCTCAGATGGCAGACAAACTCAGAGACCTATTTTTATTTTTTTGTTCCCCCATTTCTGGCTTATGCCCGATTTATGATCTCAGTACGACTGTAGTTATTATTAGGACTGCGACTGTCCTGCTCTGCTTTTCTGAAACTTCGGGGGGCGTTTATTTCGACTGGCCTTTACTGAGCCTAATTTGTTGGCGTGGCAACAGCTCTTATGTCCTCCACAATCCCATCATGCAGTCCTCTGTGGCTCCTCTTCTTCAGTTTATTGTTTGTTTATTTTGTTGTTTTTAATGTGCTCGAGGGCTTTCGGCACTCGTGCACACGACGGGAATGGCCGAAATACTCCAGGGGCACAGTCCTGTCCCGTCCCAGTCCACTGAGACGTCGTCAATATTTCACGTCTGCTGCGATTTTTAAAAATGATTTATTTCTGGGTTGCCCTGCTGCAGCCCTCAAAATACATCCACAGTGCGTGGGGTACACTTTTGGAATTAGTCATTATTTATACAGTCGACTGAATTAAATTATTACCCAACAGGGGATCAGATCGGCTGCCAGATTCCACCTCTGCAAACAAACACATGTATTTAGCACCAGACACGGCCGCAGCGCTTTGAGGAGTCAAAAAGTCAAGTTAGGAGTCTCCCTGCTCGGCTCGGACTATAAAAAAACATGTAAAACATTTATAACTCTGCTTAATTTGGGCATAAAATATGTACAACTAGGCATGACTTGGGCATAAAACATTTATAATGGCATAAGTTGCATGTGAATAAAATAAGTCATATATGTGAAAACATGGCCAGAAATTTAAGAATTTAAAGCAAAATTACTTTACCAGACTGGACTTTAAATGCTGTGCACAGCTGAGTGGATTTTTTGTTTGTTGGCTTGACTGACACTTGGGTGTTTTATTTTTTTTTTCTGGGCATGAAGTAAAAAGACTGAATTGTCTCATAAATATAATTCTGTGCAGAGCCGGCTAACACAAGGCCACGCTCTGGCCCCTGAGCTTCAGAAGGGCTTATGCAATAAATGGGCTTGTCTGCAGTACATACAATCTTTCTTATTTATTTGCCTTTTTTTTCGGATGTCTCCATGGCGGTAGAGACCCTTGCTGACAGTTCCTGGCTCTTGTCCTGATCACTGCAGTGAGGACATGTCTCTGCCATGACCTGACCTGTAGGGTTTAAGCCCTTTCCTAAGGCCTTCGTCCAAACATACATACTGGCATAATTACTGAGGGCATATTAATGCATTTGACCAATTGGTGTGATTTAACCTGTCATGTTGTCAAAGATTTAGCTCCTTGGCTCCTCTTCATTCCTGATGAATCTCTTTTTTTTCCCCCTGTTACATATCTGTTCTGCTACACACCTTCTAAGAGAAATCACCAGCAGGATTGGTGAGAGAGATGAGGACACTTAGTTTTTAATGTTCTTTTCAATCAGAGACTTTCAGCGATTAATCTGAAAACCTGCCCCGGCCCCTTAGCTGTATTTAGAAACTCAAACCTCACTGTTACCCACCAAACACCTGTAAAAAAAAAAAAAAAGGATAATTATACTGCAATTTATATTCAATTATTATGCCTAACCACTGCAGTCAGCCTGTACATATTGTGCTCTCTTCTGAGTGAGGGGGAGAGATGCAGGACAGACAGGCAGACAGACAGACAGACGGATACAGATGGACTGATGCTTGTAACTCTGCTTCAGCTGATAGTGTTTTCCCCTCCCTCTCCATCCCTCCCTCTCTTCCTCCTCTCTCTCCCTCAATTGATTTCTACCCTCTTCCTCTCTCTTTCATTCTGCCCTCCTCCTCTCCTCCTCTGTCCCTCCCTCCCCTCTTTTCTCCCTCCCTCTCTCTCTGCTTTCACTCTCCCCATCCTCTATTTCTCTCTCTCTCTCCCTCCCTCTCTCTCGAACCCCAGCTTCCCCGGGTCAGCTGTAAGTAAATTCACTCTGTGTCCCTTTATAGAAAGATATGTGTGTCCTGAACTTCGCCAGTTTGTCGTAGGCGGGTCTGGGGCCTCTGAGCCGGGGGTAATTAATCTGCTCTGGAGGTCTTCTCCATGGCTGGACGGGGCAGTTCAGGGGGGCTGGGGGTTCCCTGTGGGGCATCTGTGGGCAGCTGGGGGTCCCTGTCCGAGGTAACCCCCTCAGCCCCTGTCCTACAGGCAGCACCCTGCACCTCTAATCGAGCTGATGCTGGACCCTCATAGAGCCCAAGATACCAGCCTACAGTGGACTGGAAGATAAGAGAGGGTGTGTGTGCATGCGTGAGCTTGCGCGTGCGTGTCTGTGTCTGTGTCCACGAAGACAACACGATTATTAGTTCTTAAAAATCATTATCATGTCTTTATTTACATAAGTAGGATAAATCTATTTTTGACCCAGATGTATGGGGCAGATATTGTTTTTTTTCCCCCTTTTTGCTGGACTGATGAATCTGAACCCACCTCTGTCACATGTGACATGTATTTCTGAAGAGCGTTATGTTGGTGTGATAAACCGCTGCTCTGTGCTCTGTTTGCGGGTGGTCTGTGCTGATTCATCTCTGCGCTAACAGCGAATCGGAGCAGGAGAGTTCAGCAGCCCGACTCTAACGGGGGTTGCCCGCACCCCTCGGCGTGTTCTCATCGGATTGTCACTCAAGGAATGCCTCGGCCGGGCCAGTCCTCAGAGGCCCTGCGTCTATTTCAAATAAGGGAAAATATGACAGGCATTTATATTGCCTTTCCCGGCTCTGTTTGTTGCTCTGTATTCCCGAGGCGCTTATAAAGGGGCAGGAGTGAATGCGATATCTCTTCACATCTCCCTCCAGAGCTCTCCGGTGACCTCTTTTCTTTACCCCCACACTTTTATTTAAAGCCTGTAGCTCAGCCGAGGCTCCGTTTTGTAAGCGACGTTAAGAACACTAATAGGCCACCAATTGCAGGGGCTCTTAGCGTTTCACTCGGTGGTGGGGTGGATTGGATTGGCCGCGTCATGGCGCTGAAGAGGCATTTGAACCCCTCCGAGGGTCTGCAGGAACACCTCTCCACCTCGTCTCTCCTCCATCCCTCTCTCTCTTTCTCTTTTCCTCCCCCTCTCTCTTCCTCAAGTGTGGGGTTTTTTCATTTCCAGAAAAAAGTGGATGGCTTTAACTTGGAGGGCTGCGGCATTCTTTGTAACCTCCCCCACTGTCATAACCTCGCAATGACCAGGATGGAGGGAGAGGATGGAGGGAGTGGACTGAAGAAAAGAGGAGCTGTTGAGAAGAATGAGTGTAGGGAACAATGAGGTCAGGAGAAGGGAGGAGAGGAGAGGAGATGGATGGGGGAGATGAGAGAGAGGTGTGAGGAAAAGCTTGGGTAGGATGACAGATGGACAGAGTGACGAAAGGGAGGAGTGGAGAGCGAGGGAAGAGAAAAGAGAGAGGAGGAATAGTGAGAGAGAGGAGATGCAGAGCCGGGAGGAGGTAGAGGACAAGAGAAAGGGGTCACAGAGAGAGACTGCTCTCTGATCTCAGGAATGAGAGAGGCCTCCAGTTTAGCCCTCATGTAAAATGGAGTCCGCCCTCATCAAGACAGTAACACGTCTGCTTCTTGTTTTGATGCTCCATGGCACCCAGTTGAACTGGAAGAGCAGGAATGGGGCTGAAATGTAACCTCTCAGCTTCAATTTCTGGGTATCAGCAACAATACTGGGTGAAGATCTCAGCAGTTAGAGCCCCTTCAGTGTGTCATGACTCTCCAGATACTCTCAGACTCTATTGCCAATGTGAATATGTGTTCACGAGCTGAACTGTGAAATGCTTCCTGTTATCACTCTACTCTGTAAACCACTATCCTCCCGTTCAGGTTATTGTGCTGAGTGGTATTGTCCCACATTAAAAAGCAGAACATAAGCTGCTGATGAGAAATGGGTGGCTCGGGTTCGAGCACCTCCTCGCTTTGGTTCCTCAAGAATCTGTTACTCACAGACTGTATCCTTTCTGCTTAGAGAACTCGACAGGCATGTCTGCATTGATCCAGATGTACGGCAGCTCCGCGTACGAGCAGGAGCACAGTCATGTCCCCTGTGAGATGTTCCCTCAGAGCTGTTACCTTTCGATTTGGCATGCGCTTCTGCTTTTTTTTTTTTTGTTTTTCTTTTTGGACGTCCTAATGTGGTTAATCCAGTTTGCAGATCCTCTGATACAATATCTGCCATTTTTTAGTCCACAACTCTGCGTCAGTGTGGCGCTTTGGCTGTTTGTGGTAACACTCAGGGAGGCCGCACCCTGGTGACCCTTCTCTGGGGCGGGGGGAAAGGTCAGCCCTACTGCTGGGCAGGGGAGGGCGAGCACAGTATCGGAAAGCGCACACTGGAGATGTGTGTTGAGTGACTTGCGTTACTTTGCTTGGTGCGGTCCTGCGTAATGTAATATGGGAATCACTTGGCGGTATTTGAAGTTCAATAAACACACGGACAGAGCTGGGAAACAGTGGTTAATACTGGACAGCTGACTGCCTCCCTGTGTGAAATGGGTTAGTCCTGTATCCCCGGGGCCCTGTAACTGTGTGTGTGTGTGTGTGTGTGTGTGTGTGTGTGTGTGTGAAGGCGATCTCACCATGTCTGCTTCCTCTGTGTGTGTAACCAACTCATATCCTTTAGGGCCCTGATGTCTCGGGAATGCAGATCTTCTTCTAAGCCCTTAATTGACTAATATTTGTATCTCCCCAACGAGGATAGTCAGGAGATACTATGGTTTAATTCCGGGGCCGCCGCCGCCGCAGAGATTTTCTGTTCTGGGCTCTGGAAGCGACAGTTATTACAGGAATTTTTTTCTAATTTTGCACAGGCGAAGATATTTATTTGATAATGCTCAAGACTGATTTTCGGCAATTTTGGACGTCCAGTATGGGCTGCCGGCGGCCATTTTGTCCGAAATTTGGGGATCGGGGAGATGCACGACTCGGTCCCTGTGGCGACCGAGTTATCTAGTTATTGCTGATATTAGTTTAAGTCACCAATTGGATAAAGATGCTCAGTGTTTTTTTTTTTGTTTGTTTTTTTGGGTTTTTTTTTTGTTTTTAGGATCTCAGCTTACTTCTGGTTGAAGTGGATCCACAAAAAACCTACATAAACTCATTTGGGCTGGGACTTTGTGGCCCTCTGGGAAATGGAGTCTGAGATCCCTAGTGAAGGGTTGAGATAAGAAGGAGGCAGTGTGTTTTCACTACTAGACCAGCACATATAACTGCAAGGAAATTTTATTTTTATTTATTTAACCTTTATTTATACAGGGGAACCCATTGAGACCTCGGCCTCATTTGCGATGGTGCCCTGTTAACAACACAAAACACAAACAGAATACAATGCAATACATTATCATTAAAAAAAAGGGCGAACAATAAACAATAAACTTATCATACAGGAGTGCATACAATACATGTGGCTGAGAAAATTGCCGTAATATTATTCAAAACACGCACAGTCCCCAACTTCTAAATCCTTTATAACTTTTTTGAAATTCTCTAATGATATCAATTTACCCAGCTTAAACGTTTCTTGAAAATTGTTCCACGTCCTAGGAACACAGTAACTAAAAGCAGTTTTACCAAGTTTTGTTTTAACTCTGGAGACTTCTAGGACCAACCATTCCTGAGATCTCACCTGGTAATTGCTACTGCGCCTTGAGATAAAAGTTGTAAGATAACATGGTAATCAGTGTAAGATTGCTTTATAAATGAAGGTCAGCCAGTGCTGCCTTCTCCTGGTAGCCAATGATGGCCAACCCACAGCTTTATACAGAGAACAATGATGCGTTTTAATAGGATCTCTAGTAATAAAACGAAGTGCAGCGTGATGGACCCTATCAAGTTTTTTCAAGGTCGTTGGGGCAGCGTGCGTATAGGTGATGTCACCATAATCTAACACTGACAAGAAGGTTGATTGAATTAAAAGTTTCCTATTATCTTGAGAGAACAAGAGCCGTTTTTAAAAAAAAACCCAATCTTATGTCTTAACTTTTTTGTAAGTTCATCAAGATGTACTTTAAAAGACAGTTTTTCATCAATAAATATTCCAAGGTATTTGTAATAAGACACTCGCTCGATTTCAGAGCCATCCAAGGAGCGAAGTAAAAATGAACAGTCCCTCAAAGAATGAGATTTAGAGAAATGCATACATTTTGTTTTTGCCACATTTAAAACTAATTTTAGCTCTAGAAGTGAATGCTGAAATGAAACAAAGGCTCTTTGTAATGCAGATAATGCCTCATTCAATGAAGAAGCAGAAGTATAAAGCACTGTATCATCAGCATAGAAATGCACCTTACAGCCATTATCAAATGAGACCATATTATTAATATACAGAGCAGGGCCCGCTGCAGCCTGCTTAGACTGGGGGTTCGAGGAAAATTGCTGGGGGGTAGAGACGTTTTCATTTTGTTGACGGGGGGGGGGAGAGATCGCGTTTCATTTCGTTGACGCTTCTCATTGAATTCACATAGCGAAACATATAAAATACGCGAAAATATACATTAGTGACTCAGAAGGCGCCAGGGGGGCACGGTAAAAATCTGGGGGGCATAGCCCACCCCTGCACCCCCCTAGATCCGGCCATGATACAGAGTGAAAAGTAAGGGTCCTAAAATCAAGCCCTTGGGTACCCCTTTAGTGACCTCCAAAAAAGTTGATAGAGCAGAGTCTGCTGTAAGAGTAAGAGTAAATGATTGACAGTGTCAAAGGCCTTGGATAGGTCAACAAACAGGGCGGCACAATGTTGCCCACTATCAAGGGCACATACAATATCATTTATAACAAGAGATGCTGCAGATATAGTGCTGTGTGCAGCTCTAAAACCAGACTGAAATGTACTTAAAATGCAAGTTCTATCTAAAAATAAACGGAGCTGACGATTAACAAAGTATTCAAGAATCTTGGCCAGACAAGGAAGCTTGGAAATTGGACGATAATTATTAAAGTCTTTAGCGTCACCACCCTTATGTACAGGAAGCACAAGTGCAGTTTTCCAAATCTTTGGCACAATGGCCAAGCTAAGTGAAAGGTTAAAGATGCTTGTTAAAGGCAGGGCTATAACGGGAGCGGCCAACTTCAACAGTCAGGGGTCCAAAAGATCAGCACCAGCAGACTTCTTGGGGTCAATTTTCAAAAGAGCATCAAAGACTTCTGATTCAGAAATTTAGCTAAGGGAAAAACTACAATGGCTCATATCATTTGGGAGCGTGGGTTCTGATTGGCATTGAACAGTTTGCATATGGTTCCCTATCCTTTTTGTGGCACCCATCCGATTAGGGTGCATTCTATCAAACTGATGGCCTGCACTAATGAAATGTTCATTGAGAACATTACAAATTTCCTTCTTGTCACATATGGGAACAGAGTCAGACCATGTCTGTGAGGGAAGCGCTGGGGCTCTATTATTCCTCATTAATTTTATTGTTTTCCAGAACTTAGCAGGATTACAGCAGGAAATGCTGCATTACCTGTATTTGTCTCGGGGTGTCAGAACAATTTTATATGACCTTTCCTAATGTGGGTAATGGGCACCAGGAAGGCTGTTTCTAACTTGGTTTGTTGATGTTTTTGTGTCATTTGAGGAAATTGATGTTCCTTGAGTCGTTTTGCGAAATGGTATTGTCGACTTCACGGACATCGGTTAGCGTATTGTGCATGTTTATCGAGCGCCCGAGTAACAGGCTGAATTCTGCAACTCCTCGTTTCCATCAGTCCTGTGGTGCAGAATGAGAAATTGACATTCTAATGTTGGAAACATTCATACTCACCGAAATATTGCTTTTGAAATGTTTTTAAACTTCATCTTTTTTGATGTTACAACTTGTTATAGTTGTCTTTTTTTCGCCTGTCAGCAGACTAATTTTGTTGGGTTGATCCTGGTTGGCCTCTTGCTGTCTGAAATGACAATGTCTTGTACTTTGTTATTTTGAGTTATTGCTCTGGCCGCAGGTCAAACTGTCATAACAGTATGTGGGCTGAGGCTTACCTGCCTGCACGTCTGTGTTTGCTTTGAAGTGGCAGGTCTTGATTTAAGTGTGTTTGCAGGTACTGTGTCTGTGTGTGTGTGTGTGTGTGTGTGTGTGTGTGTGTGTCTGGAGCGGGCGGTTAAAGAGGGAGAAGAGAGAGATTAAGACGGTCAGTATTACCCCTATCGTCGCGTATAGGGGTACTGCTGTGCTGTATTGGCGTCGGTTTCCCATCAGCAGCTTACACAGTTCAACCACATACTGTCAGTAAAATCTGGTCCCCCATGTGACTTCCGTCACGTAATGCGCATCAATTTCCATTACTTATGTCATTTTAGTGTCTTCTAATGTGAAAATGGCACAGTAGGCCATGCTAGTAAATGATAGGCTATTACCTTCATTATCCTTTGAAATGAATACCAAGTGCTAGCCTGCTATAGACATAATTAGCCAGCAAGCCAAGTAATACAGGCATGTGAATGCAATGTTGCCGCTGAACTTATTCCCATTTGCCCAAGATTAGTGCGCAAACTATGTCATAATATGAGTGAATTATGATGGTTGCTTGCTACCTCGTAACCCTAATGTTGAACTGGCTGGTTATACAGATTGCTTATTCGGGTTAAGGCAAGTCAAGATATCCTGGTTATTAAGCAGCTAATATTGCTTCCATACATTAGCTCCACATAACAATGTGTGGCATTTTGAATTAATTAGCTAGTTAACTAACTACTGGTTATTGCAGCACAAGCAAACTGCAATTAGGTAGTTTGCTAGCAATCGGCTATTACTGTACGAGCGAACTGTGGTTGGCTAGCTAGCTAGCGTTTATTATGTTTTACAATACAAGCAAATGATAGAGTAACGTCAACATACTGATGCAAGATTACATGGATTGATGCAAGTTAACGCACTTTAGGCAATATAAGTCAAGTGAGGGTGATCAGATTTTACAGGAAGCTGGTCACTGAGTGTTACAGGACAGTAATTACAAAGATACTGGAGTCCTTTGGTAATTATCTCTTTCGGCATTGCATCTGCCAGTGTTTGACTGGTGTCCCTGCCCCAGAATGATCTATACTGCCCCCTGCTGACCCTCGCTGTAAATGATCTCTGTCCCAGACCAGAGCTGCTCTACGCCTGCTCTCAGAAAGCAGCTGCAGTCTGTCCCCACATTTACAGTGGATAACAAGTGGTCATGCTGTCTGCTATTAATGTTATTTTCAGTCTGTTGTGCTTCGCTCGAGACCATGTTGTATGAATTTTGTAATAATGATAATAATAATATGGTATTTGTAACTGTATATAGTACTATATTTATATGTGCCACCTCCAGTTAGTAGTTAAGTCGTTATGGTTTTGTAACATGTCTTATATATGTGTTATAAGCTGTTGTCTATTGTCTTGTTTATTACTCTATTATTACTGTAAATTGGCCTGGACTCTGAACTGAAAGTACTGTAATATTGAAAGCCCTGGAGGTCTGTAACTGTTAGTGAGGTGTGCTTTGTTTGGGGTGAAGTGACACCCTGCAGGACAGTAGATCTGCAGGAGCTGGTTTAGTTATACCTGGATATGGATAAACGGGTGGACTGTTCAGTCGGGTGGAGGTTGGAGTTGACAGGGCTTTTCTTGCAGATCTCGTTTGACCTGGCGGAATACACGGCGGACGTAGACGGCGTGGGGACACTGCGACTGCTGGATGCGGTGAAGACGTGCGGCCTGACCAACAGCGTGCGATTCTACCAGGCCTCCACCAGCGAGCTGTACGGCAAAGTGCAGGAGATACCACAGAAAGAGACCACGCCCTTTTACCCCCGCTCGCCCTACGGTGAGATACAGCACGCACGCACAAACTCACACACACGCGCACACACACAGAGCCCCAAGCGCACAGTAGGCAGGTTGAGTAGGTTCTTTTTTTAAATGTCCCTCAGCTGTCAGTGTGTTGCGCTATCAGTTCCTTGTTGTTAATTATCAGTAGCGATTGTGACGTCAGTATTACAATCCTCAGGTAAGAACAGTCTTATCTGATACCTGCAATCTCTCTGATGTGCTGCGTTAATGGTCCCTTCTGTTTGCTTCAGTTATAATCCGCCTTGCCTCTGATTACACCTCGCCCCTGGTCACACCTCGCCCCTGATTACACCTCGCCCCTGATTACACCTCCCTTTTATCTCTCCCCCACTGTCTCTCCTTCAGAGGAGAGGGCTGTGTGTGTTTCTAATTCAGCACCAGACCTCACCCCACAGCCCATGTTCATGTTGAAAGAGCTCTATATACACTAGTACCAGTGTGCTAACGCTGTCACTCCACTCTCCCTTACCGTCATCCGGCCCAACCGCCATTGCCGCCGCGTCTCTGCGTCAGGTCCAGCGGCTCCTGTAAATGACAGCCTGCCTCTGCAGATTAATGCCTGTGTCCCCGCCCCCTCGGGGCATGAGTGACAGGTGACTTTGTGACACGCCGCGCTGTAATTAGCTGCCTTCAGAACCGACAATCCCCCCCTCACCCCCCCGCCACCGCTGGCCCCACTGTTGTTCCACCATTTTGGTTTCTGTTCCTGCAGTTGGTAACACGTCAGCGATTAGGTTTCTGAGTCACAGAAAAAAGCAGCTAAAAAAAATGGACTGTAACTGAATGTTGTGGACACAGTAAGTGGAGGAAATTTCTGGAATGTTTACCTCATTGGCTTTCATGTGCTGTAATGGTAACCTGCCATGAAAGAGGATGCAATAGAGGGTGCTGATTGGTCAGAAAAAAAATAATGTGGGTTTTATGGACGGATATTTGGCAGAAGAAGGCGAGAAAGAATCTTGGGCACAGAATCGCCCTCCCTGATGTCAAACGCTGGTGATCCCACTGTAGGCTGCTGACGGAGGCTTTTAACAGATAGGGTGTACGGAGAGTGATAAGGTTTCATGTTCCTGTTGCCTAAATGTTCTCTCTGGGGCTCCTGTGTCTGACGCGGGGGGGGTTGTTGGGTCAGGTACGGCGATGGTGCTCAGGTTGCGACCCTGTTACAGCTCGCTGTCGCTCTCACTCGCCTCCGGACGATGTGCTGGAGTCTGACGCCGCCATAGTGTCGCCCTTGTACGACTGACACCTGCTCTCTAAACCTGGTGTGCTGCTCATATCGACCTCGGGGAAAACCCTCTCCCACGCAGGAAGAGAGGTGCAGTCGATGAACGTTTGTGTTCTCTAGGGAGCAAATTCCTGAAATTCACTGTGAGGGGGACACGATGCTTTTCAACGCCTTTTGCAAACAAATGTATGCAAAGTAATTATCAATTAGTCTCCTTGATTATAATTATATACCCTTATATATGGGCAGTATAGCCCCGCTGATCGCCTCACAGCAAGAAGGTCGTGGGTTAGATTCCTGTGGCCTTTCTGTGTGTAGTTTGCATGTTCTCTCCGTGTTCATGTGGGTGTCCTCTCACAGTCCAAAGACATGCACATCAGGCTAATTGGAGACTCTAAATTGCCCCTAAGTATGAGCTTTCCTCTCAGTCTGTAGATTTTTATATATCTGTCTCAAGATATTTATGCATCTCTTTCCCTCAGTCTGTAGAGTAGATGCTTATACATCTCTCTCTCTCTCTCTCTCTCTCTCTTTCTTCATCCCCGCTCGACCCACAGGGGCAGCCAAGCTGTATGCGTACTGGATCGTGGTGAACTTTCGGGAGGCCTACAGCATGTTCGCCGTCAACGGCATACTTTTCAACCACGAAAGCCCGCGGAGAGGTGAGAGAGTCCTGCTCCGTTCATCACAAACACATTACAACATTACAGCATGACAACCGGACAGCATTACAACATTATAACATCACAACATTACAACATGACAGCATTACAACATTACAACATTATAACATCACAACAGCATTTCAACATCACAACATTACAGCATGACAGCATTACAACATTATAACATCACAACATTACAACATGACAGCATTACAACATTACAACATTATAACATCACAACATTACAACATTGCAACATGACAGCATGAGAGCATTACAGCATTTCAACATCACAACATTACAGCATGACAGCATTACAACATTACAACATCACAACATTATACCATTACAACATTACAACATTGCAACATGACAGCATGAGAGCATTACAGCATTTCAACATCACAACATTACAGCATGACAGCATTAGAACATTACAACATCACAACATTATACCATTACAACATTACAACATGACAGCATTACAACATTATAACATCACATTACAACATCACAACATTATAACATGACAGCATTACAACATTACAACATGACAACATTACAGCATTACATCTCAACATTACAACATCGCAACATTACAACATCACAACATTACAACATTACATGGCCCAAGGGCATTGAAATAGCAATGTGACCCGCACGGTCACAAAAAAAACGATGCGGATGTCCTCACACAATATGTGCATTCACCCTCTGATGACGAAATTTACATTTCGTGGACCCTGACGATCTTGTGGATGTGGAAAGTATAACATAAGCTTAAAGGACTTGCGTCCTGATTACTGCACATGCTCAGAACTTACATCCCAACAAGGTGAACCTGCTTGACTGCAAGTCATAATCTGATTCCATCCTTCCTAATCCGTCTTCGTTTGGCATTGTATTTATGTATTTTAGTTACTCCGGCATTATGATTTTTATATTAAAGAGTTTCTATGGAAATTCTAGGATTAAAAGCAGTATTTTAAGCTGCAGTCCGGGGATACAAAGAATGTGAGCTGGTTGCCATCGCCAATAATCATAGAAGAAGAAAAATACCTTCTGCCTTTTTAATTGAACTTGAGCGGAAGTACTTTGTTCAGAGTTGTGAGCATGGGCAGTTATCGTGACACGGCCCCTTTAACTCTTCACACGCACAGTCACAGTACTTGCTTGCTCTGTGGTGAATTCACTAGAGCTGTGATAATTATCCTGTAATAAAAGTGCATCTTTATTATTGCATGTCTGCTGTGTTTATGTATGTGCTCAGTCCGTAGACTTACATTACATTTATTTGGTACACATTTCAAAGCATTGCAGTAGCAACAGAAATGTTCGTTTAAAAAACGGGGTGATGAATTGCAATCAGAAGCGTCTCGCCTTTGAAAAGAGGTGGGACTCCTGTAAAATGTGGACACTGATTTGCAGAAATGTGAGAGGAGATGTGGATTTCTGTGGCATTTTCCCAGCTTGTGTGTGGTAACCATACGCTGTGTGTGTTGGGCTTTGTGAGTCCTGTTCTTTATATTCTCATATACAGGGTGCACTCTGGGCCTGGGTTCAATAACAGAGCTGAACCCAGAGGTACTAAAGGTTGAGAATGCTGGTTTAACCCAATTTGGACCGCACCGCGACCTTAATTAGTAACACATGATTTCTGCCGCTCCGCTTACCCGGGTCACCTTCTCAGGTGCTTACAATTTATTTCATAATAAAGGCAGGCTGAGCTGCGTCAGTGTGGGGGTCAAAGGTCAAACAGTAAATCTTAATGGCTTATGGGAAAACTGCAGAGACCTGTGGATGCGAAGACAGCCCACACACTGCTGAAGGGGCATGAGGGGTAGTGTTACGTTTTTAATTTTCAATATTTACCTCTAATAATTAGATACTTTGAGTAGTTCACGTTTGAACTTTTATTTTTTCATGGCTTTTTTTTTCAATGCCATTCTGAGTTAATATTGCCTGCATTTATTTAATGCTAATAATGCATTATGAATTGACATTGAATTGAGTGAGTTCATTTGGTGTTCCTTTTTTAAGACCCCATGAACTGTTTATTATAATGGAAAAAATTAGAAGCACACTTAAAGACAGAAGATTTAACCCTAAAACCTGCCCTCGCACTGTATGAGAGCGCAAACAACACTGAGAGAGTTAGGGTCAGGAGAATGGTAAGGGAGGGGGGTAGGGTTAGAGTCAGGAGAATGGTTAGGGTGGTTGGGAGAGAGAGATGGGCAGTGTGAGATTGAAAAAGCTCTGTGGTGAACTGGTTCCCCGTGAGTCTCTGTGCTGTGGGTGTTTGTGGTTGGAATCTGAGGCCGTATGGAAGAGCTCGAGCCCAGAGATGTGCGCAAGTCCAGCAGGCCCCCGGAGACAAACACATTCACTTCCCCCTCCTCCCCAGCATCTCCTTCCTCCTGCCTCCTCCTCCTCAGCACCTCCTGAGTCTAACAGAAGCTCTGTCTCGGTGTCCTGGTTCCTCAGCGTCTCAAACCCTGAGCCCCTGAAGCACAGAGGGGTCACACACTGGGCCTCTGGCCCGCTGGTGCCCTCCCAGTACAGTCCAATCAGAGGAGGCACTGGTAATCGCTCAGTTACGGCTGTAATCTGTTTCCATCACGCCCTGAGTCCTGTGAAGGGGCAGGGGTAGGGCTGGGCATCGCTGAGCGAGGGTGGGGGCACCATTATATTTATCTGTTGTTTCTCTTAGACCCTCACCCGTCCATCACCCCAGTGGCCCCGCCCCCTGACCAGCCCTGTCAGAGGAGCGCTGCAGTACCTGAGGTGGGCAGGGATGTTTCGGGGGGGGGTGCTGAATGAGGAGTACATTAGCAGGCAGGAAATGAAAGATATTCGGCGCGCTCCTATAAAGTTTCACATTTATTCAGAAGCGAATAAAACTGCCCGGCTCAGCGGGGAGCGCGGACTCAGAGAGAGGTCGCCCGTTCAAGGGCGAAAAAATCTCGCCTGGCGTGTTTTTCTGATGAAAAATGCCCCTTCAGTTCGGCGTGGATGTTCTCTCCCCCCACCCTGGGGCAGATATTACAGCCTGAAACCTACCTACCCCCCCGTCTGTCTCGGTGAGAGAAGGTTTAAGAGCATTCTCTGGCCGTCAGTACGTGGTAATCGCGTCTGTCACAACAGTGGGGTTTAGAGAAGTTACTGAAGTGTAAAGCCGTGTCAGAGAGTCCGCAGGAAAACCGCTCTGCTCTGGGCGCACATGTACGGGCAGAGCTGCTGGTTTCGGTGTGTGACAGATCCCTGACAGTTCCCCCCCCCCCCCCCCCCCAGCGGTGTCAGGTTTGAGCGGGACGAGGGGAATACCTGCACTTCAGCTAATGACCGGGTTTGGAGCGAGGAATGCGGTAACCGTGCCGGCAGGGGCAGCGATGACGTCATCGTTAAAAAACAGGGCGGTGCCATTTGCCATAGTGCAGAACCGCCCCCACACGCACGACGGCTGCAGCTCTGTCGGAGCGGTGATGTGATGTGGGGCGGTAATCGCGATTGACAGCTGCCGGGCGACACCCCTCGATTGTTCCCATGCCCCTGAGCATGCTGGGAAGGCACACAATTGGCGCGGACCGCATGTGGTGTCAGATCGAGGGCCAGTAAAGGTCACAGCTTCGGCGGATCATTTTACCATCTCCCAGTCCTCCTATCTGCTCGTCCTAACGCCCCAAACGCAGGGAAGCGAGGCCTCGGTCACCCAATCTGCCCGTGGGATAAACCCGTCGGCACCTCTGGGGCCCTTTTACCCCGTGTAAACGCTCGGGGACCCAGCGCTAATAAACCCAGCATTCCTCTCGCCACTGCGATGCGCCTCGAGCGCCGTTAAGAGGGGGAAACACCCTCAAAATTCCACCGTAAGCTGTAGGCAAACATGGGCCCACGTTACTTCGCCGCTTACAGTGGCCATGGCTGCTCTGGTTTAATGGTGGATGTGCCCTGCGTGGTGTCTCTGTGTGGAGGAGGATTACGGCCTGTACAAGCCTGAGCTCACGGCACACTGTGTTCCCATGCAGTGCGGAGTACGTCTTCAGGTTGGCAGGCGTGTCTGCGGTTTAATACGGCTGTTTAAATTTGCTTTTATTTTGCAGCGAAAAGGGTTCCTTCAGAGGCGCAACAGCCAAAGCAAGCTAAGTTCGGTACAGGAGAGGTGTCCTGCTGCTCGGGCTGCTGAAAGACACGGAGAGCTGATATTGGTGGATGGTTTCGTGAGGCTCGAGTGAAGCCTGGCTCAGTCTCGCTGTTCCTGGGACGGGAAGGAGTCCAGGGTCCACAGCATGTTCCAGGGTTTGCCTGCAGCATGTGCCTTTCGTCCGATGTGCACGTTTTTGTTAGAATAGTTTCCCAGAATTCTGTGGCAGTATTTTAGAACTCTGCAGCTCTCAGTTAGCTGGAGTGATTGTGACATCAGCATCATGTGACATCAGCATTAGGATGTTCTGATAAGAACACTCTAATCTCATATTCACAGCTTAATGGATGTGGGAAGCCGATGTCACTCAGTACACTGTCAGGGCACTGTAGGGGTGGGGTTTAACACAGCCATACTGTCTCTACCAACCACAGCTCCCCTCCTGAAGAGGACTCGTCCAATCAGAGTGCGGGGTATCCCAGCGGGAGCCAAGCGCCAGCGTGTTACATGGTGTGACCGAGTCACAGAGGGAGCTGGGTGATTGATTTGACTGGGGACATGTGATCAGTGGGGCAGGGTGGGGTCGTTTAAATGGGGGGGTTATGTGACGCTGTTTAGGGGGACCGTCACCCTGTGACCCCTCCAGCTGTTGTTAGTCCTCAGGGTCAGAACTGCAGGGGTCCGTCCCCTCGGGCTCATGATGGGGACCCATCACTGTTTAAGAGGCTCCGCTCAGGGGGCTGTGCATTTGAGGGGGGTTCGCACCTGTCTGTGTGGAGATAAAGTGCTTACAGGGGGCCCTGGGCATCGTGACTGAAGACAAGAGGTCCTATTACAACCCTGTGATGACTTAAGGAAATGCTGCAGTTGTGATCTTTCCCTCTGCTGCACTGACAAGGCAAAAAAAAAAGAATTGCATACGCTCCCAGGTAATAGAGACCCGCCCTTCCTGACGTTGTTACGGAAACAGCTCGCGCTCAGTAGAGATTCAGATACAGAGCCTTCCTGTGTGCATTGTGACAACACAGTGCTGTGAGAACCTTCCTGCTTCCATTGTGGCATCTTAGCACTGTGACATCACAGAGTTACCTGTGTCTGTGGGTCTCCATGTGGGAGCCCCGCCCCTCATTGTGTTCTCTTGGGATGTTCTGGCCCCTCTGTGATGAGATTAACCCCGTCATGACTCTTCTCAGCCAGGGCGGGGCATCTCAGCCCTGCCCCAGCGCCACTTCCTCCAAACACACGCGTTTGTGTTGCTCGGTTGCCATGGAAGCCAAGAATCAGAGAGTGAATGAGGTGCAGTGTTTCTGAATACCAGAGACGTCCGGTGGGAATTTAGTCAAGAGGACTGATAACTCTCCTCTTTTACTCCCTCTCTCCCTTAGTGTTTCGCTCGCCATCCCTCTATCTCCCCCCAACCCAAACCCAGAGGGCTTGGGGACAGACGCACTGCCCTTTCACCTTTGACCCCTGGTTCCTGCAGGGTGAGAGTGGGTGCTGTAGTTTTAATGAGCGCCTGACAGCTGAAGGTGTAGTGTTGGTCTGGCTGTTTGTTTGCTGGGCCTGGCTGCTCGCCCGTCCTGTGCCGCTGTTTGTGTTTGGTCTGTGGGGGCCTGACGCCCTCAGCAATGTGACAACCCCCCCCCCTCACAAACACATGCAGGATCACCGTCCAATCCCAGCGGTTACACTGAATGAAGTCACTAAACACTCAGGGAATGTGCATTCAACAGAGTTTTTCTTGACTTTACAGTGGATATTTCCGGAAGTTTTTGCTGGTTTTCTTCCTGATACTCTGATAACGCAGCATCTGAGTGCAGGTGGATAATGCCGAGAGGGTTTGCAGACCTGAGGCAGATACAGTATTTCTGCAGCATGCAGTAGCGGTGTGTGTCAGTAAATGCACAGAAGGCAGGGAGGGGAGGGTGGTGCTCTTTTGTGGGTGCCACAGGTGAGGCCCTGCGGGTGGGTGAGGTGGTGGGGTTAGATAAGCCCCCCCCCCCCCCACACACACACACACACACACACTCTGGCCTCTCGCTGCAGGGGCGTGAGCTCGGTGACAGGCGGGATTAGGCAGCCGCACGTCTGCAGCCATCAGAGTTCCTGAAGCGATGTGTCATCCCTCTCTGTTTGCACACAGACCCACGCGTTTCCAAGGCGACAGCCTCTGTCGGCTCATTTGAGGCTCGACTGTGGCAGGTCTCATCTGCCCAGTATCAGCGTCGAAACTGATTTCACTGCACTGATCGCTCGTGACAATCTGCAGCCTTTTGACACATTTTTGCACTGTACGGTTTGGATTATCGAGCAGAAATTTTCTGGAAAAAAGTCTTATGTAATATTTTATATTGAGGGTGACAAGGCTGCTTTTTAATATTAAGCTAGAGCTGCGCTCAGAGAGTGCAAGTACCTCGGCCAGTGTACTCAGTGTTATTTTTGCCAGTGTTAGCAAGCAACCCGTGTTTATGCAGTCCTGTAGTTTTCACGCAAATATGTTTTTATGTGTTTTTGACCTTTTGCATGCCCTTGACCTTGACCTTTGACCTTGACCTCCCAAAATCGAATCACCTCTTCCTTGAACAATGCTTAATCATCCCACCAAATTTGATGAAAGTCCATCCATAACTTTTTGCGTAATCCTGCTTACAAACAAACCTACAAACCAACCAACAGTCAAACGGTAAAGATCACATGACCTCCTCCAGCTTCGTTGGGCGGGGGTAATAAGGTTAATGTGTTCAATATGGAAAGAATCAGTTTTTGGGAATCATTGATGTTAATAGGCATTTAGAGACCCCACTAACACTGTGCTGTTCTTCAGTCTATCCAAAGCACAGGTATGTGTTTGTGTGTGTGTGTGTGTGTGGGCGTGTGTGTGTGTGTGTTTGTGTGTGTGTGTCTGCCTCATAAAGTACACTTTCGTACTGCATCCTCAGTGCCAGTTTTAAGCCGTTAGTCTTCAAATCCCTCAAACGCAATATGAACATTATCAAGACTGACTTACTGACTGACACACTCCCTCACTCTTTCCCTCTCTCTCTCTCTCTCTCTCTCTCTCTCTCTCTCTCTCTCTCTCTCTCTCTGGACTCTGTTGTTATGTTGAGCTACCTGTATATTGCACTTTGCAGTGGCCGAGAGAGCAGTTCTTAAATGGCCCCGGTTCTCGGGAAAGAAATGCTATGATGCCAGAGAGAACTGTGGGTAACGGCTCTGACCTCACACAAGTAAACAGAACAGATTTTCACGGGGGCCCAAACAGATGCCCGTATGCGAGCCGTCGTTTAGATTCCCTCTGTTTGTGGAAACCCCTGCTGCTCTAAGCTGGGGAATTTTCACCTGGGCCAGAGATTAGCTTGAGCGCTAATTACTGCCTGCTGTTAGCTTAGCGCTGTGGCCCTGTTCCGGCTGCAGGAGTCGTGTGGAGTCAATCGCGCCACTGATTGGCCCTGCAGGGTGCAGATTAGAGAGGAGCTGCGAGGATCTGATTGGCCCCTTTATACAGATGTCCCGTAGAGCAGTATATTGTACTATAACAAAATATTAAATATTTGGCAGCACCAAATTGTATGGGCAGCTTTAGTTTAAAATTACTTCATAATTTTATAGTTTACACCACTTTTATAAACAGATGCTGCTTTTTCATATATTGGTTATTGAATAATTTCTTTATTGTGAAATACAATATGCATGAAGTATGTTTTGTATTTTGAAGTGTGTATTATTTTGATGAGGGAGTGTGTGAATATCTGATGGATTTTTGTGTGCAGTTAGATAAACTGGCCCAGTTGCCTGTTCTATAATCAGATGGCTTAACTGTACATCAGTATGAAACTCTGGCCAGTGTTCTTACAGACCTTCTGCCAAAGAAATGATGATAATGATGGACGGCATGGGAATTCTTGCTTTTCTCTGTGTGTATTTTTAGAACATTTTCCTGTATCTTTTGTTTTTCTCTGCATTCTTGCGGTGCTGCATGTACAGTGAGTGTGTGGACTGTGATGCTGTGTGTGAGCTGAGATTTCTACACGGCGATGGTGATATGTGTGTGAACACAAGCTAATCACAGCTGACAGGCTTTAACATCATTGGCTACTCATTGCTCTCGAATCCAGTGTGCTGGAGTTCAGCACCGAAAGCAGAAATTGTACCTCCTCAGGAGTACTAGCGGCCCAGAGTTCTCGGCCCCTAATTCCTCTGGTTTAATCACATCTCGTCCTGATTTATTCATTTGGCCGAGACTTCAGTGAGGAATCCTTCTGGGCTGTCCTGCTGAGACATGCTGTACGCATTAGAGCTGTAAGAACAGGGTTGTGATTGTAGTGCTGCTAATCTGTGTTCAGTGTTTAGTTTCGATGGTCTGTGGGCAGTTGATGAGCTGAAGCTGGGCTGGGCAGCTGTGTGGAGCAGTGTGGTCACAAGATCGGTCAGTGTTCATGACCGACCGGTATTGGGGCCCTTTCCTGGGGCCTAGTGGCCCTAAACTAAGATGTTTCCAGAACAGGTTTGCAGGGGATATGCACATAGAATTGGTTGTGGTTGTAAAGGCCTGTATTGGGTGTATTGTGCGCGCGTTGTTCAGACCGGTGTCAACTGAGCGCAATCAGAGACGAACAACACTGAATATGGCCCTTTTGCCACCGCGTATCTCTGCTGGAATGTGACGTTATGGCTGTAGGTGTGGAGTGCAGGAAACAGCGGAGTGTGAAGGTGCGAGGGGGATCTGGAGTGGAGATGGCAGTGCGGGGGAAGGGGGGATGGTGGGGGGGGGGGGTCCCGTTCGAGTCGCGGGGGTCTGCAGATGAAGGCTGTTGCTCTTGGCGGGACGCGGTGGTGAAATGAGCCATAATGCCTGTGATCTGGTGGTGTGTGCTGGACTGGGAGGGACCCGGGCACTGCAGGGGGTGTGTGAGGGGAGGTCATGGAGCTGTGTGTGTGTGTGTGCGTGTGTGTGTGTGAAGGGAGGTCAGGGAGCTCTATGTCTTTATGTGCATGGGGGTACTACCGGGGACAGGGTGTGTGTCTGGCATTGGGTCGCACACAGACATTTGTACACTCACACACACGCGCACACACTACATCCATACACAGTCCCTTGCTCTGGGATACCCACAGTCCTGCATCAATCTCCACACAAGCCCAGCGTCTGTGCTCTGCACTGCTGCACACCTTCCAGAAATAAATGTTCCGGGAACATCTCTCACCGCTGCTTAACCTCTCGCTCTCTCTCTCTCTCTCTCTCCTCTTTCCTCTCTCTTTCCCTCTTTCTTTCACTTTTTCCATCTTTCTTTACCTTTAGTAATTGCAGAAATGCAGTGAACACTGGCCTGATTGTGCTCGTGTGATTTTCCTGTGGTTAAATCCTCAGTACCTGCTTCTCGTCAGCACCTAACACACTCTGAGCATAATTACTGTCTGAGCCCAAAATACCAGCCTTTTGTAGGGTGGATGAGAAACATGTACAGGCTAAGATTATCCAGCCGTTACAGACGCAGCGCTTCTCTGTGTCCTTAAGTGCTTCTGTGGAGCGACATTGTTCTCTCGTACGAAACGCAAGAGCTACGGCTGATTAAGGAAAACCCAACACTGCCCAGCGAAGGAGGGCTGTTTAGCAGATTGGCAACCAGAGCTGGCTGCTGGGTCACGTGACACCGGTGCTGCTCGGGTCGGCGTCCGGCTGGGCTGAGATGGTGGTTTGGGATTACTTTTTTTTTGTGTGTATGTGTGTGTGCTATGGATACCTGAATTTCCCCTTGGGGATGAATAAAGTATCTTCTATCTATCTATCTATCTTTGTCGGAGTTTCTCATTTTATTTCCCTTTTCAAATGATGCTGACAGAGTATGCAGTCGAGGGGTTGGGTTAGGGACGTGGAAAAAAAACAGTGACCCAGCGTAAATACCTGTAAAGACAGAAGAGATTTATTCTGTCGCTCCAGCGGTCATGTGTAAAATGAACTGTGAGAAAGGTTGAGTGTTTCCGCGAGGTTAGCAGAGGTGCTAACTGCAGCAGATTTATCAGTGGAAAAGGTTTCAGCGCTTTGTTTATCTGTCAGGGGACCGACGACGCGGCTAAGAGACGCTCGCCTTCTCACCTCGACCCCCAGAACATTTTTATTCATATCCGTCAGGCCCAGAGGGTCAGGAGTTTAGCTAACTGATTATCGAAAACGCATCGACTGCACACTGGGGAGGGTCTCTAATCTCCCTCCAGGACATTTTTATTGTGGTCCCGTTTCTCCACAATTCCTTTTCCTTTCTCTGTGTCAAAAACGAGTCTCTCTCTCTGAGTTCTGTTTGCTGGGTTTAGGGTCACTGCTTTAAGGTGAATGTGGGAAGTTTGATGTCTGGACATTTTTGACTTTTATGGTTTCTGCTTTATAAACCATTTTCATGGCAGTGTTTGTCACCCTAACTCAATTAGCCGCATGTAAATAATTCCTGCAATTTGGAACTACATCTTTAGAGTAAACAGCTGTGAGACTTCCACTGGTACACAATTATTGCTCTTTAAAAACAACTAATTAATTTTGAAGCACTATAAACATAAATTAGTTTAGGAATTTTAGTAGCCTGTTTTTGCTGATGTGAGGCATGGAAGTTGTAATAAGCAGAGGATTCAGCTTTTAGACCTGGTAATTGGGTGAAATTGTAATAATTTATTTTCTTGTTCTTTTGAATAGTTGTCTGTGTTGACTCATATGGGTTAAAATAACAAGACCACTGCACAGATAAAAAAAAAAAATTCTCTCAATAAATATATTATCCATATGGACCAATTTTGCTCTGTAGTGATATATTTTATATATGCATATTTTAATATAGGGTGATGACTGAACATATTCCAATACCAGTAAAAAGTGGACTATCATGATCAACTCTTTTATGGAGTATATTATGACCAAAAAAGGGGAAAAATACAGGGACAAAATGCTTCATTTTTTAAGTCTCTGGAATAATGTTGAAAAAGATAAGCTATGCTTATGATAATTGATCATAATGAAAAGTCTAAATTAAATGTTTGTAATGACATGATAAGTTACAGACTTCGTTTTTTAATGATAATATAATTGAAACCAAAAGCGTTTGCTGGTTGGAATCAATCTTTTAATTACTCATAATGGGAATGCGTTTTGGCTTTGATACCGTGATTTTCTGAGACGGCTCCCTTTGCGTCGCCAAAAACTCACAATGTTTCGGCTCGTCACTTTCAGCCTCATTTCTGCAGGATAGCTAACGAAAGCTAGTGGTCTTCCTGGCGAAAACAGGGGAGAAGCGCTCATAAATCAGGAGTAGCTATGGTTAGGAAAAAAAAAATCAAGACACATTTTAGTCCTGGTTTCAACGCAGTAATGAGACACTCATTTGTTTTTCCATAGATAAAATCGGTAACGCGCGGTGTCCCAGAGCACATTGCCGAGGTGGCGGTCTGGCAGGCCGAGGGTCCAGGTTTCTTCAGAGTTCTGAAGCAGCTCGGGGAGGTCGAAAGCCAGGGTGGTCCCCGGGCGGCCTGGTCTCTTCACCCTTCTGTGTGTAACTTCTAGACTTTTCTGTTGATAAACTCGCATTCCAGTAGGATTTTTCTTGGCCCCTGGCCTGCGGTTAATACTGAGGTGGTGTGTTATGAAAGGAGGATTGGAGGCCGATGTCATGGCTGAACTGTGATGTGAAAGCGGATCCCTTTGACTCCTCGTTTTCTCCAGGCTTCTGGGCTTTACTCCACAGCAGGGCCCTTCCACGCTGATCGCTCGAGGCCCCCTTGCTCCCAGGGTTCCGACTGTTAGGCGGCCAAACAAAAGCCTGCTGGAGGCGAGGCTGTGCTGATATCATCTCATCTCTCTCCCTCTGCTTTCATCCTCCTCGCAGGGGCCAATTTCGTAACTCGGAAAATTAGCCGATCGGTGGCCAAGATTCACCTGGGACAGCTGGACTGCTTCAGCCTGGGCAATCTGGATTCCAAGAGGGACTGGGGTCACGCCAAGGACTACGTGGAGGTAGGCAACGAAGGGGGGCCCGTCCTTTAAAAACATAAAAAACAACAATTCAAACTCTACGCACCCTCAAGCACGTCTTCACTCCAGATCACGTGCTCCTTCTCTCTCTTACTCTCTCTCTCACACAGACACACACACACACACACACACACACACACACACATACACACACGGCGTTCAGCGTGCTGGGGTGTGTGTGTTTTCCTTGATCACTTGAAGCAGAAATATGTGATCTGCATGGTGTCTCCTGTGAACTGGTGCCAGAAGGGAGTGGAGCCGGTGCTGGGAGGCTGCTGAGTTCCCAGAGACCTGAAACGCTCCAGTCGACTCGTGTTCCGCAGGTTAAAAGGAGAGGAATGGGCTGCAGAGGAGGGGATATGAGCAGAATGACTGATCCTGTGAGCCGTGACTGAAATACGACTTTGTGTTTAACGCTCCCGCGCCAGAGATCAGCCACTTGGGCTTGAAAGGGTCCGGAGCGGATCCAACATGGCCGCCGGTGTTTTTCCGCGGGCTTCGGTTGTGAAACCGCTCACTCGCTGGAAACGGCTTTCGGGCCACCGCTGCGCGACCCGACGGTCTCGGAAAGTCTGCATTGTGCTCTTTATTTCTCGCCTTTGATTTTTGGCCCGGCTGCGATTGAAACGTTAAAATGCCTCCTGCATCTCTCTCCAGGCATGGAAAGTGACGCCTTATCTTGGCTTATTTGAGATTTACGTTTATGCAACAGAACGGCCCGGGATTCCAGCAGAAATTTGTTCTCTGGCTTAAACTGTGGCCGGGGCTGTATTGCAATAATAGTTGATTCATGCGGCTCGTTTCTGTTCTCTGATTAAGAACACACATTCAGGAAGTCAGCCGGAGCTGCTGCTGCTTGATAATACATGTGTTTGTGCCATTGTGTTGTTCGTACATTAGCTCTGGAGTAGGTGCTGTCCGCCGTCTGTCGCCGTGAATTTAAGTAGAAGAGCTTTGGCCTTGTTGTGTCGACGCTAACAAAACGGAGCGATGAGGCTGGTGCTCTTATAAAGTTTGTGGTTCAGAGGAGGGCTGTGCGCTCTGATACATGTTTTATAGCAGATGGATCGAAAGGGTTTTCATTAATGAGCCAACTTCTGGCAGCTCAGGCTGCACTATCAGGACATTTTGAAAATCCGTAACAGGAAAAGTGCATCTTAAAAGATACCACTTTAGTCAAAAACGTGGTTACCAGGTCAACCTTGGGATTTTCTAAAGCAGCTGACTTTCCTGTACGCACGGTGATCGTGAGCATCTCTGGTGGCCATACTGATGTTATTGAAGGTGGAGGTTCGATTGAGCCTTTTGGAACGGATGGAGAGAGTGTCAGTGTTTGCGCACATACAATTCCTGTACTGTTGAATCACGCGTCTTCTCAAACCGCGGGTCTGGTTTCCACTGGGATAGTTGGCAAGAACTAGGAATAGAGCTTGAGAAAATGGCCACCTTTTTGGGGGGGAGGGGGAAGAATGTGTCCCTTTGACGTGTATTTGTGTGTGTGTGCGTTGTGTGTGTGTATGTGTGATTGTTTTCTTTGTGGTCAGTCAATGGCACAGATTGCGTTTACATGACACATCTGCCCTGATTCCCATCATGTGATGCCAAAAGAGTGAAATTTCAGAAGGAAAAGTGACTGGATTTCACCGTGTGGTCACCCTATCAGGGACCAGTGTTTTTAGACCTGCGCAGTCAAGGCCTTTCCGAGATGGCATCATCATTCTCTGGGTGGTTATTCTGTTAATGACACAGTTTATTTTGTGACGTGCAGATCTGGTCTGTTTGATGTCACACACTTTAATGAGGTCTGTCTGTCTGTCTGTCTGGGAACAACTACATTAACACTGGTTATATCAATTTCCATTGCCAGCTAAGCGTTAGTCACTGGAAACAGCATTATTACGGATAGTTTAGGGATGGTTGATAGTATACACATTATATTTTGAGGTACAGCACACACACATACACACTCATGCATGGATCACAGTTTGACGCATTGATATTTCTTAAGCTCACTTGTCATATCGGGTGTCGTAGCTGTGTGATTGTTTGAGTTTGTGGGTAGCCGCGGGATAAGGTTATTTTCCGGGCCATTTGGCGATGGAATATACTTTCCAAACAGAATTTTAAATGCCAAGACACTGTAAAATCACCACAATAATGTGTGACTAATTGAAGATGAGGGGTAGTCAATTTTTTATATTTTTTGTCCAATGAAATTATGTACAGCGAGTTTTGTAAATGCATGGATGGAGACACAAATACGGAGGGCAGTAATTTTTGTGCGGCTTACTTCACATGACTTTGCGTATGTTTTCGATCAATGTCGCTGATCAAATATTTTCAGATCTCTATGCGTATATATGCGCGTACATTATTCTTCACAAATTATAAAAGTGGCTTCAGAACGTTTGCTGCCATTGCTCCTGAAAATGCTCCAAGATGGAGACTTCACGGACCTGCGATGGTTAAAAGACTCTGTTTTTGATTCAATTCGTGGAAGCGTGTAACCATGACATAACCGAAACACAGCGACGGTAAGCAGAACCATGTGTCCTTGTGCTCTTGTGCGCTCCTCTAACATGGAAATTGTCTCTAATTGCATCTAAATATATTGAGTCTGGTTTTGAGAGGCTTGTTGTGTATCTTTCTGTCTCCTGTGATGACATCTGTGAGTGTGTGCGGTCAGGATCGACTGGCGGGAGAAATGGAGTGTGTCACACAGAGCGCTAAGTGCCCTGACGGGCTCAATGTGCCCCTACTACCACCTCACACAATAAAAACAACCCCTACAGCCATCAAAAACTGCCCCATACCCATTTAAACAACCCCTACACCCATCAAAAACTGCCCCATACCCATTTAAATAACCCCTACACCCATCAAAAACTGCCCCATACCCATTTAAATAACCCCTACACCCATCAAAAACTGCCCCATACCCATTTAAATAACCCCTACACCTATCATAAACTGCCCCATACCCATTTCAACAACCCCTGCACCTATCATAAACTGCCCCATACCCATTCAAACAACCCCTACACCTATCATAAACTGCCCCATACTCATTTAAATAACCCCTACACCCATCAAAAACTGCCCCATACCCATTTAAATAACCCCTACACCCATCAAAAACTGCCCCATACCCATTTAAATAACCCCTACACCCATAAAAAACTGCCCCATACCCATTTAAATAACCCCTACACCCATCAAAAACTGCCCCATACCCATTTAAATAACCCCTACACCCATCAAAAACTGCCCCATACCCATTTCAGAACCCCTACACCCATCAAAAACTGCCCCATACCCATTTAAATAACCCCTACACCCATCAAAAACTGCCCCATACCCATTTAAATAACCCCTACACCTATCATAAACTGCCCCATACCCATTTAAACAACCCCTACACCTATCATAAACTGCCCCATACCCATTTAAACAACCCCTACACCTATCATAAACTGCCCCATACCCATTCAAACAACCCCTACACCTATCATTAACTGCCCCATACCCATTCAAATAACCCCTACACCTATCATAAACTGCCCCATACCCATTTAAATAACCCCTACACCCATCAAAAACTGCCTCACACTCATTTAAACAACCCCTTCACACATCAGAAACAGTGCTAACAGTCGCAAAAACAGCCCTTATGCCAATCAAAAACAGCCCCTACACCCATCAAAAACAAACCCCACACCCATTAAAATGGCAAAAAAAAAGGCACATTGGTGAGCCAAAAGGTCCAAAAAGACCTCGGATAACAGCTGTTGTGAATGACTTAAAGATTCTTTCCCTGTTTAAGAAAAACCCCTTTGCAGTGGTTGGCTAAATCAAGAACACTTTCCCTGAGGTGGGCATATCTGTTTCAAAGTCAACAATCAAGAGAAGATTTCTCTAGAGTAAATACCGTGGATCTACCACATTATCTTAACTATCGATGAGTCTCAAAATCAGGAAGTTTGCTGTTTAATTCTGGAACATCAGCCAATGGACAGTGGTGACAAAGATCAACGGATGCCAGAATGATAGGAGGGGCAGGAACTGCTCATGATCCAAAGCGTAGCACCTCTCCTGTGAAGCGAGGTCATGTGTGGGCATGTGTGGCTGCTGATGGAACTGGTTCCCATGTATTTATTGGTGACGTGACGGCTCACAAATGCATCAGGATCTGAGCTGTATAGGGCTCTGTTATCTGATCAGATTCAGCCAAATGCTTCAAAACTCCAGCGCTTCATAATGCAGATGGACACCAGGGTTGGGTTCAATTACTTTTTTCAGTTGCAATTACAGTAATTGAAATCAATTACTTTCATAATTATAATTTAATTTTAATTGATTTTTTTATCGAAAAGTAATTGTAATTGTAATTGAACATTCTGTCCAGAAAGTAATTGTAATTTTAATTGTAATTGTAATTGAAAAAAGTAATTGAACCCAACCCTGATAGACACTAATCCAAAGTACTCTATAGTAACTAGTTGCACCGCTAGGGTTCTAGCACCCCTTGCAGCTGCCGCAACAGTCTGTCAGACCATTGTATGATATTTCATTGTTGTTGTTCGCAAGCTCAGAAATGATGCATTTGTTTAAGTTACTTGAAATTATTGGGAATAAGCAAAATATCAAGTGCATGAAGTAGAATCGGAAACATTTTCTGCCGATGTCTGTGGATTCCAGATTTAAGGCGGTCAGTGATTGCAAAGAAGTAGCAACTGAGTATTGCAAGTAACATTGATGATTATTTTAGATTGTCTAAATACTTTTGTCAAGAATAAATCAGGAATAAAATACACCTTTGGCGTGGACTTCATGGCGTGGGCTGTATGTTGTGACAAGCTATCATTATATGCCTCTTATTTCGATGGTGTTCTCCCTGAGGGGTGCATGCTGGTCCGTGAGCAGATGCTAATTTGGCCCTGCATATTTCAATAGATATTTAGATCATTGAAATATGCAGTGGAGAGGGGAGCAGTTTGGGCCAGAGGACACATCGGTACATCAGTACTCCATCCCTCCCTCTCTCCCTCCATCCTCCTCTTCCTCACTGGTCACAGTTCCTGTGATCTTGGCTGGTTTCAGCGACATCCCGCTGGCGTGGGAGTCTGGTGCCGTTCCCTCTCACAGATTCTGTGGCATTATTTTTGTGTGTCTCAGAATATCTGACGATGGTAGATTTCAATGGCGGATTCTTCTCCTCTTACATGGAGAGGCTTAAAAGAGAAAGTTTCGACCTCTTATGGGGTCAGAACACTAAAACTGACTCACTTCTCTACACTCAAATCTAAAGCTCTTATTTCACAACTCTGAATGTCTAAATAACAGGGAGTACAGACTGCTGGTACTTAAGAGATTATCGTACGGTCTCTTTATCGTCCTTTCAGCACTGTTTTTGAAAACGAGACCTTACTCTTGAGTGGCGATGTGAGCTCCCTCGTTGGGGAGGAATGTTCATGCTCTGAATTACTGTTCTTGCCTGGTGTGACATTAAAAAGGACTAATAAGTGTGACAGCTTTATGCAATGTACCGTTATAATGTTGGTCTTTGGACAGTCTTTAAAGAAAGTCCTTTCCTGTGTCTTCTCCACCTGTGTGCTCCGTGTGCTGGTGTCACTCGTTCGCTCTAACTCCCGGCTGAGTCATTGTGAAAATTCGCTAATTCAGCTGGTTGCAGCAAAATACTGGGGATGACTTTTAGATTTTGTTACCTCTCTGATTTTCCTCATTGGGTTGTTAGGGGATAAAGAACACAGCTTTGGCCCCTCCCACCTTGACTACATCCTGTCCAGCCTCACAGTTTCTGGGCGGAGCGATGGGCTCGTTACTCAGGGCAACATAGTTTCTCTTCACCCGGTGTCGTTTGACGCGAGAGGGCAGCCATGGAAAGAGCTGGCCTTGCTTTGTGGGTCCTCAGGGGAGGAGCAGGGGCCCTGGGGCCACAGCGAGGGGCCTGGCAGCTGGCGGGGTGGGTTCTGCCTCATTAGCAGGGCAGAATGCTGGAATGTGTGGCGCAGCCTCAGGGGCTAGCCGCCCACAGGGCCTGTTATGGGCCCCTCCTGTCCCATCTCCTCTCAGCTTCCAGAACCTTCTACCCCAGGACAAGTGTTCCTCATAACATGTCTCGCTCCTGCTGTCCTCTCTGCACTGCAAAAACAAAACCTTGCCAAGCATTTAAATCTTGTATTTCGATTTTAACACTTATTTCTATTTTTTTTTTCTTAGAAAAATAAATTCTGCCACTGAGGTGAGATTATTTTGACTCATTTATAGATTTGTCCATGATGGGGTACGTGAAATTATCTCCCTTTCCTGGGAGAATCTACATCAAACCCATAGATTCAGTGAATGAGGTATCTATCTCTCAGTGAGAAAACCCCCCCGGGCCCCATGTGACCACAGCCCACACTGCGGCCACTCGTAATGCGACTGGCATGTTTGTGGAGTTGGCTGCAGGGGGCAGTGTCTCGGAGGGAGTGAGCATCGCTCCATTGTTCTGACCCGGTCTAGCCTGGCTCAGCTGATCTGGTCCTGCTCAGGTGTGGGTGGGGTTAACAGGTTCTCTCCCACAGGGGTGGGGGGGCACAGATGGGCCCGATTTAGGAGCTTATTCCATTGCCTGTGCGGCCCTGTTTTCACTGCACCTCTCAGCAGCAGCAGTTTAAATAAACAGGGGCAGCTGTGGGCGCCTCACCTCCCGGGCACTGGGTGGGGGGATTAATTGCAAGAGAAATCGGAGACGCTCTTACGCCTTTCAGTGAAGAGGGAGAAGACCCTGCATACCACTGCACATGCCTGCCTTGCTGTCCCCGATGAAAACCAGCTCCAACCGCTGATGGAGACGCGCCTGACACGGATTAAGAGGAGAGAGAGAAGTGCTAATGATGCCCAACACTGATATATCATACAATAACTGCTAAAAAGCTCTGCTTATGAGAGAAGTGCTAATGACGCCCAACACTGATATATCATACAATAACTGCTGAAGAGCTGTGCTTATGAGAGAAGTGCTAATGATGCCCAACACTGATATAACATACAATAACTGCTAAAAAGCTCTGCTTATGAGAGAAGTGCTAATGATGCCCAACACTGATATATCATACAATAACTGCTGAAGAGCTCTGCTTATGAGAGAGTGCTAAGATGCTAATGATATATCATACAACACTGATATGTCATACAATAACTGCTGAAGAGCTCTGCTTATGAGAGAAGTGCTAATGATGCCCAACACTGATATATCATACAATAACTGCTGAAGAGCTCTGCTTATGAGAGAAGTGCTAATGATGCCCAACACTGATATATCATACAATAACTGCTAAAAAGCTCTGCTTATGAGAGAAGTGCTAATGACGCCCAACACTGATATATCATACAATAACTGCTAAAAAGCTCTGCTTATGAGAGAAGTGCTAATGACGCCCAACACTGATATATCATACAATAACTGCTGAAGAGCTCTGCTTATGAGAGAAGTGCTAATGACGCCCAACACTGATATATCATACAATAACTGCTAAAAAGCTCTGCTTATGAGAGAAGTGCTAATGACGCCCAACACTGATATATCATACAATAAAAACTGCTAAAAGTGCTGCCCAACACTGATATATCATACAATAACTGCTGAAAGCTCTGCTGAGAGAATAATGACGCCCAACACTGATATATCATACAATAATATCATACAATAATCATGCTAAAAAGCTCTGCTTATGAGAGAAGTGCTAATGACGCCCAACACTGATATATCATACAATAACTGCTGAAAAGCTCTGCTTATGAGAGAAGTGCTAATGATGCCCAACACTGATATATCATACAATAACTGCTGAAGAGCTGTGCTTATGAGAGAAGTGCTAATGATGCCCAACACTGATATATCATACAATAACTGCTGAAGAGCTGTGCTTATGAGAGAAGTGCTAATGATGCCCAACACTGATATATCATACAATAATGAAACTGCTGAGAAAAGCTAATGATGCCCAACACTGCTTATCATACAATAACTGCTGAAGAAGCTCTGCTTATGAGAGAAGATGCCCAACACTGATATATCATACAATAACTGCTAAAAAGCTCTGCTGAGAGAAGTGATATATCATACAATAACTGCTAATGAGAGAAGTGCTAAGACGCCCAACACTGATATATCATACAACACTGATATATCATGATGCCCAACACTGATAATAACTGCTGAAGAGCTCTGCTTATGAGAGAAGTGCTAATGATGCCCAACACTGATATATCATACAATAACTGCTAAAAGCTCTGCTTATGAGAGAAGTGAGCCCAACAGATATATGCTAATGACGCCCAACACTGATATATCATACAATAACTGCTGATCTTAAAAGAGCTCTGCTTATGAGAGAAGTGCTAATGATGCCCAACACTGATATATCATACAATAACTGCTGAAGAGCTCTGCTTATGAGAGAAGTGCTAATGATGCCCAACACTGATATATCATACAATAACTGCTGAAGAGCTCTGCTTATGAGAGAAGTGCTAATGATGCCCAACACTGATATATCATACAATAACTGCTAAAAAGCTCTGCTTATGAGAGAAGTGCTAATGATGCCCAACACTGATATATCATACAATAACTGCTGAAGAGCTCTGCTTATGAGAGAAGTGCTAATGATGCCCAACACTGATATATCATACAATAACTGCTGAAGAGCTCTGCTTATGAGAGAAGTGCTAATGATGCCCAACACTGATATATCATACAATAACTGCTGAAACTGCTTATGAGAGAAGTGCTAATGATGCCCAACACTGATATATCATACAATTATGCTTATGAGAGAGAAGTGCTAATGATGCCCAACACTGATATATCATACAATAACTGCTGAAGAGCTCTGCTTATGAGAGAAGTGCTAATGATGCCCAACACTGAAGAGCTCTGCTTATGAGAGAAGTGCTAATGATGCCCAACACTGATATATCATTAACTGCTGAGAGAAGTGCTAATGATGCCCAACACTGATATATCATACAATAATGCTAAAAAGCTCTGCTTATGAGAGAAGTGCTAATGATGCCCAACACTGATATATCATAAATAACTGCTGAAAGAGCTCTGCTTATGAGAGAAGTGCTAATGATGCCCAACACTGATATATCATACAATAACTGCTGAAGAGCTCTGCTTATGAGAGAAGTGCTAATATATCATGATGCCCAACACTGATAACTAACTGCTGAAGAGCTCTGCTTATGAGAGAAGTGCTAATGATGCCCAACACTGATATATCATACAATAACTGCTGAAAAGCTCTGCTTATGAGAGATAATGATGCCCAACACTGATATATCATACAATAACTGCTGAAGACTTATGAATAATGATGCCCTAGTGCTAATGATGCCCAACACTGATATATCATACAATAACTGCTGAAAAGCTCTGCTTATGAGAGAAGTGCTAATGATGCCCAACACTGATATATCATACAATAACTGCTAAAAAGCTCTGCTTATGAGAGAAGTGCTAATGATGCCCAACACTGATATATCATACAATAACTGCTGAAGAGCTCTGCTTATGAGAGAAGTGCTAATGATGCCCAACACTGATATATCATACAATAACTGCTGAAGAGCTCTGCTTATGAGAGAAGTGCTAATGATGCCCAACACTGATATATCATACAATAACTGCTAAAAAGCTCTGCCCAACACTGATATATCATACAATAACTGATGCTCATAAATAAGAGAAGTGCTAATGATGCCCAACACTGATATATCATACAATAACTGCTAAAAAGCTCTGCTTTGATGAGAGAAGCCCAACACTGATATATCATACAATAACTGCTAAAAAGCTCTGCTTATGAGAGAAGTGCTAATGACGCCCAACACTGATATATCATACAATAACTGCTGAAGAGCTCTGCTTATGAGAGAAGTGCTAATGATGCCCAACACTGATATATCATACAATAACTGCTGAAGAGCTCTGCTTATGAGAGAAGAGAAGATATATCATACAATGCTGAAATGAAGTGCTAATGATGCCCAACACTGATATATCATACAGTAACTGCTGAAAAGCTCTGCTTATGAAAAGTGCTAATGATGCCCAACACTGATATATCATACAATAACTGCTAAAAGAGCTCTGCTTATGAGAGAAGTGCTAATGATGCCCAACACTGATATATCATACAATAACTGCTGAAGAGCTGTGCTTATGAGAGAAGTGCTAATGATGCCCAACACTGATATATCATACAATAACTGCTAAAAAGCTCTGCTTATGAGAGAAGTGCTAATGATGCCCAACACTGATATATCATACAATAACTGCTAAAGCTCTGCTTATGAGAGAAGTGCTAATGATGCCCAACACTGATATATCATACAATAACTGCTGAAGAGCTCTGCTTATGAGAGAAGTGCTAATGATGCCCAACACTGATATATCATACAGTAACTGCTGAAAAGCTCTGCTTATGAGAGAAGTGCTAATGATGCCCAACACTGATATATCATACAATAACTGCTGAAGAGCTCTGCTTATGAGAGAAGTGCTAATGATGCCCAACACTGTTATATCATGAGAGAAGTGCAACGCCCAAACTGCAATAACTGCTAAAGAGCTGTGCTTATGAGAGAAGTGCTAATGATGCCCAACACTGATATATCATACAATAACTGCTGAAGAGCTCTGCTTATGAGAGAAGTGCTAATGATGCCCAACACTGTTATATCATACAATAACTGCTGAAGAGCTGTGCTTATGAGAGAAGTATATCATACAATAACTGCTGAAAAGCTAGAAGTGCTAATGATGCCCAACACTGATATATCATACAATAACTGCTAAAAGCTCTGCTTATGAGAGAAGTGCTAATGATGCCCAACACTGATATATCATACAATAACTGCTAAAAAGCTCTGCTTATGAGAGAAGTGCTAATGACGCCCAACACTGATATATCATACAATAACTGCTGAAGAGCTCTGCTTATGAGAGAAGTGCTAATGGTGCCCAACACTGATATAACATACAATAACTGCTAAAAAGCTCTGCTTATGAGAGAAGTGCTAATGATGCCCAACACTGATATATCATACAATAACTGCTAAAGAGCTGTGCTTATGAGAGAAGTGCTAATGATGCCCAACACTGATATATCATACAATAACTGCTACAGAGTTCTGCTTATGAGAGAAGTGCTAATGATGCCCAACACTGATATATCATACAATAACTGCTAGAGCTGTGCTTATGAGAGAAGTGCTAATGATGCCCAACACTGATATATCATACAATAACTGCTAAAGAGCTGTGCTTATGAGAGAAGTGCTAATGATGCCCAACACTGATATATCATACAATAACTGCTAAAGAGCTGTGCTTATGAGAGAAGTGCTAATGATGCCCAACACTGATATATCATACAATAACTGCTGAAGAGCTGTGCTTATAAGAGAAGTGCTAATGATGCCCAACACTGATATATCATACAATAACTGCTGTGGAGCTGTGCTTATGAGAATTACCAGTGAGCCCTAACATTGTTCGACTGAAATGAATGAAAAGACTTTGAAACTCACAATGCTAGGGTGCAGAACCAAAATGTTTCACTGTCCAATGAATTATGGTGCTCACTGCATATCATCTGACCTTTCAACCTCTGCTTTACTCATATTTTTTTTCAAATCCGATGCGCCTTATAGCACCTCAAAGCAAAAACATTCTCACTGCTCATACTGCAGGACATCGCAGCCACCGTTTCTCTCTGGGCGATATTCTGGTTTGGAAGGGACAAGAGAAACATGAATTCTTATGAAACGTGACATTGGCATCTGTGAAAAGAGACCAGAGTAAAGTATTGAGTGGACTTGGTTGTGGCTTTTGCTGTGATTGGCCTCTCGTGTGTGCTGGGCTTGTTTTCCGCTCTCCGGCAGCCTGTGATTGTTTAAGCTCTTACAGTGAAAGGCGCTTCACTGCGGCCCAGTTTCCTCTGGCCTTTACATTGTTATAAGGGCTCCACCGAGCGTTGGTGGTCTTTCTCTCTCTCTCTCTCTCTCTCCCTCTCTCTCTCTCTCTCTCGTGTTCTGCAGTGGTATCACAGGAGACTATCAGGAAAGAGCACTTCTGCAGTGTTAATTGAACAGGAATTCCCTGTCTTTTTAATGGTTCTGTAATGTGTCACTCATCCTGAATTTTCACATGTATGAAATCCACGTTCATGGGTTCCTCCCGTGGGGGTGCGGTAACGGCAGGACCTCTGTGTTACAGTGTGGTGACTCCATTTGTGACTGAGGCACGTTTTGGTTCGGGGGGGTTCTGAGCTGTAGCTTTTTTAGTTTTGGGTTATTCCAAAATTGAAGTCAACCAGAGATCCCCGGGTCACCAACTCGGATTTGCCTCACATTTATTCTGGGAGTGTCCTCTACTCCACGATTTAGCCTCTGTAAGGGATCCTGGCCTCATGGGGGGCCCTTGAAAACTGAATTTTTGATTTCCACCAATAAAAAGTTCATATTTACGGGGCCAATATCTTGAAAATGAAAAGAGACAGATAAATTTTGACAAGCAATTCTGAAAGCCTGCACCCAAATTACCCTGGAGAGCAATTTTCAGCCCATCCCTCTGATTTGTTCCAAAGATATTGGCCTCCAAAATCCCTATAAATTAACGTTCGCTATTCGCTTGGGGCATGGCACCCCAATTTTGGGGGGGCCATATCTCGGAAACCCCTTGGAGTAGGAGCCTAAAATTTTCTATGTGTTCATTATGAATATAGAGGTACTCCCAAAATAAATTTCGGCCAAATCTGAGTTGGTGACCGTGGAAGATTCTTGTACTTTGGTTGAGTTCATATGGAATGACCCTTTTTTATTTAACTTTTATTTAACCAGGGAAGTCCTGTTGAGATTGAAATCGCCTTTTCAAGGGAGCCCTGGGGGTTGAGGTGGGGAGGGAGAGGGCAGTTTGCACAGCCAATTAGATCAGGGGATGATTAGGTGGCAGGTCGAAAGAGCCTGGTTGGGACTTTAGCCACAAAACCAGGTAACCCCCCACTCTTGTCGAAGAGTGTCATAGGATCTTCAATGACCACAGTGAGTCAGGATCTCGGTTTAACGTCTCATCCGAAAGACGGCGTCTCCTTCAGTACTGTTACCCCATCGCTGCACTGGGGCATTGGGGATTATTCCACCAGAGGGGAGATTGCAACCTACTGGCCACCAACACCTCTTCCAGCAGCACCTTGGTTTCCCAGCTGGTCTCCCATCCAAGTACTAACCGAGCCCACACCTGCTTAGCTTCATGCGGCTGAAGCAGATGGAGGCGTGGTATGGCTGCTGGCAGAAGCTTATCACAAGATTCACAAAACAGTTTTTTTTTTTTTTTTTGTTAAGTTTGATATTGTGTTAAGAGTCCCCCTTGAAGTCTTGATGTACAGCGGTCATATAATATTGCAGATGAGCAAAGTGAAGATGTTTTCTTTGAAAAAAAGAAATAAAAAACACTACACATGGAACAGACCAAACTTGAAAGAGTCACAGTCGAGTCATAGAATCGTCATTATGCATGACTGGTGTAATTGTCTTCACTGGAGAGACCGAGTGCAGCACTGGCGGTGTGGTTTTTACACTGATACGGTGAGTCAGAGGCTCTGGGCATTTCTGCTCACTGTGCTGTGACTCTCGGGCCGGCTGAGACTCGCTCGTGTAAAACGATTCTGACTCCTCTGTGTGTTGGACTGTCTGTTGGTCTGCACTTTCCACTGCCAGCACATTTTTAATGCATATCCACGACTGACTGAGTAATTATGGATCAGGTTACTGTGTCATTAGCTCAGGTCTCTCGCACTGCCACGTACAGGTTTGTTGCAGTGTGGCTGTTTTGTTTCACTCATTATAGTGAGCGGTTTAGATTTGCTGACCTTATTTTCTCCTGCTTTGTCAGGTAAACATTCCTCTTTCATCCCAATAGCGCTGTAGCAAAACAAGTCAGCTCACTGGCAGGGAATTAGATGAAGAATTGATGCATATTGTACTTACATTTACTCGCGAGAAGCATTGGCCTTACTGGAGAATGCAGTACTTTTTGACGCATACAGGAGCCAGCCTGTGTGCTGCTAGTGAGCTAGTGCTCTCAAGGTGACGCGGAAATTGCCAGAAAAATAAAGCCTCATCGCTGCTCGGTACAGACGGCCCTGCTTTGGCCAGACACCCCCTCCCATAACAGCACATAATTTTGGGCGTTTAATTTCCTCACTTTGTGCAGATACACAGGTCCTTTCTCAATCCCGGCCAGATGGAGTGCGGAATACGATCTCCTGGCGCAGGGCGAAATGAAAATCATATTTTTAGTTTCCTTTCGGGCATTCTATTTATAAACAGACATTCTTCTGGATGTTTCTAAGTACGAAATGATTTGAAAAAAAAAATTGTAAAAAAAAAATGGGTCTGCTTCTGCTGAATATAAGTGATTTTTTTTTCTGTGGGTGGAATGCCAGTGTTCCTCTGGGGCAGCTGGAAGTGTGAGTGGTCTGTAGACCTCAGCGAAGGGGAGAGCAGTTTCTGGGTCCAAACAAAGTGTTCAGTGTAACGTCCTACACCCTGTTGGAGTTGGCCGTCCCTCCTCCCATCCCTCCTCAGAGCTGAACTCCAGGGGCCAGCTGTGGGCGGGGCCTCTGCAGTCCACTCCGCCTGCAATTACAATTAGCCCCCTCCCATTGGCCGCCCAGCCTTTCAGCAACACAGCTAAAATGGAATAATAAGTCAGTCTTAACAAGTGATTCATTTTTTAGTGTCACATCTCACGTCTATTTTAGTTTAACTAAGTAAGTCAGGTAGATAGCCATTGACGAGACATTTAAATTACTTGTACTCTTTTCATGATTCAGCAAATGGAGCAAGAAAATTTTCTTTTCACGCAGAAAACTGAAAAATGAGCTGATGTTTTTGACTTGAGAGGAGATAGATATGTTTTTAAGTCAAATTATTGGATTAAAACTTGTTCATGCAGACTTTTGTTGCAGTGATGTGTATGTGGTGCTCCTCTCTGGGCTGGACCCGTCTTACCCATGATCCTCTCTGTTCCCTTACGGTAAGACCCGCCCCTCGCGGTATCCTGGGCTCCTCCTCAGCCGATGACCTCATCATCATATCAGATGTGGCGTCTGCTCGCCCTCAGAGCTGAAATTGCCCAGCGTCCTCTTTGAACGCAGAGCATCCAGCCAGAAAAGGCCACGCTGTTCCCTCGCTGCTCTTTCACAGGACTGGAAAAGTGAGGCTGGAGCGAAGTGCTCTGTGGCGCTGCACTATCTTCTTGGCTTGGCGGCTCTTTAGTGCTGTTTAGTTCCAGAGCGCTGGACCCTGTCTCGCTGTTTTCAGCACAGTCAGAAGGCTGTGAGGATCCAGGAACTTTAGAATTCCTAACACAGAATTAACTTCCTGACTGCATCGATTTCTTCACTCCATGTCTTAAACCAGACTCCTCTGCACAGCTGAAATATATTTATTTATTTATTGGCTCCAGTTTTGACATTATTGACCCGGGGCTGGGTAGGAGTGTGGTAGGTAATAGTTACTGTTCTAATCTTCTCTGTGTTCCTCCTGGAAGTTCACTTTTTCACCCCTGTCTCCTGATTGGTCTGTTTCTGCTTGAAGACACCTTTGGCACCCGAGGCTCTGCGGGAATGTGCCTGTAATGATCGACTTGTTAAAGATCATTAATCACGACCGACCGCAGGGCTGAGCCCGACCTCGAGATGTTTTCTGACAGGAGACGGGCGAGCAGCTGGGGGGGGCACCCTCTTCACCCTCTTCACCCTCCCAAAATGTTGATTGGGGGAGCGGGGCTTTTGGTTGAAAAGCCAGTCACAGCCCTCAAGGGGAGGGCTAAACCATCCCAGCGATGACTTACACATTTAACATGTCCACCTTTCATTAGGAGCCAGTTAACCTTGAGCTGCTCCTGACATTGACATGGCTGTCCAATTACAGCCCTGACCCCCATCTTATGCCCCTCCCACTGCTGTTCATCTTCATCTCTTTACCGGGAAACCGGCTGCTATTTAACCCCTTCCGTAGGCCTCTCGTTCGCTGATAATTGTGTCGAGGACAAGAGTAGACGTCATTTTGAAGGGTCCGGTCCGTCAGTACGCAGAGCCCCCTCTTTCAGGGCGGTTTGAGTGTATTTGTCCCGTGTTATGGCCTCGTTAGCGTGTTTTTACTAATCATGTTGTTGTCTGCTCATCTGGCAGCACTGGTAGAATAATAACTGTGATGTTTTTAGAGGGAGAGTGTGTGTGTGTGTGTGTGTGTGTGTGTGAGAGAGGGAGAGAGACCACCGGACAGTGTAATGTCCTTATCAGAAGGAAACTGGTTGTGTGTACCACCATTAGTGGCCGTCACACTGGCCGGTTCCCACGGTAACACACCCTGCGGAGGAAGGGGGGTTGCTGACACTGCAAAACCGTCCCGCCCGGTGTGGGGGGGTGTTGGGTGGCACTGCTTGTTGTGCCAGGCATGTTGGCTTGAGTGTAAGGCCCCTGGGGGCCCGTCATGTCACTGTGGCTCTTAGATAGGCAGCAGGCCCCCGGGGCCTGGGCAGAAGTGGACCCCCGGGTCCTCATTCCTGTGTGTCAGTGTAGGGATGACAGCTCAGATTAACCCCGATGAGCTCTGGGATTCACCCCGTACAGGAAAGAGGGACCCTGTGTGTGTGTCTGTCTCACTCACGCTCACACACACTCTCTCTCCATCATCACTCCTCTCTCTCTCTCTTGCTCTTTAGGCCTGTCGCTGTCTCGTTTAATCTCATCACTCGTTCCCTCTCTCTTTATCACCTCTCCTCTGTCGCTCTCTCTGGGCCACTTGGTTTATAACTTCATTCCACCTCTCTTTCTGTCTCTCTCCATCTCTCTATCAATCCTACTCTGCCTTTTTCTATGTATAGGCCCCCTCCTCTATCACATTACCTCTCTTTCTCTCCCCCCCCGAGGTTAAACCCCTGTCTCTGTTTTTTACCTGCTAGCCACACTCCTCCATCTCTCTCTCTGCAGATTTGACTCTGCCATTTTCCCTTCAGCAATGCGAGCCCTCCTTCTTCTCTCTCTCTCCCTCCCTCTCTCTCTCCTCTCCCTCCCTCCCTCCTCCCTGCAGTCTGAAATAAATCAGTGCTGCTCGGGTCTCAGTCGTAATAAATCAGAGCCTGTCCAGCGCTGGAGCCGGTCCAGTCGAACTGTCACAGCCCACCTTTCACTCACCATTAATTACAGGCCCCTGATACAAAGCCCAGATGTGCTGGAGCGGAGCTACGATACATGCGATCTCTCTCTCTCTCTGTCTCCCTCTCTTTCTTTATCCCTCTCTCTCTCTCTCTCTCTCTCTCTCTTTCAAGATAATCTATCTTGTTTTGCCCAACAAATGGGGTTTGTACAAGATGGAGCATTCTGCTCATTCCCTCGTGGGATTTTACCGTGGTGTGTGTGTGTAAATGTGTGTGTGAATGTGTTTAAATACATGTATTTGTATCCATGTCTGAGTGCAAGCTCATTCACGTGATGCGAGTGTTTGATGTTTGTGTGCCTGTAAGGTACTCTACGTGCATTGCATGCGTGTGCACGTTACCGTGCAGTAAAAGCGTGTAGCTGAGGTTAGCGTTAGCAGGTATCCCAGTGCACCATGGCGCACCCCCACCGTTCTCACGCAGGAAATCGGGGGTCTCCGTGTCCCCCCTCTTTTTCACACTCGCTCTGTCATCCGATCCCCGACAACAAGCTGGGAATCGCCTCCACGGCTGCTACAGCCCCGACGAACTGACAGCACATCAATTTATCTGTCATTCGGCTATTACAGAGTCCCCGGCCCCAGCCAAATCGTTCTGGACAGACTTGGCCGTGACGAGGGGGGGTGGGGTGGGAGTTTCTCGTGTGTGTGTGTGTGTGTGTGTGTGTGTGTGTGTGTGTGTGTGTGTGTGTGTGTGTGCGTGTGTGTGTGGGTCTCTACAGATGTGTTGGGTTTGGCCGCAGACGGAGCTGACTCACGGCGGATTTCACATGCACATTATAACGCTGTCCCAGATCGACAGGATTTACACCTCTGAGCGTTTGTTTTTGTGTGTAACGCCACAGCACCATTACCTCTGTTCTCTCCCCGTCAGAAAACATTTTTAAACCCTGGAATGATTCTGCTGGGCTGCAGACGGTGTGCGAGACGCGGGGGCCGTTTGTTGGGGCAGAAGAGCGTTTCCGCCCCTCCTGCGCAGTGCATGTACTGATGTTGCATAACCTTCAGCTCGCAGAATATTTGGCCTCAGTATCGCTGTGAGCTGAAGAGGAGAGTTACACAGCCAATATGTGACACACTGTGAAGTTTGGTCCTTCAGAGAGCTAAATCAGTTCTGTACAGGGCTGTACGTTACAATACATATTTACCTCCACCAACGAAGTTGGGGCGGAGGATATGTTTCCGCCCTTGTCTGTTTGTCTGTTTGTGAACAACATAACTCAAAAAGTAATGCATGGATTTGTCTGAAATTTTGTGGGTGGATTGCTATTACATCAAGGATGGACCCTATTGATTACTGAGCTAATTAACCTGCGTGCAAGGAGTACCTTTCCATAAACATTAGGTAACCTCAGTTTGTTAGCTAGCTACTCAGTTGACTGTGAATTTAAAAATCATTCCTGGTTCAACCGTGAATGCCAGTGACTCAGTGACTTATGGAGTATCAGAGCAGAGTGATGGTGTTAGCTCAGTTATAACTCAATGGGAATTGGCTACCATTATACAAAATGGTAACAAAAATGAAATTTGTTTTCTATGAAATTACGCGATTCAGTTATATGATAAACAGAATGTTGTACTCTTTATTGTGTCATATGAGAGATATGAAACTCGTTGAGTAAATGTTGGGTTTGTTACTCGCTAAAGCTCGCAACAAACGCAAAATTTTCTGAACTCCTTTTCTAACTTTGATATGACGCACCCGCTCGTGTAAGGTCCTCTAATTGTTTTCCACGTTAGTGTTGCTGTACATGAAAAGCACATTTGATACCAAATGTTAATTAAAAAAAATAGCTAAATTAATATAGACAGTTGATACAGATAATACTGCCAAGATAGAGCCCTGATCTTAACATCATCAAGACCGTCTAGAGACAGAATCAAATGAGACACTTTCCTGCAGAAAAACTTTGCCTTGTTTTTTCAATTTGCTGGGAACAGCCAGACAGGCAATTTTGAAACAACCATAGTCATAAAAGGCAATGTTTTATTTATTTTACTTGCATTTTCTATGATGTGCTAACTTTTTTGTAGAATTGGGGTTGTACATGCCTGAAAATTTCAGCATGTACACATGCAAGCATTTTCACAAACTTTTACTCACGCAATCATGCGTGCACACGCTGTCGCGCCGCTTGCTAGCTTTGCAAGATTAGGTCACTGAGGTCCTGCTAAAGACACAGCTCTGTGTGTGTGTGTGTGTGTGTGTGTGTGTGTGTGTGTCCACTCATGTCTGAATGCACAGCAGTGCTGTAGTGGAGAGAATATTCTCTTATCAGACTCTGGTATGGTTCCCATATTATAGGTTCTTGCAGCAGCATCTGTTCCTGATACATCAGGCTTATCGGTGAACTTGGCGCTCAGCTATCTGGTGCTGTGCATTGAGAAAGGAAAGGTATTCACTGCTGCAGAGCCATTGGGTCAGTGTGTGGAGAATCCAGGCTGTGCAGAAGGGAAGCTTCTGGAACTCTCTCAGGGTGATATCATGTGACGTTTCTGAAGAAGTGCGTACTGCGCACAAACGCTGCAGAAAAAATTCTGATCTAATATGGGTTCAAGTCTGGTAACTAGTCTCGTTCCTGTGTATTTTTTATTATTTTGGTGGTATTAAAAAGTAGGCGTGAGGCATCGCCCCGGGATGCTAATTTCCACAATGAAGGATGGCAGGGGGAGACTCATTAATATTCATAAAAGAACTGCGACCTGATTGGCTTACTTGAAGCATTTTGGAATTTCTGACAAATCTCCGTAAGACAGCAGATGACGATGTCAGGCATGAAAAATTTTATCGGCCAATTGAGTCATGGTTCTTTTATGAATATTAATCAGTCCTCCTTTGCCATCCCACATTTTGTAGTTACATGACCAAAAAAATAAAAATAAATAAAAATCTGAAAGGATCACCCAATCTCCAGTAGCGCTGAGAATAGTATTAAAAAAACCCTGCAAAATGAAACCAATTTTCTGTCTATATTTCAAGTATTGAGGAAATTATGGTCATTTGTCAGTTTGAAAAAAGGTTTAATCTTGGGCTATTCGTCTTATATATTTCTGTGTGTGTGTGTGTGTGTGTGTGTGTGTGTTTGTTTGTATGGTAGAGAGAGTTATATGAATTGGCACTGAGTATGGGGGTTACTGCAGTATGTAATGTGATTCCCAGCCCTCTGCACTGTTCCCTCCCTCTCTGGGACTCCCCTGCCTGGCCGGAGCTTTAATTGCGTCCCTGATATAAACAAGGAGGTCAGTGTGAGACCCAACCAGCAGCTGTGGTCTGAGGTGGGGGGACTTCAGCACTGAGGCCCGTCCAATATCAGAGAGAGAAAAACTGGGAGTTCTGGGTGGGCCTGAATATCTGGATACTTAATGTCTTGATCGGTGTCTGTGTGTTCAGTTTAATTAGGTCACATGGCCATGGTGTAGCGTCCATCATCTGTCTGTCCGTCTGTTCGTCCATTCACCTTTTCTTTTAATGACTTCTCATTCTACTTGGCAGATTTGGATCAGACTTTTTGCAAACATCATGCCAACAAACATGGTGGTGGTAGTGCGATGGTCTGGGGCTGCTTTGCTGCTTCAGGACCCGGGTGACTGGCCATAATTGATAGAACCATGAATTTTGCTCTCTATCAGAAAATCCTGAAGGAGAATGTCTGACCATCAGTTCATGAACTAAAGCTCAAGCACAGTTGGGTTATGCTGCAGTACAATGATCTGAAACACACAAGCAAGTCCAAAATGAAGGTTTTGGAGGCGCCTAGTCAAAGTCCTGGGTTTGATTGCATTGAGATGCAGTGACATGACCTTAAACAGGCGGTTCATGGCCAAAAACCCTCCAATGTGGCTGAATAAAAACAATTCTGCGAAGAAGAGTGGGCCAAAATTCCTCCTCATCAATGTAAAAGACTCATTATCAGTCATGTCTAACATTTGATTGTAGTTGTTGCCAACAATGGTTGCACAACTAAATATTAGTTTTGTTTTTTGGGGTGGGGGGGATTATTTTTTCCACATGGGTGATTTAGGTTTTGAATGACTTTACCTTCAGTGAGTGAGGTGATCATTTAAAAGCTTCATTTTATTTTTAGTTCACATTGCCTTTGTCTTCTGTTTGATGATGTGAAACATCTAAATATGACAAGTAAACGAAAACAGAAGAGTTGGGAAGAGGGCGAATATGTTTTCACAGCAGTGTATGTGCTGACCAGCTGGCTGAGATGAAATTATTCGAACATTTTCATGTCATGTCATGTCAGTTACCCTGTGCTGCTGTGTGCCTCAGTAACTGACCTCCGGTCGGGTGACAACATTATGTAGGGAACTCTGTGGCTCCCAGTGCATTGTGGGACATACCTGCACTCTTTCTCCTCAGTAAATCAGGGCTGCCTGTCTGTTTTTGTTCCTGCACTCTTATATCATGGCCGCTCGGCGTTATGAAGAGCACATCGCTCACGACTGAAGCGCCACAGCCGAGTCCCGTAAGCACCCCTAATTTCAGGGGAGTGCTGTCCTCACCCCATAAACTCCTGTCTTTATATATAACCAGCTGTCTGCATCTCACCCCTCAGTTCCCATAAAGACACCCCCGCAAGAGTGGTATTGGGCTCCCCCCTCATGCCCACGCAGCCAATCCTGGAATGGGAATGTGTGTTAGCAGCCAATCAAAGGCTGGTTGGAGCTGTGACTGTGAGGCTGCTTAAATTCAGATGATCTGGTAATTCCGCAGATTTCATGTCACAGGTTAATAACTACTGGCTGGAGAGGGGAGGTAATGTGGTAGAAAAGGGCTTTTTTTTTTTTTTTTTTTTTTTTACTGTCAAATGAAAGTCTGGTCTGTGCCACATGTACTCATGGGTGTAGTCAGAGCTGCTGTTGGGTATCTTTAGAGACTACACTACCCAGACTGCCCCTCCCCTCCTCCCCCGCTTCCTCTCTCTCTTCTTCTCTCCTCTCCAGCAGTGCTCTGTTCTCTCTCGTCTCCTCTTTAGAGCCTGTGCTAGTAACGTTTTTATATTTGAGATGTTTCCCATGGCATATAGGCTAAACATCATTCTGGAGCCGTGTAAAGCTGAGTTTTGGCTGCATTTGAGTGTTAAGCAGTGTGTTTCTGTACCCTCAGTGACCACAGTGAGCACTTTAACATGTTTTATTAGTGGAGCAGCCGCAAAATTAAAGAAATCTGCAGTGTTTGTGTTTTTTTTTTTTGTTTGTTTGTTTTTGAGAAAACATTTAATTATGATTTTCTTGTTTGCTTTCGTAGTAATATTTGGAATTCCATGATTTGATGTCCCTCTTTTTGCCTTTTCCTGATTTATAAAAATGAATTTTTGCAGCATATTTTTTGAAGTGGAATTTCATTGTGTGTTTTTTGGGGAATAGTGAGCTCTGCTTTTGTTTTCTGCAGAATTACACAGGTGAACATTTACCCAGAGGCAGGAAGCTGTGATACTTTCAGATGGTGTCTTAGAACCATTATGGTAATAATATGGTTATAATAATAATAATAATAATAATAATTTTCCTTTCCTGTTTGGCGGCTTGCAGTAACAGTCCATTTTCTCTGGGCAGTGCAGTTTAACGGGTGATTATATCACTGTAAGGTCTGTAGCTCTGTAGGGTATTTGGTTTGACAAGGACTGTGTTTGTGCATTTTTGCATTTGTTTGTATGTGTGTGTGCGTGTGTTCATATATGCATGCTTGTGTGAATGTGTTTCTGTGTGTGTGTGTGCATATATGCATGCTTGTGTGCATGTGTGTGTGTGTGTGTGTGTGTGTGTGTGTGCATGTGTGCATATATGCATGCTTGTGTGCATGTGTACATGTGCTTGGGCATGTGCATGTGCGTGTGTGTGCGTGTGTGTGGGTGCACTGGTGTGTGTTTGCCTCTGAAGAGCACTGGAATTGTTAGTGCTCTGTGTACAGACATGACATCCAGCTGAACTCTTCTCAGGGCTGTTAACATTCCCATCTCTCATCCCTGTTTCCTCTCGCTCGTGCAGAATCGGCTGCCCTGTAACTGTACCGCACTCCCTCTACACAAGTCTCAGCATTTCTGCTTATACCTCCTCCAAGCTGCATTATTACAAAACGGTGTCATTTCAATTTGTGTGTTTGCACAAGTGTTTATTGCATGGACCTGATACTGCATGTGTTAGAAATCATTCAACTCATTTGAGGGCCACTTTAAATAAGTATGTACATTTACAAATGTACACAGAAAGAATATCAATTCAAGATTATTCCAGGACTTCACATGAAACACATTAATCACTACAAAGCGCTGTTGGCTCTCTGGTTGAGTGTGCGCAGGGTAGGGGTGTGATTGTGAGTTGTACACTACCGGTCAAAAGTTTTAGGACACCCCGATTTTTCCAGTTTTTTACTGAAAATTATGCAGTTCCAATCCAATGAATAGCTTGAATTGGTACGAAGGTAAGTGGTGAACTGTCAGAAGTTTTAAACAAAAGGTAAGGTTACCCAGGTTTTTTGTACGCCGTCGAGTAGGTGAAAGGATGGTTCCTCAGTGTGTGACATCAACTGTCAAACATGGAGGAGGAAGCCTGATGGTCTGGGGCTGTTTTGGTGGATCCAGGGTCAGTGACTTATAGAGTGAAAGGCACCCTGAACCAAAACGGCACCCACAGCATTCTGCAGTGCCATGCAGTACCCTCTAATGCGCCTAGTTGGTCAGGGGTTCAAACTACAGCACCATAATGACCCAAAACATAAGTCCAAAGTCTGCCAGAACTACCTTAGGGGAAAAGAACAAGATGGTAAGCTTGAAAACATGGAGGGGCCAGCAGTCTCCAGACGTAAACCCCATCGAGATGGTTTGGGATGAACTGGACAGAAGAGTGAAAGCAAAGCAACCTACAAGTGCCACACATTTATGGGAACTTCTGCAACAGGGTTGGGAAGAACTTTCTGAAGAATATTTGATTTCCATTGTAGAAAGAATGCCACCAGTGTGTTCAGCTGTTATATCTGCCAAAGGTGTCTACTTTGAGTCAAAAGTTTAAAATACATTTTGGTTTATAAATTGATTCCATGATTTCTTTTAAAACTTCAATTGTTAATTTGTTCTGTCTTGTCTATGCTTTCATTCCAGAGTACAATGAGGCATTTAACTGCATAATTTTCGATTAAAAAAAAAAACTGGAAAAATTGGGGTTTCCTAAAACTTTTGACCGGTAATGTATGTTAGGGCATGCGCGATTCTGTGTAAGCATGCAGGTATGCACGTCTGCATATATGTGTGTGTGTGTGTGTGTGTACACAAACACTCTCCTGTGTGCTCGTCTGCTGTGTGTTTACTCTGTATTACTCATATGTGGTCAGTGTAATGCCTCTGTCCTTAGATTAGCGGAGCCCCCCTGTGTGAGTGACATTTGGTTTGGCTCACAGTAATAGAGATTTAAGGAGAGCCCATGTGTTACGGGGGAGACTGACGGTGCAGGACGCACCCCTGCTGGGTGGGAGGACCAGAGCTGATGCTTCTCTGGATCACTGTGTAACCAGAGTCCCCGGATTTCACATGCACTGAGCGGGGATTCTTCTTCTACTGTCTCAGCTGGGATTCTTCTTCTACTGTCTCAGCTGGGATTCTTCTTCTCCTGTCTCAGCAGGGATTCTTCTTCTCCTGTCTCAGCAGGGAGGCTACATACACAGCTTTCTACAGTTCTTTTACCGCACTGTTTTCAGCCTCACAGAATTATAGGCAAGCAACGGCCTGCAAGGGTTTCCATATTTTCTGAAGTTTGCGACTTTTAAACATTCGTAGAGTGTATTAGGCTGTTTCAACCTACTGTTGGTGTGCTCATGTCGAATATCTGTGCATATTTTTGATTGACATAATATGCAGACGATTTATGAATTTGTATTTTAACACTTCTGAAGTGAGCTGTCTGTAGACGGACTTAGAGGTGGCTTTTAGAACCAACATTTCCTGAGAGATGATTTCATAATGTGTTTTTTTCTTTTCTAAATAGCTTTTTTTTTTTTTTGTTTTTGATTTCCATGAAGAGCGTGTTGGGTGTGTATGGTGTTGAGGAGAGTGTGTATCGTATGTTTGGTGCGGTGGAGAGTGTGTATGGTTTTGAGCGGATTGTCTATGGTGTTTTGCTTGGGAATGCAGGGGAGGTCGCGGAAAATGGCTCTGTAGATTTTTTTGAGGTGGTTGTTGGTATTCAGGGGGTATAGATGTGTCAGATGTGAGCTAGAGGAGGTGTCGGAGGGAGGACAGGAGATGTGTACGACCCAAGCTTAGCTGGGCTGACCTGCTCCTCTCCCGGAGCCCTCACGCCTCATCCCTCCATCTCTCCATCCCTCCATCGCTCGGCTGAGGCTCATCTTCTCTGTATCAGGAGCTCTGATAGTGGCCTCTAACACTTACTCCCTAAAGCAGGACTGGACATAACCCCTGTAAACACATACACTCTCATGCAAGACCCATGTACACACACACACACACACACATAAATGCATAAACGCACGCACTCACACATATATACAGCTGTGTGCCCATGTAAAAGGGTTATACATGTATGAGCGTGACTCTCCCAGACCTCAGTCAGGGATAACAGCGACCTCTCTGAGTCAGATGTTACCTGGGAGCTGATCCTGAGTCAGTCTCATGTCTCTCTATATTCATGAGAGCAGAGCCGCTGCAGAGACAGCGTCCCAGCGGAGGAGGCCCCAGTCCCGGCCGCGGGGGTGTGAGTTTTACCGCGGCTCAGCAGATTACGCTCTGATTGATTTTAGAAAGGGAGGAGGCTCCACAATGAGCACTCAGAGTCTGTTTGTTTTGGTTCCCATCCACCCCTCCTCCTCTTAACGAGCGCCCCGCTAATCCTAATCACATAGAGCTCGCCCCTCGAAACTGGACACCTCACCTCCCTCCCCTCCCGCCTGACGACGGGTCACTAATTACATTCCTGGCGTGGGCGTCCTATTGGAGGAGCCGACATGTCTGCTAACGGCCCAGCACTGTCAGCCATTACTGTCCGGCCAGGACCGCCGTGGCCTGTGTACTCACATGGGACACCAGCGGCCCGACTGATCGATGCTGCTCTGACATCGTGAGAGAGCAAAGGTGTGGTCCCTCATCCCTCTGGGAACATTTCATGGAGGGAGGGAGAGAGAGAGACAGAGATGGGGAGAGAAAGAGTGAAAGAGAGGGGGAGAGAGACAGGGAGAGGGAGGAAGAAATATGAACTGCTGACTGGATGTAAATCAGTGAATCCGTTTACACACTCAAAGTTTTTAGGAGCGCTCAGGTACAGACACACACGTCGTGTTCGGCTATTTTTTGTCCCCCTCATGTTGGCAGAGATCTGTAACGTCTCAGCAGCACGATGGAGTGAGAGGAATGTTTTGGGGGGGACAAACGGATTCGGGACCGTGAGGGGCACTGCCCGTTGTGAGGGTGTGGGGGTGACTGCGCTCCTCAGGTATTTGGGGGATCCCTGAGTCTCCGTGCAGGGGAGTCATGCTGCAGACCCCGTGTTCAGCGCGGTCGCCGAGCGCGACAGATTTACGGCGGGTGTCGGCGCTCTCCCATGCCTCTCGAACCCTTCGCCGCGGCCCCATCGCAGGCCAGCCGGAGAAGCTCGTAAATATCTGGCCTGTCGCCCGCACTCCCCCGCGCACACGGGAGGCTAATTGCTCCGCTCCAGCTTTAATAGCAGACGGCCAAATAAATAATTTGTCCGAGTTTGTGGCCCCCGATAAATCTGGCGGTTGTGTCTGCCTCCGCAAGGCGTTTGAAGTGAGGGACGACCCTGTTTGGGGTCTCGCTCGCCCCGAAAATCGCTCTGATTTAAAACTTTTACTGGGAGCTGACACTGGGGGTCCGGCTCACAGACTTTATTATAGTGCTGCTGAGTGTACTCTCCGGGGGTGTTCACTGTGAAGGAGAGGGGGGTATTCATCCTGTGTGTCTGTGTGTGTGTATGAGAGAGAGAGAGAGAGAGAGTGTGTGTGTGTGTGTGTGTGTGTATACAGATGTGTATATGTGTGTGTGTGCGTGTGTGTGCTTTTGTGTGTTCAGCTTACTCAGATATCTCCATGCATAACTGCAAACCCTGATTGTGTTGCTTCAATGTACTCTGCTTTCTCTAAACACATTTTTTTTTTTATGTGGCACCAATTCAGGTATACATAACTTAAAAAAGTGTCTGTACATTTTGGTTTCATTGATTGATTATTCTGTCTTGAAATAATACCGTCTTTATGCACTGCGTTTAAAATACTTGAAACTGTCGATGACTCGCAAATGCAAGCTTTAGGATGAGTGTTTTTGTCCCTGTTTGTTTTGCGCAGGCACGCGCGCGAGTGAGCAGTGTCGCGCGCACTTACAGAAATAGTTCGGCGGTTCACGCAGCTGCCGCGCGGGTGGGAGGCGCGAGCGCCTACTGCTCCATTGCGATCCGGTGTAATTAAACCCGCTTATTAAACTGTCACAGGATAAACGGCCGTCAGGAGTCTGTACGCGGCGCTGGAAACCGCAGAGCCCTGTGTTGGGTTACTAATGCGTTTCCTTCCTATGCAGTCCCGTACGCAATCTCTGCTCTTACACTCCCTCCCGCCAAACCGAAGGGTAACATCGTTAAAAAAAAAAATAATAATGATGTTAATAACGCGAGTGGAGGTTGAGTTAGACCAGCTTGTTTGGCACTGTGATTGTGTTTTTATTTAATCCGCTGAGCAGGGAACCGAAGCCCATGACACCGGGCAGAACACAGTTCCCTCTTCAGCTCAGGATTTAGGCGGAACGTGGGCTGCGCTCAAATTGCTCATTACAATCAGTTCGAGTGGTTGTGGCTTAGAGCCAATAGCTGGGAAAATGCCGCAAGTGTCTGCTTTGCCTTTTGCGAATTTAATCTGTCAATCAAAACCAAGGCTATGTCAATACATCATTTGTTTATCATTTTATTTTGTTTATTAATGAGTTTGAAATGCTGAGTTTTTGTGGGGGAAATGCAGAGTATTTTTGGGAGGGAAATGTAAATACATGAAAAAAAAAGGAGATTTGACCTGCAAAATAATTCTTGCCTATTTCAACTAGTGTTTTCACTATCAAAATAATTACACTGTTTCAGTGTATTTCAGTACCATGACTTTAATGCAAATGTAATCTGACAATAATTACTGTTATAATACATCACTATTATGTTGATTTGTATTCATAAAAAACAAGTAAATAAATAAATTCTCCGTAAAATATAATTTTGATTCCAAAAATTCTTTTAGGGTCACTAGAGTACCCTGCATTATAATTGCACTCTGAAGCTTCATTCAGTCTATGTTTCTGAGTGCCACGTCAATTTCATAAACATAGTCTTGGTGAAACTCAGGCCAGTCATCGGTGCAGAAATGGGCTGTTTAGTGCTAACTCACTGAGAATTCTAATTTTTCCTATTTTATGCCATGAATTTTTGAAGTTTAGCCCTTGGAACTAAATTTCATCAATTATACTTTTTTTATATGTGTGTTCTAAGACTCACCAATTGTTTATTTTTCATTGCATTGGGACAAAATTGGCACTAAACATCCAAGAAACCCTAACGATAATTTGCAATATGTATTCATTTTTTTTATGATCAACAATTTTTATTTTTTGTAACAAAATACAATACAAACACACATTCAAACAAGTGACAAAGACGGTGCGGCACAATCCAGTTAGGTTTGAAAACCAAGATCATAATATAGTTACTATACATGACGATGAAAAAACATATTCCCAAGAAAAAAATAAAACGACCTTGAATTGAGAATAAAGCTACCATAGAAAAGCAGGTAGTCTACATATAATGCATCATATACCAATTCATACAATAATTGGGAGAGAAAAAAAAAAAGAAAATTCATTTATCTTGTCATAAGCATCTAGTTCGGGGTCTGTGAGAGAGGGGCGTAGACATTGGGGTAACCCTTCTTTTAAGGTAGTCCCTAATGGCTATAGCTATATCGGACCATGCTTGAACAGTAGTTGGCTTGGCGCTATTGAGCCATGCCCAAAATAAATCTGTAATTTTCAAAAATTAATATCGCAGCCACTTTTCAATTTTTTGCTTCTTTATTTTGATTCTGTAGAGCAGTGGTTCCCAACCCGGTCCTCAAGGACCCCCTGCCCTGCAGGTTTGTGCTCCAGCTCTACTCTTTCACACCTGATCCATTTAAGGGCTTCATGCTGATTGCTTGAAAAAGATCTACCTGAACAGGGTGTGCATGAAGGTGCATTGGGCCTTAAATGGATCAGGTGTGCTAAAGTAGAGCTGCAGCAAAAACCTGCAGGACAGGGGGTCCTTCAGGACTGGGGTTGGGAACCACTGCTGTAGTGCCTATACTTCTATCATGTTGAAACATTACTTGGTTCTGCAGAAAAAAATGACAGCCAGAGATCTTGCTATATATTGTTTCAGAGATGAAAACCCCCAATTTTAAGATAATTTGACTGTATATTTTCCCAAGAGGGATTGCTACAATTTCCTTGAAACTTTCATTTTTATGGGAAGGTGCTAATATGCTTCGCAGATACCTTAAAAAAAAAAAAAAACAAAAAAAAAAATCATTTTTGTACTTTTGAATGGCTGTAGTATTGCATTCAGTGGTATTATTTCATGGGTAGATAATTGTACCATCTTGACTCCAAGGCTTTCTCTCTGTGTGATTTGTATTGATCCTGTTTTTCATTGAATTCAGGAAATTTTCAAGTTACAGCTCGTAATAGTTTGGTTTGTTGCAAGCTAGATCGTGTCATCTTGGGTCTCTAGTTGAAATATTAAAGTAGTTTCTGAGGTTGGTACTCATATATCATTTCACAATTTCAAGCTTTGATAAACTACGTTTTGACTTTATCAGCTATAGCATTATTAAATACTTTAAGAATTATGGGCTAATGTCACAGAAGTAAATAAAGGAGTACACTTAGAATTTATTTCTTTATTAAGTAGCTTGATGTGACAGTGAGATCATGGAGTCCTACTCTGGATAAAAGCCAGAAGAAGAAGCCAGCTGTCACTTGACTGCGTACACTAATGGAAGCATTGATCTTTCGAGTTTGGCTGCACTGGGAACAGAAGAGGAACGATTGAAGGCGATGGGATGTTCTGACTTGACGGACGGTGCCACAGTTTGACTGCATCATCGGAAGTACTTCTTGGTACTGTCTTACTAGTGTAATAAATGCTCATTCACCAACAATTATTAAATAATTGAGTAATACAACATCTCATAAATGTGCATATGCAGTATCTGCAATGAATATTAACAGTTTCCCACAAAACAATGGAAATCAAAATCATCCTTCCTGAAAAAATATTCAGTCAAAGTATCTTAAAAAGTGAGTTTTGCAGTTCTGAAGACGTGGCAATTTTTTTTTTTTTTTTTTTTTTTAAATGCAGGACCAAATAGCTTGTAGTTGTGACAGTATTATTTTAATTCTACACAAAAAAAAAAAAAATTGTTTGCAAAAAGTGAAAACTACTGAAGACACTAAATAAAATTAAAATTAAAAATTCTTTGTTCAGGCCAAAAAATATATATATATATATATATATGTGTGTGTGTGTGTGTGCACGCGCGCACAAATAAAGCACTTCAGGGCCGTTGGACGTGCCTTTCAGTTTTACATTTGCTGAAAACAAACCACTCTGCTGTAAACTTAAGGATAAAACCACCAAACAATAACAAACTGTGCTCAGTTGCGGAGTGGTTTTCCCTCCTGAGTTACAGACACTTACACACACTAACATACAGAGTTACAGACATTTACACACACTAACATACAAACAAGTGCACATCTGTAGTTGAAAATTACATAAATCCCTTCCTGTAGTCTTTTCGGTGTGGGGAAATTTCATAGTCAGCGTAAAGAATATAGTTTTCTGTACAGTTTGCTCTTAAAGAGCAGATAATACGTCTTCTACAGCCCCGTAGGCCGAGGAGGGCAGTTAAGTGGGACTTCCTCTGCTGTAAGTGCTTTGTTTATTCCAATGGGAGGATTTTGTGGTGAAATAAAAATAAAAACTTGTAATGATTGATAATCACAGGCCTGTATGGCTGTGAGCTGCAGTTACACATGTGGGAGTAAGTGTACAGGGGCGCTAAGCTAAGTGCTGTATTCAGCTGTCGTTACCTGCCCAATCTGCTCTACTTTGCCTCACTAATCAAGACAGTATTTATAACAAAAAGATTCCATGGGCGATTTTGCCAGCACTGCTGCCCAAAGTTTCAATACTGCAAGTACCAGTTCTTCTTCAGTTTTTTTAATATATATTTATAATTTTCATTTGAATTAATCTTGACCTTTTGCTAAGACTCTGCTGTGCTTATTTAGCATGTAAATGCATGGAGAAATGGAGAAGAGATGCACAACAAAAGTGCCGTCCTGTTCTTGATAACAGGGCATCGTCAGTCTGTGTTGACCCCGGGCGAGGCCTACAGAGGCAGGCTTTCCGGCAGCATTGCTGGGTCAGAGCGCCACACTCACCACTGCGGAGGGGTCTGTGTGGGGCTGCAGTGTTTGGAGTGTGTTTGGAAAGTGTTTGGAGTGGTGTTTGGAGAGTGTTTGGAGTGGTGTTTGGAGAGTGTTTGGAGTGTGTTTGGAAAGTGTTTGGAGTGGTGTTTGGAGAGTGTTTGGAGTGTGTTTGGAAAGTGTTTGGAGTGGTGTTTGGAGAGTGTTTGGAGTGTGTTTGGAAAGTGTTTGCAGTGGTGTTTGGAGAGTGTTTGGAGTGTGTTTGGAAAGTGTTTGGAGTGGTGTTTGGAGAGTGTTTGGAGTGTGTTTGGAAAGTGTTTGGAGTGGTGTTTGGAGAGTGTTTGGAGTGTGTGGCTGTGCACATCTGTCGGGCTCGATCTCTCACCTGAGGGCTGGAATGAGCCCCGCGCCTGAGATTATCTTCATACTGCAGCCTCAGCTCTGTGGCCTGAGTTAGAAGGTCCTTCCTGTCCGCTGTAGCAGCAGCAGTGTTTTGGGCTGTAACTGTTAGAATGGCCGTCGATGAGAAGAGAGATCAGACAGTGGTGTGGGAATACTCGACAGGAACGATCCAGCGATTGGACAAGAGAGAAAAAGAGGAGAGAGAGTGGAAAGAGAGAAAAAGAGAAGTAAATGTATTGAAAAGAAGAGAGAGAGGGAGATGGAGAAAGCGAGGGGGCAGAGAGTGACAGAGTAATCAGTGTTTCCCATCAGCAGGTGAAGTGCTGATAATACAGTGAACTGGACCCCGGGGTGAAACACACACTGCTCACGGTGCGCAAAACACAGGCTGTACAAACATAGCTTCAAACAGCACCGCGGGACAGAGGCATCACCATTACCGCCCCGGGGGTACGCCGCGTACGGTTACAGCCACACCCGCCCCGGACTTCACGTGCTTTTAAAGTTCTGCGCTGAACACACTCAGAACCTGCTGGGGTGTTTATACTGTAATATCTGCCCTACAGAGTCCTTCATGATCCGGTTCGTGCCGGAATCTCTCCGCTGGTAATGCCAGCTGTTTTTTTTGGTTTTGAACGGTTGTTTTCCGAGGTTTGAAGGTTGTCTTTGTTCAGAGATGTGGTTCTGCGTCTCATTGGCATCTTCTGTCACCTCTGATCAAGGATATACATGGTTTCAGTTTTATAAAAAGGTGGAAAAAATTTTGAAAAATCTTTCAAAGTCTCGGTGTTACTGATTTTTTTTGAGTACCAATAAGAGGATTGTTTTTTTTTTTTTTTTTTTTTTTGGACACCTTTTCAGGAGTCAAACTGCCTGCTTACTCTTTCAATGAAATATCCTGGAGCAGCTTCATAAATTTAGCTCTATGGTTATGTTTTTTACAGACTAGTTAAAAAATGTTTATTCGTAGCTGCCAAAAAATCAAACTGGTTTCAGAACCCCCAGGTTCCCTGCTCTCGGGAGAGGTGCGCTGTGTAAGAGTAGCTGAAAATAGCACCTGGGCTCTAATTACAGGGCTGTCCGCACACACAGGTGTGGGGCCCTTTCGCCCCTGCGCTCCTGAAGAAGGGCCCTTCTGTCCTCTCGGACCCACAGGAAGCCCCAGCTGCCCTCTGAAGCCCCAAAGACTCGTGGCCAGTTTTAGCCGCACGGGGGAAAAGCTGGTCGTTTCTGTGCGTGGTGGAAATAAAATATCCCACATCAGTCATTCATTTCCAGTGATAAATTATTCAACAACCCGGCCTTTCATTCTCTCTCTCTCTCTCTCTCTCTCCATCCCCAAACCACGAGCCTTTATTGAGCTGTGCAGTTACTTGGGGTTAACTAGGGAATGGAATGTAGATGATATTAAATATGTGTATTTCTTTGTGTGTGTGTGTATGTGTGTGCGTGCCTGCCTGTATGTGTTTGTATGTGTGTATTTGCTTGTGTATTTCTTTGTGTGTGAGCGTGTGCGTGTGCGTGTTTGCGCACGGGTGTTTGTGCATGCGCGTGTTGGTGTTTGTGTATTTCTTTGTGTGTGCATTTATTCCTAAGTGTTTGTATATGTGTGTGTATTGAGGCCGGTTGGTGCATGTGCAACACGTGTATATGAGGATTATGAGTGTGTGTGTAGAGTAAAGCTGGCAGGCAGAGGTGCTGTGGTTGAGTTTGGTGCAGAAAGCAGCGTTTCACTGTTTCTCTGGAGCTAACAATGAGCCTCTGTGTGTCAGGACTCAGGGGCCGGGCCGGGCCAGGACACATCAGGGGGCCACGCTTCAAACCCTCACTTCAAGTACAACTGCCCCCCCCCCACACACACACACACACACACTCTCACACACACCTTACTCAATTTTCTCCCTGCATTATCCTGGCACACAGTGATTCTGGCTGTGGGATAGAGTACACTAACGGGTCTGTGAGTGATATCAGTGCAGATTGGTTTGTAACGGGGATCCACCTGTGAGGAAACGTGTCAAAACTCAGCTCAGTTCAGTAACCATCTCTACCCTCCTGTGCTCGGATATTCTGTCTAATGCAGCTCTTTCACCGCTGTTCGTTTTACACTGTTTCTTAATTTGCTCTTGGTGAGGAAGTCTCTTATTGTTGGCTGTATAGGAGAGGGAGAGTATGAAGTTTAAACAAAAAACTCTTAATTGATAATCGCAGGGCTTAGGGGGCTTTTACCTGCAGTTACAGATGCGGGTGTTCGAGTACAGGAGCGCTGCAGTAACTGCCGAATGCGGCCGTCGTTCGGTGGTCTAAACACTGCTGAGGATTTTTTTTGGTTGCTTCCATTGGTTATTTTATCAGCGCGCTGCGCATAATTTAGTCGCTACCAGTTCAACGAAGGTTTTTTTTTTAAATGTTTTATTTATTAAATAATTATTTTAGTTGAATAAATTCCTACCTTATGCAGAGACACTTCAGTGCTCACTTAGCCATTTGTAATATACGTGCCTGGGGAGGACCGAAAGGGAACTAAATAAATGCTGTGACTCTCCATTTGCTTGCGTCAGTGTGAGCTTGATGTTTGTTATTTATGTTTATTAATGCTTTTGCAACACAAGATCTCTCGCATGCAGATAAGCTCATTTGAATTTGCTGTGAAATGACAGGAAATTATTTTTCTGCTCGGACCCTGTGGGCGAGGCCTGAAGGGGTAAAGGAGGGACGACTGTATCACTCTTTCTGTTCTACCGTCTTCTGCTATGTCCTTCTCTCTAAAAACATCTTATTATATTGATTAATTATTGTTGTCCTCTTTATTGAGCAAGTCTCTTATTATTGGCTGTGTAGAAGAGGGAAAATGTGAAGTTAGCAAATGTGCGATTATAAGGGCAATTAAACACGGTCAATGGTTTTATTATGAAGGTTTGGCTTTTATTGTAGCTCAGACCAGCAGAAGTCAAGAGCATGGCCTTTGGTAACTGTTCCTGGTACAGTGACCCTTTCCCTCTTTTATCGTGCGGATACTTTTGTTTGAGTGTGTTTGTACATACGTGTTTAAGTGTGTTTAATAAATTCTTCCCACTGCTGATAATTTTTTGTCTATTCGGCAGTAACAAAGATATAACATTGGAATCTAGCGGGTCAAATGCGAAGAGAGACACGGACGGACGCTTTTTAACCAGCTCCAAAATCTCTGTTAATCTGTCACGGATGTTCGGTTATTTTTTCACTGGTTTTTGTTCTGCTGAAATTACGATGCAATCGCATGCACCCCGATGCTTAAAATACACGAGGTCACTCCCCACAACGTCACTGCATGTTTGTTTGTGGACGTAATATTCAACTCCATTCACTCATTTGATTATTCATCACCACTTTCCTCAGTTGGATCGCCACAGGGCACTTCATATATACGGAGATGAGTTATTCGCCAATAATCGTTTTGGTTACATGCTTTTTGAAGTCTGAGAAATGAGAAAATATACCACTTTGCGTCATCTTTTTTTTTTTTTTTTTTTTTCATGTTGTCTAGCTTGACAAATGTCTAACGCGCTGTGTGTGACGAAAACATAATCATATTCTCCCACACGAAAGCACTGAATAACTTTGGCTCTGACGAACATTCATGGAAGATGGAAAGTGATCTTTGGCAAATGTCAGTAAGTTAGAAAATAAGAGCTTCGTAGAAAAACAGAAATGATTCTCCCAGTGGTAAAGTTATAGTAGCAGATCTAAACAGTTTAGTTGATATGTTACGGCTGGGTGATTTCTCGCACGTTTTGCGACTCATGCGCCGTGAAAATAAAGCTCTTTGTCGAAAGAAGGTTTCACTGTGAAACGCAATTATTACAGATACAGTTTCCCAGTTGCTCAGCACGGTTACGCGAGCCAATACGCGCTTTGTAGCTGTGTGTGGCCTTGAGCAGGAAATGAAGAAACTTCGCCCCGGTCCGTGAATTTTTTGGAGGTATTAACTTGGAACGCTTAACTTAAACAAATTTCAGGAACAAAGTTCAGTCTGTTGATGCGTGGGATTTCGCGGTCGCTAATGTTACTCGAGAGGACGGACGCGGACACGGCGATTTGTCTTTAACTTCCCTCCGTCTCTTGCGCATGCGTTCATGGCATTAATCGCTGTTAGGATTATGACGACGGTGATGAAATTGGCTCTTTAACTCAATTAAAGAGAGGAATGTATATTCCCCGAGGCAGAGTCCGCATCTCTGTGTTTATTGTCCCGTCCACCTCCTCGGTAGTCGGGATGGAACGGACCTACGCCTGAGGGGTCTCGCGTTTGATACTCTGAACATCGGCGTGTCTGTTTCTTTTTCAGCAGGTGAGGATAATAATTAGATTAGCTCATCTTCTGCCCTAAACCCCGTGCAGGGCGGCCTGAGCCGGGGGCTGAGCTGGGTTTATTTGGATACCGTTTGGAGAGCGTAATCCTCCGGGGGAAACTGTTGTTTGTTTGATGGAGAATCGAATCCTTGTGACCGTGGTGAAATCCCTACAGCCCCTCCTGCGCTGGGCTGCCCGCGGTGCCAGGGTTACAGAACACCCACCCAGGCCCCTCTCCACCCCCACCCTCCGGCCAGAGAAGGGAAGGATGCATAGCCAAAAACCTGTGAGTTTTTCGGGAGTTTGGCCTGCAGTTCGCAGTCTGCATAACCCCCCTTCCCTGGTCCCCGGTTTGCACAGATGGGCCTGATATCTGCTGCTTACAGTGCATATTTCCTCTACACTGAGCGACAATCTCGGCTTTATTATTTTTTAATTGAAGAGGCCCACACCATTGTATATTTACGCATGGTTGAAACTATAATTCCCTAATACCGCTGAGGATTATATTTCCAGAATGGGGGGTCTTTTTCCAGGTAAAATTAACTGCACAGAACACTTCAGCCTGATTTGTTTTGGGTTTTCCCAGTTATTTTTATTGTTCAGTGAAAATTTATGGTCGCAAAAATTAAACACTCCATGACAGGAAGGAGATTGACGGTCTGGAGCAGACCTTTGTGCGGCAGTTACGTCTGATGAAATGGCGCGCTATCCGCATTTGATTGCTTTGCGCTTTGGAAGCTGACCCTAGAGCCTTCGTCCACTGAATTTACGGACCTTATTGTACAATAAATCTCAATCCTTACCGGTATTTGGCAGTCATTTCGCACTCTGCTGTCCTGTGTGCTATAATTATTCCCTTCAGGAGTTAAATACAAGAGGAAATAAGACATATTGTCAGAATTTCCTGGATTATTTTGGAGGGTTTTTCGACCTGGGGCCATTTAGGGAACAATACTTGCGTGACCTTAACTGTTCACTGTCGTTACAAAAGCAACAAATCAAAGCTGATACATTTATTTCAGTCTCATTCAATGTAGTATAGCCTGGAGGCAAGTGAATTCAAATTTGCAGCATTTTAAATCCTGCACAGTATTTATAATTTGCATGATACAGAACTGTTCGCTGAGAACGCTGAGACAAACCGCCAACACGAATCTCTGAAATTGTGATTTTGTCTAATGTAGGCGAGTGAAGCTTACTCCAGACATGGTGACATCATTGTTTTGGTGATTGTTAATGATAATGCTCGGATTTGCTATTTTCAGCTGTACGCTGATGTAGCCTGATGTTAGAGAGGGATGCGAGGACAGGGCTTGGTGTAATTCGTGCTCGGAGGTGTATTGTCCTCTAGCATCGAGCACTGCCCTGTGATGCCCGATAGAAAGGTGTCTGTCAGATGAATAATTAAACGAATGTGTAAACAGGCAGACGGTAAAGACTAACAGCTAAGCCAAGTCCTGTCATGTCCGAGACGAGCTCCGTCGCGCACTCGGGCGTCTGTGAGGTGAGCTCAGTGTTTTACAGGATCATGTGAAAACATGCAGCTCAATCAGTCACCGCCAATGAGCTGGAACCTCGCGGCCCAACTGCCCCCGACATCCATTACAGACCCGGCGCCAGCGTGGAGCTGAGAGAGAGAGGCATCCTGCTCCTACAACTCAGCCTCTCTACCCCTCTCCCTCTCTATCTCTCTCTCTCCCCACCTCCCTCTTTTCTTTTTTCTCTCTCTTTCTCACTTCGCATCTATGTATTCTGCCTCTCTTTCCCTGTCTCCCTCTACTTGTCTGTACCTTTCTCAGTTTTCTTTTTCTCTCCTAAGTCTTTCTGTCTTTTCATTGGCTATAATTTTTCCCCGCCATCCATCCTTCCCCCACTCTTCTGTTCCATATTTCTCCATTTCATCACTTGCTGTTTCTTTCGACGGTGAAGTCTTCTCTCCGCTCTCACTGATTCCCGATATCAGACTGGCAGTTAAAGCAGCGTGATCAGAAGGGTCATGTTAGCTCTTATTCATTGTCAGCTCAGAAGCTAAATTGAGCTCACATACGCTTCCATGCATGAGGCTCACAGTGCGCAAGCCATTTCAGACTGAGCGCGTGTAGTAGCCTAGCGTCTCCACACAAGCTGCCCCGAAATATTTCAGTAGGTAATAGGAGACACTGGGGTAAAAAAATTAAAACGGCTTTAACTTTCAAGTGTCAAATCAAAATGACTAAACTCTGCTCACTCCTGCTAATTTGATGGCTGATTAGCAGAATGTGTCTGTTTGAAAGAGGTCTTACCAATAGTTCTTTGCAAGACGAGTCTTGAAAGCAATATGAGGACAGCAATGGAGTTCTAGAGCCAAATAGTTATTGCCGGAGTTGCTGGTATCTTGGTCACAAAAATATCAAAAGTAGTTAAAGTGGCGAGGGGGACTGGCAAAAATTGACTTCGTTTGGGCACTGCCCCTTTTTTGGCACTGTAAAGCATCTTTGTAGCTGTCTGTCTGTCTGTCTGTCTGTGAAAAGCGCTATGCAAAATGAAACTGAATTGAATTTGCCAAAACGCCAAAAGACCGTTACGGTGAAACAATGCTGACTCGTCAAAGCTCTTTGGCAAGGACTGAAAGAGTCTTGGTGTTATAGTTGCTAGCAGTAATGTAGCTCTAAAAATCTATATCTTATCCTCAAGCCTTCACAAAATCGGTGTAATGCAAGCTTCCTATGCTGGCATTTATGCCAATGTTTCCAGCGATCGGTTGTGCATCTTTGTTTGTGTTTATGTGTACATACGTATACCACTGCTTGCTGTTTAAGTGTTTCTTTCTACTTTACTCTATAAATGTGTTTCTATGATAGTAAATTCTATATAACCACTGACAAAAATGCACCACGCACAGAGGACGGTCATACAGCTTTATTACTTCATAGCAAATAAACTAATAGCAGATATGACAAAAAAAACAATTTTTGATTATTAGCTTAACATTCAGGCTTCATGAAACACACCTCTAACAAATTAGATCACATTATTTTTATTAATTGCATTGCAATTCAGATTAATTCCATATGGGTCATGTGACACAAACATTTCATGCAAATTTGGGAAAGCAATAATTAACCCCAGAAAATCCACCTGCCCACATATGGGTCCATAAAATGCAGCTGCTGCATTCAAACCTGTGGAACTTCGGGCCTGTTTTAAATTCTAGTGGAGACGCCTGGATCCCAAAGATGTGCTGCTAAATTTCAAGGAAATGTCTACAAAATAATGCTCTAGATCTTGATATTTTCCCTTTGATGTAGTGCAGTGAAGCGCTGCAACCAGCAGACACAGAATATGCATGTGACATCATCCTAAAATATGCTAAAAAGCCTTTTCTGTCTTTGAACCTGCTTAAGGGAAAACTTATGTGAAAAGTTTAAGGGGTTAACATGTTTTTTTTTTCTTTCTTTCCTTTGCAATCCCTGATCCTGGGCCTGTGATTTCCCTGCATTGTAAAGGTAAGTGTCACATGAATACTGTGTATTTTCTGCATTGTGAAAGCAGACCCTTGGCCTCTGGTCTGTGCTGAGCAGTTAGTTCAGTAAAGGTTAGTTGACTGGTGGCCCGCGGGTGTGAGACGGAGATTGTGAAAGATCAGGAGATGTGGGCTCTGGAGGATGTGAAAGATCAGGAGATGTGGGCTCTGGAGGATGTGAAAGATCAGGAGATGTGGGCTCTGGAGGATGTGAAAGATCAGGAGATGTGGGCTCTGGAGGATGTGAAAGATCAGGAGATGTGGGCTCTGGAGGCAGTGAAAGATCAGGAGATGTGAGCTCTGGAGGCAGTGAAAGATCAGGAGATGTGAGCTCTGGAGGCAGTGAAAGATCAGGAGATGTGAGCTCTGGAGGCAGTGAAAGATCAGGAGATGTGGGCACTGGAGGCAGTGAAAGATCAGGAGATGTGAGCTCTGGAGGATGTGAAAGATCAGGAGATGTGGACTCTGGAGGATGTGAAAGATCAGGAGATGTGGGCTCTGGAGGCAGTGAAAGATCAGGAGATGTGAGCTCTGGAGGCAGTGAAAGATCAGGAGATGTGAGCTCTGGAGGCAGTGAAAGATCAGGAGATGTGGGCTCTGGAGGCAGTGAAAGATCAGGAGATGTGAGCTCTGGAGGCAGTGAAAGATCAGGAGATGTGGGCTCTGGAGGCAGTGAAAGATCAGGAGATGTGGGCTCTGGAGGCAGTGAAAGATCAGGAGATGTGAGCTCTGGAGGCAGTGAAAGATCAGGAGATGTGGGCTCTGGAGGCAGTGAAAGATCAGGAGATGTGAGCCCTGGAGGCAGTGAAAGATCAGGAGATGTGGGCTCTGGAGGCAGTGAAAGATCAGGAGATGTGGGCTCTGGAGGCAGTGAAAGGTCAGGAGATGTGGGCTCTGGAGGCAGTGAAAGATCAGGAGATGTGAGCCCTGGAGGCAGTGAAAGATCAGGAGATGTGGGCTCTGGAGGCAGTGAAAGATCAGGAGATGTGGGCTCTGGAGGCAGTGAAAGGTCAGGAGATGTGGGCTCTGGAGGCAGTGAAAGATCAGGAGATGTGGGCTCTGGAGGCAGTGAAAGATCAGGAGATGTGGGCTCTGGAGGCAGTGAAAGATCAGGAGATGTGGGCTCTGGAGGCAGTGAATGGTCAGGAGATGTGGGCTCTGGTCGCTCTCCTGCTGGATGTGGTGCTCAGGCTGTGTTGAGCTGAAGGGAGGGGTGTTAATCAGTCTTTAGGCAGAGTTTCTGAGTCCTGTGTGCTGAGTGTGTGATCAGTGAGCTATGCCCAACAGAAGAGTGGTGTGTGTCCCCTGCTGCTTACGCGATCACAGGGGAACAGTACGAGATTCGGGACCCTCTCACCGGGACCTCGACTAATGGGAATATTGTGGATCTGGAGTTAAGCACGTCCATGAGAGTGTTTGTCCATCCCAGCGTACACACACACACATGCACGCACAGGCCCTGTCCTGTCCCTGGTGACAGGTTTACATGATGTCTGGGATAAAGTGTCAGTTTTAGTGTCCGTTCTTCCCGCTTTGGCCCTGAGCACTAAAACAGGTCAGCGTGTCGATCGTAACCTGAGTCCAGAGCAGGGAGCTCTGTCTGAAATCCTGCACAGCCTCTGCGTGCGACGCTCTTCAGTGCTTTGCTAAACGCTTGAATCGATGACTGATTGAGGACTCTACTCCACACACCTAGTTTCCTGGGTCCTAAGATGGCCGCCGACTGTTAGGAAACTATTAAACCCTTACAAACCCTGAGGTGTTCCTCTTTCCTCTGGAACGAGGTTTAGTGTGTGAGCTCAGCCCTAAAACCACACCCCACACCCCAGGCATGTATGGCCCATCCCACACTACGCGCAGCCATTCTTCAAAATTAGTTTCGGCCGTGAACCTGTACTGTAGCGACGCAGATATTGTGAAGTCATGCGTGTCGCCCCACGTAGGTGTCATTGTTCAGAGCGGAGAAGCTTGATTCATGTGTCTGTCTCCATTACGCTGTAACGTAGGACGCAGCACCTGTTCTTGGACGAGTCTCACGGTCGTTATATGGCCGAGGGCGAGTGCATACCTGGAGGTCGCTTTCACGGACTCAGTCGGACAGTTGCTGGTCGGTGGAGACCTGTCGCGGTCGCCCCGTCACCTGAGACACGCGGATCGCCGGCGGCTGCCCTCGGCTGGGGCAGCTGTTATTGTTTCATGTGTCGCTAAGGGGCAGCGACGGGATACCGGCGTCGCACTGACCTCCCCGCTCACCCCGTGCAGGTATCGCCTGGCGCAAGAGATACCCTCCACACGCGTGGCATCGTCAGCCAGCCGCCGGTGATGTGATTATAGAGCACGGCGGGGTGTCCCGACCGCTGCTGATGGGAGCCTGTAAATCACCTGCAGTAATGTGCTGCCTGTGGGAGAGACTGATAGAGCTGACACACTGAGAGATCATAACTCTGCCAACACCAGTACTCTCACACACACACACGCACACACACACAAACAAACACACACACACACACACACACACACACACACACACACACACACACACACACACATACTCTCATACACACACACACGCACGCATGCACGCACGCACGCACGCACGCACGCACACTCACTCATACTCTCATACACTCATACACACACACACACACACACACATACTCATGCATGCACTCACACACGCACACACACCTGCACACACACACACACACACACGCGCACCCATACATGGTCACACTGAGTTCTGTGTACTAAGAAAGTGTTGCAATATTTGCTTTTTAGCCCCTCGGAGCTTCTAGCTATTGCGGTCTTGTTGTCCCGTCCGCCATTCGCCCATCCATCTGTTAGTCTGTCTTCCCATCGATTGTTACTGCTCCAGCTGGTGAACCGTTGGGGAGACGGGCCTCAAATTTAAATAGGTTATGTATATTGGGTGTTTCCAGAAGCCTATTTGATGTCAAGGTCATAGGACCAATTTTTACCTCATTTTTCTACGTCAAAGGTTGGCCACGCCCACATATAAGGCACACCGAGGAGCTGTACAGCACCGAGTGCAATCGGCTTAACTTTGTGCTCCTGAGAGACGAGCGGCAGTAGAGATGCTCGGGGAGTGTATCGGGGGTTTGGGTGTGAGAGAGCGGCAGGTGTGTGTTTGACATCACTCAGTGCTCACACACACTCTCAGCTCTCGTCTCTCAGCTCTGTAGAGGCTCACTGGAGCACATGGAGAATAATCTTTAAAGAGTGAAAGGATCTCTCAGCTCTGGGGTCCCGGCGCCCTGCGGGAAGGCCCGTGACATCGTTTTGCCTGCGGCTGTCTTTCAGAGCGCCCGTGTCATTAAGCACCCAGCGCTCGTCAGCCCGGCCGGGGTAACGACAGATGGCTGGAACAAGCCACCGTCTTCCTGCTAAAGGCCAGCCCAGGTGCTAAGTGACTCAATGAGGTTTCATACAGATTCACTGCCTGAAACTAAACATCCATCTGCCAGTCAACAAGCGTGTGTGTTCCACACACACCACCTCCGCCCTGATACAGCGTACTTCTTCTGTACGAATCGCACCTATGTGGGGTCTGTGTGTGACGCACTGATTTGTGCAGTCGTGTCAGGCCCCTGGCTTGTGCTGTCAAGTGCGAACCTGTAATCCACGTTCCTTTCAGCTGCCAGTCATTCAATCCTGATTCAATCTGCACCAGGGCATCATGGGAGTTCTGCAGAAGGGCAGTCGTGTCTAATTAGTCCCTCTGCACTGGTAGGGTGGGATGGAAGGAGACTGGGAGGGATGGAGAGATGGAAGGAGGGAGCTGGATGCTAATTGTTGTGTGTGGGGAGATGGCTCTGCTTGTGCAGGAAGGGGTGATGGGGTCAGAGAGGAGCGCAGTAATGATGCTTCATGAAGCTGAATGTGCTAATATCATGTATTTGATTTAGTGTGAAACAGACTATATACAGCCTTTACTGGTGTGTAATATTCATGCAGGTGTGTAATATGTGCCAAGTCTATATGTGTATGCGTAACATTCAAAAATACGTGGGAAATGCCTCACAGATCTGCCTGCGCAGTGTGCATGGAGAGTGTGTTCTCTGTGTGTTACGATCGCTTCCTGTGTGAACGGGCAGGATTCACAAGGCCTGCACTGGTGTGATGTGTGCATGCAGGTGTGTAAAGCACACACTTCGTGTGAGTAAAGTAGGGCTCGTATGATGCAGAGTTTGCACTGGTGTGTAATGCATTCAAGATTGTGTTGGCAAGATAGAAAATCAAAGACAGTAAAGGTGAAAAATGCCCGCATGATTCTTAAAGTGCCTCTGAAAGTTCAGGGGGCAGAAACTGTTTCCATTGTTTTGTTAATTATTCTAACCGCTGGCTGATCTCTGTTGAAAATTCTGGAGTCACAGAAAAGTGTAGTGTGTTGAAAAACACTGCCTACTTCACAGCTAGTGTGGACTCTTCCGAGTGCCTTAATTTGACCTCCTTCCTTCCAACAAAGCTGATATTATGTTGTGAGTCACCCCTGTTCCTTTTGAAATGCCCCTGTAGGGGGCAAACATTGCTCGGTTTGAAACATTTTAATTCAGAGCCCAACGCCGGGGTGTGTAACGGGGTCTTTGCGGGTGTGTGGTGCACTGAGAGTGTGTGTGTGTGTGTGTGTGTGTGTGTGTCTGGATCTAATAAAGTGTGATTTGCGCGTCTGGAATAGATTGCCTGTATGAATGGGCTGAACTCTCGAGCCTTTGCTCCTGGGGCGTGTCCGTTTGCCTCGCTCACCGCTCCCCACCTGACCCCCGGCCGTCCTCGGGGTCACCGGACCCCCGAGCAGGAACATCAGGCCCCTCATCTGGCCATTCGGCCCCCCTCCCCACCACCCCGAGGCGGGAGGGAAGAGATTGTGCTGGCCCTGGTTTCCCTGGGGGCGGAATTAGCAGGTGCACCGCTGTTTGTGTCAGTGTTTCATTAGCGCTGAGTAATAATGTCGTTCTTTTTAAATTCTCGTTTTTCAGCCTGTGTTTGGGAATGTCTGTCCTGTGCAACAGCACCCCACGGTTCAGGAGCTGAACTGTTATTTTATTTGAATCTTAAAATTTGAAATGAAGTGAATTTAACACTCATTTTGGAGAAGAAACACAATGAAGGAAACGTTTTAAATAAGTTTGTCAGAGTGTCCGGGTTAAATGGAGAATCTGCACTCGTCTTGTAATTATACTGGATTTCTGAAGCGTAGCCCCTAATTTAGCCTGGACTGTCAGAATGGCACTTAAACATTTTAGGTCCAGATGAATGGAAAGCCTTTGTGTTTCCTGTCTTCAGTCTGCGCTGAATCTCCCTCACATGAGTTTTCCCAGCGTGCACATGTCTTCAGCACATCCCCCGTCTTTGTTCCTTCTTCTCTAAGCCCCTTTAAGCGAGGCCCTTGATTGGATAATAACGCACAAGTGGTTTTAATAGTGGCGAGATGTCTCGGGGGTCAAGGGGTCAGGGTTCAAATGTGCCTTGGCCCAGATTCGGCCCGTAAAGTGCGGCCGAATGACTTGTAATCGATCCCCTGGCATTTTTCACCTGGGGGGGAAACGGGGTTGACAGTTTACAACCAATTTCGGATAAGCGCCTCTCAGAGGGCCGGGTTCAGGCCGGTCCGTGAGGACGGTTTACAGCGGTGGGGTCTGTGGCCGGAGCTTCTGCAGGTGATTCTGTTGCGTTTCTAACTGCTCTGTGTCGTGTCAGCGTCAGGAGCGTCCGCAGTCGAGCATTTTACCGTTCGCACTGATTCCGGGACAGTCGCAGGTGCGATGGGGTGAGTGGGAAAGTTGAAGAGAGAGAGAGAGCAGATCCTGGTAGCACTGGTGGGGGCGTGTCTGGGATGTGTCAGGGGGTCGGGGATGGGGGGGGGTTGATGGGATTTGAACTTTGACTCCCCAGCACGGCTCAGCACCGATGGCATCGCTATCCCTTAACTTCAAAAAGGCCCAGATCGTCACATCTGGTGCCTGCTTACATGTGCACATCAGCCAAAGAGCATCGCTTTCATTTAATATTTCATATATTTATATTGCAGATATGATGTACTCATGTTGCCTAAAAATGTAATTAAATGGATGACTTTTATCCTTTGGCCTTTGTCAATTTTACACAGTAATTTTCACTTGAGAAAAGTCGTGTTAAGATTTAGTTTTTCCTGAGAAATGGAATTGCCTTACACTAAATTGTCTTACATTTTTGGCATGATTTACCTGTATTTTCTTACTTAGCAAAAACAAATTAGATGTGCGCATTTTAGTCCACATGTAGCGGTTAAATTCCTGCGAAAATCTATTGAAGACATGCTTAAGAATAGACTTAAGTAAAATATACAAGAATCATTTTCCTGTGTTGAAAAGTGTTTTTAGTGTTATTTCAGTGTCTGTTCTTATCAATTTTTATTTAACTCATCTGTTTTAAAAGTGAGCTAAGACTTTTCGCTGGGAAATGATCTGTAGTCAGTGTAATTGGACCTGAATCGAACATAGGAAAGATTGTTTTAGAAATGAGTTTTTTTTTTCCTCCCGGAAAGAGTGAGTCAGTAAGGAAAAGCTCCTTAGAGAGCGTGTTTAAAGAGCAGTACGAGCACACACTGGTCTGAGGTCCTCTCACAGTCTGTTTTATTATCTGGCCAATGTATCATCACCTTATAGCCAGTTCCTTTTAACTGGTGTAATTGCATGTATACCCACTGTAAATGCTGTTTTCTCTAGTTTTTGTGCCTTGTAATATTTCAGGGGTCGATCACACAGAATGAATGATGGTGGGAATTCACACGCTGCAGTCTGTGGCCGTGTAATTTTTCCACACGGATCACGTTCTGCCGGCGCTTTTAATGACGGCTTTGTTTCTCGGGAGCTGAAAGATTCCACTGTGCGGAGCTCGGCAGGAAAGCGGTGTTGAATGACTACTTCCTGCTCCGGCAGGAAGTGAAACCTTTCAGAATGCGAGCCCTCTCAACATTTCAGAACCCAGGAAATCCCAGTCTCCCAGCGCTGGAGGAAGTGAAACGGAGGCCACGCCCCTCAGAGACCTCGCGGCCAGCGCTGACTGGAGCCTCTGTTTAACGCAGCAGTGCTGTGATTGATGGCGGGAGACTTTCGCAAACTGAAGTATGAATCGAGCTGTAAGCCCCAGAAGCATTCATATGTCCTTATATTTTACCTCTTTATCTTCCAAAACATTTAAAACTAAATATCATCAAGAAAAAAGGTCTGAATATAATATACGGCAGGGAGTGGGTCGATGTATCTCTTACGAGAAGCTTAATGCTGCAGTTCTAACGCACGATCTGAGCGACAGAGAGGCGGCAGTTACTGAGAGACACAGCCGTACGAGGTGTCCGTGGAGGACTGTGGAGGGCAGAGGTGTGTTTGACTTCACAGTGTCTCTCTCTCTCTCTCTCTCTCTCTCTCTGTGTCCCGGGCCCACACAGCGAGCGGGACGGCGTGTGTGGGTTTGGGTCGGGGCGCCGGAGAGAACATTAGCGCCGTGGGGAGGGCTGTGCTTTCACCTTGGCCCCCGTACAGCACAGCCGGGATCCGCTCTCCACTTCCTGTCTCTCAGCCCCCCCCAGCTCTCTCTCTCTCCCTCCATCCCTCTCCATGAGGACCTGTAGAAAAGCAGGCATGAATGGCTCTTAATACGGGTACTTCTTCTCCTCTGTGAGGAGGCTCTGATCTAACACCTCCTCTCTCCCCCTCGATGAGGTCTGGTGTAGCCCCCTTTCCTCTAACACCCCTCTCTCCCCCTCAGTGAGGTCTGGTGTGGCCCCCTCTCCTCTAACACCTCCTCTCCCCCTCGATGAGGTCTGCTTTGGGCGAAGGACCAAAGAGCCGGAGTCAGAGCCCTGATGTATTTCTAAAGTTCAGACCCTCTCGTTATCCATGCGAGGAGATGTTTAAATTTTGTTGTTCATTAACAGTGTGCCCACTCAACCATACCAGCCCCCGGCCCCATTACGGTCACCTGTCAGGTCAAAGGTCAGAGGTCATCTTCGGTCTGTTAGGAGTTTGCATTCTCTTGCTGCGCTCGTCCTTCATGATCAGATTACCCCAGCCTCTGATGGCTTGTATCTGGCACCTCCAGAAAATGTGTGATATTTGAGTTATAACTTCAGTTATCAGCCGTATAATGTTTCTAAAATGCAATGATTAACTTCCTGGTGCTTCCTCTCTAAAGTTCTCTCCAGAACAATCAGCTGATCCTGAGAGCAGACGCAGCCCTCAGAACACACAGAAAGAGATTGGTTCTAAAGGGAACCCGGTGGACCCGTGGAGGAACCCTATTTCCACTGTAGTTTGAGGGTGCTTATTCATGCTAAGTGGTTCCGTCTGGAAGCCTTCAGTCTGCACACTAATGATAGAGACCCTATAGAACTGGAGCAGGTTCCTCTATGAACACGAGCCAATGAACCCTCTCTGTGTTAGTGCACACTGGAGCCAAGCCACGCCTAAATCCGTGACGTGTCAGGGGTGTGACGTGCAGGGGTGCGTGCCACGTCCCAGCGAGAGGGAAATCGATGCTAATCAAAAGCTAATTAGCTTTGTTCCAGTTTCCTCCAAACGCAATCAGACCTGAGCCGGCGGTGCTGGCTGGCAGTGCTGCTGTGTACGCGGGCCGTCCAGTTTCTTGTCTTACTGAGGCTTCAGCTCACCCCCCGTACAGCTGGCTTCCATTACGGCTCCGTACAGTAGCGATTCCTCTCCCATTCGCCCTCCCCTCGGCGTGACGCTTATTAGAAATGTAACAGACTGGCGCAGGGGTTTGTTATAGATTTATGGGATGCAGGTGCTTGGGTAAATCTGTGTGTGTGAGAGGGAGGGAGGGAGAGAGAGAGAGAGAGGGAGGCTGTGGGTGTCTGCGTGTGTGTCTGTGTGGAAGTGTGAGTGATTAAGAGTGGCTGTGTGTTTGTGTGTGTGCCTGGTGTACGTGTGCTTGTCTGTGTTTGAGCACATGTTGCATTGTGTATGAGTTCACAGCGTGGTTTGCATGTGTGTTTTAACATATCTGTATTCTGTGTATGTTTGTGGGTGTTTGCGTGTGAATGCACATGTGTATTTGCATGTGCGTGTGTGAATGCGTTTATGTGGTGTGTGTATTTGCGTGTGTGTGTGAATGCGTTTGTGCGGTGTGTGTATTTGTGCGTGTGTGAGTGCGTTTATGCGGTGTGTTTATTTTCGCACGTGTGTGAATGCATTCATGCGGGGTGTGTGTGTTTGTGCATGTGTGTGAATGCTTTTATGCAGTGTGTTTATTTGCGCGTGTGTGTGAACGAATTCGTGCAGTGTGTGTGTGTGTGTGTGTGTGTGTGTGAATGCGTTTGTGCGGTGTGTGTGTTTGCCTGTGTGTGTGCGAATGCGTTTATGCGGTATGTTTATTTGCGCATGTGTGTGTGGACGCATTTGTGCAATGTGTGTGTGAATGCATTTGTGCCGTGTGTGTGTTTGTGCGTGTGTGTGAATGCTTTTATGCGGTGTGTTTATTTGCACGCGTGTGTGAACGCATTTGTGCGGTATGTGTGTGTGAATGCGTTTACGTGGTATGTTTATTTGCGCGTGTGTGTGTGAACGCATTCGTGTGGTGTGTGTGTGTGTGAATGCGTTTGTGCGGTGTGTGTGTTTGCGTGTGTGTAGCAGCAGCCGAGAGCAGTCCAGCAATAGTTGTTTTGCACCCTCATGAAAATCAGTTTGAACTTGGCAGCTTGGAAACATCAACACACTTCAGCAAATCAAAAACATTTTAAAGAAAAATTCCAACATGTGATATTCATTCAGGCATTTTATTAAATATGTCAGAAATGTATTTCATTTTAAGCCTCACATCTTTTTTTTTTTTTTGACTCCGCTCAGTCCGCTTCTGCCTTTTTTATTTTTTACACGTGTGCTATTACTGTTCTGCGCAGCCAGTCTGGGGCAGTTTTATCCTGCAACCCTTGTTATAGTCGTTTAGTGCTTTATAGGGAATTCCTCTCAACAAAATAACATTTTGGATTGGCAGGTTCTACAAAAACGCATTGAGTGATTTCTAAGTAACATGATTTATTGATGCTGAGTTCAGTCGTTGAAGCTATATATGCATAATATGATGAAGCTACATGGAACCATTTGATGTGTCGTCGTTAATTCGTTAGCGCGCTGCTTTGGGGTTAGCGAGCGCCCAGATAGCCTGTGACCCGGTGTCAGGAGATGGGAGGAGCAGAGGTGTCCGCGGTCATTGCCGGAGGGGGGTGGGGGAGGTCGCCCGAAATGCGATTCCCCTGAAGGTGAGGGTACGGTTAGTGTGGCGGTCGCAGACAGCCGGGCTGTAACGGTCTTAATGGAGCGCGACCGCCAGAGGCGCCGAAACGCGGGGTTATATTTACGGCTGCAGACTGTTGGAGGGGGACGGGGGGGCCCCCGGGGGGAGATGACACACAGCTGAGAGAGAGACCCGGGGTGGGAGGGGGGGGGGGGGGTCGGCAGTGACTCGGCATGTGTGGAATCCTGCCTTTATGTAATAGAGGAGGAGGGAGGGAGGGACGGGGAGACGAAAAGATCGAGGCATGAAGAGCGCTGCAGCGCTACAGTGATTTACGACCGTGCCGTCCGTCCGGAGGCCTCCATGACTACAGTGAACACTCTCCAAAAAACCTGTCGTCCCCCCACATATGCATGCACACACACACACACACACACACACACGCACGCACGCACGCACACACCTCATGTACCCCGGGCTGCCTGACCCATGGACAGCATTGGAGAAGCAGAGCGCGATGGAACGAGGTGTTCAGAATAGTTCAATTTTATTAGTATAGCAGCTCTTGCAGAAGGTCCAACACTTTGCAGGGCGAAAAAGGAGGAATCTCCAAAATAGCAAATGAGGCAAAAAAACTGCCCAGTAGGGAGAAAAATCCTCAAACAGTGGTGAGAAAAAACTCCCTAGTGTGAAGAAATCTCAGGAGGAACCTGACGATAGTGGGGAAGCCCGTCCTCCGCTGGCTGGCTAATTAATAAAAGGGGTCGGCGTAAACAAACTGAGATTCACGGCTTGTTGTTGCCGGCAGCATGCACGCCCCGGCCCTTCCGCTTGTCACTGAGCGCCATGTGACTGTGTTCATTCAGCACGGCGACGCCAACTCACAACAGCAGTTAAGATTACCCGCTAGGGGCTAATTGCTGTGATTAGCGTTTAGCAGCGGTTACACAAAACAACAAACAGCAGCAGGGAGCTCAGTATCTTGGTTGGAAGCGGCCTTTCTGCCATCAGATAAGACTGAGGTCTGACAGCCAGACTGTCGCTGCACATAATCGGAGCAGGAGGAAGCTCCTCACAATACAGTATTCTCATATAAATTAGTAACTCACATGAGGTAAACTTATTGCCCATTATATCCCCACTGACTGGCAGGGCAGCGATAGAAGAGTTCCACTGCTTTCGATCTTTGGCCATTTTCTCGATGATGCCACAGCTGTGGTTTAGAGACTATGATTCTGTTTCCACAGTCCTTTGACCAGAGATGTGGTCTTGGGTCAACTACGCTTACGCTTTCCTCGGGTGTGTAGTGCATAGGTGTCTTTATGATGGAATCCCTTTTTCGCTTCCGCTGATATGACATTCGCCAGTCCACCTCCTGCACTCGACGATGATCTCAGTGCTCTGCTGGTTTCATTGTGTGAGCAGTTTGCTGTTGGCGATGGCTTAAGGCCAGAAGATACGATGTGTCCTCTGCAAGTCTTGGGTTTGGAAGGTGGAGAACGAAGGTCATTTGCCAGCACTCTGGGATTTGGAGGAGCCCTGAAAGAACACGGCTTTGGTGCAGTTTGAGCGCTTGGTGTGAAGACTTATATGGGTTCATTGTCAAATGTTATTGAACATCCAGAAGGAGATCATGGCTTTGTTAAGCCTTCGCCACACACAGCGGGCAGAAGCCATTTTATTCTCCAGTTGTCTGTCCGTGAGTGCATCCATCACACTGTCCGTCACAAATATCTTGCTTGTGGTTTATCTACTGAGGAAGTGGAGAAAGACTTTCACCAAATCAGACACGGTAACTCCTTATGGAGGGTGGCTGAACTTATTAGGTCTTGGAGCTTGTTGGCTCAAAGGTCAAGGTCTCACAAGGTCAGTTGTATGTAGGAACTAAATATGAACTTTTAGGGCTAATGATGGCAAGCGGAGGCATAGCAGTCAACGCTTTGCTTTGAGTTTTACCTTGTTGAGGGGATTTTGTATGTCGTTGCTTGTTCCTCCATCCTGTGTATCAATGCTCCCAAAAGGTACGTGAGCTGCTGTGTTTGGGGTAGATCATGGATCATGGATGCTCACTGATTGTAGGTTTGGGATATTGACTCTCATGATCTTTGTGTTGTTCGTGCTGATATTGAGGCCTACTCGGCACGCAAACACACTGAGTCTGCTAGTATTATCTTGGATGCCTTTCAGGGTGTTAGAGAATAGTGCCACGGCATCCGCTAAGTCCGGGTTCTCTAGTCTAGAGAAGAGGGTCTATCGATGCATCTTGGAGCATCTTCTGCGGTATGTCAAATTACCCAGTCCATCACCAGATTGGATCATAATGCAAACATAACACATCCTTACTTCACACCTGTCTTTAGTTCAGAGCTGATGTCACTGTGTCCTTCTCTGCAGGTGAGGTTGTGGTAGAAGCTTTAAATGGTTTGTACGGAGCACTCTTGGATTCTTCAGACCTGTACTTTGTGCCTCAAGCTCTTCCAGCATACGCTGTAAAAAGCTTTCTCAAAGTCCACAAAGTTGATGTGAAGCCGTCTCTGCTGTCAGGAGCATTGAACGAACATCTGATGTAAACGTACTCTTCTACATAAACCTGCTTGTTCCTTTCTCAGCTGTTTATCAGCTGCATTAGAAATGCAGTCGATGATGATCTTGGAAGAGATTTTAATTGGTGCTTGTAGGATAGTAAGGCCACGTCAAACATCCTCACCGTATTTTTCTCTATTTTTATTTTCTTTAGAAATGTTGCATCTCCAATTCCACCCTCATCTTGAATGTACGATCAGTGAACTGTGTACAAGCATGCTGGTATGCGACTCATGCTGCCATTTCGGTAGAGCGCAGACAGTTCGCGGTGCTCCTCTGAAACACGACCGTCAGCCTCTGCGTCTTTACACTCGCAGATTCAAACCTTGCAAGTTCAGAACGAGAGCGATGGAAACCCGAACGTGTGCTTGCTTAGAACATTACCGACGATCACCTCGCTGGTCAGCAGGATGCACCTCAGCAATGATCAATGCTAACCCTTACTGACTGTATCCCTCCCGTATCCCTGAGCACCGCAAAGCCAATTATGAGCTGCTGTCAGAAAGCGCTCGCACAGCTGTATTCAATCCAGTGTGTTAGTCACTCCTGCACCACACCTTTCTATGGTCCTGAGCTTGTGTGTCCTGATGAGGGAGAGCTGTACCAGTGGGAGCTATGCTCCTGTTAGGGTCACCCTTGCTGGAAAGGTCAAAGGGTGGGGATCAGACTAAGTATGACCCACAGGCCTTCCTATTCTCAGGGCGCAGGGCACAGAGCTGACAACCATGTCCCACAAAACACAGACAAGTTACAGAAACAGCAATAGAGTACTCTTTAACTGTTCAATTATATTGCATTTATTCTGCAGACACTATTATACTTTTTTCTCCAAACCGTGTATTGTTGTATGTTACGACTGAAAGTTAGTCAGCACATCATTGACTCATGTTAACTTGTACATGATTTAATGCCGGCCGATGTGAGCCTACTGAAAGTGTTGTTACCCTGATGCTAACGCGAGGGCTTGTGTAGAACAGTCTAGAGGGCCAGCCCGTCGGCCAATCACAGGAACCGGTGTGGCTGGCCTCTCCTGAAGGCTGAGCTGGTCTGGCGCTAGAATTGAGTTTTATTGTACAGACATTTTTCTCTCCCGCTTTCCTCCAAAAAAACTCTCGAGAGCCTCACTTTCCTGTAACTCCTGCTGCTCGGAGGCCTGCGTACAGGTTTCATGTACAGTTCATTTCAGTTATAAGTTATACACAGTTATGAGTTTCAGAACTGCTCTGCGGTTCAGTGTAGAAGCTTATTTGCGGTTAGAGTGGATGGAGTTTGACCGGCCTTCTGGGGCGTTCGCTGCTGGCTACAGTCCCGATGTCGAAGTCTGTACACTGTGGCTCCGTCACATGATACCTACTGCCTAACGCACCACGCTGGGCTAAACTCTGGTGTTTAGAGTACCTGCCTGCTAGTGTTCAGCCCTCTCCCTCTCTGTGGCCCTGTGGGGACGAGGTTTAGGTGTCGTATAGTCCTAACGTGATACCGGGAGAGACGCGAGGGGCCGTGGTGGGGGAGGAATTAGGAACATTTGCTGATGCCAAATCAATATCCTTCGTTGTTCAGCCTTGTCCTCACTGTCAGTTTTCATTTTCGAGATTCCAGATGAATTTGCTTTATTGGCTCGGCGATCGTGCTTTCATATCGCCAGGGGTCCAGGCGCAAGACCTCAGGGCTCCGTTCTTCGTTTCTATTGCTGTGCGCTTTCTTGGCAAAGGACACTCAAATTCATACCCACCAGTGCATGTAGATTCAATCTGTCGCTCCTTCCCTCCCTCTCTAACCTGCTCTCTCTCTCACTCCCTCCTGCCCTGTATCTCTCTCTCCCTTTTTCAGTCTCATTTCCTCTCACTCGGTCCTGTTTGCTGCCGGTGTTCCCACATTCCTATGCGCTGTAAACAGGAATATCCGACATCCAGCCTGGTCAGTCCCAGAGATGTGTTGTTAATAAACCTATTAATTTGAAAGCTTTTCTTGAGACTTTTTGACTTATATTAAGATTATAGTAAGTGCATGAAACTGTTCGGGGCAAATATGAGTGTGTGATGTGTAGCTGTTTTGGTTCAGTGTAAGGGTAGGCGAGATTCACCCGTCTAAACCACAGGGGTTTTATGGAGAGAGAACTAATCTCTGTAGGACTGACTGGCGTAAGATCAGGTCTTGAGTCTCTGCAGGTTTGCACTGGTCTGGGTCCCAACTGCACAGCAGGAGCGTGTAGCATACTTTAGATTATGGTTATGCGGGTAACTGGAAGGTACCTGGAAAATGGACATTTCTAATAGTGCCCATAATAAACAGAAAGCAGACATTCACTCAGTGTTAGTGCAGAGTTAGAGGTGTATTAGCTGTGCTTAGACATATCTCTACTAATTTAATCTTGTCAAATTCAATTATTTTCAGCTGTGCCTTGTTGTTGGGACAATCAAGACAGTGTTTCCAAATCATTAACTTCACATAATTATGCCATAACTTGTACCGTTAGATATAACGGGGTCCGTCACTGACTGAACAAAATGGAAACTATAATGCAGTATTACTATTGTGATTATTCCCGATTAAACTGTTTTTTTCTCCATCTCTCTCCCTCCCTCTTTCTCTCTCTCTTTCCTCCATCTGTGTCTCCCTTCTTCTCTCAGACTCAAACTAAAATTCCATCTGCCTTATCATGAAAAAAATGCATCTGCATTGCCAAAACATGGCAAAGAACATGAAATATTAAAGATGTGATGACAATGGCTAACAACAGAGCAAAATGCATTCTGTATCTCTCCCTCTCTCTCTTTTTCACCCTCTGTCTCTCTCTCCTTTCCTCTCTCCCTCTCCCCCTCTCTCTCTCCCTCTCCCCCCCCTCTCTCTCTCTCTCTCTCTCTCTCTCTCTCTCAGCTGTCCTCCCCTAAAAGTCTCCAGTATGGAGTCGTGTTTCGCGGGGCTCTTACCTTGAGTGGTATTTCTGGCTGAGCAAAGTATCTCCTCTCTGTCTCCGCTCCTGTCCCAGGTCACAGTGTGACACCTCCAGCACCCCCCCCGCCCCGTGTCGGTATGGGGGGGGCATTTGATGCCCTTAATGTGGCGTGTCTCGGCCCCACCCTTCCGGGGTGATTGATGGTTGCAGGAGGTGGTACCTCTGCTGGCCCCGGTGTTTGGTGTGTTCAGCTGTGTGGGGGTGATCCAGACCTGCTGCCCGGTCGGCGCCAGCGCGGGACGTCCCATTAACCCCCCCGGCTGCTGCACCCCACCCCAAATCACCCCCACCCCCTCCGGCACTCCTGTCCTGGGCTAATGGCCCTGGTCCCCTGACCCCCCCAGTGTCCCTTCTGCAGATGGTGGAGAGGGTCATCACTCGCCCCTTTCCTGTTCCCTAATCCTGAGCATGTTCCATTCTTCAGCCTGCGTCTCTCTCAAAGCTGGGCGCTAGTAGCTATTTCTTAGGCTGTGTCTCATTTGCAAGGAAGCATCCGAAGTAGGTGGCAATTTTAGAAAATATGGCCGCTGAGGACTGTCTCAGCTCAGTAGTTAGGTACCTCATTTTGGGGAAATTTAAGGGCACATCCAGAGGTTCCTTCTCAGTGACAGAAATACCAAAATGCCTTGTGACAAGTTGGGGATTCACCATTTAGATCACAGACGAGGGACGGCAACAGTCGGTATTTCGTTCACATATCGTTTCATCATGAAATTTGCCTCTGATAATTTTTGATGTGGGAAATTGACAGCGTAGATTCCGAATATCGGCCCATTTGTGGGAAGGGACTTTGAATTAAAAACCTGCGCCGATGTTTTGAAGCGCTGAAGCTCCACGAACAAGGCTGACAGAAAGCAAACGTTAATGTTTCCCATGGAAACCGCCGACCACGCGCTGTACCATAAACCGCACTAGTCACATGATGCTTCCTAGTTAGAGTGTTTCTTTTTGTGTAACCTTCTTAACAAATGGTTCCTAGTACGGCGGTGTCCTAACTGGGCACCGAGGTGATAGGAAGTGAGACAGAGCCTTCGATTCCAGTACTTCGCTGCGTTTGACTTGTCTTGCCTGCTATATTGGAGAATATAAATAATCCCAGAATTCTAAGCTCCACCCATATGCTTCTCCGAGCAAAATCAGCAGAGCACAGAGAAGTGTTTGAGCACCAAACAAACGCTGTTTAAAGCGGTGTTAGGGGTCTGAATTCTCCGCAGTAGCGGTTCATTGAGGGGTTAAAGGACCGGGGCGCTCAGTGTTGGGTCGTCTCTGTCCCATCTCTGTTTGTTTGCAATCGGTCTCCTGACCCTCTGTTGTGTGAGGAAGAGGCTGCGTCCGGCCGGCGCCTGTGATTGGAGCAGAGGGCTTCCTGTGGGCTACATGCTCTGGGCCTATCGGATCGCTTCCCTGCGCTCCTGCGAGCACCACGCACTTCCTCTGTGTCTGACTGGGTCCGAGCCACTGGTGTCCCCCGGGCTGTCTGACAGATGGGTGACAGATAATCTCTGGCTTTCATTAGAAACTTAACATTAGGGTACATTTTATGTTACTTCCTGTGTGTCAAAAAAGGAGGGTTGATTCTAATTTTTACCCCCGTCAGAAGTGTTTTTCTCTCTCTCTCTCTCTCTCTCTCTCTCTCTCTCTCTCTCTCTCCGCCCCTCCATCAGTCTCTCTTCTCTCAGGTTGGCAGCACAGTGGTTAATATTCAGGTGCTATCTCATTTTCAGCCTGTTGGTGGTGCTGTTCTCTTGCCTGGCTTCAGGCGGACAGTGCGTGTGAGAGCTCTGCTCAGACATTAGACAAGCAGAGAGAATGTAGCAGGGGGTTCAGGCATTGCTTGGGTGATAATCTGTGTTACCCCCCCCAAATAGCATCGCCCCGGTCCGTCTGCACTCAGTACCCTTAGTGATGTCATCATCGCAGTGCCGTGACTCTGTTTAAAGTTTTGCTGGGTAATTTTGTACAGGGCTCATTAGCATCCTCTGTGATGGTTTTCCTGAGAGTGTGCGCGTGAGTGCGATTCTGTGCGTGCGTGTGTGTGTGTGTGTCCACACGCATAGGCCTGTGTTTGTGTGCTTGTGCATGTGCGTGGTTGTGTGCATGTTTGTTTATTGAGATTTAGTTTTTTTTTTTTTTTTTATTTCATCATTAGTCGTAAATGTCCCGCATCCAAACTTTTTTGGAGGTTTTTGCAGGCTTGAATGGCAGGAATGGATGTGTATTTACAAGTAAAATGAAGTTGACCTGACTAAACATGGTGTCTTGTCTTCCATGGGGTCTGCAGTGAAATGCAAGTCAGAGTTGATGAAGAAATCGCTGCTTTCTGTTTTTATGTGCATTTCCCATTCTGTCCAAACTCTTGTATTGTACTCTTGGGGTTGTATATCACAGTGCTCAGCAATGGTGATCAGAATTAGTGGGTTTTTTTTATTAATTTATCATTAGACTTTTCTTTAAAAATAGATGTTGCCTTTTTATCTCGGCTCATTTGAAAAATGCGGTTGTTTCTGCTTTAGCCTGGTACTGTTCGCCTGCGGCTGGCCTTTGATGGCTCCGATTTCAAACGCTCAGGAGTGCAAATTACTGATTATTGTTTGAAGGCTGATAAATCACAGGAGGAAAAGGGCTTGCGGTTGAAGAGGAGAAATTACAGCGAAGCATCATGTACTTTATGTAACAGACCTGTCACACGTACTTTATGAGGAATTACATCTACAGCTGCTCTGGGTGACAAGTAGAATTTCTTAAACACTCACTATATTGGCTCTGGTACAGTATTTTGTGCGCAGTGTGCTTCATACATATGAGTGTACTGGATGTAATGAGTATTTGCTCATGAAACTAATGTGGTATGCATGGTCATTCATATGCTCAATCAGATTAGATGCAGAAATGATCATATCCTGAGCCATAGGTGTGGCTATCAGTCAGGAGATGTTTTACAAGGTCTGACTTAAAAAATCCTTCAAGGGCCCGATTTTCTGCATGTGCAACATCTGGCGATACACTCACAGACCGATCTCTATGCCAATTCCTGCTTTCTTCGAGCCACAAATTTTTCTGCCGTCTACATAATGCAGACCGTAAGACTTGCCAGAACCACATCTAATCTCAAGCACAGCCTATTTTTAATTTCACCAGAAGATGCCGACAAATAGAATATAATATATGCATTTAATGGTAATAATACGAATAATGCAACATGATTTTAACCAGTTTTCCTTTTTTTTTTTTAAACATTGCTCGCGTGCAGGCTACATTTATCATTGATGAAAATTTAGCTATACTGTGGAGCCTGTGAGCTGCTTCTCACAGCCAGCTTCACCCTACAGCAGGTTTATACCGGTTCAGTTTGGACACATGAGACTCAAAAATAATACTCACTTGATTTTATTTGTTCTACCCACTCAGTTTGGAACAGTAACTTTTGGTATGCAGACTGTGTACTGAAACATAAAATTGTGCATCAACTGACATTGTAGAGTAGGCCCATATGGTTAAGTATGTACGGTTAAAGAACGTTCTAAATTTAACTGAAGTGGAGTGCTGGAGACGTCTCTTTCTGAAGGTCGTGTACATCTATGATCCAAGGGATCCAAATTCCCTCTGGGGTGCAGTCAAAATAACAATTACCTTGGCCTTATATGCCAATTTTACTTTCATTGTTGCTAAGTTTTGTATTTTTTAAAATTCCAGAATTGTCTTTTGGAAAGCTGTTACACTGGATGTTGGCTAAAGAGCAAGGATATGAAATTTACCATAAGTTGATCACAGATGTTCGAATGTCGTTCTACAAAGGCCAGATTTCACAGTCTGTAGACCTTGTCTGTGTACCCTGCTGTAGTCCACAGATTAATGCAATCTATGGTAACGTCCCACTGACAGTCAGGTAATCGTGATAACTTGGTGGACGCGTGACTGTCTAGTAGTACTCGTCATACGCCAACTAATAAGCAGTATAAATAGTACTGTGTAATATCGCACATGGCATCCTGTCGATGCGGGCACAGCATGTAAGATTTCACCACCAATATTGCCTTTAATAGTGAACGCCCGCTATTTAATTATTTTTAAATGATGCACCAAAGAAGCTTCTTTGTTTTAACAGATAATGCAATTAATAAAATGCTTAATTTATATTCACATAATAAAGGTAAGTGCCTTACTGAAAATAAGCGAAGCCACTTGGCTGTAATTTGCACATTCCTCTTGTGCTTACACAAGAACCCCGACACTGAGTGGTAGTATTAGTGCTGAAGCTGATTTCATGGATCATTGCTCTTAATGTCACAGCAACTTGGGGCTATGGCATAGTACAAGAATATGTTTAAATATACTCAGAAGAACCACTCACACTGATCGATCGCAGATGAGGTCACGGCAGTCCGTTTAAGTATTGCATATGATGGGGAAAATAAGGCCCTATGACCTCTACTGCTGTCCTTACTTCTGAAAATAACAACATTATTTGTTGGAATAATTGTGTTTGTGCTCGGGGCGATTTCTTTGAAAGGGACAGCGTATAATACGGATATGAGTACACATTCTTTAGAATAATTGGGTGATTCTCACGAAATTGCATTTTTTCATGTCCGTAAGGATTTGATAGACTAAACTACTAAAACAATCATACTTTTGCATTATATATCAACCTATGGTATGTACTAATTGTAAGACTACTGTTGTCTTTGCATTTGATGGATTACTCTATATTTTATGACAACATTTCAACCTAAAAGTTCATTACCGTAACGTGTCCGGACTTTTATTTTTTACCATAAACCCAAAATTATCACAATACATCCCCATAATTTAATATACATATAAATACAAAAAATGGTTGGGGTTATACCCTTTAACTAGCAGTGTTACCATTTTGGGCCAGCCATTTTTGAATAATTATTTTCTGGGCCAAATACATGTGTCCAGAGTATGAACAGTTCATTTCCGTAACAGAGATATTTGGCTCCATTAAAATCCCTGTGTTCCAATAAATAAAGTTTTTTTGTCCCATGATGCATTGTGTGGAAGAGAAGTTGCAAAATGGCTACCAGGTAAGATCATCTTTCAAGTTCTTCCGGTAGATATATTAAAGATTGTAATTATATACACCCCTTGGCACACTACTACTGTTCATTACCATAACAGGGTATATTTAAAATAGTTTTGAAGATAATTATTTTATGTTCTGTGGAAAAGTAACTTTTATAGAGCCAAACTGCTAGTGAAAATATTTCTGCCGAGTCATGCTAGCTATGCTAATTATTGCTAGCAACATGGGACTGCCATTCATTACCGTAATGCTCTGCATTCATTACCATAACATATACAAGGCTGTTAAGGTAATGAAATGAAGTGTTACAGTAATTTATTATGTAGAATCAGGGCTCCAAATTTTGTGGTTGGTTTTCTAGGGGCTATACTGTATAGTTGGTTGGTACTAGGTGTTGTTTGGTCTACTAGGGGTTGGTTGGTACAAGGAGTAGTAGTAGACAAAAGGAGATTAAATATATTGACTGGAGCAGGGGTCCCCAAACCCGGTCCTAGGGCCTCCCTGTGTATGCTGGTTTTCGTTCCAATCAGAATTGCCATCATATGATTTTAATAAGCTCTTTGTCCTAATTAGGTGCATTTTGCGTTTAAAGAAGTTATTTGCTGTCTTAAGCCAAATTTTAATAGAAATATCCATGTGTGCCATGAAGAATAAAAGACCCTTGAATATACAGTTTTGTTTTTTTTCCCTGATGTTGCAAGCCATTTCAGATAATACTTTAACATTTTTAAACTGATCAAGTCAGGCACTGAGTAAATCACTTACCACCAAATCAGGTTGCTCAACACAGGTGATTAGAATTCTCTCAAAATAATTTGCTTGCACTCAATAACAAAAACATAACATAAAACAGGTTTTTGTTCCACCCTTGATTGCAATCGTAGGATTTTAACAGGCTGTTAATTTGTCTTATTTAGGTGCATTTAAATTTAGAGCAGCAATTTATCCTCTTTTGACATTCAGTATTTTGACAGATATGCACACATACAGTGAGGAATAAATTCCACATCCACACTGGGTTATATGAGTAACAACTATACAAAAAGAGGAAAAAAATTTTACCCAATCAAAGGAAAAAAATCAATGGGTTCCTAATTGGTGAAACTGTGGGCACAAGGTTGCAAAAACTTACAATTTACTAGACAAGCCAATGATAGTCAAACCAGCGTACACAGGGAGGCCCCAGGACCGAGTTTGGGAACCACTGGACTAGAGTACGCAAAGTTGAATGGATTTAAATCATACCGCCAGTCTTGATACAAGTATATTTCTAATTATTCCTCATTCCAAATGTATCCCTGTAGCTGCATTCTTTTTATTATTTATTTATTTATTATTTTAATTTTTTTTAGCCAATTTCGCCTTTTTTTTTTCTTTAAAAATTCATAAAAAATTACAGGAATGGGTTACAGACTTTTTTTTTTTTTTCGACATGTTCAGAAAATTATGCTGAACACCACATTAGTGTTCATTTTGCCGAAATGAGAAGTTGAAAAATCACTATTTCTGAGCATGTAAAAAAAAAAAAGTAAGTCTGTAACCCATTCCTGTGATTTTTAAAGGTACATTGTGTAGGAATTTCTCCCATCAAGCGGTGAAATTGTATTTTGCATTCAAATGAATAGTGCTCTCTAGCGTCTCGCTTTTAAAAGGCGTGTTGCAGCTACGGTAGCCGTTATGTACCAAGAAGCTATGACATCATGTCATCCAATACCACTTCACAATACCACGCTGAACTGCGGTCTACGGCGAAGTGCTTGTTTTTAATACAAACTCTCAGACCGCTTTCGCACAAGGTACGATTCTTCGGTACCGTGCCACAGTGCGATTGTCCCCTCTCCCCGCTGGTCAGCTTACTCACTAGTAATATCGAACCATACCTGAGTATGCCAAAATTCCAATACAGCGCGTTGCAGTATCCACCTTGGTAGTTTTAAATGGGGAGATATACAGAAAGAAGGAGTAGTTAACTCTAATCTCCGCTTTTTTCTGGCTTTTTATTTGCCAGTACGATTTTAAAAGGAGGCACCAATATGTTTTGGGGGATTTTATTATTGAGAGAGGGCTTTAGAATATTGATATCGTGAATGCGTGCTGCGCGTGCCCTAGCAACCCAGTGTGTCATCAGTAACATGGATTACCGCATATAGCAGCACAAGGAATTTAAACTCGAATAAACACTGAATGTCAGTGGCTAAATCATCAAAATTGCTAAAATTGCTCCCTACAACTGTCAAATGCGAGTCTGTCATCTTGGATTTGCCCGTAGACACCTGTCAAACAATAATATTACAACTTGATGGCAGGCGTGAGGCCATCATTTACCACCGTTGTCTATTTTCCCAAAAAACGTACTGATGGAGGTAGTGGGGATGATGAAATGCAACCCTTATTCCATCAAGCATAGCCTATGCTGCTATTCACCAACGACGCTGTTTACCTACACATGTTCTACTGTTATGCTGCCCATATAACGAGTTACACAACCAAGCAATGAAAAAAGCTTGTAATTTAGACAGTAACATTTACTTACCGGTCGAGAAGAAAGCAGGCAACTTCAGCATCCCTTTGAAAGTCTTTCTCCTTTATTAGCTCTTTCCACCTGGGAAAAGCTACCCCAATGTTTACCCTCGTTTTTTTGAATTGAAGTTAATAATTGTTATTAGTGTGAATTCACACTATTGTTATCCAAATCTTTTTATGTTATTATTATTCTTATTATTCTTTTTATGTTCTTCCGCCGTTTTTTGCAGTCTAACTAGTCCTTCATACTTTGTGCTAGAAAATCTGTTCAAATATCAAAACGTTCAGCTCATTCAGGACATTAGGGCTTCCATTCAACTTTTTTAAGTTATTTATACTTTTTAAAATATTAAGCTTTTTCTGAAAAACTTTCCTCATTCAAAATGAATGGAGAGAATGTTCAAATCCTTCAAATCTTCAGCCTTTTTAAACTTCAACTACTTCAGCATACTTTCAGCTAGAGACATTGTTCAAACTTTAAAATGCTCAAGACTTTCAGCTGTTCAGCTACCATTCAAATTTTTAATCTTTTATGCTTTTTATGAATTGCTCTTAATTAATTGAAAATGTTGTTGTATACATTGTATTGATTGTGGTTGCATTAAACCTTCTGTTATTCTGTTATGAATTGCTCTTGATTCATTGTTTTTTTGTGAAGTCAAGCTTAATTTGTCATTACCCAAGACAATCTAATCATGTAGCCTTACATAATAAACAGTGAAAAAGATTGGACCATATATCCTAATTTGTGAATACTAAAAACATGGCTTCTATAATGTATGAATGCCATGTGAGGTCATTACCGTAACAAAGCTTTTCATTACTGTAACACTTGCTGTATATGTAAATATTTGGATGGGAATGAGTGATAACTTCAAATTTTATTTTTGCACAAGAACTATTTGTCAAGTCTTTTCAGATTACTGAATTGACATTTTTTATTTATTTGTAAAATTTACACTACAGGAAAAATTAAGTATAAAACATGTCATTTTGTTACAGTAATGAACATAATAACTAAAGTTATTATATTAATAAATATTTTTCTGAATGTTTACACTATGTGGCTGTTCTGAACTATTAATAGAACATACATGAAAAAAATAACAGGTCTACCTTTCATACATATTCAGTTATCATCAATTGAAAATGTGTGACGGTAATGAACTTATTTGGTCAATGACTCCATAAAACATTCTGAAAATGTATTAAAAAACATGTATTAATCTCTCATTTTAATTGAGCCAGTTAATTGAGACCCTGCTTGCTACTGAGAGAAAAAACTAGCAAAATTGACCTAAAATCATTTTTGCAAAAGGACAGTTTCGTGAAAATCACCCAATTATGAACAATAAACAACTTCACTCCTCGCAAATGATTAATATTAAGGGCTTTCATAATCATCCCATTTACTTGTTTTGTGAGTACTATTTTTGTTTTCCCTTTCCTCCGTTTCATTCCTCATCTTTTACTCGTCCTCTTAATCTTCTTCTCCTCTCTGCAGTCTCCTCTCCTTCAGGAAATGCTGGGGAGATATTTATAGCCGCTGATCACATTGACCTGGTCTGTAACCCTGGCAAACATCAGCACTGCAGACAACAAGTGCTCGGGAAACAGATGTCTGAGCAGAAGGGGCTCACTTATTTAAACACACAGAACAGAGCGCGTGTCCGAGAAACGCAATACAGCAATTATCTTTTTTCCCCCCTTTTTTACCCCGGCTGGGAGCTCGTAGATCATCCGTGGGAAAAGAGGCGAGAAGGAGAGAGAGAGAGCGAGAGAGGTGGGGGGAGTGCTGCGGAGGAGAGAGAGAGGGAGTGAGTGTGAGTGATCGAGAGAGACTGAGAAATGGCGTCCACGCTGTCAGGAGGATTTATCGGCTGATTTTGAATTGAGTGTTCTCTTACGCAATGGCTAATTACAGCTTTGGAGCGTAATCGTGATGTTAGCGATGTCGTTGATGACTCCAACACACATCAGCAACAGCCGGAGGTCCGGAACTGTGTGCTTTAGGGCTGAGATTCACGCACTGATTTGCTGCAGCACAGACAGAGACATAAGTATTGAGGAATGCGCACTGAGCCGTGTTTTAGTCATGACTGATGTTTCCTATAAGCGTAAGGATTATACTTTACTCTGTTACTCTGTTCTGGGAGATCGATATCCGAAAAGACAATATGCCAAAGCCTTCACTGTACGGGCAGAAGAGATTTGACGATCCTTAACCCTCTATTAACCACCGTAGCATATCTGCTACATAAAGTGAAAGGGCTAACAGCCTGGACACCCTGCTGGTTTTGTTCCTTATTGCCAAATAAACATTTGGGAATAACTTGAATGGTCCGTCACTTTAATTTTTCCATTCGCATTATTACCCAATGTAGCAGATCTGCTACATTTTGGAAAGGTGGGCCAAAGGGTCGAATTTTTTTTTTCCCATTTTTCCAAATATTGGCCCATAATCAACATACTTGCCTAGGGAAATGATTTTTACACAGTTGGAAAGGTACTTGGTTAACAGAGGGTTAACCAGCAGCTCCTCAGACGTTGGCCCGAAAGAAGGCGGTCACTCGATTTGCCAGAAATGGCGTCACACGGTCTGCCAATTTTAGGTCAAATGATCAACTCGTCAGAGGTCATATGGTCAGCCAGTCCGAGGTCATGTGATCAGCCTGTCACCTTTGCTAGCTCTGGAGGTGGTGCAGTACAGAACTGTGGTCTGGATTGTATGGCTCAGAACCTCTGGGTTCAGCGAAGCCAGGACCGTCCTGACGGGTCTCAGCGATGAAGAGTGCTGAGGGCGTGGCTCTTACACTGAGCGTCCTCAGTGACCTCACCACTGGGCACTCACTCCGCCGCCTGCGGTCAGCTGACTGTGGTCACGGCTGGAGTTCCGCCCTGTTGTTTTGGCTTGTCAATCAGATTCTGCCGTCGCCTGACTTTAAGTGAACAAAGCATTCCCTCCCAGCCTCTATACTGTACTACAGTGAATAATGATTTGGTCAGATTCTACACACTTCACATCATGAACAAATATTTGTGAATTGTACAGTATATGCACGCTGGAGGACTGCTGCATCCACTTGCGGATTCAAAGCTTTTTCTTCTTGTGTTGCTTCGAAACAACTGCTGCATGAACAAAAATATAATCATCTGTGAAAATTTACTTCCTGATAATTTTGCAGTACAGGAGTTAATTTTGCTCTTGGTAAGGAGGAATGACTTCTTATTTCGTCCCAAGCGGTGAACTGGCCTGACGTTTTTCGCTTAAAATGCAAAAGTTTATGCTCTATCCTGTGAAATACAGATGGACCCAAATAGGAGCCTTTTATTTTTAGTATAGTGTCATGAGTATTACATAGTACGTGTGTGTACTCAGGATGTGTGTCCATGTATGTGCTTGCACAAGTGCATGTGAGTCAGTGACGTGACATGCAGATTTTTTTGTCCAAGCGCACTACTTTGTTTTAAAATAATTTTAAATGATTCATAATAAGCATCATTTTATTCTATAAAACCTGTTTAATTTGAACATATTTCCAGTTTATCATAAAAATGATGTATATTTTATGTTTTGTCATCTCAAACCCTCAAAATGTCAGGTGGCACAACCGCCCAAGCAAGTTAACATTATGTGAAATGTATTAAATATGTAATTTAAAATATGAATTCATATAATATTGATATGGGGGCATAATTTTATATTGAAAACCTTTCAAATAAACAAAGTTTAATAGTTTAATTGTTCTTAAATTGTTTGGAAAACCAAAATACCCGCCCCCTACAATAAATAATCCATAAGTTACTTTTAATACCCAGCTCAGTTACAAAATAGTAATATTTTAGGCAGAGTAGACACTCTCAGGTATACTTACTAAAAAAAATCACCTGGAAAAAAAAGAGGGAAGTGTGTTTTTTTTCAAGAAACTTTTGGTTGTGCCACCTGACAGTTTTTGGCTGGTGAAATTGCAAATACAGTCTAAAACTGTACTAAAACCCTGTAAATGTTGTGCAACCATTAAGACTTGTTTAAGCACACTCTTCCAACTTCAAATAAATGTATTCTGTGCATTTTAAAGATTTATATTAAAAAAAAACATTTTTAAAAGGCTTATTTGTCATTGACCCATGTGCATACATGTGCGTCTGCGTACACTGATGAACCAAAATATTGCTCCCACTCACGGATGAAGCAAATAGCATTGATTATCTCTTAAGAAAGACGCAAGTCAAGGATAGGAGACGGACCTTAGATATTAAGCAAACAAATGGTTCTCGTACTCTATGTGTTAGATGTGGGAGAAATGGGCCCTCAGCGACTTCGATAAGAGCCAAATCATTATGGCCAAAGGAGTGAGTCCGAGCATCTCTGAAGAGCCAAGTCTGCTGGGGTCCACCTAGGTAGCTGTGCCGAGTGCTTACTAACACCGTTCAAACGAGGGACAAACCATGAACCGGCAGCACCGTGGGAACCCAAAGCTCATCAGCGAACAAGCGCAATGAAGGCCGTCGCGTCAGGTCCAAATCGACGGAAGGGCTACTGCACCACATCACGAGCATCAGCTGGGTACGTGAGCACCATGTACCTGGGAAGAGACGGCATCAGAATTTACTGTGCGAAGAACAGAAGCTGATGGAGGGAGTGTGATACTCTGGGAAATGCTCTGCTGGGAAACGCTGGATCTGGGAATTCATGTGACGTCAGTTATTTGGCAGCACAAGGGGGACCCATAAGATATTAGTGAGGTGGTTTTAATGTTGTGGCTGATGGGTGTATATGTGCACATGTTGGAGCCTCTGCAGTAAGATGCGTCTCGCTCTCCTTGCCTCCCACCGCCCCCCTGGTAATCACAGGTAATAGGAATCGAGGGGCTGAAGTATAGTCCTGTCTGTGTTGGGCTATTCCACATCAGGCGTGATCATTATCTGCGGCAGAAATTGCTCACAGCTGCCCTGTAACCGGGTTGATAGTCACACAGTTTATATATTGCAACTGATGGAATGTGAGCAATTACCGCCTTCATTTTCACACAAACGCTGATATAGTTTACACCGGGTGCTTGCTTTTAGAGTTCTGCTTAAATGTCTTCACCGGCCTCTGGGGTTCGGAGCTTACGGTCTTATAGTGTGGGCACTCGGACAGACGATACCGAGGCTCTAGTGGTGTTTTTATCGTTAAATGTCAGTGAGTGTGAAGCCATCCATGAGTTTTTAAAAGTAGGAAAATGAATTTAAATTGGTAATTTGATCTTTTGATGTTACAATAGGCATCAGAAGTCATTTTAATTTATTGGAGCTGTGTTATTATCTTGCCTAATGGGCTTTTAACGAGATTTTGCACAGGCATGTGTAGAACAGCAGTACTGATGTACCACCCACCCTCAAGGTCACCTGAAGGTTAAACTGTAGCAGATTGCGGCTGCTCTTGTGCTCCTGCAGCTGGGAGAGTGGAGGTGAACGCAGGCTGAACCGCACAGAAGAGCCCAGCACAGCTGTACCAGTCACTCTCCTTTAGAGAACACTGCTACTCTTCCTCACAGCCTCCTCTTCCTCCATCATGGGGCTGTGGAGTTCGGAGCTAACGTTACCCTCCCTCTGTTCTGGTGTAAGAGGTGTAGCATGCAGGCTACCATACTGTATTTCTGCTTTAGTAACAGTGTGTTCTGCATGGCGGTCTCGCGGGAATGTTGGTCTGGGTACGAGTCCAGGTCCAGTACCTTCCTTTATTGAGTCTGAGTGTTCTTCCATGTTTTAGCGTGGGCTAAAGTCCAGCATGTTCACAGAAATGTACGCTCATGTGTGTGGACCTTTACGGAGTGAGCTACTAATGCCACTGCTACTGTGTGTACTGGTGCTATGTATTTCACGTGATGGGGATAATATCTGTGTGTTTGTGTGTGTGTATGTGTGTGGGGGGGGGGGCAGCTGGTCCGCCGTGTATGTGTGTGTGTGTGTGTGCCTCCTGTGTTCTCTGAGCACCTTGCGAATGGTTTCAGTTTGACCTGTAATTATCGCAATTAACATAATATGTGTATTAACGGCCTGAAATTACTTCCAAATGGCTGCCGTGCAAAAATCGTGCATGTCCCTTTTTTTTCCTTTGTTTCATTGTTTTTCATTGGATGGTTTGGGAACTCAATGACAGATGACTCGAGCCTTTTTTTAGCCTGTGATTATCAGGTTAAAAAGGCTCAATTCTTTGTGTCTGTTTGTGGCGACTTCATGTGGATGGCTGGGCAAACAGTGAGTCCCTTTGGCCAGTTCTGAATAGTTTCTGAATGCAGATTATGCCCCTCTGCGCTGGAAAAAACCACCCAGATAAAATTAGGTGGGTATTGGTGCTGTTCTCTGTGAAGATCAGGTGTGGTAGCTTTCATAAGTGCTCTCTTTGATGGCCATAACTGCCCTTCTTCTGTATCGTCCACCAAATACTATCTACTATGACCTCACTTCCTGTCAGTCTGCCTTCAGTCGCATTTCTCTTATTCATGTCTCGACTGAATCGGCATTATAGACAGGTTTCTTTTCCACATAAAGGAAATGGTAATAATGTGGTTATCTTATTATGATCCACACATCCATTCTCGGCATGCCAAAAGCTGTAATGAACTTTTATAAAATGGGACAGTCTACTCACGCAAATCTGCCCTCAAAATCCGCATTTCTGCTCTTGCCTGTTATGCCATTCTGCACTTTAACCGCTTAAACTCTGACTCTTCCCTTTAATTGTCCCTTTAGTAGGATCAAAGTCAGACAAGGCATTGTTTTCATACAGTAGGACAGTGTCACACATATTCTGTATCTGCTGGTTGCAGCGCTTCACTGAAGCTACATCACACTTTTACTGAGAGAAATATTCAAACCCAGGACGCCATGTTTTTATGGCCACAGGATTATACCAAATGGAAAATATCAAGATCTTGAGCATCAATTTGTACACATTTCCCAGTAATTCAGCAGGACATATTTGGTATCTTTGGGAACCTTGGGATCCTCACTAGAATTTAAAATAGGCCTGAAGTTTCACAGGTTTGAATTAAGCAGCTGTTTTTGACAGACCCGTATATGGTTTTGTCAGTTTTACGGGGTTGATTTAGGATAACTGAACGGCGATGCAACTTCACGCATCCCTCCCCTCCTTTTCTACCTGTAGACTCCAGTATTCTCTGTCGAATTTCCCAGCGGCCGCACTGAGCAACTCCAGTCCTCCTGCGCCGAGCTGAGCTCCTTTTCTGAGGCGACTCGCGGCTTCTGAAGCCGTTACGACCCGCTAATGCGAACCATGTCCGCCTCGAGTCACCAGCCTATTGTTCTCACGCGGCGCACAAACCGCGGAACTCCTCAGGCCCACTGGGAGTCTCGCGCGCGGTACACAGGCACTCGCCCTCGCGACCCCGGCTGTTCTCGCTGCGGGAAACGAGGTCGCCTTTACTGCCTGAGTTCCGCCGCAAAGTAACACAAGAGAAATCCGGCAAAATTGCTTCACGCAGCTCATCGACGTCAGTTCTAAAGTCTGGGAATCTGGCCACCAACAACAGAGCTTATTATCGTGAGTGTAAATCTTACCTTCTGTCCTATCAAAACAATAGATTATGAGATCCTGATGATATTTACACTTGAGGATGTCAGGGGAAAGCTGTCAAGGCTTAGTCATCCGTACCCTACCGTATTGTGTGCTCGCTGTCAGCGCAGAACACTGCATCTGTCTTTTAGACGAGATGAGTTGTTTTAAATATGCGCTAAGCACCCTGCAAATTGTGACTATAGTTCAAATTTTCTTTAAGAAAGATGATATGTGGAAATATGCTGTTCTGCCAAACTGGTGTTATTATCTCTCTCTCTCTCTCTCTCTCTCTCTCTCTCTCTCTCTCTCTCTCTCTCTCTCTCAAGGAATGATCAGAAAACAAGATCTAGATCTGCAGCACTAAATCCATTGAATTCTTGTAATGTTTTGAGGGGTGGTAGGGACTCAATGCTGTTGAATTTGAATAATAATAAGAATACGAATGTCAGTCTGTTATATAGTATATATAAACGTGTTATATATTATTTTTATGTTTCTGAGGAATATAAACGTGTTATATATTATTTTTATGTTTCTGAGGAATTTACTCGATTGAATATGTATGTGATAACATGTAATCATGTATAATTGCGCATGAGAGGCATGCATACATGAGACTGGGTACGACATTCAGGAATTGTGCAATCCTTGTGGAGTGTAATCTTGCATTTAATCAGAATTGATGGTTTTCCGCCCCACACGCAGACACACACACACACACACACACACAGGCGCACACACAGAGCACATTTTGAATGGATGGTTTGACTGCAGGATGAACTGGGCCTGACCGCAGGAGAATGTAATGAATGTCGATATGGAAACGGCGTATCTGCGCTGTGATGAATGAGCTGCTCACTGTTTGATGTGGAGGTATTTCACATTTCGGTACCCCCCTCCTCGTTTCCCTATCCCGCAGATGAGCCCAGAATCGGTGATGAACCCCCACACCCCAAATTTGAGTGTCTGCCAACTGCCTTATGAAACCTGGAGTCTGGCAAAATAAGTAGAGGTGGGAGCTGCCATTGTGCTGCTCTCGACCTGCATTTACCAAAAGCCCTCGTCTGATTGGTTGATTTTGAATCACCATCACCATTATCAGTGGCTAAGCCTCCGCGGTGCTGCTCATATATGTCAGGGAAATGTCCGGATAAAGTGAACCCCGTGAAGGTTGTGTGTATGTTCCTTAGCTGGGCCCCACTGTAGATCATGGAGTGTGAGCATAGTTTCACTGCTCCAGATGAGTTTTATGCTTTCTCATTATTGAAGGTAGAGCGTAATTCCAGAGTTTATGTGTTTTGATATGTGGTATTTTTTAAATATTGCTGCACTGTGTAGTTCATAAGGGTTGTGTGTTATTTCAGTAGTGTTTCTGTGCTGTGTAGTTCATAAGGGTTGTGTGTTATTTCAGTAGTGTTTCTGTACTGTGAGGTTCATAAGGGTTGTGTGTTATTTCAGTAGTGTTTCTGTGCTGTGTAGTTCATAAGGGTTGTGTGTTATTTCAGTAGTGTTTCTGTGCTGTGTGGTTCATAAGGGTTGTGTGTTATTTCAGTAGTGTTTCTGTACTGTGTGGTTCATAAGGGTTGTGTGTTATTTCAGTAGTGTTTCTGTACTCTGTAGTTCATAAGGATTGTGTGTTATTTCAGTAGTGTTTCTGTACTCTGTAGTTCATAAGGATTGTGTGTTATTTCGGTAGTGTTTCTGTGCTGTGTAGTTCATAAGGGTTGTGTGTTATTTCAGTAGTGTTTCTGTGCTGTGTAGTTCATAAGGGTTGTGTGTTATTTCAGTAGTGTTTCTGTACTGTGTGGTTCATAAGGGTTGTGTGTTATTTCAGTAGTGTTTCTGTACTCTGTAGTTCATAAGGATTGTGTGTTATTTCAGTAGTGTTTCTGTGCTGTGTGGTTCATAAGGGTTGTGTGTTATTTCAGTAGTGTTTCTGTACTGTGTGGTTCATAAGGGTTGTGTGTTATTTCAGTAGTGTTTCTGTACTGTGTGGTTCATAAGGGTTGTGTGTTATTTCAGTAGTGTTTCTGTACTGTGTGGTTCATAAGGGTTGTGTGTTATTTCAGTAGTGTTTCTGTACTCTGTAGTTCATAAGGATTGTGTGTTATTTTGGTAGTGTTTCTGTGCTGTGTAGTTCATAAGGGTTGTGTGTTATTTCAGTAGTGTTTCTGTGCTGTGTAGTTCATAAGGGTTGTGTGTTATTTCAGTAGTGTTTCTGTGCTGTGTGGTTCATTATGGTTGTGTGTTATTTCAGTAGTGTTTCTGTACTGTGTGGTTCATAAGGGTTGTGTGTTATTTCAGTAGTGTTTCTGTGCTGTGTGGTTCATTATGGTTGTGTGTTATTTCAGTAGTGTTTCTGTGCTGTGTGGTTCATTATGGTTGTGTGTTATTTCAGTAGTGTTTCTGTGCTGTGTAGTTCATAAGGGTTGTGTGTTATTTCAGTAGTGTTTCTGTGCTGTGTGGTTCATAAGGGTTGTGTGTTATTTCAGTAGTGTTTCTGTACTGTGTGGTTCATCAGAGTTGTGTGTTATTTCAGTAGTGTTTCTGTACTGTGTAGTTCATAAGGGTTGTGTGTTATTTCAGTAGAGTTTCTGTCCTCTGTAGTTCATGAGGGGCACAGAGCCCGAGTGTGGCTCCCTCTGCAGCTGCAGTCTACAGCACAGATGAATATCAGCACTACGGGAGACATAAAATCGCTGACTTTAATGTTCAGCATCACACACAGAGGGTGCAGAAATGCAGCCCACATTTCTCCTGGAAAAGGCGCTTCGAAATCATAAACGGCTTTCATAAATCCAGTTCAAAAACCGCTTTCTTCAGGATTCCTGGAAATCCCGGGCCGGAGCGGATGCTGGCATTTATTCCGCATCGTTCCCTGTCAGACTTACGAGTACCCTCTTCCCTGCGGCTTCGGCACAGGCCTCTTTTGTGAGGTACGATCGCGGCTCAGAGCACACACTGTTCCGCCTGACCTTTTAAACCGATGCCTCTGATTTTTATTACTGCTTCATGTCGCGTTTGATGTGCCCCCCCTGTTACTGCAGAACGAATGGGGAAACAAATTACGCACCTGGTAAAACAAGACTCAAACAGTCGCTGCCAAATACCCCTTTTAAGAGGATGATAGCAATGTCAATAATGCGAGCCTTGGAGCAATAAAGGCGCGTTTTTACTGTAGCGGATCCCAGGGGTTCAGACTGGAAAAGGCTGGCTCCGGTCAAACGTTTCTGTTTTGCATGACGCTAGATTTCTGCTTTTCATGAACCGTAAAAAAACCGCACCGACGAGTGTTTACATCTCCCTCACTGGTACTTTGCTTCCATTTTTCCCTCCTTTGCTCCTCCTTTTTTGTGTTTTTTTGGTCTTTTCTCTGCAAAAAAGAATTCACAGGGAGTCTGGGCTAATCCCACTATGGCCTGCATCAAAATAATTGCTGTAAGTGCGCCTGCCCAGCCCTGTCATCCTTCTGGCCGTCAAACAAGCCGGAAAAACAATATGAAATGGCTGGTTTTTTTAACCTCCCGGGGCCCAGTTCTCGCAAGTCGCTGGGTGTGTGCGCTGTGCGCGTGTGCGCATGCCCGATTCCTGGCTCCGCTTTTTGGGTTTTTGTTGCTCTGCTTTTCCCACCCTGCTCTTTTTTCCAAACTCCAACGTGAGCGGTTTGTAGGAACTTTGAGTCAGTGTTTCTCTCCATAGAAAAGCAGAGGAAGAGGGCTTGTTTCTTATCGTCTGTTTAAAAAAAAAAAAAAACCTGTGGCCTGGGCGAAGGTATCGGCCAGAAATCTGCACGGTTAGCGCGTTTCACCTCCCCAGGAAGTGCGCAGCAGGCCAGCTGGACGGGGTTTGGGTGGAGGCCAGGGGAGGGGGTGCGGGAGGCCTAATTGAAACAGGCGACTGGCTGAGCATAGACAGGAAATAAAGAGTAAGGCCCACTCCGCTGACGGATTAAATGAGATGTTTCAGAAGGCAGACGGTATCGGGAAAAGAGGCTAGTGCTATGCAGAGGTAACTTTGGGGTCAACTCCTGACAGCTGGCACAGCCTTATCAAATGGAAAATGTAAACCAGGCCCAAATCACTCCACTCTAAACACATATTACTGAGGGCCAAATCACTGCTCTCAACATACATATTACTGAGGGCCAAATCACTGCTTTCAACATACATACTACTGAGGGCCAAATCACTACTCTCTAAACACACGTTACTGAGGGCCAAATCACTCCACTCTAAACACATATTACTGAGGGCCAAATCACTGCTCTCAACATACATATTACTGTGGGCCAAATCACTGCTCTCAACATACATACTACTGAGGGCCAAATCACTACTCTCTAAACACACGTTACTGAGGGCCAAATCACTGCTCTCAAAACACATATTACTGAGGGCCAAATCTCTGCTCTCAACATACATATTACTGAGGGCCAAATCTCTGCTCTCAACATACATATTACTGAGGGCCAAATCACTGCTCTCAAAACACATATTACTGAGGGCCAAATCACTCCACTCTAAACACATATTACTGAGGGCCAAATTACTGCTCTCAACATACATATTACAGAGGGCCAAATCACTGCTCTCAAAACACATATTACTGAGGGCCAAATCACTCCACTCTAAACACATATTACTGAGGGCCAAATTATTACTCTCAACACACATATTACTGAGGGCCAAATCAATGCTCTCAATATACATATTACTGAGGGCCAAATCACTGCTCTCAACATACATATTACTGAGGGCCAAATCACTGCTCTCAAAACACATATTACTGAGGGCCAAATTACTGCTCTCAACATACATATTACTGAGGGTCAAATCACTGCTCTCAAAACACTTATTACTGAGGGCCAAATCACTCCACTCTAAACACATATTACTGAGGGCCAAATTACTGCTCTCAACATACATATTACTGAGGGCCAAATCAATGCTCTCAACATACATATTACTGTGGGCCAAATCACTGCTCTCAAAACATTTATTACTGAGGGCCAAATCACTGCTCTCTAAACGCATATTACTGAGGGCCAAATCACTGCTCTCAAAACACATTTTACTGAGGGCCAAATCACTTCTCAAAACACATATTACTGAAGGCCAAATCACTGCCCTCAACATACATACTACTGAGGGCCAAATCACTCCACTCTAAACACATATTACTGAGGGCCAAATCTCTGCTCTCAAAACACATATTACTGAGGGCCAAATCACTTCTCAAAACGCATATTACTGTGGGCCAAATCACTGCTCTCAAAACATTTATTACTGAGGGCCAAATCACTTCTCAAAACACATATTACTGAGGGCCAAATCACTGCTCTCAACATACTTATTACTGAGGGCCAAATCACTTCTCAAAACACATATTACTGAGGGCCAAATCACTGCTCTCAACATACATATTACTGAGGGCCAAATCACTGCTCTCAAAACACATATTACTGAGGGCCAAATCACTGCTCTCTAAACGCATATTACTGAGGGCCAAATCACTGCTCTCAAAACACATATTCCTGAGGGCCAAATCACTCCACTCTAAACATTTATTACTGAGGGCCAAATCACTTCTTAAAACGCATATTACTGTGGGCCAAATCACTGTTCTCAAAACACATATTACTGAGGGCCAAATCACTGCTCTCAAAACATTTATTACTGAGGGCCAAATCACTTCTCAAACACATATTACTGAGGGCCAAATCACTGCTCTCAAAACATATTTCTCAGGTCCAGATCACTGCAGTCAGTACATTATTATTAATGGTCAAATCACTTCACTCAAAATACCTTACTGAGGTTCAAATCAGTGGTCTTAGAGCTGACATTGCTATGGGCCAAATTAATGGGTTCAGAACACCAATTGCTGTGTGCCATTTCACTGCACTCAAAACACTGAGGCCCAAATCACTCATTGAAAAAGCTAAATGGAACAGCCCCCTTACATTTTTATTTATTTTCTATACTTAAAAAAAAATGGCATCAGTGTTAGAGTAGTGTGCTGCTGTGGCTGTGAGCACTGCATTCTCCTGTTTCCATGTTTAGTTAAATGTGCTGACAGCATGATGTGAGAGAGGGAGTTAGAGAGGAGGAGAGAGAGGGAGAGACAGTGGTGGAGAGAGAGAAGAGGGACGGAGAGGGAGAGAGATGGAGAAAAGGATAATCGGACTAAAAAAGCCTGCTCACCTCAGTTACTCCGGGCCCACTTCCTGCGCTGCACCAGCTCACCCTAACAGTCGGTCTCCTCAGCTGCGGCGGACATCTTGGCTCGCATGTCGAGGCAACATGTGCCCTGTGCTTCCAGAATTCAGTCTGCTGCGTGGCAAATTGAGACACTGCACAGAGGCCTGCTTGGTAATTTCAGCCGGGCTCTGGGAATTTGGAGGCGGCCAGCGGCCGGCGCCCCTTCCTGGGCCCACAGAGCAGGGATCTGGTGGGGCGGAGAGTGAATTCTAGCTGCCCGGGGTCTCTGATATGGAGCTGTGGGTGTTTGGCTTGGACTGAGTATGAGTGCTTTGTAGTGTTATGTTGAGTGTAGAGTGTAAAGTGTAAATATTCCTAACACTGAACACTGAGTAATACTAGATTCAAAATCGGATTTTCAGACTGATTGTCATCTCCTTAGTATTAATAACGAAGCTTTAGTTCTCATTTTTTTTAATCATTTTAATTATTTATGACATTTTCCAAGCTGATTATGTGAAATAATAAACTTCAACAAACCTTTTTCACAAATGTTTGCCTTTGAGATATTCAGTGTTTTTCATTTATTTATTTCATTTCATTTCTTTTTTTTATTATGCGTTCTCTGGTTTTCCATGCGGAGGGATTTTCTTGTCTGGTCTTGACAGGTTGGGGTTTTTGAGGGGAGCTTGTGTGGTACCGTCGACCCAGGCTGTGTGAAGCAGGAGAGAGACACCTCCATATACAGTGCTGTGAAAAAGTATTTTTCACATGCCTTCTCTTTTTGAATATTTGTCACTCCGAAATGTTTGAAATAATCAAACCATTTGTTATATTTGACAAAAATAACTCAAAGGAGCTGTGTCACAATTACTGCACATGCTCATAACTTGAAAAATTGTTAGCCTAATGAAGTGAATTTGCTTGACTGCAGGTCAACATCTGATTCCATCCTCCCAATCTGTCTTAGTTTTGCATTGTCGTTATACATTTTTTTTTACTCCGGCATTGTGCTTTTTTAAAGTAAGGAGTTTTCTATGGAAAGTAGAGGATTCAGAGTGCTATTTTAGCGCTTTAGCTAAAGGATATGAAAATTATAATCTAGTTTGCGTACCGCCGATAAACATAATAGAAGAAGAATAACTTGAGGAAGGATGGGAGAAGATTTTTACTTGCAGTCGATCGGATCTACTTCAATCAAAGTTGTGTGCATGCACAGTAATGGTGACAGGTCATTTAAATTGACCCGAAATGCAGTTTTTAAAAGATGATTTTATTCACTGTAGGAAAAACGTTATCCAGCCCTACCTGGCCCTATGTGAAAAAGTAACTGCCCCCTTAGTTGCTAAATCAACAAATTAAACAAATTTGTTGGGCATTTACAGGCTTGATTACTGCCAGCCCTGTTGAATCTAAATATGACTTCAATCGGACCTGTTTAGCAATGTGAAGTAGGCACATAGCAGCACATGATGCTGCAATCTAAAGAAATTAAAAAGCAGATGAGAAATAAAGACGTTGAAATCCATCAGTCTGGAACGGGTTACAGCGCCATTTCTTAAGACCTGAAATGCCGCCAAACCACAGTGAGAGTCATTATCTACGAATGGAGAAAACTTGGAAGAGTGGTCAACCTTCCTTAGACTGGCTGGCCTAACAAAATACCTCCAAGAGCGCATGGCTGACTCATCCAGGAAGTCACAAAAGAAGCCAGACAAGCTTCTAGACAACTGTAGGTCTCTCTTGCCACAGTTAAGGTCAGTGTTCACGATTCCACCATAAGAAAGAAACTTGGTGAAAATGGCATGCGTGGGAGATCTGCGAGGCGAGAACCACAGCTGACCAAAAAAAAAAAAAAAAACACTAAGGCTCGTATTTTTTTTTACCAAAAATGAAATGACTTCTCCAAGATTGTGGATGGGTTGAAAGCAGAACTTTCTGGAAGATATGGGTCCTCCTATGTCTGGCGTAAAGCAAACACTGCATTCCACGAAAAGAATGCCAACGGTCAAAGGAGGAGGCGGTAGTGTGATGGTCTGGGTCTTCCTTGGTGCTACATGACCTGAGCGACTTCCCATAATTGATGTAACCATGAATTCTGCTCTCGACCAGAAAATCCTAAATTAGAATGGCTGACCATCAGTTTGTGACCTACAGCTAAAGTGCTGTTTTGTTTTGCAGCAGGACAAAGATCTGAAGCACTTATGCAAGTCCACCTCTGAATGGCTCAAAAGAAACAAAATGAAGGTTTTGGAGTGACTTCGTCAAAGTCTTGACCTGAATCCGATTGAGATGCTGTGACACGACCTTAAACAGGCAGGTCATGCATATATGGCTGTATTAAAGCAAAGAACGGTAGGCCAGCATTCCTTCATGGTGATCTAGAAGACTCATTGCAAATGTTGGATTGTAGTTGTTGCTACCAAGGGTGGCACAACCAGTTATTAGGCTTGGGGGGGGCAGTAACTTCTTCACATGAGTGATATAAGTTTTGAAAAACTCTTTACCCACAATGAATTAAATCATTATTTGAAAGCTGCAATTTCTGTCTACTCACATTGTTTTTGTCTTATATTAAATTTATTTGGATGATCTGAATCATGTAAATATGACAAATAAGCAAAAAATGGAGGAAATCGGATAGGAGCAAACACTTTTTCACAGCACTGTATGCAGTAGTTTGCATAGCTTGGCCCGGCACAGGCTAGCACGGCTTTTTGTTAACGCCGGTTAGCCGTGGGGCAAGAACCCCATAAAACAAGATACTCCAGTCATAAGTGCTTATCGAATTTCATTACAAACAGACGCAAATTATGAGCCCCGGGGTCAAATATTAGAGCCGCACAGAAACCCGAACGCTTTCCGCTATTCAGTGCGAGCTGTGCCCCCGCCGCAGTGCCGAATAAACAGAGTGGAGTCTTTTACAGGCCCTGTATTACAGAGCCTGTATTACACACTGCTGTCAGTCTGCTGCTGTAAGGAGGAACGGAAGCCTGGATCAGTGCTGACTGGAGACGCTCTGTCAGAGAGGATTAGGAGTCCGATCTGTTTTATATCTCCCTGCGACTCCTGCCGCAGTCTGATGCTCTCATGTGCAAGAGGTTTGAGTGGGCAGCTCGCGTGTGATTGGACAAGGGTGCAAAAATAAGAAAATAGACAAAGAAAACACGCGCGCGCACACACACACGCACACATACATGCATACATACACATACCATTTACAGGCACACACGCACACACACACACATACATACATACATACACATACCATTTACAGGCACACACACACACACATACATACATACACATACCATTTACAGGCATACATATACGCACACACTTACCATTTACTGGTGTACACACACACACACACACACACACACACACACATAATCAGGTCCATGAGTACTTGGACCATGACGTTTTTATTTTATTTACTTGTTTGTTTGTTTGTTTGTTTGTTTGTTTATTTACCAATTTGCTCTGTCTTTTCACCACTGCAGTATATTTCAGTGTCAGGGCCTCAAAACTGAGAGGATAAACTAAAATAATCTCCCCAATTATTGGGAACATTACAAATATTCAAATGTTTAGCGTAATGTAAAATAAGGCCTTCAGTTTCAACATTTGGCCAGATATCGTTTGCATGAAATGACTGCTAGAAGTGCGTGACACACAGACATCGCCAGTCACTGGGTATCTTCCCTGGTGATGCTCTGCCAGGCCTGTACTGCAGCATCTTCACTTCCTGCTTGTTTGTGGGACCGTTTGTTTTCAGTCTCCTCTTCAGCATTTAGGATGCATTTTCAGTTGGATTTAGATCTGGCATTTGCTTGGTCAATAAAACCAACAAACACTGAGTCTTTGAGCAATGAACGTCGGTGCTCACTGTACGTAACGCTCTTAGACAAACTGTCTCTCCAGTGCTGTATGCTTGTTAATCGATATATGCAAGCAAAGAGCATGAATTCCTTTGCTCTCTCCCTTTATTCTCATCAGACGTGCTCGTGTGTGCGCTCAGGGGTGAGGTACGTGGCTGCAGGCTGCACAAAGACACGCCCAGGTCACGCGGGTGTGCGTTTCGTACAGAGGGCTGTGGGAGAGCCCACGGTGTGAGGTGAAGCACCTGTTTCCTGAGGTTGCAGCGCGTGTGTGCTCATTGTGTTCCCGCTGGATCTGAGACTCTGGGCAGGTTTCTCTCCCGTTTCAACAATGCCTCCCGGGAATCGGGAAAGAACAATGCAAAATCTCACCACCCCCTCACGTCCTGCACCTTTACGTATTTATAGTAATTCCTCCCAACTTTTCCTCTGTCGTTTGTATTGATAAGATTCTATTCTGGGATTAGAGGACTCCTTACACATGAAAGTGGAATTGCTCCTGGAAGGAATGAACCTCATATCCACCGCTGAGACAAGAGAGCCGATTCATTTTAATGCATAATGAAAATATTTATAAAAATGTCAGGCAAGCGTTACACCTTTCACTGGTGCTTTGGATTATAACACAGATAATAATAGTAATAATGATAATAATGCCCTCTCTCTCTCTTTAGCCTTGAACACCACTCTGGGATGCATTAGATTAATTGCATTAGGTTTTGTTGCTCATATTGCTAAAATGTCTTATGACCCGAGGTGCCGTCAGTACAACACGCGGGGAGGAGCAGGACCACAGAGGCACATTGGACGCATCTTCCTATTCAGCGGTAAAAAAATATTCGTTAGAATTACAAAAAATATAGTTTTTAATACATTTCATTTTAGGTGAGGCAAAAAAAAAAAAAAAATCCAAAGGTAATTCCGTCTGGGAAAGTTGATGCATTGTGCGTTAAATTACGGGTAATTACTGAATCAGCGGCTCTATTTTTGGCAAGGTAATAATTATCACCTTTTCTTGTGCGTTCAGAGTGCCGACACACACTCGTATTGTTTCTTAATGTTTCATAAACACTCTCCAAACATAAAGGAAGGGAAATCTTTACACAATAAACCGGTGGTAAGAGGCGGCACAGTGGGGTGTTCTGCATTGGGAAGACTGTGCCCGTCAGGGTCAGCAGGCTGCGGCATTATCAGTTCAGTCAAGGTCGACCTTACAGTGGCCAGCCGTGTTTGCATTGTGCTTGTTATTATCTAATGCTATTGTGTTCCCATAGACATCCCCCGCTTTCATGTCTACCCCCGCGGTGCTACGCGCTGCGCACACAACTGCTTTCAATACTCAGCGTCTCGCGAATCCTGCCTGTGCAACTTTATCGGCACCCGATTGTGTAATTAGGTTGCAATGAAACTGTGCTTCTAAATAATTTTTAAATTGTGATGATTGCGTGTAAACATGCAATCTCGGCAAACAAATTTCATTTCTCCGCTTATCTTGCATCGTTTACGGTTGTTCTTTCAGACAGTTTATGACACCGGCCGTCCTGCGCTCATTATTGTTTTATGCCTGGCTCGCGCGATCAGCGGAACCGATAAGCGCGCGGTGATGTCAAATATTAGCGGTATAAATGCGAGTGTTATTGAAAACATAAACATTTCCAGGAAAGGCGGCTCTATCAAACAAAACCCCGCTTCCCCACTGTTCAGACAGATAACAGTAATTAAAGAAAAGAAAAGAGAAAGGCGCGATGGTGACGAACCGCGTAAAGAAGGAAGCGGAAAGCTGATTCACTTTTGAATAAACAGTTATTTTACTGCCGGGATGGATGCTTCCAGAAGCAGCGGCTGTTGTGTTTTTGCAGGTGCTGCTGTAGTTGGGTTATTCTCATGTAAGATTTTTGATTTTTCAGCTTTTATCAGTATTATTTTAGTATTAAACTGGTGAAGGTGATATTCGGCCACTGGGAAAAGAGAGATAGGACAGACTTGTTCAATACGAGCAAAGTCATCTCCACAAGCCTTTTATTTGACTTTGGAAATTAAATAAGATTTTTTAGAGGCCTGTATATTACCGGCCTGATTTGGGCAGATCTGCTACTGAAGCCGGCAATAATGCTGGGATTCGGTCCCCACAGCTGATTGGCTGAGCTCTGATTTAGTTTTCGAGGGAGGTCTGTGTTATGCATTCGCGACTGCTGTGCTCACACACACACACGCACGGACAAACACGCACACTCACACACCGGTACTCACGCTTCAACATGCTCACTCATACACTCTCTCTGTCTCTTTTCCGCAGTTAAAACACACACTTGTGCGTATTATAACACATAGATACATGCTAACAGGCCCAAAGATGAATGTTATAATGCACACAGGCTGCAGGAGCGAGTTGAGAGTCATACGCACACTTGGTTGCTATCACAAGTCTTTGTTTGTTTCACTCCTGACAGTGCATGCCATTTTTGCCCACCACGCCTATGAGTGTAACCATTGTCTGTCTCAGATGTGTCTTACTATTTTACACACATAAACACTCACGCTAAAGGCCGTTTTACACTGATGAGATGTGTGTCTGTCGACAGTGTCTGACGACTAAAATGATGTCCGACAGAAGGAGGAATGTGCCGTCAGACTGAGTCTTGTACCTGTTGAATATTTGTAGCATCGCAGACACTGTCGTTGGTTGTCTTTTAATCAATGACTGGATGGACTGATTTGAGTTGTCCTCACGGATATAGAAAAGTTGATACATTACAGTAGCATTTTTAAAAACATTGGTTCGCCGTGCTTATAAAGGAATTAGTATATAATTTCCTTGGATATGACAGTTTGCACTGCAGATATTGTCCAAAACTCTGTTTAAGCAGTGAAGAATCTGTACTGTCCGACTCTTTTCTTAAGATGTCTTTCAACATGTTTTGCTAGTATAAAACAGCCTTTACTCACAGGGGCATAAAACATTTGCAAGGTTAGATGCACTGGATTTGAGGAAATAAATACTGTCAGAGAATTTTAAAAAAGACAAATCCTGAAAGACGGCAATCTTGGGCAACTTTTACATCCCTGTGAACCTGAGCCACTTCTGTTCGGGATTCAAACCTGTATGTGACTCCTCCAGTGCACAGCTCCTGAGGATAGTCATGTGGTTACAGTGACATCTCCCTCCCTGCCCCCAACCTGTCAATCAATCTAATCACTGAATTTAATTGTGCACCCTGACGAGAGCTACAGCAGGACTGTGTATTAGATGAGAAGGGACTGAACACTAATGTATACATTTCATAAAGTACTTCAATTTATTCATAAAAAACTTTCTCCTTTTCACTAAAAACAAAGGAAGAGAGGGGGCAATCTCTTTCTCAGTCACAAAATCTGAAAAGGTCTGAAAGCGCATAGCCTGAGTGACTGTGTGTGTGTGTGACCCTGAGTGAGTGTGTGTGTGTGTATGTGTGTGTGTGTATATGTGCGTGCACTGGTTCAGCTGGTAATGTTTGGCAGATTAGTCAGTAGCGCTGATTGATTATGAAACTCTGGGGCCACGGCTGAAATCTGTGTGGGTGTGGCTGAGGTTACTGATGCATTGTGGGTAGAGGGAGGCTGATTCAGTGCCTGTGTGGGCTGCTTGTGGTGAAATACCTGCAGAGGAATGCTCTGTCATGCCTCCAGCTGCTAAAAATAGAGCTGCAGGATGCGAGAGCTCAGTGATGCGGTCGCCACGGTGACTCACTGTTACAGAGTGTGCATGTGGGGATTAGAGACCTGTGTGATATTACTGATGCAGACAGAGGATTTGCTGTGTGGGGGAAAGCAGGCCTATGTGCATAAAGGTGTGTTTACTGATATGTGTTTGTTTGTCTGTGAATGTGGAAATGTGTTTCAGTCTTTGTTTTATTGTGTGTGTGTGTGTGTGTGTGTGTGTCTGCATTTTTGTGCATGTGTGTAAGTGTAACATGACCCACAGGCATACATGCACAGCTGGATCATGGGTGAAGAGCTGTTGAAAATGATATTAGAACTATAAATACTACATTAATGGAATGTAAATAACACAGATATACAGTTAGTAAGTGCTGGTCATTTTATAAGTTTGCAGCCTGTTTGTCTTTTGTAAAATATGAAGTCAGATATGCGTCAGGTGTAAGGAAATGTAGTAACGTTAGAATCTTCAGGGCTCTTAATAATGGGCTATCCCCCGCTCTGTCTGCCGGGATGTGTGATGTCACGTCTCTATGGCGACAGCAGCACCACAGATGTTTTATGGGTCTTGTTCAGTGTCGTCAGGTGAGTGTTCTGTGTTTGCCTGCACCGATGGCATGATTTAGGGAGCGTTTGATTCGAGGCCCGACGCAGCCTTCCAGGATACTGATCGAATCAAGATGTGCTCGCTCGCTCACTCCCAGCCCGGCCCAGCCCAGCCAATAAATACTATAACAGCTTTCCTTAAATACCTGACAAAATATCCTAAAACTTTATTAGGTGACTCTTAAATGGAAAGAAAAGGTCAGGTTGTGTACTTACCACCTGTGTGCCCATTGTGCATGTGCCAGAATGTGTTTAAGCACGTGTGTGTGTGTGTGCGCATGCATGCGTGTGTGTGTGTGTGCGTTTCTGTGTGTGTGTGTGTGTGTGTGTGTGTGTGTGTGCTTGTGTGTCTGTGCGTGCTTGGAGGTGCGTGTGTCTGTATATGTGTGTGTGTGTGCGCATCCAGAATCGTGCATAATCTCCCTCCCCATGGACACTTGTGTTAATCACTTGTGGCACTGGTGCTGAGGTGCTTGTAATGAACACAGAGATGCAGCTGATCCTCAGCGGAGATTCACTGAACATCCCGATATACGGGTTTGGCTCTTCCCTCATGTCTGCAAAGCCCTGGTTCGACAATGTGACTGTCTTGTGTCAGAAAGTGTCCTCTAGAGCTGACAGTTATCTGAGCTTATACAGTGTGTCCATAAGAGTTTGGACAGGCAACACTGTGAATGGGGCTGAAATTCCTGCTGCACAATATGAATGTAAATCTCCATAAATTACTGATAACAGGCTCTACAGTAACCACACTATCATTGTTTTAACACCCATCGTGCTGCACTGCACAGGGCCTACAAGCAAATATAATACCACTGTTTAAATCCTGACTGACTGTACAGTATGTGCGAATGTCGTCAGCTGTCACTGTCTGTACACTACTGTACCGGCTGTGCTGTGTTTCTCAGTGGTGCTGTATGTGAGGTGAGCTCAGGTGTGTTTGTATCGCTGCGGTGACGGTGTGGGCGAATGTGCTACCGTCTGCTCGACAGAGCAGATCACCCAGAGTCTCACTGTCAGTCCCTTAGAAAACCCAACAGGATAGAACTGCTTCCTCAGACCTCTCCGTCCTCGTGTTCCCGTCAGCGCTGACGTCGCCACACGAGCAGGACAGGAACTGCGCTCCGTTCCGTTTGGGTTTGGGCTGGGTACAGCTCAGGAGGCAGACTGTTAAACACGGGCACATGTGACGGGGTGGGTGTGTCTGTTTCCAAGTGAGTGTGGAGAGTTGATATTTAAATGAATAATTATAAAACGTTATTTCTCTCCCTCCGTCTCTTTGTTCCGAGGTACGCTCCGCATATGAAACAGTCTCTCAGTGTCTGGCTGTAAAGAAAAGGTGTTTTGTGTGATAGTATCTGAGTCAGGTCTTTGCTATTTGAATACTCCATTCATAAAAGGAAGCAGAATGATACCTATGAGCACCTCTCCTGATCAACCTGTCCTTTCATCTGTAGCGTGTGTGTGTGTGTGTGTGTGTGTGTGTCTGTAGTGAGTGACTAAGGGAGCTATGTTATGGCTTTGGGAACAGCATATGTTAATAAGACTGGTCTTGGTGAGGTTTTGGCGTGCTCTTGCTAGTACAATATAAATAGTAAATTCCTTTTTCACTTAGGGCCAGTTGCTGTCAGATTTTCTGTAGTTTTTTCCTTGAGTAAATGAAATGGTATTTTAAGCAGTAAAATTTTGGTTTACTCACATTGTATTTGTCATCTCATATACATTTTCTGTTGAAGATGTAAAACGAGCGTGACAAATATGCAAAAATAGAGGAAGTGCTTACTTTTCTCAGCACTGTATTGTGTCACCAATAGTCACCTGTCTGTTTTTGTCAGTTTGGCATATGTGTGAGCATCTTGACTTGGAATTCTGGCTGTTTTGCTTCACAGATGAGAATCATTTTTAGCAAATCCTGCAAACCTCGACACTGAGCAGGAACATTGTCAACTTGTGTTGAGAACACTATCACTAAGTTAACTGCATTTTACTCACAAGTCAAGCTCCACAGCGCATTCATTAGGAGTGTTTGCTCCTGAAAATTGACGAGTGTTGATTGTCAACATTTTGGCAGTCTTGGTCTTATGATTTTATACATTGGTGTGTGTCCTCCTAAAATGTTCAACTTATGAGCGCATTGGATCTTTAGCGAGGTTGTTCGCATGGAGTCCTGATTTAAGCCATGTCAGTTGCAAGCTACTTTGGCTCAGAGCTGTTGAGGAAGCCTCGCGACGCCACAAGTACAGACGGGATGTGTAGCTGGGATAAATGCATAACCCTCATAATAACCAGCCTTTTCCTGGAGTGTGCTAAATAACTATAATTGCCCACGCTGCTGGGCGTGGCTTTGACAAATGAAGGCTCATCAGGCCAGCCGCGTTACCTCGGCTGCAGTGTGAGGCCGGCGGTCAGCGGCTGAAGCGCGTCCCTCTCGCGAGGGAGGGCTTGATCTCTCGCGCAGATTTATGGCCGCTCTTAATTGCGTCTGGTCTCGAGCCGCGGCGAGCGAAAGGAGAAAAAAATGTGGTATTCTGCGCCGGGGTTTCCGTAACGTGTCCGTTTTAATGCGTTAAGCTGCTTTCACACCGGACGCGAAACGAATTTTTCGCATGACAGATTACATTCAAGAATCAGTAAAGCGAATACTGCGAAGAGCGTGCAACAGAGACACACGGAGGTTAGGGCACTGGATCTCAAAGAGCCTCCGATTTGACGTAGAAATGGCAGCGTTGCTTACAGTACTGTGAAAAAAATGTGTTCCCTCTTCCCATTTCTTACGCTTTTGCTTATTTGTCAGGCTTTAATGTCTCAGATCATGAAACTAATTTTAATATTAGATGCAGGTGACCCCTAATAGACACAAAATGCAGTTTGTAATTGATGATTTCATTTATTGAAGGAAAAAAGCTATTGACCCCTACCTGGCCCTATGTGTAAAGTAATTGCCCCATTATTTACTAAATTAAACAGGTTTAATTTGTAATTGGGTTTAATTTCAATAGACACACCCAGACATGATTGCTGCCAGCCCTGTTAAAAGGGACCTGTCTGGTAATGTGAAGTAGGCAAAAGGCAGCACATGATGCCACAGTCGAAACAAATTCAAGAACAGAGGAGAAACAAACTTGTTGACATCTATCAGTATGGAAAGTGTTACAAAGCCATTTCTAAGGCTCTGGGACTCCAGTAAACCAAGGTGAGAGCCAATATCTACAAAGGGTGAAAGATTAGAACCATCGTGAACCCTCCCAGGCGTGGCTGGCCGACCAGAATTCCTCCAAGGCAGAATTGATGACTCCTACAGGCGGTCACAAAATAACCAAGACTAACATCTAAAGAACTACAGGCCTCACTTGACTCAGTTAAAGTCAGTGCTCACAATTCCACAAAAAGAAAGAGCCTGGGCAAATATTGCATCTGTGGGAGAGCTGCAAGGCGAAAACCACTGTTATCCAAAAAGTACACAACTGCTCGCCTCACATTTGCAGAAAAACATCTTGATGACCCCAAAGTCTATTGGGATAATATTCTGTGGACTGCTGAGTCAAAAGTGGAACTTTTTGGAAGACATGGGTCCTGCTATATCTGGCGTAAAGCTAACACAGTATTCCACAATAAGAACATCCTACTAACTTCATGGTAGTTCATCTTCATGGTAGTGTGATGGTCTGGGGCTCCTTTGCAGCTTCAGGACCTGGGCAACTTGCCATAATTGATGGCATTGTGAATTCTACTCTCTTCTGGGAAATCCCGAAGGAGAATGTCCAGCCATATTTCTCTGAAGCATCCTGAATCAGTTCTGCAGTCAGTCTCGGAGCCCAGGCAAGAGTGGTAGGCATGTGATTTGTGTTCTTTTAGAGAGCAGAAGGTCCGATGTTAATATGTAGCTTTCTATCGGTCACGAGTCTGTCTAGAGATTATGCTTTCCTCGCGTCCTTTGCATTTTGAATATTTTTTCAAAGATTGACTATTTTAACTGTTGTTTTCAATGAGAAATGATTGTGATGATGTCTTAAAGGGAGGTTGTTGAAGTTGTTACCATATTGGTTCTGTTTAATCTCCTTTTCAATTCTTTCAAAAATGTGTTTCATATTCCTATGTGTATGCTCTGGCACTATTTACAAATCTAGGCTACTTCAGACTTGAAGAGTGTTTTGAATTTGAGAGAGAGAGAGAGAGAGAGAGAGAGAGAGAAACTGACACAGAGAGCGAGAGAGAGAGGAGGGTTAATGAATCTTTCGGCGCTAAGTGTAAGGCCGTGTGTCTCCATTAGCGCTCCATATCTCCCACAGGTGGTGCTGGTACCACACACTGTCACTGCTGCCCACCCGGGGGGGGGGTTCACAGGGGTCCGGGGGTAACCCAATCCCCCCGATCCCCCCCGCCCGCCCTGCTCCCATACCTGTCATATAAATAGTCATCCGGGGTAAACGAGGCCCAGGGGGGCTTTTGGAAAAATTTTTCAAAAAACGGGAGGAGAGAAAGGAGAGCTGAAATGGATCCTTTATTCAGCCTTAGAGGGAATGTGGGGGTCCGGGGCTCCCTGATACAGTGGAGCTGTGTACAGGGTACCCCGTCTTTCTCTATCCCCCCCTCTCTCTCTCTCTCTGCCTCGCCCCTCCTGCACTCACTAGAGCGTACCTTTGTGACTCTCCACTATTTTGAACTGCTCTACCCCCCTTTTTGGCATCATTTTGCAGGGACCCCAATGGTAGTGAGACCTTAGCCCAAAGCTGGATTCCCGTTAAAAAAGGGGAGGGAGCCATGTTTTTATGGTCGTAAATTTTGCGATGCATGCAATTAACCGATCAACCAGTCTTAGTGACAAACAGCAGGCCAAGCAAATGAGCGTTTATGTAATGATGGCTCTCGAAAAGGTGTCAGGAACAGATAGCCGGTACTGAAATTTCCTGATATTACAGGCCTGTTTCCCGGAGGGGTGGAGACGTAGCTGTTCCCGGATCAGTAGTTGGTGGCTGCTTAACGGAGGAAATAGCTGGTCTTATGCTCACACACTGAAGTTCTCAAACAGCAGATATCATTGTGCTGTTTTCCACATCCACTCTCTATCTGTACAGTTTTATCGCCTGTTTTGGTGGGAAAATTATCAGAAACTCCCAAGAATCCGTATTTCGCTCTGTGCCAAGGCGGTAATTTACTGTGCAGTCAATACAGTGACAGCCCTTTTTGCTGATAATTTATAAATATGATTGCTTTCTCTTTATCTAAAATATGTCTTCACACTTGTTTATTTTTCACTAATTTCCCTGTTGAGGGTGACATTTATGGAGAATAAACTCTGCTGGCGAGCCTCTGTTAAAGTTGCAGTTCGTGCTCGGTTTGAGAGTTTGTTTTTCTTCAAATCTCTGTAAAAAAACAGTGAAATGATTGGTCTGTGCCTCTAGGCCCCTCATTTTTCTATCATCAGTCCAAATCTGCCTGTTTTGCATGCGCGTTTGTGTGTATGTGTGCGCCCGCGCATCCTTACATGTGTGTGACCCATAATTGCTGGTGAGTGGCGCATCAGCTGATGGGGGTCACCTGTGAAAGATGGGCGATTTTTATTGGCTCTCCCAACCCCAGCCATCACCCAATGGAGTCTGTGTAGATTTGAGGTAGTGCCTCAGGGGTTCAGCGAAGTCTTGCTCTCTCTCTCTCTCTCTCTCTCTCTCTCTCTCTCTCTCTCTCTCTCTCTCTCTGTCCTGGTTGACATCACTTGAGCCAGACACTGAGTCCGTGATTGTGTTGAGCCAGTGTTTAAAGTGTGTTCTCTTGTGTTTAGGCTCGGGATGGTGGAGGGGGGCGAATGCTCTTGAAACTTGACCCAACAAAGAGCTGGATTCAGCAGCTCTTAACTGCACACCTCTCCCGCAGGGCAGGACAGAGCGCAGAGGCTCGGAGCGGATCTGAGACAGGGAAATGTGCGCAGCCAGTAACGCTTACCTCACCTTAACAAAGGAACACCTTCAATTATTTATACTGGTCCACATTTAAAGTAATGTCAGTTTTTACATGGGCAGCAAAACAGGTGATCAGTGGTACCAGGTTTCTGAAATAGTGTTTTTTGAATTTTGAAATGACTGTTAAAACAGGTCAGTGTGTGTGTGTGTGTGTGTGTACGTGGGGGGGGGGGTTAGCGGAACTGCCCTGCGCGTGTTTTTGGGCGGAGGACAGAAACAGTAAAAGGTGAACATAATGAGGCTCTTATGCAGGCAGGAGAGCTGTACTCTGGTGCCCATAATGACTTACTGCAGCCGTTGGGAACATGAGCTGGCGTCTGACCGGAGTCACCGTAAGGTCGACTGGAGTGCGCCGCTGACGGGGAACAGGATTGCACTGTGCTGCAAGAAGGAGCAAAGCGCTCAGACCTGGTCTCCACAGAGCGGCCTGGTGTGGAGGGCTTGTGGCCTGTGCTGCGTCACTGCCGCACCAGCAGAGCCGGCAGAGTCACTGCAGAATCACTGCAGAATCACTGCAGAGTCTCAGTATCAGTGAGAAGTGGAAAGACTCCTCCACTGTTTGTGACAGCCTTAAAGACTGTGCCACAGTCTGACCTGCCCCAACCCTTTCCAAAAAATAAAACAATGCTTATTTTGTGTTTACTTGTTGTATGTCTCTGATAGATGTTTCATTAGTGATTTAAATGCTCCATCAGCGTTGGCCGTTCGGCTGCTCTGGTACAGTGTAGAGCAGTGCTGAATAGCGGTGCTGACGTCGGCCCTTTGATAGTCGCTGGAGGGAAGGAGAGAGCACGACCGTCAGTGTCTGTGTTCCTGTTCTGTCAGACGTGTTCCTGTCTCAGACACGCCCCTCTGCGTGCCTCTCTGCCGCACACGGGTCAGGAGTTCATCCTGCGCCGCGGGCAGGGCTGCGTCAGGGCTGCAGCCCAGAGCGTGCGTCAGGAAACAAGCCTGCACTGTCACAAAAATAAGGTTTAGTCAACTTAAAACATGGCAACCTGCTGCAAAGCAATTTTGAGTTGGGTCAACATCCAGATCCAAGTTCTTTCAAAAACGTGTTGGTGCAATCATTCGGACTTGAAGTTGAGCAAACTCAAAAAAGCTTTGCGGGCGGTTGCCATGCCTTTATAAGTTTAATTAATAAATTTTTTTTGAAGTGTGTTAATAAAACAGAACAGAGCCTGTGATTGGTGCCCTGGATTAGCTCTGTTCGATATGAGCAGATGCACCACCTAGTGTTTTTAACCCCACAGAAAGATCCGGCATCGGGCCCCGCAGTGCGGAGCAGGGGCTGTTTAAGACCTGAGTGTTGCTCGGTTACGACTGCTGCCTTCTTACTTTCATCCATCATCTGACCCGTTTGTTCTTGGTGGGGGCTTGAACATTTCCCAGCATGCAACAGGTGAGAGGCAGGGCTATGCCAAGAGCACAGAGCCTGCCGAACTGTTGCAAGCCTCACCCCATTCGCTCGTACACCAATCTCCAGTTATGCCTGGGTGTGAATGTCATCAGGCTGTTGGAGTAAAGCTGCTTTCACACTGGACGCGAAACGAATTTTTCGCACGACAGATTACATTCAAAGTCAACTCAAAGACGCAAATACACGCGAAACTTTGAATGTAATCTGTCGTGCGAAAAATGTGTGTCGCGTCTGGCGTGAAAGCAGCTTAAGGCTGCAGCTAACAATTATTTTCATTGTCACTTCATTTGCCAATTATTTCACGATTAATCGATTACTCGATTAGTCATCTGTTCAGTAAAATTAAAAAACATTGTGAAAACTGCTCATTACAATTTCCCAGAGTTCCCAAATGTTTGACTCTTTTGCTTGGAAAAATCACCGAAATAATTTAATCGATCAAAATAGCCAGCAACTAATTTTTGCTCAGTTGATTAATCATTCTGTCTTAATTGATGTCCCTGAAGGAAAGGATGGGGCTGGATCTGACTGCATGACCGCCGTGTCGCGCGTCTCGGTCAAAAGGTGGCGGCCGGGTCCCCTGTACATTGGGAGCCTCGGCGCTGTGCCCTGGGTGTCAGACAGGAGCCCATATTTCTGCCCGCAGCCATTTCTCCACCCTGAAATCCCAGCCATGCGTAGCGCACCTCCTCCACCTCCCTAACCAAAATCAGGGCCTCCCCCTCGCCCCTCCCACCCCCGCGACGTGGCTCCTCTCTCATGACCACTGATCCCGGCAGCTCAGTGAGTGAACTGGAACTGCCGCCACATGGAATGCTTAAACTGTGACCGACCGCCTGAACCCCCGCCCCCCCGCCCCCACCCTCGCTGCTGATAAATGTTACCCAGCCGAGGGGGGGGGGGGAGCTGGCCTCAGCGCTGTGGTGCGGGGGTGGGACACGGGATGAGTTTGTATTACTCTGCATTTTAAAAAAAGACTGAAAAAGAAAAAAAACAGAGAGATGCTCTAGTAATGGCCGTTCTTACCTTAGATGGCTCTGGCGGGGTCGGGGGCGGGACAGGGTGTGTGTGTGTGGGGGGGTTCGGGGTGTCGAGGGAGGGTGCGTGCCATATTTTACGCTCGCGACATCTTCCGGTACGCTGGCGAGTCAGTGCCTCGCTGGCTCTGGAGCGCAGGATTCGCTGCCACCCTGTAACGGGGCCCTTATATGTTCTGTAATGGGTCCCTAATGCTGTGCTGTAGGGCCCCGGTGCTCTATAACATGACCCTGTTACGGGACACTGGTGTTCTGTAACGGGACACTGCCAGGGCATGGGACACTGATTCAACTTTACCCTGGTTTACCTCCTGCCATATTCCTGTCTGCCCTCAGGGGTGCCAGCGCTGCCCCAGGGCACAGAAGAGCCCGTCTGCCCCTCCATGGAAACGGAGCTGCGTCTGAGTGATGCTTCTCTTTCACATGCAGAGCGCAGTAATATTCAGCTGTCCATGTGTGATTGTCTGAATGCATCAATAAGGTCCTCTCATTGGATAAAACACGGCCTTTAGTCTAATGAAAGGAAGAGAAGAATGATAGATGTGCTCTTTGTTCTGTAAGGCGCTTAGGGTCCAGTAAAGGGTTAATATGACAGCCCCCCCACCCCCAGACAGGACCAAGAGCGGCAGTGAGAGGGTGAAACTGTGGGGCGAAAAGCCAAAAATCCTCTCCAGGCGGGGATTAGCCGGGCACGTCCAGGTCTTCTGCTTTAATGAAGTCGCCCTGGCCCCCGTGTTTGTGGTATTTGCCCTGTGAGTCGGGGGAGGGGGGGTTAAGGGGACAGACTGGGGTAAGGGTTGAGGGTTCGGGAGGATAACTCAGTTAACTGATAGCCTCGGGGGACCTCGGAGAGATTCATGACCTCTCCGTGTCCTCGGGGAAAGCAATGCACGTAGCATGATGCATTCCTGACTAACTGAGCCCCCGCCGGCCCTGGAGGGGGGGAGGGGGGTGTTTGGCGAGTGGGGGGGTGAGGTGGGCCGTTTTTCGGGGTTTCAGTGCTTGAGATGTGGGGTCTGGGGGGGGGGGTAGTACAGCGAGACACTATCACACCCATCCCCGCATCCCGTTTCTATAGTCATTTCATCTATTATTCATCTATTACGATCCCATTTTAACCCCCTGTGGATTCGGACTCCCACACTGCTGGGCTGTTCCAGCATCTCTCCTCCTGATCCAGGGCAGTCATGTGACTCAGGTGAAAGAGAAGGCGCTGTGACATTTTTTGTCCGGTAGTCCTTTTGGACTGATGTTTAAGTTAATGCTCCACTTTTAGATGGGTGGTGAGATGTTTAGGATGGCAGTGAGATGGTTTGGGTGGCAGTGAGATGGTTTGGGTGGCAGTGAGATGGTTTGGGTGGTAGTGAGATGGTTTGGGTGGTTGAGATGGTTTGGGTGGCAGTGAGATGGTTTGGGTGGCAGTGAGATGGTTTGGGTGGTAGTGAGATGTTCAGGCTGATGGACAGTAGATGGTCATAAATATTAGGAGCTCCATGTCTGCATTGATTGTTGGGGAGGGCAGTTGCACTGAGGTAAAGGTGTTATAGTGTTGTGTTTTCAGCAATTTTTAGGGATTTAACTGAGATTAGAGGGGCTCCCAGTCCAAAAGCATAGGCCCTGGGTGGGTGGGGCTGAATCCTGGCATGGACTGTTACTTTATGAGCCTGTGTTGTCATCTCCCTGCCTGCTCCTGGCTGTCCAGTGCCCGTGGGGGTTGTGATTCAGACTTTTTACACTCTCTCCCAGCGAGCTGCCATTTTGTCCCCTATCTTGCTGTTCTGAGGAATCCAGGGGCCCTCTGCAGAACTTGTGGCCCTACCCCAGGACTCGCTGCAGTCATTTTTCCACATTAAAAGCCAGTGCCTGCTCTGCGGTCACTGAGGGAATAGTGTTATTTGTGCAGCCAAATGCTTTATATCAGCTCTTTGCAATGTGAGAAGGACACGAGGGCCCTCTCTCTCTGGACCACATCTGCAGAGCTCCACTTCACAGGGCAGGGGGCTGGTCCTTTATTGAAACAGGCCAGTGAAAAGAACAGTGTTTTATCTCTGATTTTTATCACAGGGAGCACATATTTGTGCTGGACCGCGGTTGAATATCTCGCCCCAGAGAAACGAGCGTATCCTCTGTGCTTCCTGTGTCAGAGGTCAGCCGTGATGAGGACACAATGTTCCCCCAGGCTCAGTGTGCAGAGACAGGAAGGACCAAGAGTGATTGTGACCTTTCACCTGGAAGTGGTGCATCTCATCGCCAGCTGAGCACCTCTCCAACAAACCGCTGCTATATTCATTAAGCTCACATTTTATCTCCAATTAGCTGCCTGTTCAGAGTCTGTATGTGCTCAATGGCAGTTAGCAAATGCTAGCTGCTCAGTGTTGTCTTACTGGGTCCACACTGACAGCCCAGTTTAGCGCTGATCTGTGATATAGTGGCTTTAAATGGCCAGGCCTTAAGCAGGACATGTCAGAAGGAGGCAGTTTTAACCTCCAAGAAAAAAGTAAAAAAAAAAAATACTTTCCAGCCTGATTCATGGCGTAGCGGAAAAGAACTGGGTGTCCAGAGAGCAGATTTCTGGGTATTTTTAACCGGCCGGCGCGGCGTTATCGTGCGGCAAGGGACCGGGGGATGACGACGACAGCGGATGACGGCAGTGGTGAAAAATGTGAACCCTGCAGCAGGTCAGCCGGCTCAGTCTGGGGCCCCTGGGGGCCGGGCCTGTGGGGCTGTGAGACTGTGGGACTGCGGTTTGCACTGCCATGTCCCGGGGCTTCTATAATCTCGCCCGGGGTATTTATAATCTTAATTCCAGGGTAGCGTCTCTCATCCACGGGGTGTCTGATTTAGTGTTCTCCGCTGCCCTCGCCGTGGGGACGAGGCAGGGCCAATCAGCCGCCACTTCCTGGTTCTTCTTCTCGACTCGAAGAGGACACGTCTTGCCGTGCGCGATTGCCCCCCCCCCCCATGGTAACTACTCTGGTGGTTCAGCCCTTGGATGGACTGTGATACACAGTGTTAGCGCACCTTCGTCGTCCTGGAAGATGAGGTTTGGCATGAGCAGCGTTTGCCGCTGTGTGAGCAGGACGAGGGCAGGTTAGGTTAGCGTCGGTGCGCCAGCTGCACTGACAGATGGAGACTGACAGGCCTGGGCTTTGACGGGCAGCCGCCCCTGTGTGAAGCGGGTTTTGGCGCGGCGGAGTGAAAGATAAACTCGGCGGTAAGACGCTGCCTTGGCAGCCCGTCAGGGCCAGCTCCAGCCACAGGAAGTGTACACGGGAGTAAATATAGTGGGGCTTGTCTGTAGTGCTTATTTAAAACACACATTCACTTCCTCCCTCCTCTGTGTTTACTGCCTTTTCTATGGAGCAGCGAGCAGGGCAGATATGAATACTACCTCCTGTGTGTGTGTGTGTGTGTGTGTGTGTGTGTGTGAGGCAGAGTGAGTTTGTGTTTATATGCATGTGTGTGAGAGTGTGTGTTTGTGTTAAAAAACAAGCCTCACTCCCACATCAGAGCTGAAAATGTTCGCTCGATTCGGTCGTTCTCTCTTGAGAAGTTTATTTGTTTTGTACACGTTGGCAGGCACACGATCTCGGACCTACTGTGGTTCTGCATCGTGACCAACGACACACACAAACTCCCCAAACCCACCAGTGCTTCATGGGTAAAAATAGTGAAACAGTAATGACTTACGGGGTAAAATCAGCACAGACCCTGTCGCCTGGCTGCCCCCATCAGACAATTCTGTCGAAACTGCGACCGACAAACCTGCTGCAGAAGCCCTTTCTAATGAAATTTTAAATAGCCAGTTTATATGAATTGATCAGTCCTCCAAAAAATTAATTATTACTCTGTGTCAAAAAGGCAAGGAATTAAATAACATGCATAATGTTAGTTTCTTTGCTCTTTACATGAGAAGATTTACGTAGAAGTTCGGCTCGGTGTCCGGAGGCCTGTAGATGTTCTGCCTGCATCTGTTCCAGACATGATGTCACTGTGACACGGGCTCTTAAAAACTGTCAACATTCGACTGACTGCAGATGTCCAGGACGTATTTGGAGTGAATCTGTCTGCATGGGACACTATTCAGAACTAATCCCTGTCCTAACGAAGGCCACGGGACTGACGGCCCGTACTGAAGCCAGTTAGCTGCAGCGGCTCGTTGTCTCGCGCTGTCGTGTATCGATATCCTGTCTGTTAATGGGCCCAACGCTGGAATTCCTCTCTGGTCAGGAATGTATGGGAAATGCTGGGATTGGGCTGGAATGCTTGTGTCGCTGTCGCTGACCAAATCAAAACAAGACGAGCCGATTAGGAGCCGCGCTCGCTAACGATCGGGCCGAGCGTGGGCGAGGTGTGGCCGCAGCTCATCGCCGGACGATGTGTGAAGCCTTTTATTAACTCGTTTGTGTAGATTGGAGAATGGACTGAGGTCGGACTGGAGTGAAAATGTAACCAGTCCCTCCGTGCAACTGACCCGTCCTGCTACAGCGTGAGCCCTGACTGTGTGTCGCTTCAGAGAGAGAGGGAGAGCCTGTGAGGGAGGGAGAGAGAGAGAGAGTGCAGGAGGAGAGAGAGGGAGAGAGAGACAGAAAGAGAGAGAGGGAGGTGTGAAGGAGAAAGAGTTGATGGGGAAAAAAGAAGAGACAAAGCATGTGAGGCGAGAGAGGAGGATAAAGGGAGAGTGAGAAGAGAGAGGGAGAGAAGAGAGGGAGGCGGAGAAGAATAGGCAGAGAGAAGGAATCAGAGAGAGAGAGACAGAGTGATAGAGAGAGGAAGAGAGAGAGAGAGACAGAAAACTTGGTGATTTAATATTTTTTGGTGGAGACTCGGAGGGAGAGGGGTGGGGTGGGGGTGGGGGGGCCTGGCGGGGCGACAGGAGGGGTGAGCATTTAAACTTTCATCGCTCCCTAAAAATAGCGTCGACGAAAATTGTCCTGCTAAAAATCACGGCTCCGCGTCGGCCATCTGGTTCTGAGAAAGTTTTGCGAGGTGGGGCCTGGGAATCGGACCGCTGCCTGTCGGGGGCCCAGAAAAGATGCGTGTGAATGATATTTGGGATTTTTCAGGCCGGGGGCGAGCGTCTGGCGGAAGACGTGGTCCGGGACGGAGTCTGGGCCCCGTTCTGCATGTTCCCCGACACGCCAGCGCAAATCACTCGCCGTCTCGTCAGTACGCCTCGCTGTACCGCGCTGACGGACGGGCCGACCGACAGACAGGACCCACAGACGGAACGGGGGAGGGAGGGCAGCAGGTCAGGAAGTGGGCCGCACGTGACACACAGTGGAAGTTTCCAGAAATTTAACGGGCTGACAAAATTGTGAAGGGGTGGAGCATTAATGCAGCATGGGACTCCTGCCCATCAAATTTGATTATTTGTTTTCTGCATGTTTACATGGAGCTAAATGTCGATTTATTTAACGATTTATTATGTTGTCAGATAATTAAAATTAGTTGGATCCTTAATTTCTGTTTCAGATGAAGCTTCGTGAACCATTAGCAAACCAATAAAACCTTAACATTCCAAAGCAAAATATTTGATCTCTCAGCAAAAATCTTTAATCATCACTTTTATGTAATTTATAATTTAATCCTCCAAAGCAGATGCGTTTAACCGAAGGGTCTCGCAAAAGTGCTTTTCTCATGGTGAGCAAGCAGCACCAGAAATGTTTGTATATGCATTTTTCTCCTTCAACACTACATTATATCCTTCAGTCACTCCCCGAGGTATTTAGCTACATCGCCCTGCTGTACATGTCTCTGCTATAGCAGTACAGTAATGATAATGATACTTCATACGTATAATATTATGTTATATTGTTGTATGTGGAAGTTTTGGAGCAGTGACACACGGTTTGGCTCCAAACTCCAGCGCAGTTTATTTGAAATAAAACAAAGACTGTGAGTTTAAAATGCAGGCTGTCAGTTCTCATTTGAGGGCACTTACATTCACAGTGGGTGATTCATGTCGGAATTACAGTCCTTTTATAGAATCAGCATTTTAAAAGAAATTACCATAATCCCAAACACACTGTAGCTGCAGCCTCAGTTCCATAGGAGTTTGGAATTTGGACAATGTGTCAGATGTAAATAAAAACAGAAAGCAGTCATTTGCAAATCCTATTTAACCTTCATGCAACTGATATAGTAGACGGACAAAATAGGTGAAGTTTTAACTCATCAAATGTTTGTGTTTTTCGAAAATAATGGCCATTTCCAAATGTGATGTCTGTAATCTGTTCCAATAAAGTTGAGACAGGTGTGTCTTCACCTCTGACAAGATCTCTGCTTTTGATAATTCTTGGAATTTCACCGTATTATGGGCTGTCCATGGTTCACTCCCTAAATTCCATGGAATTGCACAATGAGAAACGTTGCTCTTTAACTGTTTGACTATTTGCTTATGCAGCTTTTGGCAAAAGTGACAAACCTCAAGGCATCTCGGCGGTAAACAGGTGCACCTTTTGTGATGGCTCATTATGCAGCCCATCTTAACCGAATCACCTGCTCACCTATTCACGTTTTTACCTGTGCCATGTTCCACAACTGTTTTATTTTTTTCTGAAGATTCCACAACTTTTCCAGTCTTTCCATTGTCCTGTTCCAATTATTGTGGGCATCAAATTCGAAATTTGTGAATATTTACAAAAATCAATACAGTTGTTCAGAGGAAACTTCAAACATTTTTGGTTTGTGTTTTCCAAACTAAATTTAGGTAAAAGAGAATTAAAGAGTCACTTAATTTAGTTTATAATTAGCATTTTACATACTGTCACAATTCTTGTGGAATTGTGGTTGTGTTTTGCATTTGATCGCTGCCTGAAAACTGTGATGCATCGACATCATCAGACTAATAACGCTGCTTTCACCACCGGACGCGAAACGAATTTTTCGCTCGACAGATTACATTAAAAGTCAATGCAAAGACGCGAATACACGCGTCTTTGCATTGACTTTGAATGTAATCTGTCGTGCGAAAAATTCGTTTCGCGTCTGGTGTGAAAGCAGCTTCAGGGTGGTGATGCTCTGTCTGGGCTGCCCTACAGCCACCTCCATGGTTTCATGTGTGTGTTTTTATCACCACTGTTTAGCAGTCGTTCATGTTTTCAGGTTCGGTGCTGCATTAGCTGTTCTAAGCGACCCTCTGTTTGACCCTGCAATGTGTGACATAAATGAGTGTGTGTGTATAAAGAGTGTGTCCCGTGAGAGTATGAATGTAAAGACTATCATTACCATTATAATCATTATATTGGCAGACGTCTCCAGCAGTTCTGTGTAATGTAACACTGAGGAATGACTTCAGCATGAATTTAATGTTGGAGGAAAAAAAGCCTTTCAAAATTGTTGACATAAATTGTAATACATCCACTTCTGTTCATATCTTTTCATGATCTCTCTCTGTTCCAAAGTGTTCTTTGTTTCGCTCGAAATTTCATGCGTGCTTCGTCTCATTCTTTCAAATAAACACTGCCCTTGATTGGAAATGCACACCGTGACCTTTGACCTCTGTGAGTGAGTGATGAACTTGCACATGAATCAGGAAAGAATATGTTTCTTCTCTAAAGTTCACTCCATGATCGGTGCAGTCAGCACGCACAGCTTTTATTCGCTCCTGTGGTGCTCCTTCTTTGAAATCGCTTTCAAAATATTAAATGTTTATTAAATCCCCCCCCCACCCACACACATGCACGTGTGGTTTGTCGGGGATTGAAGACGTGTCCTGTTGACCACTGGCGCGTTACGGTAAACCGTCTGTTACTGCAGCGGAGAGCTGCTCAGCTGTGAGACGGAATAAATTGACTCGTGTAAATCTGATTTCTATCCGTTTTCTCGTCCGCATAAATCCTCTCATTGCTGCGATTATTTTTCATTGTTTCCATATGTGAGTGTTTTCCTGGCGATGCGGGAGCTGTTTGAAGTGTGTGTGGATGAGTGGAAGCCGTCTGTAATCATGGAGGCCATGGAGGTCTTTTCCCATAACGCTGTGTGATGTGTGTGTCGGGTCCGTGTGTGTGAGCGGCGTGCGGACATGTCGGCTGGCTCCTTACCGTGGTGGAGCACTGTGGCTCGTCCAGATCGTGTGTGGGCAGTGTGTGGAGGTTGTGGTCTATGCGCTAGGCGGTTCCCACGCGCACACACACACGCACACGCACACCCCTGAATACTTGCACAGGCACCCTCAAGCATGCTTAACGTGTGCACACACTTTTTCCGCATGCAGGCATATGTGCACATGCACGCTCATCTGATGCAAATGTTCACATGCACTCTCATGCATTTATCAGCGATGCATGTAGATACACACATGCAGGCAGCACACAGATTGGAGATTTTACGGGTGCAGTGGCATCATCACAGCACTTAATGTCATTTTGCATTTTAATGTTTGTTGGAACTTCTTGTATCCCACCGCACAGTTATAGGTGAGTTATAGGTGAGCAGTTTATGAGTGGATTCCTCCCCTCATTGGTTAACCGAACAGCTATATTGACCGGTCTTTCCTCCTGCATCGCCCTGGATATGAACTGATTTAGCAGCAAGGCCAGAGAGGACTGGGGCTGCGTCAGACAGGCTGTACGACTCTGTCTCCACTGATGCCTGGAGAGTTTGGGCCATCGGCTGACTGGGGAAGCACACCCTCTCCACGTAGCGCCCCGACCGAGCACGGTGTATTTACACCTGTTAAAGACACCAGCAAAATAATACTGCAGTTTGTGCAACTGTGCCTGTGTGTGTGTGTGCTTGTGAGAGAATGTTTGAGCCTGTGTGTGTGTGTGTGTGTGTGTGAGAGAGAGAGAGATGAGTGTGTGTGTGTGTGTGTGTGAGAGAGAGTGTGTGTGTGTGTGTGAGAGAGAGAGAGATAGTGTGTGTGTGTGTGTGTGTGTGTGTGTCTGAGAGAGATAGTGTGTGTGTGTGTGTGTGTGTGTGTGTGTGTAAATGTGTGTCTGTTCTCGCATGAGTGCGTGTGCGCGGCAGACAAAAGCCCTTTTGTTCAGTGTGAGTGTGAGAGTATCAGGTGTGCTGTGAGTGGATGAGGAAACACCAGCGCTCCTCTGACCCCTCAGGTGTTACTGCTGTCAGTTTGACTGGTGACTAAAACACCTGCCCTGACTCTCCGAGCTCTGAGCTCTGCCAGCACGGCAGTGAAACCATCCAAACAAACGTTTGTCAGAGTTTTGATATTTTTTTTTCCAATCAGGATATTTATGCATAATGAAAATGTTAAATGATATGTAAATTTCTGATCTTTGCGGTTGAGGATTTATGACTTGAAACTCTCTCCTGACCGCGTGTTTTAGAGAAATAGGTTGTTGCAAATATCACTTTGTGCGTACATTTTTTGCTGCTTCCAGCAACCTTCAGTTTTTTGGCGGTGTGCAGGTGCATTAGTGTGGCAGTGTAGAGTGGGTTGGGCAGCATATTACCTGCATGAGTGAAATTCGTAACATTCAGGTGAAACTGTTTGCTCCGCGCGTGGAGAGGAATACAAACGCTTATTGTTCGATGGGGTGTGTGTGTGTGTGTAAAAGGGCTTTTTTAGATTTTGTTGCCCAACTGCAGTTCTCGTTCTGAAGGGAGGGGAAAAGTGTAGTTCAGGAGAATTCTTTTTAAGCCACTTTCACACTGGACACGAAACTAATTTTTCGCACGTCAAATTACATTCAAAGTCAATGCAAAGACGCGAATACAAAAATTAGTTTAGCGTCCGGTGTGAAAGCAGCTTTAGGGTGTAGTTTTGCTGCTCAAAACCCTTTACAGCAAAACTAGATAACACTATATAATAATTAATAACATTGAGAAGCGAATGTTAGTTGTTGTATAGATGTGGTGTGTCTCTTTATGTGCTGTCATTGTGGAATGAATCTCGAGATGCTGTTTTTGTAGATGTGAAGTCACATGAGTTGTTGTGGTGTATATATGTATATGTAGTGACTCTTGTTGTGTAGGAAGAAGGCTATGCCAGTATTTTAGCACTTTTTTTCTGTAGAATGTGGTGCCATTTCAGAACACCTGTGCTAATAACGGCTGTTCTTCAAACATTAGAAACCATTAGCACTACGCTATTCCCACTCCGGGTCCTGTGTTTGTGTGACGCTGACAGACTTCTAAAATAAACACAGGACTCTGTGACCCGATTGCTGGCTAACAAGAGGCTGGTTTAACAGTGACTCATATTCTGATCGAATAGGCAGTCGTAAATGACAGTGGACTGAGGAGGGTGAACTCCAGCACCAGTGTTTAAAATGGCAGGCTGGCATTGTACACTAGTGTAGGTGTGGTATTTATAGCTGTGCCAAAAATCTGAACATTTTTGTCCTGGTTTATCTGGATTGTGCAAATAGGCCACTGAAACGGAATAGATACAGTATATCTCTTGATCTTAAGGTGTCATCATTTTGCAATCATTATGTCATATCTGCTGTTCATCTCTGCTGTACTTATTTTTGTCTGTGGTTTTTCCACATGTGACAGGGTGACCGATATCGGCCTTTATCGACGAACTCGGGCGATCATCTGAGCATTTGCAATATGGACATCTATAAAGACCAGCTCTTGTTGTAGTTGTCATTGGCCTATCAATGTATTTATCATTGGGCTGTTTCGGCCCTTCATGAGAAACTAGACTGCTCACAGTCGCATTGCTAGAAATTGCCGTAAATTTACAACTGGGGTTTAGGTAGAGTGGATTGGAAATTCTGAACTGAACTGATGATCAGTGGGATAACGAGTACTGTTCCTTATTTTAAGTGTTGCTCCTTATGTGCTGAACGGGGAACATGTATGAGCTTTTTCAAGCTGTCAGCTTCCATTAGTCCATCAGTACAGTCCTGGGAAAATATGCAAGACCCTGCACTCGTGGTGTTTGGGCTTTTTACCGAGGCCTGTGGGGACGGAGAGGTTACCGAGGCTGGAGCTGTTGCATTTTGGGCCACGGGGAGAATATGTGACTGACCCCCCCAATCCACAATTTCATCTATGTCCCCCGCATCCTGTGTCCCATGTGCATTGCCTGTTGGTCCCACTGTCTAAGGTTGAAGACCTGATTGGTTGGTCTGTGCTGTGAGAAAACTTTCACCCGATTTTCTTCGTTTTTGCCTCACCTGGACCATGGCCTGTTGGTTAGTCGTCTTTGTTCGTTTTCAGAGTCTGTAAACATCTCCGAAACTGCTGGGTCAATGAAGCTGAAGCTCTTCAGACATCTTCCAGCCAACGAGGGCACCAAAGTTCGCGTAAATCGTTGCCATGCCTTTTTTAAATATGGCCGCCACGGCAGCCATCTTGAAAATGCTATTTTGACCCATTCACCAGTAATTTCAGTGGTTCAGCTGAAATTAGGTTTGTTGGTGCTAAACAGCATGACTAAAAATATGTATTATGGGGTTTTCTGTGCATTGTATTGACCTTGATATCAGACTACATTCCTGAATTTCATAAATGGTTTTAAAACTCTTCTTTTCTGAAACTGCTTAAACAACGACACTGACCCTTTGCCGACATCTTCCACCCAATGAGTGCACCAAAGTTTATATAAATATGATGTCCAGGGGAGCTTTCAGCACGTTTGCCTCCCTAAATGGTTTCTGATCTCTATGAAAGATGTAATGCAAGTTTAAAAAATCATTTGGAAACAAAAATGAAAAAAATGAAACCAAAAAAGTTTTTTGGATGATAATTTCATGACTAAAAGGAAAAAGCTTTTTGAATGTGTATATCACTCAAGTTAAAAAGAAATTGCCCCCAGAGAGGTAATAACGGGTTGTACCGCCTTTAGCAGCAAAACCTGAAGTCAAACACTTGCAATAACTGGGGGCAGCAGAGTTTCACAGTGGGTAACACAGCATGATCCAGCCTGGGGCCTTCCTGTGTGGAGTTTGCATGTTCTCCTCGTGTTCGCGTGAGTTTCCTCCGGGTACTTTTGATTTCATCCCGCAGTCCAAAGACACGCATGTCAGGCTAACTGGAGACTCTACATTGCCCACAGGTATGAGATATTTTGTGTGATTCCAACACTTGCTCCGGAAAGTACAAAGAAAGACATAATAGAGCCTCAAAGAATCATTTCATTAATTAGTAAATAAACATCAGTCTTTCACATCACTTCGAAGGAATTTTGGCCCTCTCCTTTTTGCAGAATTGCTTTAATTCTGCTTTAATTGCGCATGAACCTTGAACCTTATGTTAATTGTTTCACTGAAGCCAAATAGTTGAACCAAAAAAAGTGTCAGGGTTAACATATTTACCGACTGCACTGCATTAAATCTGACCCTGTAAATCACGTGTCGAACTGGTGTCATGGAGGGCTAAGAGGCTGCAGGTTTTCATTCCAACCAAAACCTCCACCAGGTGATTTCTTTGATTACCTCACCTTCAAGCAGAGTGAAGGGACTTAATTAGTGAAATCATCTGGTGGAGTTTCTGGTCAGAATGGAAACCTGCAGCCTCTTGGCCCTCCATGGCACCAGTTTGACACCCCTGCGTGTAAATGGTGGATCTCAGACTCGTGTTCTGTGATGCACCACAGGTGTGTCCGTGTCACAGGAGGGACAGGTGTCCCGTATCCTGTTCCCATGTGACGTGGGCTGGCATAAATTTCAGGGGCACCTGCCCTGTGGAAAGGAAGCCGCATCCTGCCCAATTAGCCGGGCTAACACTTAGCCTGGCTAACAAGCAGAGGCGATGATGAGAAACTGAAGCGGTTAATTCAGCACTGCCGAGCGTGAGGTGTGGTCAGGGGAGACCGTTTGCGGAAGGAGCTGGGTTCTCACGCCGGAGATGGGCCGGGGGAATGGATGGGCGAGGGTTGCAACCATTAACAGCCGACTCGAGCTAACGCTATTTCACAAGCGCTCATTTAAGAAGTGCAGTTCCCTGGGTTTGCGCCATTTCACATCTTTCACCCCTTATTCTACTAAGCAGAGATCCTCAGAAGGAAGCCGTGACCTGTGTCTGGCTTAGCTGTGATCTTAGTGATGAATTACGCATAAATTTTAATGGTGTCACATAGTAGTTATTGGTTAGCCAGAGCTACCGAGGTAGGCTGACATCTGACCCAATTCTCAGACAGTGTTATGAAGAGGTTGAAGTGAAGAACAGACTCTATGATGGTGTGTGTTTCCGCAAACCATTTTCTGGGCTGGTATGTGTGGGTTAATGTGCTCTACTGCTGGAGATGTTCGTGTCTGAAGTCACTGACCATCTCACGGCCATGTTTGTAGTCCCTGGTTTCACCATGTCACAGAGATTGGAAATGGCTTTGTAGTCCACAGCTTGGCTCCTAATAAGAATTTGTGTACTGTTGTGTTTCATCATGAGATTTGCTGTGCTTTGGTTCTGAACATATTTTTCATCATGAGCGTTTGAGATTCAAACAAGAGAAGTCTATCAGGGAGATTTGGCAGTGAGGCAGCCAGTGTAGATTAATGTATCATTCAGTGTTCACTTAAATTCATTTATATGCCTATTAGGTGTGAATACGCTCTTCATGGTAATGTGCTTTTTGATATAAACACATATCACACTACTAGCATCTAAAGACCGAGAAAGTGCACCTTTTTCTGAGAAATTCCTCGAAAAACTTGGAATACGCCGAGGTTTACTGAAGATTTGAGGCCAACTCTGCTAACCTCGGAAAAATTTTCAGATGTATGAAAAAACATGAATATTCGCCAAATTTCATGGGAACTTTGGAATGGTCAGTACTGTAGTTCAGCCTGCTGTGTCTGTGCTGCATACAGGAACTGGCTAAGGGCAGACCATCACCATTATATTAAGAACAACAAAAACACGTGTTCAGTATTCAGAATATATTCAATCTGCAGAAGTACCAATTTACAAACAAATCAGATACACAATTTCATTTTTAAAAGAGGGCGCCTTGAGAGAAAGTGAACATCGAGGTGTTGTCCAAACTTAAGTAAACTGGACAGACTTCAAATACCTCGAGTTTTACCAAGTTGGCCTCAAATCTTCAGTAAACCTCGGTGTATTCTAAGTTTTTGTAGGAATTTCTTGGAAAAAGGTGCACTTTCTCGGTTTTTAGGTGCTAGTGGTGTCAGCAATACATGATCAAAGCTAATTTGATCTCACTCGATGATACATCAGTTTCTTATATCGCGGTAGTGGAATTAATTGTTTTAATTTTGTTTATATGGTTGTTTGCTTCAGTTTTCTTTTTTAAAAATTCAGTATCAGTGCATTTGCTCATGCAGTGAATGCAGAATTTGGCTTCTTGTCCAATAGTAAATTTCTGATGAATTATGGCAAGTCTTATGCGCCATCAATCTCCAGTGTTATCGCTGGGTCCCTATCTGCAGTCTGTCAGGGCCGGCACATTCCGGAACATTCCTGTGGGCGATGCAGACACTTCACAGATGATGGATGGCCCTACTTTTGTTGGGGAACGTTTAACAGAAACGCACTCCATTAGCTGTTTGTTGAGTGGCACTGTATCAGATCTGAGTCGTCAGCCCAGGCTTCCAGTCACTGCTTTAATTGCTTTTAACGATGTTTTCACTCCATAACAAATGACTCCTTAGCTAGAACTTGTGCAGTTGCCACCATCGTTCCAGAGACGGCGTTATGACATCGTTGACTGGCCTTCTCTCCCCGTTTTGGAAATGTTGAACGCTCACATCATTTCTGAAGAATTTTAATACTTTCAAAAGCATGCTGGGCATTTTTATGCCCCCAAAACTATCTTAACACATACAGTGAACAGCAGAATTCCTTGGACAGTGACACATTTTTTTTTATTTTGGTTCTGTTCTGCAGCACTTCTGAGTTTGAAAGGATACGATGACCGTGAGATGAAGTGCCAACTGAATGTTGGATGAACGCTTCAGAATTGACAGCTTTTGTCGTACATCGTCCCCCCTCCCATTTTCGGGTGCATACAGAAATATAATAATAATAATAATAAATTTATTTATATAGCACCTTTCAAGCAATACAGCACAAAGTGCTTCACAAATAGGTAAAAATACATGTACATAAAAGCAATAAAACAAAATGGGGGAAGTAGGGAATTAAACACCAAAATAGGAAAAATTAAGATTATAAAAGGAGACTTACATGAAAACACACCCATACAATAAAAGAATTTAAACCGTAAAATCAGCAAAAGCAAGCCTAAAAAAAATGAGTCTTTAAAAGAGCTTTAAAAGACGATAAAGACTCAGCATTTCTAATATTGTTTGGGAGGCTGTTCCAGAGTCTTGGAGCCTTAACTAAAAAGGCTTGATCACCCTTTGTTTTTAACTTGGACTCTGGAACAGCCAATAATGCTTGCTTGGAAGATCTCAGCAGTCTTGTAGGTCTGTAAGGATTTAAAAGCTTACTTAAATATTTTGGTGCCATGCCATGGAGTGCTTTGAAGGTAATTAACAAAATTTTAAAATCAATTCGGAATTGGACTGGCAGCCAGTGCAAAGATGCCAAAATTGGAGTAATGTGCGCTCTTTTATTTGTTTTAGTGAGCAATCTTGCAGCTGAATTTTGAACTACTTGCAGTTTGTTCAAAGATTTCATACTCAGACAAGTAAATAATGAGTTGCAATAGTCTAATCTTGACGAGATAAAAGCATGAATAATTTTTTCGGTATCTTAAAATGACAGAACAGACCTAAGTTTAGCTATGTTATGGAGTTGGAAGTAGCATGACTGAACAAGCTTCTTCACGTGGAGCTCAAATTTGAGTTCAGTATCAAATATTACACCAAGATTTTGGGAAGAGGGCCTAATATTAGAAGCAAGAGGTCCAAGAGATGATTGGATTTTATCAGACACCAACTTTGGACCAAGTATAATGACTTCGGTTTTATTTGAGTTTAAGGGGAGGAGAAACCCAAAAATCACTTCAATCTGCTCAAGAACAGGACAATCAATCAGAGGGAGCAGGAGGGAGAAGTTTATGCTTCAGGGGCATTTTAATGTTCTAAGTTGACTGTTACAATGATTTGTTGGTGTACTTTGACTTTAACCTGGATTTTCTAAAAACCTGATTTTTGCCCCGATTGCTATCATTTAAGGCACTATATCTCACTTATTTGCGGAGCTTTTCTCATGAAATTTTGACAGAAGTCTGTGTACATATCAGGTAGTCTACTGAACTAAAAGTTTTGGTTTAGCACTTTGGGTCTGTGAGTTATGGTGATTTATATTTCATATCGAGGGGAAAAAAATGGCAAAATCCTCTTTTACCCCACTAAATCTCTAGTATTATGTGTAAATGCTTTATTCTAGTTCAGAAGAAGGTGTAAACATAACTAAATCTAATAAAAAAAAAAAAAACCTAATTCAAATATCTTGCTTCAGTCCTGAGACATAAGGCAAAAGAAATAATGGTGAAATCGGGTGCGGCCATATCTTGAATCACATGACCTAATTATGCAAATTAGGTCAAATTCATATTTTGTGTATTTCAGGTCATATACTGTCAATACACAAAGTATGAATGATTTCTATCCAAAAATGACCATTTTTTTCCAAAAGGTTTCTCCTCCCCTTAACTACAAAAATTATTGGCCAACCAGTTTTGAACATCAGCTAAACCGTCATGCAGCACCAACACATTGCTGAAATCAGTGGATATTGGAAGGTGTGGTCGCGTGCCCTGTGCATGAAAGATCTGCTTGAAGTCTGTGACATACGGACATGTCCAGACACTGAGGATCTTCAATGGTGATGCTCCGCCTGGCCTGTACTGTGGCCATCTTTAGTTCCTGCATATTTTAACGACTTTTGCCGTCGGTCTCTTCTTCGGCATGTGAAATGCATGTTGAATTAGATTGAGATTCAGCGATTGATTTGGCCGATAGAGCCAGCATAGCAGAAGAAGTGTCGGTATGCAGTGAGTAATGGTGCTGACTCTGTGTGCTGTGTGCTGTACTTTACTGCTGTGATTCAACAGGAGCTCATATCCCTTCTGACTGCTGTGCTGAGTAATGAGGTCATGTGACTGACATGCAGCGGTGGGCTCGGCTGGACTGCACTCCTACCACTTGTGTGAGGGTCCCTCTCGGGGCTCAGATGGGGCGGGGGGGTGCACACATATACAGACACACGCACACACACAGACACAAACGTGTGCATACACTCATACTCACACACACACATACAGTCACAAGCACACACATACATTCAAATGCACATGCACACACTGATACACACACATAACACACAGAGGGCCAGGAGCCTCAATTTACCCTCCCTTCTTTGGGCCCCAAACCCCATTTCCCCCTTTCCTTTGGGCCCCAGCCCATTATCACCTCAGCAACTGAGCTGCCATTTATCGTTCAATTCACCATGTCACCCGTGTCACCTGGTCTACATTTGCCAGTACATAACCATTAATTACACTCCAGCCACATTCCAGCTGTGCTGTGTGTGTGTGTGTGTGTGTGTGTGTGTGTGTGTGCGTGTGTGTATGTATGTGCATATGCTGTGTGTGTGTGCGTGTGTGTGCGCGCGTGTGTGTGTTTTGCCAGCCTCTTACTCTGTTCAGGCTGTGGACTGTAGAGGAAATGCCTGAGAGCTGATTGGTTAAGTGCATGGGAGGTCTGCCTGTCCGGAGCCGCCTGAGGTATCGGCCGATCCTGCTGCGAGTCAAACGCCCGAGTCCCTCTCTCTGTCTCTGTCAGGTGTGCGGTCGCACGTCTCTGCTGCCAATCATCCGTCCCGAGCTCACAGCCGTGTGTATTCTACAGTCAGTGTGAGCCTCTAATGGCAAATCGCAGACATTTTTCTCTTAACATCTTAACAAACCGGCAGCGCTCTTATTTTGAGTCTAACCCTTTGAGGAGTACGTTTGTCAAATGTCAGTGCTTGAGAACTCCGATACTTTCTGTTACAAATAGCGATCTTGTTTTGTGCAGTGATTGTTAAAAATGTATCTTTTTAAAAGGGGGGTCGTTCACCATGAAATTGCGATGAGCTTCCCAGGTCATGATGTCAGAATTGCAGGATTGCCTCCTTTTTTTAATTGCTATTTGCTTTCATTTTGTCCTCATGCATTTTAAAGACGCTGTAAAATCTTTTGCAGAGGGATTGCTTAACCATAGTTGGTTAAATCTTGTCAGCACATAGGGACACAAGTTTCCTCCTCAGCAGAGATGACTGTGGCGGAAAAGTGAATTTTCCCGTCTCTGGCCCAGCAGTCCCCGAGCGATGAGGCAGTGCGGATTTTCATGCCAGCAATCTGAATCTGAACTCAGAAGAGCAGCTCTTGTCAGGCCCAGGAATTGAGTCCGAGGGGACGCGCTCGTTCTCACAGCTAAGTGCGTATATTTGATTGGGGTCAAACGCTGCGGAGGAATTTGTCCGCCGGTCGGGAGAAATGCGGTTTCTTTTGGAGTCACTGGAGCTTGTAAGACTTTCCCAGTTTCTCAGTCCTCTGACTGATCAGCTATGCTTTGTTTTGACTACTCTGTGCGTCTCGAGAGCTGTTGTCCAGTATTCGTTTTCAGTTGTTCTGTCTCGTTTTTTGTTTCGCACGGTTATCAATAGTCTTCCGAGTTTAAATCCTTGGATCATGTGCTTCACAAACATGCCGATACTGCTTATTACTTACACAAATATGCACTAGTTCTGTCATGCTTTCATTGTCTTGCCTGTAAATACATGTTTAGTGCTTTTTTGATTTTCCTGGTTGAGGCACTGTTGATATCTTCCTTTATGTATCATACTACTTGTGATCTGCTCTGTGTTGTAGCCCAGCAGTAGAAACTGCTTTCAGAAAAGAAAAAAGAGAAAAGATCATAATATAATAATGTTCAGACATTTTAATATCCTTTCTGACTAATGTGTGTGCCTCAGCCAGCTAAGCACTTCCTGTTTGGCCCTTGGGTCCCTTGCGCAGTTAATAAAGTGCGTGGCAGCTCTTCCTGTTGGGCCCTCGTGGTCCTCAGGAACTGTCTGCGAAGCGACTGGTGGGTCTTCCTGTTTGGCCCGTGTTTCTCTCATGATCAGTCCATTAAGCGGCTGGTAGCACTTCCTGTTTGGCCGTTGGTACTGGGCGTACTGCAGCACTGTAGCGTTTCCAGGACTCCTCTCTCAGCAGTGAATGGGAGTTTAGTCTGATAAAAACCCAGGCAGAGTGTTTATTGTGAGAAAATAACTTTTAAGATATTTCAGTTCATTTCCTACGCCCATCAGCCCTCCGTCGATAAACCTCACAGGCCAGATTAGCCCTGGCTCTACGGTTTGCACTGAGGGCATAAATCTATCCTATAGTTTACATGGCTTCTCTCATCCACGCCTGCAAATATTTCCACTTATGAAAATAATCCAGCCCTCGGCAAATGATACCGTTTAGGTTATTTTGGTTAACAAGTACATTTGCCAATCTGACACATAAACTGACTGCCCAGGCAAAAAAAAATTAATGTTATTTCAGTTTATCAAAATAGAATAACACTTGGAGTAAGTTTAAATGCCAGTATTAATAAATTATCGATGCAAATGTTTAGGCTTCAATGTGTACCTTTCTGATTCTTTATTTTATTTAATTGACAGTTGAAAACAAAATATGCTGTCAGCAAGTCCACACTCCCTCTTAGCAAAGTTGGAAATAAGGGTTTTCCTGTAGCTGTGCAGTGCAATTCTGCGTAATGGCACCGTGTGGAAAGACTTATATTTTTGTAATTAAATGTTTATTGAACGGAGAACCGTTTGCTAGAAGAGGCTGTGCTAACGGTCCACAAACAGCAGTCAATGGTAGTAAAAGTCTGCACATTTTATAGATGATGTGTGCTGGTTATTATGGTGGAAGGAAATTGATGCATTTAGAAAGCTTTTTTTTTTCCAAAGCCCCTTGGTGACGGGGTAAAATAACAACTGTTCCCTCAGATGAGTAATTTCTTTGCTTAATTTGAGGGAACATTTTAAAATAATGTTTCTGTCCCTCGACACCATGGGAGTATTTTTCCTCTGTGCTGTTGATTACTTGTTGAATGTTCATTTTTTTCTGTTTGTGTGTGTGAAAGAGTTTGTGTGTGTGTGTGTGTGTGTGCGCATGCTCGCATGTGTGAGTTAGTCAGCTGCAGAGTTAGGTGAGCGACTCTATCATGGAGGCAGAGGTGAGTTATTCAGCTGCAGAGTTAGGTGAGTGACTCTATCATGGAGGCAGTGGTGAGTTATTCAGCTGCAGAGTTAGGTGAGGGACTCTATCATGGTGGCAGTGATGAGTTATTCAGCTGCAGAGTTAGGTGAGTGACTCTATCCTGGAGGCAGTGGTGAGTTATTCAGCTGCAGAGTTAGGTGAGCGACTCTATCATGGAGGCAGAGGTGAGTTATTCAGCTGCAGAGTTAGGTGAGTGACTCTATCATCAGTGGTGGTTATTCAGCTGCAGAGTTGGTGAGGGACTCTATATTCAGCTGTTATTCAGCTGCAGTTAGGTGAGGGACTCTATCATGGTGGCAGTGATGAGTTATTCAGCTGCAGAGTTAGGTGAGTGACTCTATCCTGGAGGCAGTGGTGAGTTATTCAGCTGCAGAGTTAGGTGAGTGACTCTATCATTGTGGCAGAGGTGAGTTATTCAGCTGCAGAGTTAGGTGAGCGACTCTATCATGGAGGCAGAGGTGAGTTATTCAGCTGCAGAGTTAGGTGAGTGACTCTATCATGGAGGCAGTGGTGAGTTATTCAGCTGCAGAGTTAGGTGAGGGACTCTATCATTGTGGCAGTGATGAGTTATTCAGCTGCAGAGTTAGGTGAGTGACTCTATCATGGTGGCAGTGATGAGTTATTCAGCTGCAGAGTTAGGTGAGTGACTCTATCATGGTGGCAGTGATGAGTTATTCAGCTGCAGAGTTAGGTGAGTGACTCTATCATGGAGGCAGTGGTGAGTTATTCAGCTGCAGAGTTAGGTGAGTGACTCTATCATGGAGGCAGAGGTGAGTTATTCAGTGAGTTATTGCAGAGTTCTATCATTGTGGAAGTGATGAGTTATTCAGCTGCAGATCATGAGTGACTCTATCATGGTGGCAATGATGAGTTATTCAGCTGCAGAGTTAGGTGAGTGACTCTATCATGGTGGCAGTGATGAGTTATTCAGCTGCAGAGTTAGGTGAGTGACTCTATCATGGAGGCAGTGGTGAGTTATTCAGCTGCAGAGTTAGGTGAGTGACTCTATCATGGAGGCAGTGGTGAGTTATTCAGCTGCAGAGTCAGGTGAGTGACTCTATCATGGAGGCAGTGATGAGTTATTCAGCTGCAGAGTTAGGTGAGTGACTCTATCATGGAGGCAGTGGTGAGTTATTGCAGCTGCATGGAGGCAGTGGTGAGTTATTCAGCTGCAGAGTTAGGTGAGTGACTCTATCATGGAGGCAGTGGTGAGTTATTCAGCTGCAGAGTTAGGTGAGTGACTCTATCATTGTGGCAGTGATGAGTTATTCAGCTGCAGAGTTAGGTGAGTGACTCTATCATGGTGGCAGTGATGAGTTATTCAGCTGCAGAGTTAGGTGAGTGACTCTATCATGGTGGCAGTGATGAGTTATTCAGCTGAAGAGTTAGGTGTGCGACTATCATGGAGGCAGTGATGAGTTATTCAGCTGCAGAGTTAGGTGAGTGACTATCATTGAGGCAGTGATGAGTTATTCAGCTGCAGTGATGAGTTATTCAGCTGCAGAGGTGAGTGATCATCTATCATGCAGGTGGCAGTGATGAGTTATTCAGCTGCAGAGTTATTCAGCTGCAGAGTTGACTCTATCAGTGTTATTCAGCTGCAGAGTTCGGTGAGTGACGCTATCATGGAGGCAGTGGTGAGTTATTCAGCTGCAGAGTTAGGTGAGTGACTATCATGGTGGCAGTGATGAGTTATTCAGCTGAAGAGTTAGGTGTGCGACTATCATGGACGCAGTGGTGAGTTATTCAGCTGCAGAGTTAGGTGAGTGACTATCATTGAGGCAGTGATGAGTTATTCAGCTGCAGAGTTAGGTGAGTGACTCTATCATGGTGGCAGTGATGAGTTATTCAGCTGCAGAGTTCGGTGAGTGACTCTATCATTGTGGCAGTGATGAGTTATTCAGCTGCAGAGTTAGGTGAGTGACTATCATGGTGGCAGTGATGAGTTATTCAGCTGCAGCGTTAGATGAGTGACTCTATCATGGTGGCAGTGATGAGTTTTTCAGCTGCAGAGTTAGGTGAGTGACTCTGTCATGGTGGCAGTGATGAGTTATTCAGCTGCAGAGTTAGGTGAGTGACTCTATCATGGTGGCAGTGGTGAGTTATTCACTAGAGGAGTTATAGCAGTGCGACTCACTGGGCCGTGGGAATAGGGTAGAGGTTGGAGGGAGGTGGTTTATTGCAGCTGACCCTGCGGGTTAATTCTGGACGGTTGGGGGGCTTTTATCCCGAAGCCCTCCTGGCCCAGCGCCCCGCTCAGGTTTCCACACACAGGAAATGAGGTCACGCAGAGGAGAGAGAGGGATTCGCTGCGCTCGGACACCTCCATGGATCCCTACCGCCTGACGGGGGGCCGCTTTAGAGATTTATCCCTCGCCGTCTCTGCACACTGAGCCTCTGACTCCAGAATCAGTGATGGAGTGTAAGATGTGTATAAGTCACATGCGTATGGAAGCACTGTTTTGCAGGTCGTGAGGGTTGCCAGGTTGTGCAGGTTGTGTCGGCAGTGATGTAACCATAGTTTGAGAAACCGATGCAGGCTTGCTGTGGGATGTGGCTGTAAGGGACGCTCTCGGTCCACTGCAGTTTGTTTAATATGTTTAGTACGCAAAGCTTTCACTGTCTGTATAAGACACACATGCAGGCAGTTAGATGGACAGTGTGTTCTGAGTAACCTGTGGGACTCAGATATACAGGCATTCATGCAGTATGTAGTGATGTGGAGGGAGTGTGACCGCTGCTCTGTGTGTGCACAGCTGTGGTGCTTCTCTCTCTTTCACTCACTCTATCTCTCTCTCTCTCTCGCGCACACACACACGCAAACACACACACACTCTGCACCCCTTCTCCATCTCTCTCCCCTGTCCCGGCAGTGAGCTGTCTGTGTGTGTGTGTGTGTGTGTGTGTGTGTGTGCGTGTGTGTGGTGATTGAGCTCATGTGTGTGTGTGCATGTGGTGTGTGTGTGTGGTGAGTGAGTACATGTGTGTGTGTGTGTGCATGTGGTGTGCGTGAGTTTGTGTGTGTGTGTGTGTGTGTGTGTGTGTTTGTGGTGAGTGAGTACATGTGTGCGTGTGTGTATGTGAGTTTGTGTGTGTATGTGTGTGAGTTTGTGTGTGTGTATGTGTGTGTGGTGAATGAGTACATGTGTGCGTGTGTGCATGTGATGTGTGTGTATGTGAGTTTGTGTGTGTGCACGTGTGATGTGTGTGTGTCTCTGGTGTACACGAGGCTGGGTCCCTGATCTCGGGAACAGCTGTGGTGTTGGGGGTCTGGTTTGGCCATCGGGGTCTGTGTGTGTGTGGCGGGTTGGGTGCTCTGTGGCAGGGTCAGGTGACCCGTGAGCGGTGCTGCTGGGACAGTGAGCCTCCTCTGCTCTCCCCGGGCGGGGTTCTGCGCTAACGAGCACGCCATCTCTCTCACTGCGCACAGGACAGTGTGAGATTAACTCTTTCCCTACTACACCGTGGTATGACACGTCGCACCAAGCCATGACATCACGCAGCGTGACACGTGATCTGCAGGGTTACGTGTGCGTTTGCGTGTGTTTGTCCGTGCGAGGGTTTTTGTGGGCATCGTTGTGAGCTTACAGTGTGTGCATCTTTGAATAAAATGTCAGTGTGCATGCAGGTGCACTAGACCGTGCTCGTGTGTGCATGTTCACGAAGATGCACCTATGAGTGTGTGTGTATTTTGTGTGTGTACCTGTGTTTCAGTGTATGTGTTGCCATGTTTCCGGTTGTGCTGCTGAAATTGAGCTGTACCTCTCTCGGACTCTAGGAGCATGTGGGGGCTGGTGATTGGCTGATGCTCGGGGCTGTTGCTTGCTGGCCCCGCCCCGATCCTGACCCCCCCACTGTGGGAGCTGGTTACGCTCGGAGGGAGACGTGCTGGTGTGTAACTGCTCTCTCTGCACCCTGCAGTGTTGGTCTGTAGTGTTACCCCCCCCAAACATGGGCCCTGCGCCCCTCTGCCAGTGCGCTCTCATCCCAGGAGCTCCGACAGTCTCAACCACAGGCCCCCTGCACTCTGTGTGTATGTGTGTGTGTGTGTGTGTGTGTGTGTGTTTGAGCGTGCATGTGTGATTGTGTTTGTGTTTGGAGAGTACGCCTTTTAAAAAATGTTTCAGCATACAGCCCTGCTGACATCACATTTTAAGTTCCATGAACTTCAGAAGACGAGTTATGTTCACTTTTTAGCGTGAAAGAAAATTTGCCCTGTCAAGTTACGTAATTTTGAATCTTAAGGCTGCACCTTTACAAAAATTTCATGTGTGAACAATTAGTGTAGTTTTTTTGTGCACTGTGTGTGTGTGTGTGTGTGTGTGTGTGTGTTTGTGCGTGTGTATGCCTGTGTGTCCATGAGTTCACTCAGTTATCGGAGAGACACACTGAAATCTGTTCTGTAATCAGACCTGGGGTGCGTTTCCCAAAATCACTGATGCTATCTTACAAAGTGGGGCCCATTGACTGTGAATGGACGAACTGTGTAAGTTGCTAACTTAGTTAGCAACTTCGCTTTTGGGAAACGCGCCCCCGGCTAGTTGCAGGTCCAGGCTGTGCTCTCTGCTCTGTTCTGTTCTCCATGGCTGGTGGCGCTGGGGAAGGTTTAAGGTCTCTCCGTTCCCCCACATCGCCCGTTAGTCATGTGATTTGTGCTCAGTCGTCCGGTGTTTGTCGTCCCTCTGCAGCCATTTTCTCAGTGTGCCGATGGGAGGGGCCTCTGGGGTCACGATGGGGTCACAGTTTAGGGCCCAGCATCTCAGGAGGAGAGCGGTCGTTACGCTGTGTGGTCCTGCGCCTCACATTCTTTCCTCCCTCTTCCCTCCATTTTTCTTTCCTTTTATTACTTCTGCCTCCGCTGAGCCACACGGACGAAAATTAACTTGTTACAAACTCTTTTTTTTCCCTCGTATTTACATATTAGGGTCTGAGTTTAGGCCATAAAAATGTGCGTATAATACAAAGTCGTCTTTCCTCATTGTCTGACGCTGACGTTAATGAAATGTTTAGTTTTTGTAGCTGCCAGTGGAATTTACTTGGGCAGATTTGGTCAGTAGTTCATTTTTTTATTTGGTAGTTTCAAAATGAAATATTGCGCTTCACCAGAATGGCCTGTCTAATTACATTTCTGTGTTTACTTGTTTCCTGGTTTGGTTTAAATCTTTTACTGTATATAGAACTTTGCACTTGGTAATTTACAGTAAGGAATGTAAAACCAGAGTAATAGTTGGACAGGTAATCTGATGAGACAGATTATAGATACTTGCTCTAAAGGTTCATATTTTTTGCTGTTCGTAAACTGGTCTGTTGTTTATTTCTTGAATTGTGATGTACTCTCAATATCTTTCTCATTAGATTTTTTTAATTTTAAAGATAATTATGAACCGATAGGTTTAGATACTGAAACACTTGATGGATGTTTAAGTTTTACAGTATTATACTGTTCCTCTGAAGAGCCTGTAGTGTCAGTGTGTCCTTTACTATAAGCGTGTCCTGCTGTCCTTCATACAGCGACACGCTACAGCTGGAACAGGTTTGGCTAAAGTAGCCGAGTGAGGGTACAGAACAGTCTGCCGTCGGTCAGCCTCATTAGTCACCGAACAGCAGTGCATTAGGACAGGAGCTGGGCGAGCGTGGTGTGGCACACTTCAGCGCTACCTGATGCTATGCAGTAATGGCTACAATTTCTACATGGTTCCATGACGTGCAAATACCCGCCAAATAAAGCTGGCCTTCTCCTGTAAGTCATTCTTTTCAAATCTGATGCGCTGGTGTTTGAGGTGAGAAAACAAAGCTGTCGCTGTCGTAATGTGTCCACGTTTCTGTGCTTGAGCCTCGTCCGGAGTCGATCTCAGTTAGCGTATCAGTCATGCCGGGGAATCTGCACCGAGTCCGCGTTTTTTATTGCTATTATTACCGTTTTCATGTCATGACTGTTTTTACCTCTGTGAGAAAGGCTCACGGGCCACTGCGGGTCGAGTGAGTTACGCTCCCCTCTTTTGGCTCCTGTTCATCATAAATATTTTTAAAATTATCTGCAGAAGTCTTTTTTGGTTATTTACTGGAGTGGGTGTGCAGTGTCGTAGCACAGTCCTGCCAGATATATCGGACACTGGTGCCTCCCCTTACAAAAGAAAGCTGCTGGCTCGTCCTGTACGGGGCCACGGGGGCTAAAATATGGAGCCCAAAAAACTCACTGTGCTAAACATACTCCTGCCGTTTTCACTATCCATATTTGACCAGATCCTGCACTTAATGCTTTCCTTTTTACTCCGGATATATGGGATTACGCTTCTTTTAACCCCTAAAAACTTTGAAGTCAGAATTTTTTTTTTATACTGTAGGACAGTGTCACACACACATTCCCTATCTGCTGGCTGCCGAGCTTCACTGAAGCTACATCACACTTATACTGAGAGAAATATTCAAACCCAGGACGCCATGTTTTTATTGCCACAGCATTACATGAAATGGAAAATATCTAGATCTTGTGCATCATTTTATACACATTTCCCTGTAATTCAGCAGCACATATTTGGGATCATTGGAAACCTTGGGATCTCCTCTAGAATTTAAAACAGGTCTGCAGCTCCATAGGTTGGAATACAGCAGCTGCATTTTATGGACCCATATATGGGTCTGTAGGTTTTTCGGGGTTAACAGGCCAAAAGACCTCCCTGAAACGCATTCATTTTCAGTGGTTCTCAGCCATTTTTCAAGTCAGAGTTTATGGGGTTAAGGCCAGTTTACACTAATGCGATGAGATGAGACGGTGTATCGTTTCTATTGCAACAACTCTATTTACGACTCCCCCATGTCTCGAACTACCGTCTTTCCTGTTTGTTGTTAGCTGGATAATTTATAGCCTCTACAAATATGAATGATTTTGGTGATTGTGTGTGTATTTTATGGCTTGAGTACAGACGCGGCTGTTTCTCCGACAAACTGATCATGTGATCCTCTCTTTCCGGCTGGCAGTTTGTAGGTAGCACAGTCAGCTGACTTTTCTACGAGCTGATTGGCCGTTGATTCGCAAAGCCATGTAGAGAGTTGAAAAATTGGCAAAATCAGGAGAAAATTACTGAAAAAATGACTTTTAAAAACTTTTTTTTTTTTTTAAAGTATAAATTATGAAAAAGTATGTTTTTATGCATTGTAACCTGGCCATGCTGAACCTGAATGGTGTCAATAGCTTAAATAGTGAGGAAGGTGTTAGAGGGTGAAATTATGGTTAAATAATAATACTAATAATAATAATAATAATAATAATAATAGAGAAGTATGTATGAGTGTATAGAATGCTGATTTGTTGAAGCAAGGACACTATTACCAATTTAAAATACATGGAGAAACATTGAGAGCCCTTAGGTGTGAATATGGTTTCCTTCATGGCCATGACTGAGGCAGGCAGAACACAGTACAAATCCACAATCTGTGATTCAGCAGCAGGGAATGCTGATGGGAACTGTTAATTCCCACAATGCACTTCTGGGGATGCTCGCCCAAGTGATGGTGCGGAAGTGCTGCAGGCAAACCTGAGGATGTGTGTGTGTGTGTGTGTGTGTGCGTGTGTGTGTTCGTTCCCAGAAACACTTCCATCAGGGATTCGTGTTCATTCTGAAGTGTGTTTATGTTCTGGGTTTATGTAGCGAAACTCAGCGAAAAAAACAACAAGGAAACAAAGCTTGGGATTCTGCAGCTTTACTTCAGGAAATCAGAGCGACGGCCCCTCGGGGTGTGAGCGCCTAATCCTGTCGGTATTACAGTCTGTATTAGAGCAGCGCTGCAGATACAGGAAACAGGGCTGAGACTGCAGACTATCGGCCGTCCTGTACGGAGGAGTGGAGAAAACGCCCGGAGCAGCTGTGCACAGTGCTCTCTCTCTCTCTCTCTCTCTCTCTCTCTCTCTCTCTCAGTGTTCAGGCCTTTCTATACGTGTGAGACGCATGTCTGTCGGCAGCGTCTGACCAACAAAATGGTGTCAGTGAGTCGGAAAAAAGTGTCATATGACGGTATCTTGTACCTGTTGAATATTTATTACTGCGAAGACACTGTCGATGGTTGTCTCGTGATTTCATTGGCGGGATGGACCGAGAGTTTGGTGGTTGTCACGGCTACAGAAGGTTGATTCATTACAGTAGCATTTGCAAATGATTGGTTGGTTATGATTGTCATTAACTGGGAGACGACAGTTTACTCTGCAGAGGTTGTTTGTCACTTTAAGCATAAAAGAATGTGTGTCAGCTGACGCTATTCTTAAGACGCCTGTCGACATGTGTCTTACGAGTATGAAACAGCCTTCAGGCATTTCTGTCGCCTCCTCGTTCCTCCTCATCTCTGCGGACTCCTCTCTCATCTCCTGCGCCTCCCTGCTCTCCTCTGAAGCCTCCCGCTGCTCATAGGTTCATAAATGAAAACAGCTCTGAGGTGATGAGCGTTTCTCCTGTCCGCCGCTGTCTCAGGCCGGATCGTGTGCAGGATTCAGGCCTGTGTTTCCTGTGAAGTGAGCTGTGAAATGCGCTATAGAAGTACATTCTGGAATGATGTGATTGTGCAGTGTGGAGCCTGGTGTGTGATGGTGCGCAGCGGGATCATGCTGTGCCGTGTGTGTCCTCTGCACGAATTCAGTAATCGCGGAAAGTGTCCGTTAGCATTTTGGATATGAGCCTGTGCTAGCAGTTAGCATACCTGCAGTGCTCTGCAAGGAGGGTTTTCTGTGGGGAATTTAGGGCCTCTTGCCCCAGGGCTGTTCTGGCTGGGTGACCCCGGGGCCCCTGAGATGTGGCTCCGGTTAGGACTCGGGGTCACTGCTAATATCCGTTGTGTTTCAACCTCTTTCTCTCGCTCACCATCACCCTCCGGTCTATCCCTGTCTTTCTTTCATTTCCTATCTCTCTGTCCCCTCTCTCTCTCTCTCTCTCTCTCTCTCTCTCTCTCTCCTGCTTGTTGAGTCTCACTTGTGTTTCCCTTCATTTCTCATGTTCTTGCGTCACTTAACTGCAGGATCAGCAGCACATGCTCTGTGAATACAGGACAGGAAAGGTCTAAATCTCTCTCTCTCTCTCTCTGTGTGTCCCCCCCCCCCGCAGGCCATGTGGCTGATGCTGCAGGAGGCGGAGCCAGAGGATTTCGTCATAGCGACAGGAGAGGTGCACAGCGTGAGGGAGTTTGTGGAGAAGGCCTTTAAGCACGTGGGGAAGACCATTGTGTGAGTGTGGATGCTGACTAAACACACAAACAGGCACACACACGCTCACACTCACACACATACACACACACACAAGTCCGCGCAGCTATCCTTTGACTTCTATTCATTATGGACAGGCTAACTCTAACCCTACCCCTATCCCTAACCTTAACCAAATCATACCTGACCTTAACCTTAACAAAACCTCAATTCACACCTGACCCCTAACCTCAGCCATGACCTCAGAAATGCCGTTTTGCCGTATTCGGACCAGGCTTTGGTCCCCATTAGGACTACTGGTCCCGAAAAGGTCCCCAATAAGTAACAAAAATGTGAATGAACACATGCACACACACTCACTCACACTAACTCACTCACACTCACACACACTCACTACACACACACACACACACACACACACACAGACAGACACATATACACACACACAGACACACAGACTGACACATATACATACACACAGGCACACACGCACAACACACGCATACACATAGACACACACACACACATACACACACAGACACACACACAAACGCACACAGCGCATGACTCATCCCTGGGTTCCTCCCCTGATGGGTCTGGCATCATGTCCCTCAGGTGACGTCGCTGCACAGATTCCTCACTGACTGTCACACTGTTATCAGACACTGACCCCCGCGTCTCCCCCACTGCGCTGTTCTCTGCTCACACAGCCGCTGAGAGAGATGCTGCATAACAACATCATTCATTTATCTGCTTCATTATATCACACATTCACTCTTCCTGTGGTTACATTAACCCTACTGTGCCCTATAAGTCTTACATTCTCTGATCACATTCTTTTTCCGGGTTGTTCATTATAATTCACCTTATTCTGCCCGTGTTCAGTTGTGCGATTGATATATGTGTCCTGTGGCCTGGGCACTAGTCGCTTATACACGGCAGTCCTCAAAGACTTAGCCTTAGATCTAGCTTTTTCTCTGTTTGACCCTGTTCTCCAGCACAGGGATTCAAAAACAGTAAATCCGTGTGTGAAGTGCAGTCTGTCAGCCTGTTGTGCAACATTCACATCCATACCGATGAGCTGTGTTAGCATCTTTGTTAGCATTGCTGTCCTTTTACTACTGAATCTCTGTCCAAGTACTTGTGAACTCCTATAGGTAAACAGCATGGATTATCGCGTAAGCCTCACGAGAGGGTGTGTCTGCATATCAAAGTCACCTTCGGCCACCCGATATGTGGCACAAGTGAGATATTTAATAACAGGAAAGTCCAGATTATACAAACTGCTGCCTGTTTCTGAGCGAGCAGAACAGAAGAGCCGCTGGCGAGGCTGAGGTTCCCTTATAGTGGAAGCGGCCATTGTCCTTCCCCAAACACAACAGACCCGCAGGACAGGGCTACGGTTCCAGGATGGGCTGAGCGTTTGAGTGTGTGTGTGTGTGTGTGTGGGGATTGGCTCTGGAGAAGGGCATCTGTAAGTGTAATCTGTCATACTTACCTGCCCTATTAGAAAACTGCATGGGCTATTCATCTCAATACAGTCCTGTAACAGATCCTCGTACGCAGAGCAACACACTGTAGTTTTGAACTTACCAGAAATAGCATCAGCAGGGAGACTCGGAGACCCATCTTGAGGATAAGTTTAATTTTAACCTAACAAAGAGCTGCATGTTTGTTTGTAACTAAAATAGTATCTCTGGTCAGATAATGTTTAACATCCTTTGTCTAACACAGAAGGAAAAAAGGTTTCTGTAAAAAACACATAATTCTCTATTTCTCATGGCAGTTAGTGTTTTTCTGAATGAAGCACATTACCCAATATTTGCAATGTTGGGGTTGGGTCACTCAGTGTGTTGCATGTAGTTATAACGTGTGTGTTTGGGGAAATCTTGTTTACAAACCTGAATTTTAGCTGCTTGCGGCTGCGTCGGGACAAACAGATGCCGACGGACAGGAAACTGTGACTATCTCCAAACCGCGGGGTGTGAGATTCCTGGTTAATCCCCTGTTTTCTTTTCTTTTCTCCCGCGCCGCATAGCTTTCGTTCGGAGATTATCGCTGGAATTCTCTTTATTCGCTCTCCAGCCGGAGTGATAATCCCACCTGTGCGTTGAAAGACCACCTGTACGGAGCGCCTCTTTGATCTTTTCCGGTCCGACTCCCCAAAGACACAACCGTCAGCTGTCCCAGCATCCCGCCGTCGAGCCAGTCTCTTCTCTCCCTGTTTCTGACGAGTTTATTTCTGTCTGACAGACATGGCAGCTTCCCTGTGATTATGGAAATATGTACAAATACTCATACATGTGTGGCATTTTACTCACTATACTGCATTGACTTTGAATGTAATCTGTCGTGCAAAAAATTCGTTTCGCGTCCGGTGTGAAAGCAGCTTTATTTGTGTTATTTGGTCCTGAGGAAAATGTTTTATAACTTTTTTAAACAGCAGATTGTGTGAGAATGTGTGTGTTTAGGTGTGTGCAGTGCTTTGATATATAAATTTCCATCGTCTCTTGATTTTATCCTTCTTTCAATCTGATGTACAGTACCATGCAAAAGTCTCAGGCACATTTAAAACTACTCAATTAGGGAATGCACAGTTGAGAGGTTTCTTTACCATCAAGTTTTCTGCAAAAAAAAAAAAAAAAAAAAAAAAAAAAAAAGAGCCATGCACTTTCAAAAGCTGAATTAAATCAATATTTGGTCCAAATACCCTTTGCCTTAAAATTAGATACGATGTACTGTGGTAGTTTAATAAGATGATTGGCTATTTGTTTGTTTTAAACACACTGGAGACCGAGCCATGGTTCCTCTTAAGAATACTGCCTTAAATGAAAAGCACGTTTATTTAATATCTCAAATGTGCATCTACTGCACATCTAGTGTGGGAAACAAAAAATATTAACATCTTGGACCAAATTTAAATTAAAAAAACAGTAAGGTGCCTAAAATTTTTTGAACAGTGCTGCATATTTGATTGTTATGTACAACGTAATTCCTTGTTTGGATAAAATCTTATCTCAGTCTGCGATTGTTTTTCTGTTCTGAAACGAATCATCAGCCATTTTATATTGTTGTGGATCGTGTCTTCCTGTCATTGCTGTCACAGGTGAAAGATAAAATACAGTATTATGTTCGATCACATCATGTTATATTGATTCAGCGTAACCTGCCACAAGAGAATGATGTTTGTCTTGGACATTAGTCCTCCTCTGAGACCCATATTGTGGAGGTATCTGCTGAATGGATGAGATTTTGATGAGAAAACTCAGCTGTAGGAGAAACATTATTAGTGATGCGAAACACAACACAATTACTACAGCAGAGATAGCGGGTCGGTTGTGTTGTAGCACTGTGCATATTTAGTTTGAACTGGAAATGGAAAACCCTAGTTTGTATACTATTAATAATTTAGTTAATTCATCTCTCAAATATCATCTGCCATTAATCCAATTTGAAAATGACTTTGAATAATAGTCCATTTCCTAAATCTTATGAGCCGAAAACTTGAATATTTTATTCTTTAAGGGGTGATCTGGGGTTAAATGAAAAATGACACCAGGAAACAAGTCAGAATTAATCTAAAGAGGTATATGTAATAACCACCAAAAAAGATACAAGTTGGCATTTTTCTGTTTATGCTGTTGCCATGGTAACCGAGCAAGCTCATTAAATATGCAGAAAACTTCTGGCACCAATTCCTCCATAACTCTCTGAGAGAATTCAATTTTTCTTTCATCATTTAAAAGCCATTGCTTGTCCAAATACAATGACATAGCCATTCTTTGCCCAATTTAGCAATTTTGTGATTTTGAGGCATTTTACTCAAATTTTGAAATTATTTTGCGCAGAATCTGACGAAAACTCAAAATATTCAAAGTATGTAACAGATCGGCAAAATTTCCCTATGTCATTGCATTTCTAATGAAGTAAAGTACCTGCAGCCCAAATATCATTGATTTTCAATGATAAATAAAAAAGTTATGGCTGCCACAAACATGAGAAACGTGGAAAAAGTAATACCTTAGGAAATCAATGGAAAATGCATTAGACCGCATTGAAAAGTTGAGTTCAGTCTTAGTCTGTGGCTTACACCCATTTTTCAGACTGTATTATCTGATTATTCAAATGTTTACCACTTTCCTGGAGTGAAAAGCATAAATTTCATCATCACAGTTGCTTTTAAATCATGATTTTATGGCAAAATTCAGTTTTTAATCCTTGTAGCAATTAGTGATTATTAAAGGTGGGTTATTATAGAATATTTTTATTCAAAAAAAAAATTTTTGGAAAAATAATCCAATTTTGCCCATTTAACCCCAGATCACCCCTTAAGTTTAAAACAATAGTTTTTATTGACATTTGCATGTTGTGCTGCATGGGTAGATACCTAGTCGAATGTGTTTGTTAATTTCAGGTAATGTCACTCCTCATTTGAAAGATTTGATATGATAATTAATATGGGATAATCAGCGCGTTAGAGTTGTCAGAGGAATATAGGCTTATAAAGGTATAATATTATTTATGAAAGACCAGGATATCTGTTTCTGCTTTTTAAATGTTTATGACCTTCACCCCCTGACCTTTCCCTTGGCGTCAGAGGGTCACGTTGCCCTCAGGATTCCCCTCATTCTGAGGAGTTTTAGCAGTAATTAATGAGCCGTCTGTCTGCGCTTCAGCCTCTGTGGCGAGATCTTTCCTCTCGCTGACGGACCTGCTCTGATATGAGGCTGGTGGTGTTTGTCCTCCGAGAGAGAGGGAGGGAGAGAGAGAGAGAGAGAGAGGGAGGGAGGGAGGGAGATGGAGAGGGAGGGCAAAGCATTAAACCTCTCCTCGTCACTCTGCTGAGGTATCTCTCTCTCTCTCTCTCTCTCTCTCTCTCTCTCTCTCACACATTGGCTGATTTATTGCCCTTTTTAGCTCCGCTGATTTGTGACGACAGTCACAATCAGCGGAGCTTTTCTAATGCTGAGTCATCCGGCATCCGTCTGTCCGGCGTCAACTTCTCACTTCAAATCTGAATATCTCAAAAACTGTCTGATAACTTTTTTCCTAATTTGGTGTGAGCCTTCCTTATGGTATTCTGAATATTTACTGTGAAACTTAGAAAATTCCACATCCCGGTTTATGAGAAATCCAGCATTTTGGACTTAGAAAATCAGTGTTTGTGCTCATTTTTTCAGTCTTTCATTAATGTGTCATATGTGTTAATATTGCAATAGTTTTCAAGGATTACTGAAATTAAGTTATGACATGGACATTTCAGTCATCCTCAGCGGAGCTCTCTAGGCCGACAGGCCTCTTGTTCTGTAAACTCAGTGCTGATATCTCCTCTGTAGTGGGTGCTCAGGTAGCCGGGTGCTGCGCTGCGCTAAAGCTGCTGCTGGAGTGAGTCTCAGCTGGGCTTCGCTGTCTCCGGACGGCTCTGTCAGATATTCGCACTCAGGCTGGACAGGTTTCTTTTGTTTCACTAGTGTACTTTTGGCCATTTATGGATTTAAACATTTTAGTGTTTGTATTAAATGGTGGCTCACTTTCTAATTGTGCTCATGTAGTGCTTATGGAATTCTGGTGTGGAATTTAGGACAGTTTTACTTTTTTCAAATGTAACGGAACTACCCTCCAAAAAATTATAGCTAAAATTGTGGAAAGATGCTAAAGCTGGCATGTACGCAAAACAAATTAAGAACTATGAATAACTTTCTGAACTCTGTTTCTTACAAGAGACCTTCTTATGATCGAATCACGCCAATCAGTCTTTCTAACACACCTACCTTCCAATTCGCACGTCATTTTAACCTCAGCTACACTCCTGTAAAGTTTGGTTCTACATCTCGCCCGCTTGTGACACTATCGCGGTGACAAAATCTGTGCACTGCTTCTGTGGGTGTCTTCAGAATCACATTTTACCATGATCACATGCACACACACACACACACACATATATACACTCTCACACACTCACAGACTCACAAGGTGAAAACAATACTAGTTGACACTGTCATAACTTGTAATAATTTTAATATTTCTTCATTCTTTTCTAAAACAGAACCAAAATTATGTTCCAGTGACGTATTAATTGTTCAATTAACTGTTAATATGTCTGTTTTATCAACTGCTCAAAGAACTATTGTGCAATTACTCTTATTGGTCCTGTTGACTGACTTACAGAACTGATATTCTTGTTTTTAAAAATGTTTGGCGAAATCACTGTATGTTTGTTGTGCATCAGCAGTATTGGCATGTTGGCGCACTGGTGAAAGCTGGATGTCTGCTCACAGGCACTGGTCTGTAGTACTGTGCCTCTGTAAAGGCTGTAGTGTGTGCACAGCGCACCATCGATAACCACAGCTGTGTCTCTCCTCCTCTCTCACAGGTGGGAGGGGCAGGATGAGAATGAGGTGGGCCGTTGCCTGGAGACGGGCTGCGTTCATGTGAGGGTGAATCACAAGTACTACCGACCCACAGAAGTGGTGAGTCCTGCTGCATTAATGGAAGGGGGTTTAAAGGCCTGGTCTCCCGGTTAATTTGTGCACGATCCCGCACCCTCTCAGGTAAAGGTGTGAGGGTATGTCCGCGAAGCGTGAGACAAGGTGACTGTATTTTATGGCGTGTGAAGGCCAGCTAATGGAGTCTAATGTGCGGTTTAATGTTTCACGCTCCCAGGAAATTAACTTCTCTCCCAGTGCAGGAAAAGAGACCTCGAAATACATGTGTTGTGATTATTTTTAACTCCTGGGGAATCGGCAGCGGGGGCGTGTGTGTGTTTGAGGGTGGGAGAGTAGGGTGTGCAGTCTGTCGCTCTGGTGCCGTTCGACGCACGGCATAAATGAGGTTCATTGGTTTCGGAGCGGCGACGAGTTAATCGATAATGAGGCATGAAAGTGAAGCCACTGTGTCTGTCACACATTGTGTGGGAAAAGTCATGTCATTAACCGCTGGAGAGAGAGGTAAAAGTCCCCCTGTCCCAGAGCATTCAGGCTCACGGAGCCACAGCCCTCCGCAGGATTCTCTCTCTCGTGAGCGTGGAGAGTAAACATTGGCAGCTCCTTATCTAATCCCAGACTGCTTTCGGCTGTGAGAGGTCGCGAGAGGGAGGTGAAAGGTCAAACAGCTCTAGATGGGCGGGATTGAGGAAGTCCCCTCTGATAACCTCTCCGCAGGGGCCTCTCGTGGGTCCAGCGTCCCGCCGTGGGGAACTTCTCTCCCAGTGTCCTCTCAGAGCTCAGCAGCCCACTTAGACTCCAAAAATTAACTCTTTAATGGACTTTAGGATGTTACACCCGCAGGGTTCCATGCAGTTGTGTTGAGCGACTGCAGAATAACTTAACTCTCATACCCATTTAACTTATTTAATGCAGTTCTGTGCAACGTGTGGACTTTGCACATTTGAGTGAATCCAGCATTTCAGTCTTAGACTAAAGGCCCTCTGAGAGTGCAAACGTCTGTTAAGGCAGCACAGTCGAAATCTTGCTGAGTGAACATGTTTCATAAGAAATTTAAGGATAGGTTCCGTCCCTGATGCGAGACCAATCAACCCACGAAATTTGAGTGGTATCACTGGGAGCGAAGCTCAGTTATCGCGTGTCATAGGATTTCAAGATGACCCCCGTGGCGGCCATATTGTTTGACCGATCGTGGTCAAAATCACGAGGGTACATCCCTGATGTAATAGAGACCCACCCTCAAAATTTCAGAGATATTCGTTCATTACTTTTTGAGTTATCATGTACACAAGCTGACAGACAGACAGACAGACCAACACTGGCAAAAACATAACCTTGTTGGCGGAGGTAATAATACAGTGAAATTTGAGTAGGGTTAGTGTCCGGTTCTCAGATCAGTGTTAGGATCTGTGGGAAAGGAGCCCCTTTGGGTAGAGCTGGTTTGTAAAAGGTGAGGGGTATCTGTGAGGGGGATTGAGCACTCTCTCCCACCCTGAGCTCTTTTATCTCTGCCTGTCGATAGCTAGGGGGTGTTTTGGGGGGGATGGGAGGGGCCAGGGGGTATTTGGGGGGATGGGAAGGGCCAGGGGATACTGGGGATGGGGGACAGGAGGGGGTCTTGACTGCCCTCAGTCAGAGGCTCTTCAGCAATGAGGACCCGGGCTGATATGACCATTTGTTTATTTATATTGGCAGCTGACTCAACAGCTGGCCCCTCCCACTTCCTCCCAGGTGGGGGAACCCGGTGTGACTCTGTCGCCCCACCCTCCCCCGTCAGGTCTCCGAGGTGCGGCCAAATGGCCGGGTGACACCTCAGTTTGGCACCGACCCGTTTGGGTTTGTTTAGCAGCGACGGGAGTCTGAAATGATCTGAATCTCTGCTGGGCCTTTTGAACCCTTCAATTTCTTCTGGAAATGGCCTGGTGATATGAAAATTGAGTTTATGCCGTCAAAAATGTGACAGCTTCTCACACGACTCCCCTCCCATCGCCGTCCTGCGTAGAACGTTTAGAAGGCGTCTCCCTATTACATAACTGCTCTATTTTGCTCACCGAACATGGATTAGATAGGCAGTCATTTATTTCTGGAAAGCTAATGTCTGTCAGACAGAGATGCAGTTCGAGGCGTTGTAGAGGAGAAGGTCTGTTGATGGTTTGGGGTTTTGTTTGGGGCCTGAGCTTTTTTTGTTTTTGAAAAAAATGCAGTGGAGTCTCTGGTATTTGGTTGAATTGATAGAGCTCTCGTTGGCTGTGACCCCCTGACCTTTGGGTGTAACTCTGTGGAAGTGGGCTGGTGCAGCCAATCAGTTCCTATCATCGCCCTCTGTAAGCGCAGATGCTAGCCCTGTGAAGGGCAGGGCCGCCCTCTGATTGGTGAATTATGTGAAGCGGGCTGAGTTTGTGTCTACGTTTGAATGAGGAGTGTGGTACAGTCTTTCCAATGACATTTTGCATTTATTCTTCCACAGCAGTGTGCTGGTCCTGTTCCACCCAGCCTGTTCTCAAACTTGCCATTTTTCCATGCTAGTTTGATAAATAAAACATGCTGAGGATTTAGTGGTGAGCTGGAATCGCTGCTGTTGTAGTTGGCCTTGAGTTAGCCTTTATGGTCCCACAGCCCCCTCTGACCCCTCCTGGTGTTGAGCTTGCCTGTGTTGGTGGATTAGCGATCTGTTGAAACTCAAGATAGAGTCCACAGTAGAGGTGAATGAGGAATTATGGGTAATCTCAGGTGAGGGATGCAAATGTTGTTCACCTATATGCACAGACAGGGCTGTGAATCTGAGCTGTGGTGCTCGACAGGCCTCCTGCAGACCCACCTCAGGGTCACCGTAACCTGGGTGTCAGCAATGATTCTCCGGACCCGCAAACAACGTGGCTCCTGGCCCCCTCTTTAATGAAACATCTGGGCCCTCTCAAATTCTGCCCCAACCCTGACGCTGCTGGGTCCTTAAATCATGACCACATGTCTCTCCCACTATCGACAGCTCTGCACTAGAACACGAGACTATAGGCCTCTGTTATCGACGCATGCTGACTACAAACTGCCTGTTGCACAAGGCTTCACACCTGTGCGCGCCTCACTGCGCCAGAGAAATGCGGGGGTCAAAGGTCACTCCCTGCTGATTGGACCTGGCAGCTCGGGCTCAGCTCGCAGCCGGGGAATGAAGAGTGTTTGACCCTCGACCTCTGGAAAGACACCCACACCGGCACTTCTGACCTTGTGAACTGGAAGTACCTGTCTCTGTGATTAGGCTGCTGGCGATAACAGCTCCGTCACGGCGCTTTCACTGTCTCGATGTGTTTGCGACTCTGTCATTCTCTTAGTGTGCACGTATATTCTACTTTCAGTTCTCTACCACTGCTCGAGTTCTATTCATAATTACGACCTGACGGCCTTTATATGATTGCACTAATAGCTGTTATTATATAATTACTATTGCTTTTATTTATGCCTTCATTCTCTGTTCATGTTTTTTTAATAAGTTTCTCATTGTTCCTCATTTTTTGTTTATGTATTCTAAATGTTACTTAATTTATTCCTGTTTATTTATTTTTTATTTATTGTTTTAAAGTTAAGTCTGGCCATCGGCCTCTTTTCCCATCCTTTGTTACCTTGGGCTCTTGATGCGTGTACTACTTAGCCCAACCTCTTGCCCTGTGAAGCACTTTGGTGGCAACTCCTGTTGTATTGAAATGTGCTATATAAATAAAATGACTTGACTTGACACTAAAATCCTTTGAACTGTATTTTTTTTTCAAAATTTAATTGCTTTCGAATACCAGTAGTGATTTCTTTTGATCTCACCATTGGAGTGTTCAGTCTCGTCACATATTTGTGATTTCACACCTTAAGTGGTGAAAAATTTTTGACGCTGCCCTTTGTGCACCCGAACGTACCTGCGCATCCAGAACACACCTGTGCTCTCCATGCTTTGAGCACAGTTCAGCTGCGAGCCTGACCTCTGTTTGAGTGGAGTGGCCTGTTCATTTGGTCTCATGTTTCTCATGAGCAGGTGCTGAGAGCCAGATTTGAGTGCACTTGTGTTTTTAAGTTTGTGTGTGTGATTCTGACTGTGTGTATGATAGTGGTAATGGGTGTGTGTGTGTGTGTGTGTGATTCTGACTGCATTTTTGTTAATGCTCCTTTGCTTTTACAGTAATCTGCTTTAGTCTTTTACAACACATGTTACACAATGCCATAAAGCAAAAAGTCATTAAAAATATTAAAATGTTCCTAACTGTTGAAAAATGTAGGAAAAATGTAATGAGCCTTAACCTATTGAAAGCTAAATCAAATTCGTATGTGGGGCGACTACCCTCTGCCTGGAAATTAGGTACAGTGCCCTGTGCTCTGTATTTCTGTAGTTCCAAGCATATTGGAGATCTAACCACAGTTCAGCACACTCATGGTCTCACGTGCTTCTGTGTCTCCAGGTCATCCCAGTCAAATGTCGATGGTGTTAAGATCAGGGATCTGTCAAGGCTTCATCTTGTTTATCAACTTTCAAGAATTAAATGCAAAATTTATTTTTTAATTATCATTTGGTATCTCACATGTGCTTTTTTTACTGACGTGGAAAACAAAAAATAAACATCTAAGGCAAGATTTACATTTTTTGTAAAATTTGGGGTGCCTTTGTTTCTTACACCGTACGGTACGTGTGTTTCTTAGGGCACGCATGTTTTGGACGTCGGTGCAGTTATCGCTGCTGCCGTTTTATATTAAACTGAATTCTTTCAGTTATTTAGGAGGAACCGGAGCGCATTCCCAGAATTCCTCTCTGCCGTGCACACTCGAGGCCCATTTTCCAGATCCCAGTGAAACCACACGAGCCCGCAGTCACCCGTACCGACAAACTCCCGACGGCTTCCGCGGTGCGAGGCCCTACCCGGGCAGCCAATTGCAGAGGAGCAGAGGCGCTCGAGAATAATCTCTCCTCCCTCCAAATATTTGGAGTTAGTTTAGAGGGAAGGTTGGGGGTTAGTGGGCTAGCCCTCGCAGGAAGCCTGTATTTTAAAATGTGCGGTGACGGCTCGCGAGTTTAGCTTATTTTTCGCTTGACTTACTGTGGAAGGGTAATGTGGCTTATAGATAATCCTTGAAGATGGAGTATTTTCTCTCAGATGTAATGCGTTGTCACTGGTGATCATGCTGTTATTGCCCATGATGAGCCTGGCCCCATAGTGCCAGTCTCCAGAATATTTGTTGTTGCTGTTTTACATCAGCATTAAATTATCCATGCACCCAGCATTAGCTTGCATTGTAACGCAGAAACAGTCTTGATCCAGTTGATGATTCTGCATTTCGAACCATAACAAAGTAAGATCAGTGGTGGCCCATGTTTTTCCCCCTTTCTATTAATAAAATGTATAATATAAAATACGCATGAAACAATCCAAAACACAACATGTAAAATTAATAACCACAAAAGCAAAAATTAAATTTATTACAATGATACAAAAGGCAATATCAGAAGTCTTTTGAAGCTTAATGTTTTACATATTAAAAATTATTTAATTATCTGCAATTTTTATAAAATTAGAACCGTTAATAAACTCATTTAACTCGTCACAACACAAAACATTATTCATGAATTAATATTTTTAAATACTCTGTAGCAGTAATAAAGGCCCTTGGTAACCTATTGAAATTATGTGAGGGATCATTTATGATCAGATGGCTGTTGGATCAGCCTGCTATACTGCTGCTGTTCTTTTAACCTGAAACACTGGTTTGTGCTGGAATATTGGTCCATCCAGAATTATTTTTTAAATTATTTTGATAATTAGGTAATTTAATAGAACTGCCGAACTCCCCTCAGGACTCTGTTAATGTGGGAGAATATGTCATTGCTTCTGTTAGTTTCTTGTGTATGACACACAGATTTATCACCCTCGCTGGAGAGGAGCCTGTAAACTACCGGGGGCTGGGGGGGTGGAAGTTTGGGAGTGTGGGTGTGTCGTGCGGCTGTGCGCCGCAAGCCAAACACACGTTTCTCCATCTGCATGCGCCTTTTTGCTTTTCACAGAACGAGCGGCGTTCTTCAGCGACCGCCGGCCAGGAGAGGAAACGCCGCTCTGAAATTACATTAGGAGGAAAATAATAAAGAGAGATTGTCTGTTTGTAATGGTGCACAGATGTGGGGAACGAGAGGAGCCGAAGGGCTGGTGTGTGTGTGTGTGTGTGTGTGTGTGTGTGCGCGTGTGTGGGTGTGTGTTTGGGGGTTAAACATCTCCGGTTGGACCAGAGCCCCTGTTGATGCTTGGACGGGGCAGGGATTGTCCCTCAGCTGCCTGACACAGAGCTGGTTGGCCCCTGGTGCGGGACCTGCCCATATTAACACCAGTCCTGCACTCGGAGTCAGCGGAACGGAGGCGATAATCTCCAGTTTCTTTTGAAATATTTCCTTGTTTTCATTATTATTTACGTCACGACACTCACGCGGATGGGAAACGGTTGCCCGAGGCGTCAGTGTGCTCCGGAGGGGACAGTCAGTATTTGACGGAGGGGTGTAGAAAATGGACTCTGGTTCCACACAGACCTGCTCTGTCCTCTGGCCCTTAATCCTCGTTCTCCACCGCCTCGGCCCCCGGAAGTCCTGAGCACATGCGGGAAATTGAGATGTGACATTATTTGCTCTGGATTCTCATTAAATTTGAAAACAAACAGAGTCCTTGAGTCTTCATCATGGAAGATGAGAGCAAAACTGTTTACTGCAAAGACTGATAAAGCCTCACATCCATTATGCTGTCATACTTGGTGCTGAAGGGACCCACTCATGCACATGTTACCGTATACAGGTCATCGATCTGTTGTTTTGCCCTTAGACTACTCGTGGCTCAATGAAATTCTTCTGCCACTGACCAGAGGGACGTCTGTAGGCTCCATCTTATTTGAAGTCTTTGAGTGATGAAGATATTGATAACTATAACTCACTGGGTAGCTCGCAGCTGTTTCCCAGCTGAAGGGAAACACTTTTGTTGAAGGTATGTTATGTTCTACCATTAGCCTGTTACTTGAACAGAAATGAATGATGGCAACAGTTCTTACATTCTCTCATTAGTTATGAGCTGCCATACAGTGAATTATGGATAATGATACCCCAAGCAGGCGCTGAACCTGTTACCGGCCGGGACGTGGCGCACTGGGGTCGAAAGAACAATCCGCCATCGCGAGGCGTCGACACCGCAGTCCCCTCTCCTGCCGCCTCCAGCACCGGCTGTACAAACGCTGCGCCAGTTACTGAAGGTTTTGTCTTAGCTGGCAATCGCTCATGGGAGAATGTCACGGTGCCGGGGAGGCCATGTAAACCGATGAGGAAGACAGATACCGAACGCGCTTCAAAGCGCGACCGACTCTATCCACGGAAGTCTGAAAAGTTGCTGCGGTTATCAAGGTTGTGGCGGTATCTCTCTTTTTTACCGCGGCATTCTTTCATCGTGTTCTTAACGCTGCGATGTGGAGAGGCTCCTCTTAACGCGGCGTCACCCCTGCAGGTTTGCTGCTCGAACCGAACCAGCTGTCTGGCCCCGCCCCCTACCCACGATCCCCTGGGCTGCATGGCTGAGGATCACTCGAGAGGGAAGACCTCGCTCTTATCTCTGCATCTCTTTGTTTGTCACTCAGTCTGTTGCTCTGCATCCCCAGCAGTATTTTGGGTTGGGTTTTGGGTGGCCGTGTCTGTAGCAAGAACTGGAGCAACAGGTTAAATGACTTTTTCTGCAGTGAATCAGCCAACAGTTACCCCCTGTTACGCCCAATCCAGGGCCTCGGCGTCAGCACTAGTCCTCTCGACCCCCCCCCCGTCCCAGAGAAAGCAGTGATCCTACCCCCCTCACCCTCTCCCCCCCACCCCCGCTACTGACGAGATGGAGTCTGGGTCAGTGATGTGCCACCCCAGGGTACGCTTTGACCCATTCACCAGCCCACACTACAGAAACAAAATCTTACAGAGCATTTTAACCCTTAGAGCGCTAAATGCAGCTATTGTTGCTCAATGATGTAAGAAATCAAAATCAAAGCTGTTGAAAACCTGTCATGTTGCCACATGATAGGTTTTCAACTCCACAGGGTAATTTATTCATTTATTTATTTTCAGCGCTCTAAGGGTTAATCTTGTATTTGAATTTCAATGCTTATTTCTATTACCTTTTTTCCTAGGAAAAGAAATTCTGCCACATATATGAGATAATTTTGACTCATTTCTAGACTGTAAGTAAGTGAAATTATCTCACTCCATGGATAAATCTAGAAATGAGCCTAAATTACTTCAAATCAGTGGCAGAATTTCATTTTATTGGAAAAAAAGGTGATTGAAATGAAATGTTTTGTCTCAGTGCAGGATGGAAATGCTCGGGAAGACGTCGTTTTTGCCCTGCAGACCTGGCTGGCTGAGGTTCTGAAGTTTGCTGGCACTTCGCAGTGTGTGTTTTTTTGGTGGAAGATTAAGAGCTTTGATTGGCAGCCATTTTGTCTTGTTGACGTTTCCCTCCAGTCAGAGACTGAACTCCTGGCACACAGCAGGACGCAGCTTGTCCTGTTGCTGTATCAAACTGCTGTCAGATCGTCCTGTCAAACAGCCGTCACGGTCGTCTTGCTGCCAGGGTCCGTTAGGAAATACTGTAACTCGGACCCACCCAGTTCCCAGAATGCCGAGCTGTCTGTTTTTAGGTTTGGACAGTCTGATACTTTCTGAACAGGCAGATCAAAGGTAAGCCTGAGGGTCCTCTGATTTAGGATGGGGCCTAATTGCACCTCCTCCGGTCCTGCCCTAGTTTTCTAGTGTGTTACCTGGAGCAGGGTCTCAATGTTCTTTGCCCTAGCCTGTGTGTGTGCTTTGTTTGTATTTTTTGCCTGTGAAAGCTATGTCTAGCCAATCACAGCACCTCTCGGCTCTATAACTCCAGCCAATCACAGCACCTTTTGGCTCTACAACCCCCGCCAATCACAGCACCGCTCGGCTCTATAACCCCAGCCAATCACAGCACCTCTCGGCTTTATAACCCCAGCCAATCACAGCATCTGTGGACTCTATAGGTCTGTTTCTCTCCGAGGTTCCCTCTCACTCTAGCTTGGTAGTTAAAGTAATACATTATTCTGTTATTTATTTCAGAAGCTGTGCTCTTCTGGCAGGACTCTTCTCCTAAATGGTCTGTCAGTGTCCGTCGCTGGCTTCCTGCGGGCCTGTAATTCACCCTGTGTGTTCCCCGCTGTGTTTGTGCACCCCCACACTCACGGATACACACGTGCTGTCCCTCCGGTGCCGTAACGCTGTGCCTAACGGACAGTCCTCAGCAGGGCCAGGGGCTTTTTCAGCTGCTGTTCTGAGTGGCCATGGGGGATCATGGGTAATGAGGCTAACGCTAAGTTTAAATTGATTGGGCATCTTGGAACATGGTCAGGTCAAAGGTCAAGTGCTTAGCCAGTCTCCTCAACTGCTGTGGCTTCAGCTGTTAAAAGCATGGACCACCGTGGAAACATCTGGCAGCTTACAGGAGATGTGTGTGTGTGTGTGTGTGTGTGAGTGTGTGTGTGTGTGTGTGTGTGTGGTGTGTGCGCACACGCGTTTGTGTGGACAGACAGTTATCTTTCCATCAATGCATGATTGCACACAGTCTCTTGGCGATTTGAATAAAAGTGGGTGTTTATGCAAAGCGTGTGTATGCGCTTGAATGCATGCATGTGTGTGTGTTTCTGTGTACCACCTCAGGATATACGTACCTTTGACTGTGCATCTTTGTCCGCGTAGCAATAGCATTGTGGTGGCACCTCCATTTTATTTGAATCGCTGAGTGCTCTTTGACACGACACTGGATAATATCATTTTCCGGCGGATTGCTTATCTGCCTGTTCAAATGAAAAAATAAATCTCTGTCCATCCAAATAAACGCTTCATTGTTCACCCAGTCTCCTTTCATTGTTACCCGGCCACAGTTCTGTTAGAGCGCATGGAGTTTCATATCACATTTGTTGTGCGCTGCCCGAGTTTGATTTCTGAACAGGTTATGTTAGTCCTCTGGGCTCAGACCCAAACACGGTGATGAGGCTCACAGTTGCATATTTGTTCTTTGTTTCACATGTAACAGGGAACTGCAGACGTTTGGCATGCTTTTGTGCTGAATACACCTGCATGGTGTTATTCCCAGAATCCTTAGCCCCGATAACAGTCCGCTGCCTCAAAGCTTGAATTCCATGCATGAATGTTAGCAGACTAAAAATAACGCTGCGTACTTCCTGCTGTCACCGCACTGCCAGGGAATCAGGGACGATTTGTGCTATAAGCCTCCAATAGCCTTCACTGATCCACACACAGGTGTGCGAAAGCAGTCACATGTGAAAAAGCACTTTTTGTTTCTCTGACTCAGGACACCATATTATCCTCTCTCACGACAGGAAGTGGAGCGGGGGATATTGTAGTGGAGATCGTCCGTCCGTCGGTCCGTATAAATGGAGACAAGTTTTCTCAGAAACTACTTTACCTTGATAAATGAAGCAGTTTATATGTGTATTTTTTGTTTTTCGCCCTTTTGTCCCATCCTGAACACAGCCGAATGGTTTAGCCCCCCGCAAAGCGATCTGCTCCCATCGACTCAGAAAGAAGATGCCGTGGCATATGATTCCTCCGACTCACGTGACGACCAGCCCTCGCTTCTTTACACTGTGCGGTTGCACCACCAGTTACACACTGCCTGTGCCGTCGGAGGATAGTGTAGCTAGCGTACAATTTAGCTCGTACAGCTACATGCGTCTGGCCGACCAGAAGTTGTCGCTATAGAATGATGGACTAACAAATTTTAACCAGCTTAAAGCCTAGTATCCGCGGCGAGGCTGTGCCAATTGTTGCCTTGCCCATGGGTTTTTTTGTGTGCATACTACTAGTCTTGATAGTAGTATGGTCTTGATTGGGTTCGAAAAAGGGATTCCGAGCTGGCGGGGGACATTGGTGACAATGTCGTCTTTGTTGGTTACTGTAATGGCAGGTAGAAAGCCTCAAACAATATGACTATTAAACAGTGTCTGGGGTGCATATCCTTGTTAAAATTTGTTTTTTGTACTGCATTTAATCAATTGAAAGATGTGTAGATTTACAGTATAAGAACATTGTGATTCCCTGTGATTAGCAGGTGCGGCTCTGCTGGAGTTTGCTGGTTTCTGCTGTTCTTTGGCACCTACTGTTAATGAGCAATTAAAGACACTCATCATCCCTTTAGCTCATAGCCTGTGGGTCTCAAGGTCTCGCTGTTGATTATAACTCAGCGCTTTTCAGTCCATGGCACTGAGCGCTTTTTCCAAATGGATCAAAACCAGATATGATGAAGTAGCACATAGAGGCACAATCAGATCAACAATCCGAGATGAGATTGAAGAAGATGTCAATACTGAAATACTCTATGAAATAAAATCAATAATAACATTGAGTAAAAACACATTCCCCCATGAGCCAACAATAAAACCGTGCCTGATAGTAGTCAGCAGTTTCTTGCCTGTTTAATGGTAACGGAGTGAATTCTACAGAAGATATTGGTCACCCTCGAGGAGAAGAATCTGCTGCCCTTAGTATTCAACCCAGAGAGACGGACAGGAAGTCATTGAGTCATCATCACTTCTGCATTCCGAAACTGCAGAAGCATCAGAGTCCAGCTTTAACAGAGCTGTGCACTGCTCCCATTCTTCCTCCTGGAAATTGATGCTTGCCCGCTAAAATAATGCGGGACCACATGGCACGCTAATGTAGGTGTATTTCCCAACGCTGAGGCGGATGTGTTTATATATCAGCGCAGAGCCCTGCTTCACTGCGTTACTTGGGTGGTGGTGCTTGGCCACCAAGTCTCCATTTCGCTGGTCCTGGTGTGACGGGTTTACTTTAACGAACCTGTGATGGCGCCTCAGGACGCAGGCGCTGTGCAGACTCCAAGCACTCCGGGGAGTCTGCATTCATCGTATATTTCCATTTTCCACCATTTTGATTCTCTGGCCTGACTGAACCCCGCCGGGGCCCTCGTGTGCCGTCTCCGTAAAATTTACGGGAGGGTTTCACCGCTTCGTCTCTCTGTTTTCTTTACGGGGAGATGCAGGTGTCCGCAGTGCTTTAAGTGGTGTTATTTTAGAGCACGGGCGTCCGATTCGAGAATTCGTCATCCATATCATCCATAAACCTAAAGAATAGAGTCTCTCTCTCTCTAACGACTCGTGGGATCCAGACACGACGTTCTGAAAGAAATAGCTTTTTCTTTAATTTTTCCAGAGGCATTAAGAGTTGCCCTGGGAGTGATCCTTGGGTCTATGGACCTACTGTCTGAGAGGCATGTCTGTGGGACACCTAGTTCTTTCCACTCCACCATTAAAGTGTCCTGTGAGCCTTAAGGAATAAGTGGTAGCTAGCGAAGCGTGAAGTATTCTAGTTTCCTGACTGTAGGAGGCAATGTGTTCGTGCTACAAAAATTCACAGCTTCTTACCTTGGAGGAATGATTAAGTAGGGAAGTCGGGGACTCATTTATTTGAACATTCAAAATTTTGGACTAGAGTTGACTGGTAAGCCGGTGAGCACTGTGTGCAGTAAGTTTTATATATATATATATATATATATATATATATATATATATGTATGTATATCTTTATCAGCATTCAGTCTTTAAATTGACTCGCTCCCTGAACTGAAGGGTTTTTCTCCGTACTGGGAGTTTTTTTCGCCTTATGTGCTATAGTGGGGATTAGGCTGGGCACCGCCCCCTTTTATTTATTCATTTATTTATTTATTTTCTTACTTACATCTTTGTGACCGTCTCACTGTGAAACACGCTATACAAATAAGATTGAATTGAATTGAGTTGAACTGAATGAATATCAATACAATAGGCCTATAATAGTACAATTTTCTCGCGATTCTGCTTCTTTGCTTTTTTCATTTTTCAGCAGGAATTTTGGACATCAGAGCACTTATGGGGCAGAACCGCTCTCCTCAACGAGTCCAGTGTCCCTGCTCTGAGTTTAACCCTTAGAGCGCTGAAATACATTTTAGTAAAAATTCTAATTTAATTATCTTGTGCTGTTGAAAACCTATCATGTGGCGACTTATTAAAAGAGCTCCCCTGCTGGAGCTCTTTTAAACAAGTCGCCACATTATAGGTTTTCAGCAGCCTCGATTTTGATATCTTACATGATTGAGCAACAGTAGCTGCGTTTAGCACTCTAAGGGTTGATAAGGAACTGATTGCAGTTTATCATTTTTAATCTCCAAGAAAAATCACTGCGAAATCCCAGTCAGTTTGCTCTCCCCTGCTATCGCTTGTACATGTGCCCTATCTGCCCCTGATCTCACCCTCCCTCTCTGCCGCCGGACTGCGATGGAATTGGGCTCTGTATGTGGGGTTTTTCTCTGTAGTGGATTGTGATGAGACTGGCATTATTTTTAACCCTTACTCGCCCTTTGGAGGTTTATGGCTGTGGTTTTTGCTCTTTTTTTGCTGCTTTTTGGAACAACTTCTCCTGAAAATGCCCCACAAATAAGTGAATAATTAGTATTTAATTTCAGTTGGGAATTGCACAGTTTTGCTTGAAACACACTGACGCCCTCATCACAGACCTGGTCATACCTCTGGAGTAGTCCTGTTTATGGGCTGCATGGTGAAATAAATAGAGAATATCATGTGGACGTTTTCATATCATGTACTAATTCGTATACTCATTTTGATCGTAATTAACGATGCATTTTATCCAAACTGATACAGAATTTTGCCCGCAGGCTGACACAGCCTCATGCCTCGCGCTTGTATCACAGGTGCGGATTCCCTGTATTTATAAGGAAGTATATGATAAATGAGGCTCATTCACATTCTTGGAATGTGTGCTTGAAGTGAAAGAACTGTAGCTCCGTATTCACACGCCAGCTGAGGAGTCTTTATCATCGTGTTTTTGTTCTCTCCCTTTTCAAGGAAGAATCAGATTAAATGTAATGAACAAATTAACTCCCTAATCGCTTTGGTTTCTTTATATGAAAACATGTTCTGAGGAGTGATGACAGTTAAATTTCTGCCTCGCGACGCCTGAATCATTCGGGCTGGGTGTGGCGAGATTTGACGAGCTTTCACTCGGCTACCTCTTTTGAGATCCGTGTGTGTGCGTATAAAATCTGTCACAACTGTACGTGCGCAACGATTGCCATCATGTTTCACAGTATCAGATATGAAGTATGGTTACATGGTAATTTGATGTAAATTTCTTTGGAATGAGCTCAATAGTTTGCGGATGAAGCCTCGAGGGGATATCTCTCACCGGTGTTCCTATTGTTCTGAGTTAATTGCTCAGACGGCTCAGATAATTGGTAGTTCTTCGCTGACACCCCACCCAATGGTAAAGGAGGAAGGCTGAACTGGTGCCATGACTGGTTGTGATGGTACAGAATGCTGCACGTCTTTAGTCTTTTATTCCCAGACCACACAGCGTTCCTCAGTCTTTCATTCGTCTCACCGTATTATTGGACTGTCCAATAAAACAGTTGGCACGTTATGTAAATCGTAGATAAAAACAGAATACAATGATTTGCAAATCCTTTTCAACTTATATTCAATTGAATACACTGCAAAGACAAAATGTTTAATGTTCAAACTGAGAAACTTTATTTTTTTTTTGCAAATAATCATTAGCTTAGAATTTAAAGGCAGCAACACATTGCAAAAAAGTTGGCACAGGGGCCTTTTTACCACTGTGTTACATCACCTTTCCTTTTAACGACACTCAGTAAACGTTTGGGAACTGAGGAGACCAATTTTTAAAGCTTTTCAGGTGGAACTCTTTCCCATTCTTGCTTGATGTACAGCTTAAGTTGTTCAACAGTCCGGGGTCTCCGTCATCGTATTTTACGCTTCATAATGCGCCACACATTTTCAATGGGAGACAGGTCTGGACTACAGGCAGGCCAGTCTAGTACCCGCACTCTTTTACTACGGAGCCATGCTGTTGTAACACGTGCAGAATGTGGCTTGGCATTGTCTTGCTGAAATAAGCAGGGGCGTCCATGAAAAAGACGTTGCTTGGATGGCAACATATGTTGCTCCAAAACCTGTATGTACCTTTCAGCATTAATGGTGCCTTCACATATGTGTAAGTTGCCCATGCCTTGGGCACTAATACACCCCCATACCATCACAGATGCTGGCTTTTGAACTTTGCGCCTATAACAGTCCGGATGGTTCTTTTCCTCTTTGGTCCGGAGGACACGAGCGTCCACAGTTTCCAAAAACAATTTGAAATGTGGACTCGCCAGACCACAGAACACTTTTCCACTTTGCATCAGTCCATCTTAGATGAGCTTTGGGCCCAGCGGAAGGAGGCGTTTCTGGGTGCTGTTGATAAATGGCTTTCGCTTTGCATTGTAGAGTTTTAACTTGCACTTGCAGATGTAGCGACGAACTGTAGTTACTGACAGTGGTTTTCTGAAGTGTTCCTGAGCCCATGTGGTGATGTCCTTTACACACTGATGTCGGTTTTTGATGCAGTACCGCCTGAGGGATCGAAGGTCACGGGCATTCAATGTTGGTTTTCGGGCTTGTCGCCACGTGCAGTGATTTCTCCAGATTCTCTGAACCTTTTGACGATATTACGGACCGTAGATGATGAAATCCCTAAATTTCTTGCAATAGCTTGTTGAGGAATGTTGTTTTTAAACTGTTCGACAATCAGCTCACGATTTGTTCACTAAGTGGTGACCCTCGCCCCATCCTTGTTTGTGAATGACTGAGCATTTCAGGAAGCTGCTTTTATACCCAATCATGGCACCCACCTGTTCCCAATTAGCCCGTTCACCTGTGGGATGTTTCAAATAAGTGTTTGATGAGCATTCCTCAACTCTCTCAGTCTTTTTTGCCACTTGTGCCAGCTTTTTTGAAACATGTTGCAGGCATCAAATTCCAAATGAGCTAATATTTGCAAAAAATTACAAAGTTTACCTGTTCGAACATTAAGTAACTTGTCTTTGCAGTGTATTCAATTGAATATAGGTTGAAAAGGATTTGCAAATCATTGCATTCTGTTTTTATTTACGATTTACACAACGTGCCAACTTCACTGGTTTTGGGTTTTGTATTTTCACGTTGAATTCCACTTTCTGCCATTTAATATTAGGTTTAGCCCTTAAATAAATAATCAGTTTGACTGGAGCTGCCTATTTTAAATACTCTTTTATAACTAAGAACCGCATTCCCACCGTTAAATGTATACTTCAAACGCGTGTGTGAAGTGTGGTTCTTGATTGTAAATTTAGAAGTCATGGAGCTGTCACAGGGACATTTGGCATGTCTTTGTGCCAGTTAATAACTATAAAGTAGCCCTACAGTGTCATTTATATTATCATGAACTTTTTAAGTGACCCTATTTGACAAGTGAATGTAATGATAATTTGTTCTGCTGTAATGCAGGCTATAATGTATCTGTGATATAACGAGCACAGTGCTGTGCCGATCCATGCCGTGTCATGTACATGCATCCCGCTAAACTTCGCTGTTAAGTGTCCCCATTAAATTCCAGTGGGCGAGTGTGTGAGTGAGTGAGTTTTAGTGTGTGAGTGAGTGAGTGAGTGAGTGACCAACCGACTGACTGACCGACCAACAGTAATTCCTAATTTGCAGTGCAGCAGTTTGCTTGTCCTGGGAATAAGACTTAGAGAGGGTTTATGCCAAAGCAATCAGCTGCTCTGTAGCTTATCTGAAAGAGGCCATAAAAGCTGGGGCAGTCAGCTGTGATTTAGACGTCAGTGTAAGTGTATGTGCTGGAAAAGGACTGTAAACGCTGAGGCAGTTTGCTTCACTGTAGATCGTGGGATCGTGTCCATGTTTCCAGGATCCTCAAAGTCCTTAGTATTTTGCGCTGTAGTTATACCCTTCTCATTGTAGGTTTCATTTGACTGCTGTGTATCACTGACATGCAGGTTAAATCATAAATTCTGCCAATCGGAGTACTTACCCACTGAAATGTGACCTGCGTTTTGATGAAAGAATCCACAGTAATTAGACCTACATTTGTTCAGAAACGCAACAGGATATTATTCACTTGAGGACCTGTTCACCAGCTCACGCGGCATATATCTGCAGTCATAACGGATGTCTGAAAATGATGTTTAGGAGAGGGGATGTAAATCTTCTGTCCATTTCAGGGGAAGTTAGAATTCAGGCAGACTGGAGCTGGACATGACCTGGGTGCAGAGGCATGGTCCCTGTAGCCTGCAATGAATCTGTGAGACAGAGGCAGAGACTGAGTGTTAAAGGCTTTAACTGCGCTGTGGACGGTTAGACCTCTGTAAGAGCTGGAAGAGAGTTGTCAGGAAGCAGGGGACGTCCCTGCTGCGCTGCATCAGGCAGCCTGTGATTAGCTTGTTTTCTCACCTTTAGCTGAGAACCCTGTAATTAAACACGATTAGAAGGGAGGCGCGTGGCTGCAGACAGGGGATCGGTCCTAGATAGAGACATCACCGTCACATGTGGCGCACAGGGCTCCCCGGAGCAGGTGCTGAGTGTAGCCTGATCTGAAGCTGCCGCAGCGTTTTCACACCGTCTCACGTTTCATTTGGCAGCTGGTAATAGCAGGAGCTGTGGTGCAGTAGCACTAGCAGCGCTGGCTGAAGTGGCCGTATCGATTTGAGCTCGTGTCCCAAATTCGCTCTATGTCACGTGCTTTGTGTCTTTGTGTGTCTGTGTACGTGCGTATGTTGGTTTGGGTGTGTCTGTGTTTGTGCATACATGTGTTTATGCATGCACTCCTGCATGTGTACTGTGTTTGCTTGCATGCTTGTGCATGCAGTTGTGTGTGTGAGTATGTGTGTGCATGCGTTCTTGTGTGGGTGTGTCTGCTTGTACTTGCATTTGTGTGTGCATGCATTCATGCATATGTAGCTGTGTTTGCGCTCATGTTTGTGCATGCAGTCATGTGTGCAAGCATGTGTGTTCATGTTCGTATTGGTATGTGTTTTTGGTGCGTGCATTTCTGTGAATGGTTGTGTCTATGCTTGTGCTTGCATGAGTGTGGACATGCATCTGTGCATATGTGATTGCGTTTGCATGCATATATGTGCATGCAGTCCTTCATGTGAGTATGTGTGCGCATGTGCAAACTGGTGTGTCTTTGTTTTAGGTGCATGCATTTATGTGTGTCTCTGCATGCATTTGCAGGTGTGTGAGATTCTTGACTCGTTCATGTGCTGATTGGTTGGAAGGTAAATGCCGCACCGAAGTGATCTCAGGTTCCATTTTAACACCTGACGAGCGCGAGCTAACAGATCTAACTTTAACATCTAACATCTGACGCATCACGCGTAGAAGAGCTAGCGCTGTCTGTCCATGTGTATGGGCGTACACTGGGAACACGGGGTATGTGTCAGTGCGTGTACGTATATGTGCCAGTACCCGTTAATCGCATAATGGGGTATTAACCTGTCTGCCAGAGTCAAAAATATGTCAACAGTTTTTCCCTGCTCTCTAATCTCCTTTTCCCTGCAGCGTTTTAATACAAAGAGAAAATCTATTCATGAGGTGGTGTTTGTGGGGGAAAATCAGAGGATTAACCCAAGTTAGAATAAATTATCATCAACGCCAGCTGGACAGCAAACTCGACCACTCAAAAGTTTGGAATCAGTCGTCATTTAAACAGTTTTTTTTACTATATTATTCAATAATTTTGTTTGTTTAAAAGTAAGTTATATTAAACTAACAATAAAATTGATTTAACATGTTTGTTTTTTTTGTATTGCAGATATTTGGGGCCAAAAAAGTTTTTAAATAATAAATAACATGGTTCTCCATTTTAGTGGTTCTTATTAATTTCATTTTTAAAATGTATTCTTTAATTTATTTTTTTTATTAATAGTTCTGTATGTGTGCTTGTGTGAATGATTCCTTTTCTATTGCCCAGTGGTTGCTGCACATAAATTTCCCCCTGGGGTGGATAATAATAATTGAATTGAATTGAATTGAATTGAATATTCCTGCATGAGATCTGATCACTGCTTTGGAAATTTTGGGCATTCGGGATATTAATTTTCCGGAGGAATCTCACTCTATGGATTTCCACAGGGACTGAAGTGTTCCTATAGGTGGCTCTTGATGGGCACACTTCACAAACTTTAGGATTCAGCTCTTCCCCAATCAGCTCTTTGGGTTTGTGATCATTAGATCAGGTGACTGTGCTGGCCACTCCATATTAGGTCATTTATTACCTCCGCCAAGAAGGTTATAAAATCACCTGGGTTTATTTGTTTGTCTGTTTGTCTGTTAGCAGGATTACTCAAAAACCACTGAGCGGATCATCATGAAAATTGGTACACAGGTGTATCTTGATCCAAGGAAGAACCCATTAAATTTTGGTGGCGATCCGGATCAAATTCTGGATCTGGCGGAAGTCAGAAATCTCTGATTGCTCGTTTTCCAGTGAATCCCTGCCGTGTTTTGTTTGATTTTTTTTTTTTTTTTTGGGTTGTTGTCTTCCTGTAACACAAAGTTTAATCTTTGTGAAAATCACTAGTGATTCCAAACTTCAGACTCTAAGAAAATAGCTGCTCGTCACTCTGAGCCAGATTTGCGATGACGCTGCCTCAGGCTTGTTCTTAGGAATCGGTGAGATCCTGGCCAGCGTTCATAAACTGGTGCTAATAATGTATGCTGCCAGTCAACCCTTCAAAAATAACCTTGTTTAAATTTTATTTTTTTCTTTCAAAATACAAAAATCAAAGTTTTATCACACCACCGCATTTGAATACCAGTTGTGAGGTTTAGATCAACCTAACAGTGTTGATATTACAAAATTCTAATGGCTCATTACGCCTGAAAGCAGAGTTCACTAAACTATGGACTGGACCCAAAATGGATGTCAGGTTATAAAGTACACTTCAGGCCAAATATTACAAACACCCTGCATTTTTCAGAAATTGGCTGGTTTTTGTCACCTTAAAGTTAATTTTGAGCAACAAAGGCACACAAAATGCCAAAGGGACGCATGTATTGACTAAAAGTGTTGCTCGCTAACAACTGAACATCTTGAAATTCAACTTGAGTTGCTGTGCAATGACCTTGACCAGTCAGTCAGAGAAGTGCGCCCATCAAGTTCAAAAGAGCTCATGAAGGAACTCTTGAGAGCCTGGAATGAGTAACCAGGAAGTTCTCACCTTAAACTGCTGGAAGGAAGGCCTAGGATATGCCAGGCTGTGATCAGGACTAAGGTTGGGTACTTTATAGAAAGTCAAATTTGAATATGCATATTTCTTAGCAAATGATTTTGCACATTTCTTGTCAAGATATGTGTTTTTATGTTATTCAGTTTTTTTTGTTGTTGTTGATAAAATACTCTAAGTTGAGAAAAACCGGCCAAATTCTGAAAAATGCAGGGTGCTGGTGATATTTTGGCCTGTAGTGTATTTGTGATTTGTGCCTCGGCTATTAAAAAGTTTTTGAAGCATGAGCCATTAGGGCTGAGTTGTGTAGCAGTGCAGGTGGGAGCTGGGTCTGTGCGGCCTGTGTGGAGTGTGCAGCCCTGTGGATGTGGTTATTAGAGAACAGGAGAGACACTGAGGCCCTTCTCCACACACTGAGGTTTCTCTCTCTGTCTACACTATCTCTCTGCTGCAGAGGCTTTCCAAAGCGCATCTACTCTCCTCTGAAGTGTTCTGTGGTTTCATGAAGGAGCCTAATTTGCTGTTTATCCTCTTCAGAGTGAATCTGGCTCATCGCTGCTCCTCTGATGAGGTTTTCAGTTCAGTGTTTATCTTTCTAGCGGCGCGCTCTGTTGAGCTGTCACTTTCTTCTTTAGTTTTGAGGGTTTTTCTCCAAGTTTATTACTGTCTGTTTGAGGGGTGCAGTGAGTTTTGGGTCGAGGTGGGCGTTGTCGGATTGAATTGACTTGATTGGCCGGGGCGGGGTGAGGATTCCACAGTGATTGGTGGAAATTCTTCTCGGTGCATCCAGGGCTGTTACTGCTATGGAACTAGTGACAGCATCCCGATCAACGAGAACGATGAACAACCTTTCACCTAATTCTGCTCACCTGCTGCAAAATTACCAAAAAAATGCCTGACCAGGGCAGAAAAGGTCTTAAACAGCCAAGGACAGGGTTTCTGTTTCTATTTACTCCAGAATGCATAGTTTTCAAATCAGTTTTCCCGGATGTAGCAGCCCAGATTAACCCCCCGCTAGACTGTACCCGGGTATAATCTGGCCTCGGCCAAAATATACCTCAGGGTATGAAATGTGACTGAATGTTGGGGATATAATCTGTCCTGGCGGTGGGGGGGTTATAAAACAGGCTGGCCCACTTGAACCCTGGGTGTACCCTGTGCTGAGGGTGTACTCTGGTCTGTTACACTGTAACACCTATTCTGTTTGACGTTACCCTTGCCCAGGGATGTTTTGATGAGTATTCTGTTTGTGTACAGGCTACCGATGAAAAAAGAGGTGTTGATGTCAGCAGGACGTCCCTGAAATGACGGTGTGTGACCCTGTGAAGGGGAGGGGGTCTGTGGGCTCTGCTCGCTGCTGTGTGACACGGCTCAGTTCCGAGCTCTGGGACTGGTGTTTCCAGAGTAGATATGGTGTATCGCATTCAGACCTAAGCTGGGTTGGGTTGAGTGTTTATAAGGTCCATCAGTTAAAGGTGCAGCTTGGGGAGTGGGCGAGGTGAACAGCAGCTTGGGGAGTGGGCGAGGTGAACAGCAGCATGGGGAGTGGGCGAGGTGAACAGCAGCTTGGGGAGTGGGCGAGGTGAACAGCAGCATGGGGAGTGGGCGAGGTGAACAGCAGCTTGGGGAGTGGGCGAGGTGAACAGCAGCTTGGGGAGTGGGTGAGGTGAACAGCAGCATGGGGGAGTGGGCGAGGTGAACAGCAGCTTGGGGAGTGGGTGAGGTGAACAGCAGCATGGGGAGTGGGCGAGGTGAACAGCAGCTTGGGGAGTGGGCGAGGTGAACAGCAACATGGGGAGTGGGCGAGGTGAACAGCAACATGGGGAGTGGGCGAGGTGAACAGCAACATGGGGAGTGGGTGAGGTGAACAGCAGCATGGGGGGTGAACAGCAGCATGGGGGGTGAACAGCAGCATGGGGGAGTGGGGAGGTGAACAGCAGCTTGGGAGTGGGGCGAGGTGAACAGCAGCATGGGGAAGTGGGCGAGGTGAACAGCAGTGGGAGGTGGGCTTGGGAGGTGAACAGCAGCATGGGGAGTGGGCGAGGTGAACAGCAGCATGGGGAGTGGGCGAGGTGAACAGCAGCTTGGGGAGTGGGCGAGGTGAACAGCAGCATGGGGAGTGGGCGAGGTGAACAGCAGCTTGGGGAGTGGGGGAGGTGAACAGCAGCATGGGGAGTGGGCGAGGTGAACAGCAGCTTGGGGAGTGGGCGAGGTGAACAGCAGCTTGGGGAGTGGGCGAGGTGAACAGCAGCATGGGGAGTGGGCGAGGTGAACAGCAGCTTGGGGAGTGGGCGAGGTGAACAGCAGCATGGGGAGTGGGTGAGGTGAACAGCAGCATGGGGAGTGGGCGAGGTGAACAGCAGCTTGGGGAGTGGGCGAGGTGAACAGCAACATGGGGAGTGGGCGAGGTGAACAGCAACATGGGGAGGGGGCGAGGTGAACAGCAACATGGGGAGTGGGCGAGGTGAACAGCAGCTTGGGGAGTGGGCGAGGTGAACAGCAGCTTGGGGAGTGGGCGAGGTGAACAGCAGCATGGGGAAGTGGGCGAGGTGAACAGCAGCATGGGGGTGGCAGCATGGGGAGGTGAACAGCAGCTTGGGAGTGGGGCGAGGTGAACAGCAAGCATGGGGAGTGGGCGAGGTGAACAGCATGGCTTGGGGGGGGAGTGGGGCGTGGGTGAGGTGAACAGAAGCATGGGGGGGAGGGAACGCAGCGGTGAACAGCAGCTTGGGGAGTGGGGCGAGGTGAACATGTGAACAGAACAGCATGGGGAAGTGGGCGAGGTGAACAGCAGCTTGGGGAGTGGGCGATGTGAACAGCAGCATGGGAAGTGGGCGAGGTGAACAGCAGCTTGGGGAGTGGGCGAGGTGAACAGCAGCATGGGGAGTGGGCGAGGTGAACAGCAGCTTGGGGAGTGGGCGAGGTGAACAGCAACATGGGGAGTGGGCGAGGTGAACAGCAGCGTGGGGAGTGGGCGAGGTGAACAGCAGCATGGGGGAATGGGCGAGGTGAACAGCAGCTTGGGAAGTGTGCGAGGTGAACAGCAGCTTGGGGAAGGGCGAGGTGAACAGCAGCTTGGGAGTGGGCGAGGTCAACAGCAGCTTAGGGGGTGGGCGAGGTGAACAGGAACATGGGGAGTGGGCGAGGTGAACAGCAGTTTGGGGAGTGGGCGAGGTGAACAGCAGTTTGGGGAGTGGGCGAGGTGAACAGCAGCTTGGGGAGTGGGGAGGTGAACAGGAGCTTGGGGAGTGGGCGAGGTGAACAGCAGCGTGGGGAGTGGGCGAGGTGAACAGCAGCTTGGGGAGTGGGTGAGGTGAACAGCAGCATGGGGAGTGGGCGAGGTGAACAGCAGCTTGGGGAGTGGGCGAGGTGAACAGCAACATGGGGAGTGGGCGAGGTGAACAGCAACATGGGATGTGTGCGAGGTGAACAGCAGCTTGGGAAGTGTGCGAGGTGAACAGCAGCGTGCTGAATGGGCGAGGTGAACAGCAGCATGGGGGAGTGGGCGAGTGTGAACAGCAGCATGGGGAGGGGCGAGGTGAACAGCAGCATGGGGGAGTGGGCGAGGTGAACAGCAGCTTGGGGAGTGGGCGAGGTGAACAGCAGCATGGGGAGTGGGCGAGGTGAACAGCAGCTTGGGGAGTGGGCGAGGTGAACAGCAGCTTGGGGAGGTGGGGCAGGTGAACAGCAGCCTGGGGGAGGTGGGGCAGCAGGTGAACAGCAGCTTGGGTGGGTGGGGCGAGGTGAACAGCAGCTTGGGGAACAGGGTGAAGGTGAACAGCAGCTTGGGAAGTGGGCGAGGTGAACAGCAGCTTGGGGAGTGGGCGAGGTGAACAGCAACATGGGGAGTGGGCGAGGTGAACAGCGTGCAGTGGGGGAGGTGGGGGCAGCATGGGAATGAACAGCAGCTTGGGGAGTGGGGCGAGGTGAACAGCAGCTTGGGGGGTGGGCGAGGGTGAACAGCAGCATGAACAGGGGGGGCGAGGTGAACAGCAGTTTGGGGGGGGCGAGGTGTGGAACAGGTGAACAGCAGTTTGGGGAGTGGGCGAGGTGAACAGCAGTTTGGGGAGTGGGCGAGGTGAACAGCAGCTTGGGAGTGGGAGGTGAACAGCAGCTTGGGGAGTGGGCGAGGTGAACAGCAGGTGAGTGGGCGAGGTGAACAGCAGCAGGGAGTGGGTGAGGTGAACAGCAGCATGGGGAGTGGGCGAGGTGAACAGCAGCTTGGGGAGTGGGCGAGGTGAACAGCAGCATGGGGAGTGGGAGGTGAACAGCAACATGGGATGTGCGAGGTGAACAGCAGCTTGGGTGGGCGAGGTGAACAGCAGCATGGGGAGTGGGCGAGGTGAACAGCAGCATGGGGAGTGGGCGAGGTGAACAGCAGCATGGGGAGTGGGCGAGGTGAACAGCAGCATGGGGAGTGGGCGAGGTGAACAGCAGCTTGGGGAGTGGGGAGGTGAACAGCAGCATGGGGAGTGGGCGAGGTGAACAGCAGCCTGGGGAGTGGGAGGTGATCAGCGGCTTGGGAGTGGGCGAGGTGAACAGCAGCTTGGGGAGTGGGCGAGGTGAACAGCAGCTTGGGTAATGGGCGATGTGAACAGCAGCTTGGGGAGTGGGCGAGGTGAACAGCAGCTTGGGGAGTGGGCGAGGTGAACAGCAGCATGGGGAGTGGGCGAGGTGAACAGCTGCTTGGGGATTGGGCGAGGTGAACAGCAGCTTGGGAGTGGGCGAGGTGAACAGCAGCAGGGGAGTGGGCGAGGTGAACAGCAGCATGGGGAGTGGGCGAGGTGAACAGCAGCTTGGGGAGTGGGCGATGTGAACAGCAGCTTGGGTAGTGGGCGAGGTGAACAGCAGCATGGGGAGTGGGCGAGGTGAACAGCAGCTTGGGGAGTGGGCGAGGTGAACAGCAGCATGGGGAGTGGGCGAGGTGAACAGCAGCTTGGGGAGTGGGCGAGGTGAACAGCAGCATGGGGAGTGGGCGAGTTGAGCAGCAGATTTTGGATTGGGTGAGGTGAACAGCAGCTTGGGGAGTGGGCGAGGTGAACAGCAGCGTGGGGAATGTGCGAAGTGAACATCAGCTTGGGAAGTGTGCGAGGTGAACAGCAGCGTGCCGAGTAGGCGAGGTGAACAGCAGCTTAGGGAGTTGGCGAGGTGAACAGGAACATGGGGAGTGGGGAGGTGAACAGGAGCTTGGGGAGTGGGCGAGGTGAACAGCAGCGTGCCGAGTGGGCGAGGTGAACAGCAGCTTGGGGAGTGGGCGAGGTGAACAGCAGCATGGGGAGTGGGCGAGGTGAACAGCAGCTTGGGGGGGGGAACGCAGGTGAACAGCAACATGGGGAGTTGGCGAGGTGAACAGCAACATGGGGAGTGGGCGAGGTGAACAGCAGCTTGGGGATTGGGCGAGGTGAACAGCAGCATTGGGAGTGGGCGACATGAACAGCAGCATTGGGAGTGGGTGAGGTGAACAGCAGCATGGGGAGTGGGTGAGGTGAACAGCAGCTTGGGGAGTGGGCGAGGTGAACAGCAGCTAAGCCTTGTCTCTACGATGTGTTAAGCCTACAGTCCATTGCTTCTATCACAGACCATGACCACAGTTCCCGCCTCTAGCTATAGATACACTTTGTGCTTGCACATTTATGTTGTAAATATACTAGGCAACATAATTAGATGCGTACAAAGAGCTATGATTATGGATATGCAGGTATGTAGGTATGGTATGTATGTATACTTCGGCTTGTTTTAATATGGTGATTCAGAATGGACAAAATGGGGGTTAACCAACGGTAAATTTTTCACTGATATTTGGAAATATTATTTCTCACAGAGACTGATCTCAGTGTGGAATAGCTTGTCTGATGATATCGTTGAGGCAGAAATTCCTGGGGTTTTGAAGTCCAAGCTTGATTTTGTGCTGGACACCATCTGGTTCTTCAGTATCTGAAGTTTTAGGTTCACTTTAGTGATAGAAAAATGGCGAGCCAAGCTGCACTAAATGGCCTGTTCTCGCCACTTATGTTATGTTGTGTTATGTTATGTTAAATGGAAGAAAAAACCATGTTTATTTTGGCTCATCTGTAAGGGTCATTGGATCTGTGAAGAGATGTTTTCTTTCATGTGGTAAAGGCCATGAGCCGTGATGCTCACAGAGAGGCATTGACCTCCAACTCTGAACAGCAGAGCAGTTTAAGAGCTGGAGACTCAGTGGGGCTCTCAGCCCGCAGGTCTCAGTGCCCCAGAGAGAGAGGGGAGAGAGATGGGAGAGAGCCCCCCTGTGGCCTGGGGGACCTATGGTAGGAATGCTTACATAGCTTCTCTGTTTGTGCAGGTGATGCTAAGTATGTTAGTGATCCCAGAGAACTCCCCCCCACCCCCACCCCCTCATCCCCCAGCTGCTGCTGTTGATCCTGTGATGCCCCCCCCTTTATGGGTAAAGAGCCAGGGAGAGGGGTGGGGGGTTTGCAGTAAGAGTCGCTGACAAATCAGCCACGATTTTTAAACTGAATTAACCAATTAGCCACAAAGTTAAAACTGAATAGACCAATCAGCCCAACATTAAAACTGAATTAACCAATCAGTCACCGCATTAAAACTGAATAATCCAATTAGCCACAACGTTAAAACTGAATGAAACAATTAACCACCACGTTAAAACTACTGACAGGTGAAGTGAACAACAGTGATTATTTCATTATAGTGGCATCTGTCAAGTGATTAGATTTAATAGACGCTAGTAATCGGTCAGTTTGTGTCAATGATGAAACTGGGCCATTGGCACCGAAGGCTTACCGATGCGCTTGGAGAGCAAAGGTTAGCTCATCTGGTCCAATCAAACCGAAGAGCTACTATTGGCTGAAATGAGGGCTGTGATAGAAATATGTCATCGCGCGTGGTGCCAGTGTTTGAGGTCTGATGATATCCATATGTGCAAACCTGACTTTGTCATAGCTGTCACAATTACCAGAGGTGTGTGCAGGACCAAAGGTTCTTGCACAAGTCTTTAAGGGCCGCCTGTTCTTGCATGTTTTCCAACATGGCTGCGAACAAGGTTTTGCATTAAACTGTATTGAACGAGTTGGGCGGAAGTGTGGATACCGACTTTGAGAATGCTGGACGCCATCTTGAAAAGCAAGGTGAGATTACTCACAGGCGATCTTGTTCATTTCCGCCAGACCTTATGTATTTTAATCATTCGAGAGGCAAGAACTCTCGGACGCTCACTAGAACCTACGATCTTGAGCAAGCGTCTGATCTTGGCCCAGTCGAGCACTTGGGTAACACTCAAAAAGGCCTACCTGTCAGATTTGGTTCTGTCTGGCAATGTGTGAGTTGATTGCCTTTGTCCTGGAGGAGTGCTGTGGTATTTTCCCAACCAGTCAGTATCAGATGTAGAAAACCCTTGTCCTAAAAATAAAGTTCACGATTTTGTTGTGAACATCAAACATATACTGAGAGAGATATTCAAACCCAGGATGTCATGGTGTTTATGGCCACAGCATTATATCAAACGTAAAATATCTAGATCTTGTGCATCATATTATACACATTTCCCAGTATTTCAGCCAAACATATTTGGGATCATTGGAAACCTTGGGATCTCCACCAAAATTTTAAATGCAGTGGTAGCATTTGACAGAGTCCGTAAGGTTTATGTAATTTAGTTTCTGACCCTTGAACTTTTCATTCACCGCACATGGCACACTTCTGTATAACTTACACCCGTTTGACTTTTCTGCTTCTTTGCAGTTTATGTTGTTCAGATGCCATGGAACAAATGCCATGTGGACATTGTACTGTATACAGTATATATATTTATATATACTGTAAGTATGCTTATGTCAGGCTCAAACAAAAAAAATGAAGGAGTGAGATGGAGAAATCCTGGGAATGTGTGAATCACGGGCGTCATGTTGGAGGGGGGGGATGTGTGTCGGGAGGAAAACTCCGCATGTGCGAGGGAGAGGAAGGCAGCGAATTCCACACGCTGTGGAAAAAGGCCGTCGCCCATGGGTGGGGTGGGGTGGGGGGGGGGGGCGGGTATGCCTGCGCCGTTCCTTCAGGGGCCATGGAAAGAGAGAGAGAGAGCAAGCGAGAGAGAAGAATTGCTCACTGTCTACGCCCCTGTCCTGTACGAGAATCTCCAGACTGGTCCTGGGGGGTAATTTTGACAGCTCAGTATCAGCGCCACCTTCCCCGGAGGAATTAGTATAACAGTGTGTGTGAGGGTGAGGAGGCAGGGGGCAGGAGGCTGGGGGAGCTGAACCTCCCCGCTGTAGAAGTCTGGCATTTCCTGAAGGAATTTCCTCCCGCTGAATAGGAACCGGGGGTCCAGGGCCGGGCTCGGTTTGGCTGGACTGTAGATCGGGACGCGGCTCCTGTGGCCTCTGCTCCACACCGGCGGCGTGACCCTTGAGAGGGAGGGAGAGAGAGAGGGAAGGAAGCGGAGGGAGAGAGAGTGGAGGAGAGAAGGGGGATAAAGGGGACAGAGAGCAAAAGAGAGGAAGAGAGAGGTGCTGGGTGACAGGGCGGGAATCCCGTCCTCGATTGTTCTCTCTGCCCTTCTCATATCCGCTTCACTCGCCGCTAACAGCTCCACGCAACAACCAATCACAGGCCAGCTCACGGCGCCCAATCTCTGGCCAGCACACAGCAACCAATCACAGTCCAGCACACAGCCCCCAATGGCAGTGCAGCGCACGGCCCCCAATCACAGTCCAGCTCATGGCCCCCAATTGCAAGACAGCATAAAGGCCTCCAATCACAGTCCAGCACGCAGCAACCAATCACAGGCCAGCACATGGCCCCCAATCGCAGTCCAGCACACGGCGCCCAATCCCAGTCCAGCTCACGGCGCCCAATCCCAGTCCAGCTCACGGCCCCCAATCACAGGCCAGCTCACGGCCCAGAGTTGAGAGGAGCTGTGTCCCCGGAGATGTGTGGCCCACTCACTGCAGGTTTCACTGAGGAACTTGTACAGTCAGGCTATATGGGGAAAATCAAACATCACAATATTGCTGACTGAATACCTCAATATCAATATTAAGGCGATATTGTAGGGACTACTGTCGGTTCTTTCACAAAATATTTACACGTCATTTTTGATCAACAGTCATTGGTAATGTGGATATGATGTCCAAGCTGGTACAAACAATTTTTAGTACAGTCTAATAAGACAACTGCATTCCTTTACTGTTATGGAGCCTGTAAAAGCAGAAAAGACGATGACAATGTCATATTACGATATTACAATATCCAACATCCTAGATTGTTTGTAATATTATATCATGATATTGATGTATCAGTGTCAATATATTGCCCAGCACTAGGAGCTTGACATAAAGCATGGATAAAACATTTTATCCGTGTACAGCCAATCAGCCCCTCTGGTAATGACCCCAGGTTATGGTCAAATAAAGGATAAATAAAAATATCTGAAATAAAAATAACTGCCCACTGTCCTCATTGGCTTATTGTCTCGTCTCGGGAGCGCGATGCCGAATGGGATTTCCTGTAGTAGTAACAGTAAGGAAAACAATCCAGCTTATTTTGTCTCCGATCTCTTTGTGATGGCTGAGACTGTAAATGACCCCTTCGACTGTTTACCAAAGGGTTTGGTGTTTTCGGAAAGTCAGACTGGTGTGTCTGTCTGAAGGTACTTGTGCTTTGGTTGGTGCATCGGTGTCCATAAACTCCGCAGGTTAATTACAGAGAGCATATTGTGAAAAGTAATGGTGCACTTTTCACCTCCTGCTGCTTGTGCATAGTGTCTCCCCTCAGCTCTCCTAAACTGTATTTCTTCTGTCCCCAGACGATGAGTCGGGGATATTATGGATCAGCGATAGTCACGCCGCGTCCGTCGAGATTCGCTTGTGAACGCTCTACAGGCCACAAATTACAACCTATTTGTTTCATATTTGGCGTGGGCCTTGTGTGCGGTAAGGTCATAAGGCCTATCGATGTTGGGAGCGATCGCCTCTGGAGGTCCGCAGATACACACCAATCAGCGGGTGACCTACTGTCTAGTTTATTTATTCATTTATTAACTTTTATTTAAACAGGTAATTAGCCCATTGAGGTCAAGGATCTCTTGCACAAGGGAGACCTGGCCAAGACAGGCAGCAACACATGTCTATAACACAAGATTAAAGAGCACCGTTTACAAAATACAACTTTTAAGAGCGAAATCAGTACCAAATATAAAGTAGTAATACAGTCATGTAAAGTGCAGATTTCATAATAGCACTGACAACAATTAAGTACTGAGGCACTGACCAATGGTTTCACGTTCAAAGTCAAACGGCTTGATATGAAATTCATTTTGGCGATTTTACGTCTTTTCGGAGGGTGTTCCCAGTAAAAATTTTAATGTTCTTTTTCCCCAACTCAGTGTGAACACGCGTATAAATGTAAGCTGTACGGATTAGGTCCTACACGGCTGTGTTAAGGTTTAATTTTCACCTCTAAATTCACAGACAACTGCCGTCAACCCCATAAAACCTACAGTCCCATATGCGGGTCCGTCAAATGCAGCTGCTGTATTCAAACCTGTGGAACTTCAGGCCTATTTTAAATTCTAGTGGAGATCCCAAGGTTTTCAACGATCCCAAATACGACCTGCTGAATTACAGGGAAATGTGTATAAGATGATGTACAAGATCTAGATATTTTCCATTTGATGTAATGCTGTGACCATAAAAACATGGAGTCCTGGGTTTGAATATTTCTCTAAGTATAAGTGTGATGTAGCTTCAGTGAAGCGCTGCAGCCAGCAGATACAGAATATGTGTGTGACACTCTCCTACAGTATGGAAAAATGCTTTTCCTTACCAGGAACCTCCTTAAGGGAACGCTTAAGTGAAAAGTTAAGGGGTTAAAAAACCTCCTTAGGTGATTCAGCTGCGTAACAAACCCTTAATAGCTTGGTTAAGTACAGTAATGACGGTGTCCTGCGTACCTTCGGGCTGTAACTGACCACACTGCTGTACTCCTAACAGACCACTCAACCCCTGCCCCCCTCCCCCCCTCCTAAAAACACAATAGCTGTAACCCAGTCACACCCCCCCTACAGTACGGTGATTAGGGAGCAGCTCTCGGAGAGAGGTTACAGGCCGGGCGATCCTCTTGACCGGTCTGAGCGGGCGACGGGCGAGCTTTCATCAAAGCTCATCTGATTATTTTCCACATGATTTTCCTGACAGGATGTTATGATTTTCTCCTGGTTTGGAGGCGGGTGATAAATGGGGGGGGTTAGTGATGTCATGTGAAAGGCTGCCGTTCGAACTGGGGGCTTCCTCTCTGTGGAGATGAAGGGTGCCCTCTGTACCCCCCGCTACCAGTTGCCCCGTGGGTCAGGGGCATACACACACACACGCACACACACACACACATACATACACACACACTCACTCTCATACTGGCCCCGCGGGTCTGGCACATACACACACATCCGCATGTATACGCACACTCATACTCACACTCTCACACACACACACATACACACGCATACTCGCGCGCACACACACACACACACATACATACAATCACACTGACACGCTCACACACACTCTCACACTGGCCCCGCGGGTCAGGCTTACCAGCGCTGTGCAGTCTTCCTGAGTGTACACATTGTCAGGCACATACATACACATACATACAGACACGTACACTCAAACACACGCACTCACACATACTCTCTCACACACGCTACCACTGGCTCAGCGGGCCAGCTTACCAGCGCTGTGCGGTCGTCCTTAAAGTGCACACGGTCAGGCACACGCGCACTGTCACTCTTACATACACACGCTCACACTCACTTATGTACATGCACACACACACACACACTCATACACATACACACACACACACTGACACTGACAGACATACATGCCTGCCCAGGCAGACGCAAGTGCCCATACACAGCACATACACACATACAAATTTTCACAGTGCCCCCAAACACACACGTGTGCATTGTCACCCTTTGCCAAAACTGCATATTCACACATATGCATACACGCACGGACATTCATACCGTCTCACTTGCGCGCGTGCGCGCACACACACGCACATGCAGCGGAGCTCCCTGTTAATTGAATTTCCATTGCACGATTACGGCGGTTACCGTTCCTGGCTGCTGGAACCCCGTTTCCCGGAACGCTGTGTCCTGTGCCATGTCACAGGGAAGATGGGGCGGGGTCTCCGGCCGCAGACGTGTGATGCTGTCCCCTGAGAGAGGGAGAGAGAGAGAGAGAGAGAGAGAGAGAGAGGGGGGCTGACCTCGCCCTGGCTGTGCCACCTGGGCAGCGAACGCCGGGCTGTAAATCCCTCACCGGTAAAGGCAGGGATTGTGCTTAAAATGGAGGGTTAGTCAGATCTGACTCCTGAATGCAGCACCAGGAAGAGAAGCAGGGAGTGTGACTGCTGGATTGTGCTACTACCACCCTGAGTAATGTATTCTGCCTGTGTGTCCGTACAGCACGTCTGCACACTGCGGACACCGCTGGTCCTACAGGACCAATACCAGGCCCCGCACAAGGGCTCATTGTCTCCCCCGAAAGTATTTTGGGGATTCTATGGGTTTGGAAGAAAGCCGCCACGTCCGCTGCCACAGAGATTTTGGCGTCGTGGCAGGAGAGCAAGAAGTAATTCATGTTTTTCTTTCGTTTTTGGCACATGGCGAGACAGGAACCTAAACCAGAACAGGTTTGATAAACCTGGTGATTCGAGCCTTTTATTAGGCCTATGGAGGCCTAAATGGGCCCAAAAATGTTAATTTCCCATTGTAGCCTGCTCTTTTTTGGTGATCCCTCCTAAAGCTTGCTGTGAAAACAATCCACAAACAACAGCTCATCTCAGCTTGTCAATCAGACCCCTAATTGGACCCCTTAGGTTGTGTTGGAGAAGGGGTGAAGGGTGCGCGTCGAGCTATATTTTTGCGCTTGGAGGCTCCGCTGGCTGAGAGCTCTAGTTTTGTATTACATTGTTCATTGAGACTGTTGCGATCTGACCTTTACTGTACCCTGATGAGCATCAGGACAGTTTTTCTAGGAGGAAGTTAAATTTTCCACTGTCTCCATAGCGATGGATGGCTCCGTAGTCTGAACAGTGGTGTTTCCCCGTCGGTTCGCCCTCACTGCTCGTGTTCCTCTACGCGGTGCTGTGCGCACTGACCCTGGAACAGTAGGACGGCTGTTTATTATCACAGTGTATCTGGCCGACGCTCTCCATGTGTTGGCTGATTGGGCCTCAGATTTGAGGCTTTGTAATGGAGAGCCACTGAGGAATCCCTGAGCCCAGCCAATCGGAGGCAGCGAGAGCGAGTTTGCATCGATGTGATTGGGCAGGCTGTGGACCTTGGGACTTGTGTCAGAGGGAACACATGAAGTGAAGCTTTATCGCAAAGCTTTAGCGCGAGATTCCCAATATGTGTCTGCTAATGGACCGACAAATAAACTCTCAAAGTCTCAGGGAACGCCACACGTTGCAAGGTCAACAGCATTGTTTATTTTATCATGAGTGAAGTTTGGCTCCTGACCGGCCGCCATGTTGTTAGTTTGATGCCGGACCTGTGTTCAGAGACGGAGTCTACTGTGGGACTCACCAATACTCTAAACCACCCAGAAGGTCAAGTCGGTTTAATTATATTGACGAAATGTTGCTATATCGATGAAACCGCGTTTCGTCGATATTATGACACCATCACAGCCGCCACGTCTGCTGCAGATCCTTCGTGTTCAAGCAATAGCTCAAAAACAATTTCATAGATCACTTTTAAAATTTTATATGCCCTAAGATCTTATCAAGATGGAGAAATGGATCGATTTTGAACCTTGTATTATTAATAATGATAAATTAACTTGCTAATTATTAATTTTCTGGAACACCCAAGTTCTTTCAAATTGCCTGACATGTAAGCAATATCACCTTGAAATTTCGCCATTTGATTTTTTCACTCGTGATCAATTATTGCTAAATACTACTGTTAAAATATCACTAGATTAAATAACAAGATCAGAAGTTAAATTTCTTACTGACCACATGAAAAATACTTAAGTGTATTTTTTTTATTCTTAATGAGTATTTACGAGCAGTGTGAACATATCGAAGATAAAACTAGGTTCAATGTGTAATAATAAGTAAAAATAGTTAATTTTATTAAATGACCTCAGGAAAAAATAGTTAATGAGTTGCTATGGACAGTTTCAGCATGTCTACCACAGAACACAGAAATTGGTTCATTATGGGTTTATTATAATTTTAACGAGAATGGCAATATTTGGACGAAACGCTCATTATCTTCTAGTATTAAGCCGCTTTCACACCGGACGCAAGACGATTTTTTCGCACGACAGATTACATTCAAAGTCAGTGGCAAAGACGCCATTGACTTTGAATGTAATTTGTCGTGCAAAAAATTAGTTTCGCTTCCGGTGTGAAAGCAGCTTTACTCTTGTCGTCCATGCTGTCTTGGGCAATAATTTAGCTAGGCTTTCCTTTTGGGGAGATTTAGCTTGGAGGCTTTCGCAGATCTACCCTTTGCTGTTGGGGGCCTTGATTGATTGGTTACATTCTGCCCTCTGAATGCAGTTACTTCCTGTATGTCACAATGTGGATATGGAATTTTAATTCTTTATAACATGCATGGATATTACTGTCAATATGTGGCCTAAGAGGGTAAATGACTGCTCTAAACATGAAATGCACCTAATTAAGACAAATTAGCAGCTCAATAAAATCTCGCTACCGCGAAACCAGTGTACAGTGGATAGACACTGAGAACCCTTGGCCTGGGTTACTGTGAAATTGCCCACATGTGCCTTTTGTATTTGAGTCGTACTTCGCATAATCTCCCATCTCTTTGACTTGTTTTGAATCTCTATCCTGCAGCTGATTGTTAGTCACCGTTACAGTGAATCTTATCAGCGAGGCTTTGTTTTCTCTCAGCTGTGTTACGGCCCTTCAAGCCCAATATCTGCAATTCTGATCGACCGCATTTACTGGCCTCCGGGCTCAGAGGATGAGGTGTTTGCCATTTCAGTTCATTCACTCTACCAGGCCTCGTTATCTCCCCTTAAATTTTAAAGTCTGATAGCATGACCATGAAATCACTGATACTAAATTTGCACATTTCCTGTTCTACCAATGCCATTTGAATGAAGTTGAGAGAGTGAAACTCTCTGTTTCTCCCTGATATTAAGATTCAAAAAGCTTTATTTACCTAACATATTTTGAAATACATGTTTCCAAAGTACAGCAGTGTTGAGTCTAAATAAAAAAATGACAATAAAAGTAGCACACGCAATAATAAATAAGAATATCAACAGGTGTATATTATGTCCAGCGGTAATAATAATGTGAATGCTGTGATCCATCTCTTTCTCTCACGCGCTTTCACTCCCTGAGGTATATCGGCGGAGGGTCGGTTTTTGAGCCTGCTGCTGCTGTCCTTTATAGAGGAGCGCTTTCCCTGTGCTTTCCCCGCACTTTCTTTTCCAGCACTTTCCCTGTGCTTTCCCTGTGCTTTCTTTTCCAGCGCTTTCCCTGTGCTTTCCCTGTGCTTTCTTTTCCAGCACTTTCCCTGTGCTTTCCCCGCACTTTCTTTTCCAGCACTTTCCCTGTGCTTTCCCTGTGCTTTCTTTTCCAGCACTTTCCCTGTGCTTTCCCCCTTTTTCTTTTCCAGCACTTTCCTGTGCTTTCCCCTGTGCTTTCTTTTCCAGCACTTTCCCTGTGCTTTCCCCCCCCTTTCTTTTCCAGCACTTTTTGTGCCTTTCTTTTCCAGCACTTTCCCTGTGCTTTCCCCTTTTTCTTTTCCAGCACTTTCCTGTGCTTTCCCTGTGCACTTTCTTTTCCAGCACTTTCCTGTGCTTTCCCTGTGCTTTCTTTTCCAGCACTTTCCCTGTGCTTTCCGACTTTCTTTTTCCAGCACTTTCCTGTGCTTTCCCTGCACTTTCTTTTCCTGCACTTTCCCTGTACTTTCCCCGCACTTTCTTTTCCAGCACTTTCCCTGTGCTTTCCCTGCACTTTCTTTTCCTGCACTTTCCCTGTGCTTTCCCCGCACTTTCTTTTCCAGCACTTTCCCTGTGCTTTCCCTGCACTTTCTTTTCCAGCACTTTCCCTGTGCTTTCCCCGCACTTTCTTTTCCAGCACTTTCCCTGTGCTTTCCCCGCACTTTCTTTTCCAGCACTTTCCCTGTGCTTTCCCTGTGCTTTCTTTTCCAGCACTTTCCCTGTGCTTTCCCCGCACTTTCTTTTCCAGCACTTTCCCTGTGCTTTCCCTGCACTTTCTTTTCCTGCACTTTCCCTGTTCTTTCCCCGCACTTTCTTTTCCAGCACTTTCCCTGTTCTTTCCCCGCACTTTCTTTTCCAGCGCTTTCCCTGTTCTTTTTCCCCAGACTTTCTTTTTTCCAGCACTTTCCCTGTTCTTTCCCCGCACTTTCTTTTTCCAGCACTTTCCCTGTGCTTTCCCTGCACTTTCTTTTCCTGCACTTTCCCTGTACTTTCCCCGCACTTTCTTTTCCAGCACTTTCCCTGTACTTTCCCTGCACTTTCTTTTCCAGCGCTTTCCCTGTTCTTTCCCCGCACTTTCTTTTCCAGCACTTTCCCTGTGCTTTCCCCGCACTTTCTTTTCCAGCGCTTTCCCTGTACTTTTCTTGTGCTTTCCTTCTGCTTTCTCTGTGCTTTCCCTGCTCTTTCCCTGTGTTTTCTCTGTGCTTTCTTCATGCCAGGTATCTCGATTGAGTGATTAATTCTCTGGCTGCTCCATCACTCTCTCTGTTTTCACACTGTCAAATCCTGCTGAACTTCAGTGCCCTGAGATTCCTGCAGCCCCCCTGAGCGTTTCACATCTTACAGTCTCTCTCGCTCTCTCTTTCTCTATCTCTCTCTCTCTCTCTATCTCTCAAACTTTCTGCCTGTTGCTCTCTCTTTCACTCACTCACTGTCCCATTAGTTAGTTTATTTCAGCTCAATCTGACTGATTTTCACTCCTTAACGCTGTGTGTGCGGTTCAGCTGCGACAGGGCGAGCGCCTGACCCTCCCCAGTCATTCCCAATCTCCTCCTTCCTTTCTCACTGCAGTTTAGTTCAAGTGGAATTTTGTTGGCGTGGCAAATAAAAGTTTCGACAAAGCATAATATGCAGTTATAGTAAACATGTATAAAAAACAATTAATTTCAATAATTGATGATTAAAAATCATCATTGCTCTGTATAGTAATGTGTACATACCTGAACACAGACGTACAAATAATACACATGCTAACATCTCCATCTCTCCCTCTCGCTCTCTCTCTCTCTCTCTCTCTCTCTGTCCCTCCCTCCCTCCATTGTTCCTGTGCTGACGGGGGCCCTCAGGTCTCTCGCTGACGGACAATGTGTCTGATTTGGCGTTTCCTGTGCAGGCCAGACAGACCTGAGCCCGGCGCTTTCTCCCGCTGTCTTATCGCGCCCCGTCATTACAGCTGCTCTCCCGCCACTGATATACGGCCCCAGGAAGGGCCCAGGGCCAAAACGCCACTTTAATTACCAGCCTCTCCCTCTCTCTCTCCCTCCTTCTCTCTCTCCCTCCCTCTCTCACTTTATCTCCCTCCCCCTCTCTTTCTCTCCCTCTCTCCCCCTTTCTCTCTCTCTCTCTTTCTCCCCCTCTCTCTCCCTTGCTCTCTCTCTTTCTCCCTGTTTGGGCACGAAAGAGCCCGAGATCTCAGCCCTGATAAGATAAGAGCGCTGCAGTAACTTCTCCTGATTGGTGGCGGGAGGAAATGCGCTATCTGATTGGATTTTCACTTCGCGTTTTGAATGGAACGCGCTCAGTCTCTCTCACTCTTTCACTGTCCTCCTTAAAAAGAGAATAACAAGCCCCCCCAGTGTCGGGGCAGCGGAAAAGCGCGGCGATCCGAGACCGGAGCGTGCCCACTCATGCCACCGCGCTGAAAGCAGCTCGAAAACTGTGTGTGAAAATCAGCTGCATTCCTGCAGTCCCCGGGCAGCCGAAAGTCTTCCTCTGCTCCGCTGCTCTCAGAACACTGAGAGGGGGGGCTCAGGGAGGCGGTGCTTACTCTCACTGCCAATCATCTCCCTGTCCTTTAACTCTCACTGCACCTCACAGATATTTAACCCTTTCACTTCCCAATACCCACTCCAAATGAACAATCTTGTTTAAAGGGGGGCCTTTAATGTTCAAATAAGGCCATATTTTAAAATTAGTTGGTCAGCATCCTTCACATTTCAGTTTTCAGGATTGGGTGGGAGTATTTATATTTTTTTATTTTTTCGTAATAAGTGATCCGAACGGCGCAACATATTCAAACCAAGAGTACATGTATTTACGCAAATATTAACCCTTAGAAGGCAACTGCATTTTCCCAGTGATGTAAGAATCAAAATCTTATGCTGTTGAAAAGTTATCTTGTGGTGACTCCTTTAAACAAGTCCCCACAGTATAGATTTTCAACAGCTCAGGATAATTACATTTTTAATTCCTTGAAAATGTATTCAGCGCTCTAACGGTTAAAATCTGCCCAACCCATAAGTGATGCAGTGACTGAAACCCAAAAAGATGGTCTGCAGCACGGACAGGGATTCTGAGCATTATTCTCACGTTATTTTGGCGCAATTTTGACAAATTATTTCTGCAAAAAAAAAATAGAAAATTGAATGCAGCAGGGGTTTTTCTGGGCCAGGCGGGGATGTTAACCAACGATATTTTTTATGACCTAAATGCACAAATAAATTAGTGTGAGCTGTACGTGTGGCGCTCATGTACCTGCTGAGTGAATGAGGGAGGGGAAAGCAGTAACTCTGTCTCTATAACACTGAACTCTCTCTCCTGCCCGTCTCTGTGTGTCTCTCCTCTGGTTTGGAGGGAGGGGGCGGGGCACAGAATCTCCTGGTGCATATGACAGGGGGGCGGGTCTCTCCTGCGTGTGAGTGACAGCTGTTTGCACCAGTTAAATGCTGGGGTCAGGGTGAGACCGGAGAATGATGGGACGCTGAATCTCTCTGTAGAGAAGCAGGTTTCCCCATCTCGACTGTCATCTTCATTTCGATTTTTTTCTCCTGTACTGTAGCCTTGGGATCACTGGGCTGTTGTCTGAAGTGTTTGTCGTGGCTGAATGGAGTCGCCGTTTTGAGGAAAACACCAATGCCTTAAGACGCGTGAATGTTGCTTCTTTAATCGAGCAGCTCGTAGTCATGGATGGAGCTTCTCTTTGAGTCTTACTTGGATGTGTAAATCAGCCAATCCCTGCTTAGTGATACGATCATGTGATCAGGGGTGTGTCTGAGATGAAAAAAGCCACTCCCCCCTCTTTCCCTTTTCCCTGGAATGAGCGAGCAGAATGCGGGTACTAGGCAAACATGCACATACATATCCTCTCACACACACACACACACATACGTGCAAACACACACACAAAATCAAACAAACACAGAGTGACATGGGGGCACACGCACATACACTCACACATCCACACAGTTTCACACTCAAACATGCGTGCACAAACACACTCTCACTTTGCACACATACATGCACAGACACGAGGACCCGCACACACACACAAACACACACATAAACAATTTGCCCACACACACTCACACACATAAATATTAAAAATGATTTCTTTTTTCCACTTTACGTTAAACTGTCTGATATTTTTTGATGCGCCTAAAATGTCAGGAACTATTTTCCAAAAGTGCTTTATTTTTGAACGGTTTACCTTGTATGGATGAAACGCCCTCTAATTAAAGCTGCTCTGCATTTCAACCTCACTGTTACTGTTTTCTGTGTCATAGCGCTACAGTACAGAACCAAAATAAAACATGCCACTGTCCAGTAAATTATGGTGCTCACTGTATTTCTTCATTTATGTTTAGTCGAATATCAGCGTAGTTCTCTTAAAGACCTTAAAGTTGAGAACTGAAAGCTTTACAAATGGCACTGCATTTGGGCCCTCTGCGCTTCTTAATGCTTTTAGAGCATACAGGACATTATGTCAGCTTTTATCTTGGGAATAAACGTGTGTATTTAGCTGCAGGAGAGAATAGGAGCTTTGGACATTGTCAGGAGACTAAGTGCAGTTCAGTTAGATACCGATCCTCAGCCTGTACATCCTATCTGTGAGCTTATTGTTTAGATTACAGGAACCATGAAGATAAGACAAAATGACCTTTCCCCGAATTCTTTATATTTTTGGTTTTCTTAACTAAAGCTATTGATATTTTCAGAGAAGTGAATTCTCTGTGTTCAGAAAATTGTTTAAGTTGGTGTCTGGTGGCTTTTATTAGAGCCCTTTTGCCTTCTCTTCTTGCTCTTGTGTTTTTTCTGTTTGTGGCTCTGTGCATTACGGCTGACTGCCTCTGTCCTTGTGTTCTCCTCCTGTGTAAAGAAGGGAAATGGAGGGATTGGTCACTGCATGTAAACATCCCGCTTCTGAGCTGCTTCTGTGGTTCGGATGTGAATACTGTGCGGTTTGAGCCACAATGGAGGATGGACAGAGCGTGTAGAAAATGAGAGTAAATGAAAAATATGCGACAGCGCAGTCAAAACAAGCGGGCCGAGTCTTCCCCGAGCTTTGTGTGCTGTTTCTGGGCCGTGCTAGACTGACAGGGTCTTGTCTCACAAACTCGGCCTAGTCTGGTCCTATGGCTCTTGGGTTACTTATGAAAAGCCCAGAGCCAATAAAATAGACCCCACCCCCATTTCAGAACAAGCACGAAATACTCAGATCTCCGCTGTGGGATCGCTAAAATTTGGCCTGGAAAGGAAACCCGGTGGAGGGACGGACAAAAGAACGGACGGAAGTATGTAAAGACATATCTGCTCAATAAGATGTATCCATATTACAGATTTTATTGAGAAATATTGAACGGTTTAGGAGTTCTGGCCCAGACAGACGGACACACGGAAAGGACAGCACTCATTCCTGCATCCCCATCCTCTTCAGACCAGGGGATAGTAATGAGAACCTTTAAAAAAGGGGAAAAGTCTTCTTCTTTGTTAGTCAGTGTCAC